>JAJGRX010000675.1:0-620523 GCA_025461125.1 Carex kokanica | reverse complement strand
ATACCACCCCATGTGCATAATTGAATCTCCCAAAGACGAGGGTCTGACTTGTATATCATTTTAAAATCTTTGTATCGATGCAAGTGCTGCCCAGTTTTCTGAATAATTAAATAAAAAATGTATATATATACATAGATGTACAGTCATGCTTCATGCACATGCTTTCACTTGATAGAAAACTTCTCAATGTCCTTGATTGAAGGTTGATTAATGGGCTTCATTTTCAATTTTATATATATATATATATATATATAACGAAAATAATTAAACAAGATGAGGAACCCAGATAAGTAGACTGGAATATGCCGTAAATATGCTACTTATATTATTCTTCTGAGCCAAACAATTCATTCATCTCAATCAGTTACGAGTATTTTAGTCATTAGACGTGACTTAATCGACCCCATCTAAAAATAAATAAATGTGGATGGTAGTCTGTCCCAACATTAATGGGGCGTCACTGGCCACCTGCACAAATTTTCATAAATGCCATGTGCGATTAATATTTAAGAACTATCGATCGTGATCACCGTGTGAAGGCATCTTCCTATTATGAATGATTTGTATAGTCGCTTGCATGTCTTGATGGAAGTGTTCACAGATTAGTCCACTGTTCTCCTTTCCAAGCTAAATGGAAGCATTTTTTTTTTTTCTCTTTCTTTCTTTCTGTGTTCTAAATACAAGTGTTCCCTAAATGAGATGAGCCTTGATTGTTTCTTAATGGAGTAACTAAGTCCAGATTGCAGTGAAGGAAACCCCTTACTCCACACTTAAGTAGTCAAACGAGAAGTCGATCTTAACTAGGATGGTCGGTCTGTTTGAGGCAGCCACATGGTTAAGAACTTCTCGTGTTGCTATGAAGTTTTCTGCTATGAACCGACCCTTTATGAACGCCGTTTGGTGTGGATTAATCAGGGAGGCCAGTTTGGGGCTCAACCGGTTTGCCAACAGTTTGGATATGATCTTTGGGAGTAGGTTGATGATGCTTATAGGTCTAAAGTCGGTGACCGACTGAGCATTCTCTTTTTTGGGTATCATGACGATGTTTGCTCGGTTTATGGCTGTGAGGTCAGTTTGGTGGTGAAAGAAGGCGGCCATGACCCCCATGATGTCCTCCTTAAGAGCCGACCAATGAATTTGAGTGAATTCATTTGACAGGCCATCTGGAGCACTAGCCTTGTTCTTGGCTAAGTGTTGTACCGCTAAGTGAAATTCCTGCTCCGTGAATTGGTTTGTGTGTATAGGACTGTTGCATCAAAAGGTAGGCAGGAGTACTAACAGAGATTAAGATTACAAAAGTCCAAAGAAATTCAAATGGTCAAGCAGACTAGGTTAGTATGTGCTCAACAAGTTCATCAATAACCCACAATGAAATTTTGGATGCCAATTCGGTAAACAACTCAGATATTCTATAGTATCTATTAGATACCCTACAACCTATAAGATATTACCTATTTGATTATTGTATATGTTTCTTTGGTTATACATAGTTCGACTTTCGTAAAATATGAAAAATATTTTTATGTATGCATAATGAATATATTATTTCTGATTCGAAAATGTTGGCTACAACTACATGTATAGAAAATATTAAAAAGAATAAATGGTTTTCTAAATTACTAGCTTAAGCAAATGAATTAGATTAATTGTCACACATATACTGTGAAAAATCACTCATTTATTTTTCTTCTTCACGTACTTTCTATTTCTTTAATGTGAAATTCACACATATATTGTGCAATATATTGTCTTCTAAATTACTAGCTTCGAATATGATTTGAACTCACAGCATGTTTACTTACATTATTGATTTGATCAGTTGGTTTTTATTTTAAAAAATATGAGAAAAACATAAATGCAATTAATTATATAACTACTTTAATCATTTGTGAGAATCCAAATTAACTAAACGGGAAATATTCCCGTCTTCCATTTATTTATAAGATTTATTGTAAAAAAAATTATATGCATAGTTTTTCAATATAATATGGAATTAGAAGATCAAGTCTAGTTTAATAAATTGAAGTATGAAAGTTAATAAACTATAAATAAATTTTAGTTCCTTCACAAAAATCACGTCTAGTTTAATAATTATATTCATGTCAAAATCAAAGGATTGAAATGACGATAAAATAGTAAAAAGCTAACAAGGATCATAGCTCTCAGTCTTCAAAACCCAAATCTTGTGATGCCAAGGGTCATAAATCGCAGTCTCTTAACTTAAATTCAATATGTGATCAACTCTCTGTGCACTTCACTTCACAAATGTCCTAGAGACCAACTCTCTGTGCACGCTCGAAGAATATGTGATCGACACATATGGTAAGGCGGCAGTAAAGAAGGCCAGGGTATGTTGGACCGAGCCTTTGGTTTAGCCTCAGCCTCGGTCCAGTTTATTTATCTAATTGGCTTTTTATAATTGACAAATTCAATTATGCAACCCTTTCTATATTTTAACAATTTATTTCACAAAAAAATTATTTCATTTTGTTTTTGGACGAACTAAAAAGAAAAATAATATTAATGTATAAGTGTTATGGTCGTTTGAATTTAATTGATATATTTTTTTTCCTATCATCAATTATAGTTGTTTAATTTTCGATTGTTAAATTAACAAATTGGATACCCAGAAGTAAAAAAAAAAAATCAAATTCAGAATTTAATACTTAGGTCAATTAATTAGATTTATATATTATTTTTTTCAAAAAGAAGAATAAATTTGCTAGTAATTATTAAGAACTTGAACCATTCTTTAATAGTGATAATATTAATGTTATAGGTGAATAAGTCCTAGGTGCATCCTTGAAGAAAATAACCTTAAGATAAAATAAAAGTAATCATTTATAAAAGAACATATATACCCAACAACAATGTTTAAAATTTGTTTTCAATATGTATATATTTTTAAAAATCTCTTTATAACTCATGATCAATCATACTGTTTATCACTAATGCATGCTTATTCGTACATATTTGAGCGGGAAGATATATTTTTTTATTAAATACATTAAAAAAATGATGTATGGAACCTAATTAATAGAAAGAGATGGACTTCCAAATTTCAGACCCATACAAGTAAATTAGATAGTTAGAATTAATACTGCCTGTATAACTATATATTAGTTAATTAGAGATCCGTAAAAAAAAAAGAGATACTTATGACCTTTCATGTCATGTAAAAAATACTACTGGCTCTTATATATATAAAATGCTCATTACAATTTATGTTGGCTCAAACATAAAATGCACATAATATTTTTCATGCTCATACAAAAAGTATTGTTGACTCATACATAAAATACTCATTTCATAATATTTTTCATGTCATGTAAAACATATTGTTAAATCATGTTATTTGCAATTTCTGTCATTTATATATACCATCCAATTTTTTGAACAAAAACTATTTTTTTTCACAATAATTTCTTTACTTAAAAAGCCTTATTAAAATATAGAAATTTTTACAAGTTGGGTATGATGTTGGAGGAAACCAAAAATAAATTTTAATTAGAATATTAATAAAATAAAATGATAGTTTCCTAATTTATTTTTCAATTATTTTTTTTTCCAAAATATTTTTTGAGAAATAAACCATTTCTTTCATTTGCTCTAATATCTTATAAACCAAACTATGTATGGGAATAGGAAGCAGGTAAACTTATTTCATACATGTACAGAAAATCTTGTCTCCAGCCTTCAACCCCATATAACGAAAGACTTTCTGCACAAATACAATTATAACAAAATCAAATTACTTTCATGATAAATTAAATCAGATTAACAAACTACAAGATTAACATAAAGTGTATAAAAATATTGGATTACACGTACTTGATCAATTATGATTTATTGTAAAAAAAGATATGGCCATTTAGACTTAATGACTACATGAATGTAATTATATAGACTTAATGTAATGTTCATTGTAAAATGTAATTATATAACTACTTTATTATTGTGTGAGAATAAAAAATTACTAAACGGGAAATATTATCTTCCATTCTATTTATAAGATTTATTGTAAAAAAAAGAAGTTAAAATCATTATATTTAGTTTTTAATATAATCTTGATTTATAAGATGTTAAAATATATTTTATTTTTTTCACTAAAATGTTGTGTACTGGAGCAAATCTCATAAATTAAAGTATGAAAGTTCATATTTCTTTTCGTGTGATAATCAAAGGATTGAAATGACGGTAAAATAGTAAAAAGCACAAACGTTTGCAAATCATCTGGACTCTACTGGCTAATTCGTAATAAATTGAACAATTCTCAATTTGTGTTGCCTTTTCAATTAATGTTATGTGTATGTTCTTCTATTTTATGGGCCGATGAGTTTGAAAAAGGAAGGGTTTGTGTGCCCAAAAAATTGGGCTTCTTCTTCATCTCATGTTCTTGAGAGGTGGCATGGCCATGGGTTTACTAATAAAAAAACATGTCAAGGCTGCAAAAGAAGTGCACCAGTGGTCAGGTGTTGGTGAGTATGCATTATTCTTGGGAGAAACGATTTTATAGTTATTGTTGATCCAAGTAAATTAGTTCCAGCTGGCTGCAAATGCAAAACCAACATCTTAATGAAATGTAGGTACCCGTTTAGTTTACCCCAAATCCATGGTAGTTAGCTTCGATTCTTATCACCTGTTTTTTTTTTCTTTTTATTCATCATTTCATGCTTTTTATTCTTCTAATCAGAGTAGAACTGGGGTGTTCCTAAGTTCATCAAACCTCTTCGTGAACTAAACTCTAATATCTATTAGATTGACTTCAAATGACAAATTCAAACCGTTGAAACCCGTCTACCTTACGAGTGATGCATCTACATGCAAAAAAATTTAATTTTCGAATTAATTTTGTATAGATTCAAGTAGTAAAAAAACGTTCGAAAAATGAATACATTAAAATTAATTTATAAACCTTCTAATTTTGACCGCTTGACTTTATACTAATTAATTCGAAAGTTTAAATTTTTTGCATGTAGACGCATTATTCATAAGGTAGAGGGTTTCAACGGTTCGGCTTCATCATTTGAAGTCAATCCGATAGGTTTTAGAGTTGAGTTCACAAAGAAGCCTAGTAAACTTAAGAACATTCTAGTTCTACTCGTATAAATATATAGACTTAACAATCTTATTGAGAGTGCAATTTGTTCCTTATTTGCATTTTTTTTAGATTTTTTTGTATTCAAAATTGATCGATTTATAAGCACTATAAATGTTTCATAAACGTATATTGTGCAGAGCAGTCCATTTTTTTATTTTTTATTCTCTGTAAGTAGATGACGAATTTTTAAAATCATGATTTTCTTAGGGAGAGTTAATATAAATTATTTATATATATTTGATATCAAAATTAGGACATGACAAAAATTAGATATAAATCATGATTTTCTCACGCATATATGAACGTCAAATGATATGCAAAATTCGATTAATTGGCATATAAGTATTAGTTTTGTTACTGTGTCATGTTATTTTACTGCCGCTTATTCATACATATTTGAGCGGGAAGAGAGATTCTATTATTAAATATTTTTAAAAAATATTGTTTGGAACATAGTTAATAGAAGGAGATATACTTCCAAATTTCGGACTCATACAAGTAAATTAGATAGTTCGAATTAATACTGCTTGTATGACTACTAGTTAATAAGAGAACCAATTTGGATCTGATAAGCATTAGACTCAAATTTAAGTTTGATGGGTTTCACGTTCTTCCAATCCACTTTTAGATTTGTGTGCACGAATATTAAAGCTGTCACACGCACATATTAAAGCATCACACATGGATAAAAAGACAGATCAGACCACTACAAAAGACAGGCACTTTTCGCGAGGATAAAAAGTGACTTTTTGCGACGGAGTACCGTCATAAACGTGCTTTTTCTTTTGCGACGGTACTTTTAGCGACGAAGTTCCCTCGCGAAAAGTGCCTACTTTGTTGTTGTGGACGGACATGAACCCAAATTCGTCCCATAATTAAAGATTCTTAAAAAAATAAGTGGCACATCTCCATTCCATTATTAAGCACGTTAGGTGTCTGATCCGCCAACGGCTACGATTGAAAGATTAATTTTTGAATTTAATCTTAGTTCTCTAATCACATAATCTATCTTCTTTTGATTAAATGCATCTGTTTTACGTGTAGAAGTTTAAATTTAGCTACAAACATACTCGCCACACATACCGCTACACGATGCGTTACAATTAAAATTAAACAGACTCTAAAATATAGCGATATAATTCTCCGTTTCCTTTATATTTTTTTGTTTCCTTATCTCCAATTGAAATTTTCTATACGGCGGATCACAATGCAAATCAATTTTTTTTTCACTTCCTTATTTATATACATATTACTGTGATAAATGTAGAATATATTTCTAATTTTTTTTTATGAAAATTTATCATTTTGTATGAGAATTTATTTTTGTTATCTTATCATATATTCCGTTGCAACGCACGGGTACGATACTAGTAAGTCCTTTCATCTAATATAAAAAATATTGATGGCTTATATATAAATGCTCATTCAATTTGTGTTGACTCATACATAAAATCCACATAAGATTTATTATGCTCACTGCATAAAATGCTCATACAAAAAGTATTGTTGACTCATACATGAAATACTCATGACAAAAAATCTTTCATGTCATGTAAAATATATTGTTGAATCATATAGCATGCAATTTCTCTCATTTATAAATACCATGCAATTTTTGAACAAATACTAATTTTTTTCACAATAATTTATTTTCTTAAAAATCTTTATTAATTAATATATGAAAAAAATTACAACGTGCATAAAATGTTGGAGGAAACCAAAAAAATAGTATATTTATTTTAATAGATCAAAATAGTATTGTCCAAGTTCATTTCAAATAAATCACTTGATTTAAATCTATAGACATAAATCTATAATCAAAGAAAATAAATGTAGTAAAACAACTCCGGATAAATTCATATAAAAATGCAAATAAATCTTCTGAATTAAATTATATAGAAATATGTTTCTAAAAAAATAAAAACTATATAAATTGAAAGAATTAACCATTTTTAATAATATAAATGAGAATGATTTTCAACGGAGATAAATTGGAAATTTAAAGTTTTCAAACAAATAAAAAAAATCCAAAAATTGATGTTTCAAAAACACAAAATTACGGGGTAAAAGTAATTGGGTGAAAGAAGAAAGAAAGATAAGCATACAAGTATGATGTTTGGAAATCTTATATAGGAACAGTGCATTAAAACCCTGTTTTTTATAGAATTTATCACTAGTACATAGTCTAGTACTTGATATTATTGCATTTTTTATAGGTATAGAAAAAGTTGTTTGCATTGGAACTAAGATATTTTGTTGGAATCAGACTCGATATTTGACTGTCAAAACAATTTTCTTTTTATCACAAAAATATACCAGCTAGTACCTAGTATACTACCTTACTACCTGTTAGTATACTACATTACTTTTTTTCTTTTCTAAGCAGTTGATAGTTGATTATTTTTAATTTTATATTGACATTAATTTAATAAAAAATTCAAGAATCTTAAAAGATTTGATGGAAACATAAATAAAGGAAGAAGAAAAGACAGAAAGTAAGTTATTTGAAATTTGCAATATTGCCTTGAATTTTTTATTAGAAAGTATAAAATGGTCTAATTAAGGATCTTTTTTATTAAAAAAAATTGTGGTACATATGACAAATTCTTATAATGGATGTAAAGCATTAAAAGATATTTTAGAACGTAGAAAATTTTAATTTTTGTTTATTTATCAGATTGGCCTTTTAAAATTAACAAACAAATTATGACACCCAATTGGTGCTTTAACAATTTATTTCTCTTAAAAATTGTTAGCTACGTACATCTATATTATTTTCTTTGGTTTTTGGACGAATTAGAAAGAGAAATCATATGAATGTATAAGCGTTATTGTGTCTTGAATTTAATTAATATTTAGATTTTCATTTCATCAATTCTAGTTTTTTAATTCTCTATTGTGAAATAAATAAACTGGATCCCGAGAAGTTAAATTTATTTAATTAATTAATATTAACATATCTTGAAATGGAACTATTCCATACATTAATAAATAAATAAAGTAAGGATAAAAGACATAAAGTAACCCATTTAAAACTTGCACAACGTGTAATGTCACCAATTCAAGATACACACACAAGGTAGCTCTAAATAAAATCTACTGAAATCATCTTCGTTCACTTGAATTGAACTTCAATAATCATTTTCCATCCCAATCACAAGGCAAAGATTAGGGTTATTTCTCTCTGTTGTTTTAACTTAACAACATTGTTTAGGATTAAACAATTAAAAGATGGGAAATGATTATTTCTGTTGTTTGAGCGAGAAAATTATCATTTCTTTTAGGATTAAACAATGTTAAACAATTAAAAGATGCGAAATGATTACTTCTTTTAGGATTAAACAACATTCTTTTCTTTTCATTTCTTTCTGTTGTTTGAGCAAGAAGAGATATTTTTTTATTAAATATAAAAAAAAAATGATGTATGGAACATAATTAATAGAAAGAGATGGACTTCAAAATTTCGGACCAACACAAGTAAATTAGATAGTTAGAATTTGCATGTATAACTATTAGTTAACAATTATAGACCCGTAAAAAAAAAAAGAGGCACATAAAACCTTTCATGTCATGTAAAAAGTATTGCTTATATATAAGATTCTCATTACAATTTATGTTGGCTCAAATATAAAATGCACATAATATTTTTCATGCTCATGCAAAAAGTATTGTTGACTCATTCATAAAATGCTAATTTCATAATATCTTTCATGTCATGTAAAAAGTATTGTGGGATCATATTATTTGTAATTTATGTCATTTATATATACCATCCAATTTTTTGAACAAAAACTATTGTGCTTCATAATAATTTCTTTCCTTAAAAATCTTTATTAGAATATAGAAATTTTTACAAGATGCATATGATGTTGGAGGAAACTAAAAATTAATTTTAATTAGAATATTAAAGGTAGTTTCAGAAGCTTAGGAGATACCATTACAAATATATATCAGGTTATTTTTTTTTATCATTTCTCAATCAGGACAATCACAGAGATCAGGTTATTTTGATTCTATTCAGCTATTTGAATCAAATATTTTTATTAATCTACTAATTCTTTAGTGTTAAGTTAGAATGATCAAATACTTTTATTAATCTACTAATTCTTTTAAAAAAAAATTAATGATTTTATCATGAAGGTAATTTGATTTTGTTAACCTGGTTTAATTTATCTTGAAGGTAATTTGATTTTGTTATAATTGTATTTGTGCAGAAAGTCTTTCGTTATATGGGATTGAAGGCTGGAGACGAGATTTTATGTGAAGGTAGGAAAGAAGTTTACTTGCTTCCTATTCCCATACATAGGGATTTCTTGCACACCCATTGTTGTGTGTGTGGTCTGACGGTCCCTATCTCGGAAGATAATGAGCTCCAACCTTGAGGAGATTCACCCCAATGCTAAGAAATGTCAACCTGTAATCAGAATGAGCCGTTACCTAAAAATTGACGTCGGTGGACACAACATCATATACTGATTCACAGCAACTTTGTAACTGAGCTGGTTGCTCTCCCTCATCCTGCTCCTGAAGATCCTCAGTCCAGTAGTTCTTCCTCAGAGGAAGAAACTACTACTTTTGGTTCTGGTGCATCGGAATTTGTGGTTTAGCTAGGGATCCGTGGTTTAGTGAGAGCCTCTTTTGGTATATGGTATAGGTATTTCTATGTGTGCCTCTAATGGTATACGGTATATGGTATAGGTATTTCTATGTGTGCCTCTCTTGGTAGTTTGGTACATTGTTTGTTTTTGTTATATAGTGACTCAAGGACTTGCAAATAATAAATTTCTTTTCTTTGTTGTTCTTTTGAGCACATTTTGATCTTGATCTGCTAATCTTTTCAAGGGTTAGTTTCTCTTTCAAAACTCACAAAACATGAATTTAATGAATATTTTTTGTGGGAAGTGTAAACCGTAACGTGTACAGCGCTGCAGCTACTCAAAGTGTCCAATGTCATTATCCCGTAACATATCTTGCAATGGAACTATTCCATACATTAATAATAAATAAAGTAAGGATGAAAGATATAAAGTAACCCATTTCAAACTTGCACAACGTGTAATGTCACCAATTCATGATACACACACAAGGTAGCTCTAAATAAAATATACTGAAATCATCTTCGTTCACTTGAATTAAATTAGTGCATGGAAAAAGCAATTTTCCTATAAAAATTGGCAAATTTTCCCATAAAAACTCACAACTTTTCTCCTACTGTCATGGTTGGTGTTATTTGCAAACAACAAACTTATTCTTTAATGTGGTCAATGTTTGTTTTATGTTGTTACTTTTCATTTCAAGGTGGTAAATTCTGGGTTTATAGAGGACCAGGGATACGAAGCTTTAGAGGTTGATTTTGCAAATGAATATTTGGGAGGGGGTGTGTGCAGATTGTATTTCATTTCTTCTTATAGGAAGATGCCATAATTATTTCTATTGTTCATACTTGTAAATTTTGGTATTAATTTGATATTATTTTGGTACCATTTGAACAAATTTTGGTAATATTCTGGTCAAAATGGTCCAAATCTAATTAATTAATGATTAATTTAGGTAAATCTAATGAATTAATATTTAAGTTTTGTGGTAAATCTTATACCGTAAATCATAAATCTACACCTAAATTTGGAACAATTTTGGTATTATTTTGATTAAAATATAATTAATTAATAATTAATTTTGGTAAATCTAACTAATTAATAATGAAACAAAACCTAATACCGTAAGTAGATCCTAAACCTAAACCCTAAACTCTAATCCTATCTAAAACTACTAAAATAAAAATTGAAACGAGAAAAGAAGAAGAAAACTTACCCGATATCGAAGGGATTTGGCGCGAAATGAATTTTGTAATTTCTCTCTCTTCCGCCGGATTTAAATAGGTATCATGGACGCAACTTGACGTTGCGTCTACCCAGTCTGTGGACGCAACCACACGTTGTGTCTGTGGTGTTTTTCGAATTCTACAAAATTCGTGGTTTTTCTGTTTATTTTTTTTGGTATGGTAAATTTAAAAATTTCAGACAAACATAATATTATATTCGTTGGAGGCTGGTAAACAAAAAAACCGACTCCCGCTGAATTATCCAACAGAAATTCACGAGAGTAGTCCCGCTGGTGGCATATCTGGAAATATCCTTCACCAGAGGGTATGTTTTTAATTCCTTTTTCTTATATGTTATCAATAAAAATTTGGGCTGGCCAGCATAAGACGAAATTTCTCTAGCGAGAACAAATTTATTCCTATTATAATAATTACTTACACAAAGAGCATCCTCTGTTTCAGTTCTTTTCACAACCTTATACAGCTGAATTTACTTAATTAGCTGAAACATTATAGTGGTAATGTAATGCAAATGCAATCATTCAAATATTTGTTTTGAAGAAGGCTTCTCTTTTGTGATATTCTCCAAGAGCCCACATCGGGAAGATGTTACGATGCAGCATATAATGGCTTAATCCACTGGTCTTAAAGCTCCCGGTCAATTCCTAAAATTCATTTCAGGTTGTGTTAGTTTTGAATGCCCAACTGTTCAGTAGAAAGGTGTCTGTCAATTCAGCACATTACTGAGCTATTTTCGACTCGACACAGTACCTGTTGTGGGAAATCTCCATTGTCTAACTGCATGTCAATTAGGTTTCTAGCCGCACGATCCACAGGAGCTGGATCCCTTTCAATCTGGAGATTAAGTAGGCAAGTGCAATGTTTAATGTTAATTTAAGTTGCACTATTAGTCATTCAAGATAATTGATATCAGTCTACAAATTTAATTTGTTTCAATAAAACAAGTGATCCATGGATATCTGTTCTTGTACACTTGAAAATTTCCCTCCAAAAGATAATTAATTATAAATAAAATACAGTTACCTGGCCAGCCTTAAGAAGTGCAAGCATTGACCATGCTGTTTGCACCACATTCGATTTATTTCCTGGTAGATTTGTATATACCTGTTGGAAAATGAACATATATAAATACTAAAAGCTTTTATCAGAGTAAAATTATGCCATATTTAAGTATCATGGATGTTCTCTAATTAATTGGCCATGACTGGCACAAGTTTTGAAATCTGTTGCAGAAGTAGTAAACCCAAAATATCAAGATTAAAAAATGCTTTAACTAACTTAGTGCCGATCAAACTCTCTTAATATAATGTTAATTCAATATAAGTATAATCTTGCTTGCCTTTGTGGTGGAAGAAAGGTAACTTTCTCCCCAGCCACCATCACTGAGCTGTTTTGAAAGGAGGAAGGCACAAGCTTTGCGAATGGCCTCACAGTTTGCATATGTTTCTCCAGTTGCTAACAGACCTTCAATACCGAAAAATGTGCCGTATGTGTAACATATTCCCCACGACCCAAACCTGTACGTGCATTCATAAATTAAGTGTGCAATGTTACAAATTATATTGAAATATTATAATACTACACTTCTGCCCGAATTAATACAAGCAGCATAAACCATCACCTCCAGCTAAGCGGCAAAGAAAAGGGATAAAATGATAATAAACAAACTATATATCAACACAAATTAAAGGGGTTATAAACATTTTTAATACAACGGAATGGAAGAATATATTCTGACCATGAGCCATCATCATTTTGTGTTTTCTTGATGTATTCTTTGCCCGCTATGATGCATTGCTTTATTTCTTTTGTGCGATGCCTAGGATATCTCTCTTTAAACAGCATCAATGCCTGGATTACAGATGATGTGCATTCGACGCATCTGCGATTATGTATTTGTATTTATTTTTCTACATTGTTTTGAATAATTAATGTTATCACAAACTTGATGTGGAGTTTGTAATTCTTACGAGTAATCCAGCATGACGTCCTCATACACCTCTGTTATGGTAAAAACCTAACATTAAAATAAGAAGAGAAATGAATTCACAACTTCAAGGGGACACAAAATAATAGTAATAAAATTATGAGGCAATACAGTAATATGATTTTCATATAATGAAATGAAATTCATATAAGCTACGAATTATAAACATGGTAAATATCAAATCCCTTGAATTGCTTAGATTTAATTATTTTCTTTTGTTTTCTCAAATAGCTAACATAAATTTGCAAGGATCCCTGCAAAAACAATAAAAGATAGAAGTGTTTCTGAAAAATATACCTCAACCCATGGATATGATCGGGTCAATTCCCATGCTGAGAAACCACCATCAGGATTCTGCACCACAAATTACTCGTTGGTTTCTGACTCAGAAAAATAATTTCTCACACTAGTTTGGGAGTTGAATAGATGAAAAATAAAAAAAACAAAGAAATGAAAATAAATAAAAACCTGTAAAGATAGCATGAAATTAACACTTTCATAAATTCTTCCGCTCGGTGCATGATCACCAACAATATCCGGTGACATTCTTGACAAAAGTAGCAATGCCTACAACAAAGAAAGATCAATATGACCTTTCTACATAATTGGCACAGTTTGAACAAGCAATTATTTTCTTTATATGTATATGAAGTGACCTTCAGAGCCTCTGCTGTGCAGTCTGACACGCACCATCCCTCATCGGCAGTTCCGAAGCCCCAACCACCTTTGGTGAAACTGCGAAAATGTGATTTAAAGTCACCCGGAGGATTGTCCATGATCTGAAAGAAATTAAACAAGGAATTAGAAATAGCAAGGAACTTTTCATTTGTAAGTTTCCTTTTCAATTTTAGAAATTTCATTTACTAACTCCTTGAAAATCGAATTATATACATTGTATGGGTCACTTGATTACATAGCTTTTTCAAGTGCTTAGTTGTGAACTTTCTAATGCTAATACTGATGAAAGTTTGTTGCTGATGCTTGCAAACTTTTATCTAATAACAAATGATTTGGACCAAAATCAAGGCCACTACTTCAATAGAAGAATATAATTAGTTACCTGAGAGGCTTTCAGAAAATCATGTGCTTTTCTTAGTGTACTTGCATGCTCCTTTGCAAAATCACAGGCCAAAATGGCTTGGACAGCGAAAGCCGTATCCCAGACCGCACTACCTATATATGTCTAATCATAAAAAAGGAAAAAAAAAATAGTTTACATTGTATTGTGGTACTGAGAACACCAATTTGGCAAGTACTATGTAATCAAACACTGAGAACACCAATTTGGTGACTATAATAATTTTGGAGCTCATGAACACCTAGATAATGCTAGCCTAACTTGTGTAATGTAGCACCAAATTTAAACTCTGCCCCTTGCTGCCTAATTAACATGACCCTAATGGTGGATAGTTAATACAGAAAAAGTGCTATGTACTTTATCATCTCATGCCTCGTGAATTGGACAAGAAAAACAACAAGAAAGTTCTTGTTGATTTTATTCCACCCTTGATGCTTTGGTTTTCTTAACTTTCATGATAGATCCAAAGAAACATACCTATGTAAATTGTAAGGATGGATTCCAGAAGGTTTTTCTTTGTGTGTGTGTGAATCAAATTCTTTAGGAAAGATTATAAGTTTAAAGATATTTACCTTCATTCTCATGCCATCTTCACCAATCCAAAGAAAATCAGGTATTCTTGCAAGATGGAACTTCAAGTCCTCGCAATTTGGATCCCTCACGAAAGAACAGAGCATTCGCGTTGACTGTTAGATTAACTGTTAATTCAGTTCACTTTTTCATGGAAATACTTCCAAAGCTCTAATATTTTATGATACCTACCGCATAATCAAAATTACTATTACTAGGAGAAGGATATTCCTCTTGCCCAAATACTCACCTGATTTGTCTTAACCTTTTGAAAACAGAGGCAGGCTCAGTTGAGAAGTATGTGATGTCAATTCACCCCTATTTTAACCCAAATAACGATAAATTTATGCGATAGTTTTTTTATTGTTTCTAATATTTCTAGAAGACAATAAGTTCAACCTATGATGAAGAACGTATTTTGTTCAATTCTTGCTAATATTGACCCCCAAACAATAATATTCTGCCTCGGCCCAATATATTTTGGTTGCATTTGCTCATTTGAATTTCATTTTTCCATTGTGATTTAAGCTCATTTCCATGGTTTACAAGATGTGAAGTATCGCTAGCATGGAGTATTGGATTTGTCCATCAAGATCACATAAGAGGATTGTACTGCTGGATTTTAGAAATCAGCTTAATTACCTCAAATTAACTAAATAAGATATTAGTACAATACTTGAAGCAATATAAGATAGTACGTAGTACAATACTTGAAGCAATATATACTTGCCTTTTCCAGTGCTCCCAGATGTATGTATCTCACACTTGCATCTTCATATTTGATATACTTCTCCACTCTATCTAGTGCTATTTTTCTCAATAATGAACATGGCCAAATTGTAAGAGGATATTCCAATTTATATAGGCAATCCTTCAAGAGTTCACGAAATCTCGATTTTGTAGTTCCACAATTTTCCTACATTGATTTAATTTTGTTATTTAATTGGAATAAGTAAAAAATAGTAAAAAATTTCCAAAAAATGTAAAATTTGGTCTCCAAGCACATTTTATTAAGGAGGTCATGTTGAACGCTCTGGATCGACTTTTTGGCCTTTCGAAACGAAGATATGAACGTGAAGTAAAACACGCCATTTACTTCATGAAGCAGAATAGCCCATCTATATATATATTCTATATATCCTTAATTGATCAGATAATCAGAATCGATTTTTGAATTAGTTCTTATAAAAGATTGATTGTTTGGTACTGGAGCACTAGTACCTCAGAGCATGTTTTGCGTGCTTGATTCCAATCAATTGTATCGTACTTTTGAACGTGCAACTCCTCTCTCAAGGATAGTATCGTATCTGTAATCGGACCGATGAACCTCTTTCCATATAAATATGACATGGCCAAAAAGTTCAATCTTAAAATGCACCAAAATTTGCCTGAATTTCAAACAAATGACACATTAAAACACTTGTCAGTACATATATATCCAACAATATGTAATAAAGATTACCTGGATGAATAGGTAAACAGGAAGGGAGAAGAAAAAGCTCCGGCGGTATCGGGTTTATACCCGACCATTCATATACTCCAAGGACCTGTCAGTAAATTTAGTAATTTAGAAATTTCATTCTATCATGTTTGTGTTGCATTAAATATTACGAGTTTTGGTTGGAGCATCTAATGAAACAAATGAAGATATTATATATTTATTACCGATAGAATAAGCTTTCCCCATGATGGCATCATGGTAATTCCGCCATGGTGATGGATCCATTTTCTTGCGAGATACATTGCCTCATCATCTTCTTTACTATAGGCCTCTTCTCCGAGTAGCCTTAAAGCAGTGTAGTATAGAGCAGTGCACATCATGCAACTGGGCGCCTCACTATGTAAACCCCAACCTCCGTCTTCATTCTGTCATTTTACAGTTTTGTCTATATTTTGTGATAGCAGTTGAATGTATTTCACATCAAATGAAGTTATAGTTGTGCTTAGTAGATCAACTATAATGTCAAAAATTAATTCAGATTCCAATCTAGTTGAATATGAATTAACTCCAATTTAGTAACTAAATCGGGCTCAAATTTGGATCTAATTAGATCAGATTAGATCAGATTTCTAATCATGACTTTAATGCTTTATTGTTCAATTTAGTTACTTTAAATGTGCGAATACAGACCTAGCTATGTCAAAGCTCCACACTTAATCAGTATGTTTACTTTATTATTTAGATTAAATGTTTTACTACTCAGTCTGGGTGCTTTCTTATTCAGTTAAAATGTTATAGGATGTAGTTTGCATACTTTATTATTCGGCTCTAATCTTTTCACCAGAGTTTTGCTGGAAGTTTGCCAGATTAGATATGTCAGCTTCTTTTACAATTCTGTATGCATACGGATGTATTTTGTTTTTATAAAATTAATTTTGTATTAAAAAAGTTCTCTAGTATTAATTCTTGGATGGTGCAGTGCATCACACAAAATTAAATAGTGTAATATATAGGTACTGTTCTTACTTGATGGTTGTACATGTAACGGCGCAACTCCTTTTGATGCTCATATGATAGTATATGTAACATTCCCATTACATACAGGACAATAATCTGATAAAGTAACAAAAAATATGTCAAAAATAAACACGAAATTGGTTAGCTAATATGTCAACAACTTTAATTAGTAAGCAATTAATGTTTCTCTTTTGGTAATTGGAGCAGCAAACATTTCCCATGGCTTTTTGGATTGTCAAGCAAGTAGAAGAAAAATAGAGAAAGATCAAGCTAATTAATTAAGATTATACAAGTACATGCCTAAAAGATACAAAGTACAAAAATAATTATTGGCAGAGATTTTAAATATTGAATTAATTTGCTGCTTACTCTTTCAGCTACCCTGCAAGCACAATTAGAAGAGCATTAACTACAATACACGAAAAAATTAGAAACTAGAAACTAATAAATAAGTACCAGAATTGGTGTAGTGAATAAGACTCCCTCAAAATCTCCAGGCCAATGCCCATCCTTTGCCTGAATCGCTGACAAAAAACAAATTGCTCTATTGTTGAGAAATAGAATAACCTCAGAAGATTCATCATCGGTTATTAAGGCAACAATTAGGCTAGCATGCAAAATACAGCTGTATAGCTGTAATTGGTACCTAGCCAATATTCAGTATGTAATTAGGCAAGAGATCAAGCAATCTCTTATTAAGGAAAACAGCCAACGGCTAATAGAATAGAATAGGCTATAAGAATACTTGTATAGCACTTGTAAATTCAGAATTCAATAATACAAAATTCTGTCTTTTCATCATATTCATCTCTCTCAAAATCCATTATGGTATCAGAGCAGGATTAATCCTGTACCAGCAACAAACCAAAATTCCGCAAAAATTCTCAATCAACAATTTCTCCAAAAACCATGTCTCAACAATCAGACAACACCAAACTAACCACAATAATACTCAATGGCAGCAATTATATCCCTTGGTCCAGATCTGTTACAATTGGTCTCGGTGGCAAAGGCAAATTAAACTTTGTCACTGGAACCAAACAAAAACCAAAAGCATCAAAACCCGATGAGGCAACTGCTGAAGAAACAGCAAAAATCGAAGAATGGGAGACGGCAGATCAGATGATCATGTCATGGCTACTGAGCACCATGGAGCCCAAAATTTCAAATGTTCTCATGTATTCCGACACATCAAAAGAAATTTGGGACAAGGCAAAAAGAAGGTATGGCCAGCAAAGGAATTTTGCACATATTTTTAGCCTCAAACAAGAACTTTCTCAAATCAAACAGAACGGTCAAAGCAACACCGAATTAGTAACTGAAATCATGTCTAAATGGGAAGAACTAAATGTGTATCTTCCACCAACAATAGACCCAAATGAAACCCAAAAAAGATCCGAACAGGATCTAATTTTTACATACCTGGGTGCACTCGACACCACCTATGAAGCAATCCGATCCCAAATCCTTGCCTCAGCCGAAAATGCCCAAATTTGATGATGTGGTGGCAAGAATCCAACAAGAGGAATCTCGGCGGACCCTTATGAACCCTCAGCCATCAAACCACACCGAAAACCGAGCCTTTCGAGCACAGCCGTCTAACCCTAACCCGACGGCCAAGGCAAAGGGGACCACAGCCGGCGACTGGTGCGACCACTGTAAGCGCGCAGGGCACAACCGAGAAGCCTGCTGGGTCCTCCATCCGCATCTCAGGCCGTCTCGGAACAAGGGAGAGAGGGGCGGCGCTAGAAGAGGCGGAAATGAGCAAAGGTTCGGAGGTGCTAGCCAGGGGTCGGGAGAAATGAACCAAGGGTCGGGGTCGGATCCAACAAAGCAACCAGGGGCTCATTTAACCCAAGCCGAACCGACTAGTGACTCTATGGGATCTTCTGTGGCATCAACAACACAGATAACTCAGCTGCTGACTCAATTGAACAGTCTGTTACAACAACAGACAGCAGGTTTTGTACTATATAATTCGAATTTATCTTCTGTTAATAACAGTAGTCCAAAACTTGCAAATTTGGGGCATAATACTAGTAAATGGGTTATTGACTCCGGTGCTACTGATCA
Source organism: Carex kokanica (assembly GCA_025461125.1). Lineage (NCBI taxonomy): Eukaryota > Viridiplantae > Streptophyta > Magnoliopsida > Poales > Cyperaceae > Carex > Carex kokanica. The sequence continues at coordinate 601,414 of JAJGRX010000675.1, read as the reverse complement.
TATGACATGGGACCAAAATAAACTAGAAAATATTGTACCAACTATAGAACCACAACATGTGCTTGTTGCAAATGGAAATAAAGTCCAAATTGAAGGTTTGGGTACCACAAAATTTTTTTCAAAAAATGTAAAGAACATCTTGTATCTACCAAATTTTAATTCAAATCTTTTATCAATTAGCAAAATAACACAAGATTTGAATTGCAAAGTAATATTCTCACCACACAAAGTGATATTTCAGGACCAAGAATCAGGGAAGAAGATTGGTGAAGGTTTTTTAAAAAATGGGCTGTATTACCTTGAAGAACCCATAAATAAATGCCATGTGTCATTAAATCAAATAGACCGTGACAAATTACTGCATTGGAGATTTGGTCATCCTTCTGATCAAGTTTTAAATAAACTGTTTTGTTATAAACTAGATTCTAGAAATTGTGATGTTTGTAAGCTTGCAAAACAAACTAGATTACCTTTTCCCTTATCTACTAGTACATCAGAAACTAAATTTGATTTAATTCATTCTGACGTGTGGGGTCCAGCCCCAGTTGACTCTTATAATCATTTTAAATATTTTGTCACATTTATTGATGATTTCTCTCGTACTACTTGGGTTTATCTTTTAAAAGGAAAAAATGAAGTTTTTTCATGTTTCAAAGAATTCTTTAATTTTGTTGAAAATCAATATAATGCAAAAATTAAGATTTTTCGATCAGATAATGGGACAGAATTTGTAAACAAAAATTTTCTAGAGTTTTTTAGGTCCAAAGGAATCTTACACCAAACCACATGTATTAATACACCTGAACAAAATGGTGTTTCAGAAAGAAAAAATCGTCACCTCCTTGAAGTCACTAGATCACTCCTTTTTCAAAATAATGTCCCAAAAACATATTGGTCAGATGCAGTGTTAACCGCAACCTACCTTATAAATAGGTTACCAAGTGCAAGGTTAAAAAACATGAGTCCTTTAGAAATTCTCAAAGGTAGAAAAATTGACCTTGACCATATTCGAGTCTTCGGATGCACATGCTTTGTCCACATAAAAAGACATGACAAGTTAGACAAAAATTCTGTTAAAACTATATTTTTGGGATATTCTTCTGAAAAAAAGGGGTATAAGTGCTATGATCCGAAAAATTTCAAAGTTTATTTTTCAAGAGATGTGTCATTTTTTGAAAACACACCCTATTATCTAACAAATGAACACATACCTTCACCAAGCCACCCAATTGTGGTACCTCCAAATAACTTTGTTTTTCCAGAAGAAACAAATGAAGGACAGGTTGTGAATGAACACCAACAAGGTGAAACAACAGCAATTCCTTCAGGGGAAGAAACAATAGCAATCCCTTCAGGGGGAGAAAATGAGGACAGTTCCTCAAGTGGAGAATCAACTCAAGAAGAAATTGCCGTGAGAAGATCCATACGACAAACGAGACCTCCAGACAAGTTAAGGGATTATGTATCCCATCAGGTGATGTATCCAATTCAAGATTATATTTCTTATAAAAGGGTATCACCAGAATACCGGGCCTATTTAGGAAGCATAACAAATCAAACTGAACCAACTACTTTTGAGAAGGCAAGACAAAAACCAGTCTGGCATAAAGCTATGAAAGAAGAACTTCAAGCTTTGGAAAAAAATGATACATGGGATATTGTCTGCCTACCAAAAGGAAAAAAACCTGTAGGGTGTAAATGGGTATACAAGATTAAGTACAATAGTGATGGTACGATTGAAAGGTATAAAGCTAGATTAGTGGCCAAAGGATTTACCCAGACCTATGGTATTGACTACCAAGAAACCTTTGCACCAGTAGCTAAAATGAGCACAGTTAGGATTCTGTTATCGGTAGCTACCAACTTAGGATGGAATTTGTTTCAAATGGATGTGAAAAATGCATTCCTTCAAGGAGTTCTGGAAGAAGAAGTCTACATGACTCTTCCTCCAGGTCATGATGCTACATTAGACGCATCACATGTATGTAAGCTAAAGAAGTCAATTTATGGTCTAAAACAGTCTCCAAGAGCATGGTATGCCAAACTAAGCTCTTCTCTAGTAAAAAATAATTTTATTAAAAGCACAGCTGATTCTTCTATGTTTATCAAACATAGACATGACTCTACCACCATTATTCTTGTTTATGTAGATGACATTATCATTACAGGAAATGATAATGAAGAAATTAAAAATGTCAAACAATACTTGCAAAATGAATTTGATATTAAGGACCTCGGAAAACTCTCATATTTTCTTGGAATAGAAATAGCTCACTCTAACAAAGGCTTATTTCTATCTCAAAGAAAATATGTACTTGACCTGTTAAAAGAAACTGGTAAACTAGGAGCCAAGCCAGCCAGTACCCCAATGGAAACAAATGTTAAACTGGGGTTAGAAGAGGGTGAACTACTATCTGACATAGGACAGTATCAAAGGCTGGTGGGAAAACTAATATACCTTACAGTTACCAGACCTGATATTGCATTTGCAGTTAGTATGGTAAGCCAATTTATGCATGCTCCGCGTACCAGTCACTTGAGTGCAATTGATAGAATACTTAGATACCTAAAATGCACTCCAGGTCAAGGAATTTGGATGAGAAAAAATGGTTCTAATGATGTGGTTGGTTTTTCTGATGCAGATTGGGCCGGGGGCTGTGACAGAAAATCAACCACTGGCTTTTGTACCTTTGTAGGTGGAAACTTGGTCACTTGGAAGAGCAAGAAGCAGAATGTTGTCGCTCGTTCAAGTGCAGAAGCAGAATATCGAGCCATGGCATCCACAGCAAGTGAGCTTATCTGGATTAAACAATTACTCGGTGACATGAAGATTGAGCATACAAGAACCATGCAAATGTACTGCGACAATCAAGCCGCACGACATATTGCATCCAATCCGGTCTTCCATGAAAGAACAAAACATATAGAGGTGGACTGTCACTTTGTTAGAGAAAAAGTACAGTCGGGAGAAATAGAAACTCCGTTTGTCAGAAGCAAAGAGCAACTGGCGGATATTTTCACAAAGGCACTCGACAAGACAAGTCATCTAAACATACTTGTCAAGTTGGGTTCAATCAACTTATTTGAACCCCACTTGAGGGGGAGTGTTGAGAAATAGAATAACCTCAGAAGATTCATCATCGGTTATTAAGGCAACAATTAGGCTAGCATGCAAAATACAGCTGTATAGCTGTAATTGGTACCTAGCCAATATTCAGTATGTAATTAGGCAAGAGATCAAGCAATCTCTTATTAAGGAAAACAGCCAACGGCTAATAGAATAGAATAGGCTATAAGAATACTTGTATAGCACTTGTAAATTCAGAATTCAATAATACGAAATTCTGTCTTTTCATCATATTCATCTCTCTCAAAATCCATTATCTATGCACAGCTGCTGAAGCTGTTTTTTCTTCAGGGCATGCTTTTTTGAAATAATCAAAGTTATTCTCTTTTGCTAGCTGCAGGTGGAATAAATGAAGGAGATTATTTTCATTTTTTCTCTAATATGGAAAGTGGAAACATTAGTATTTTTTTTAGATATATTAACAGTCTAAAATTATTTTTTTATGTTTAAATGGTCGATTTAAGCTTCACAATAAAATTTACATATCAAAATATTGAAGAATGTAAAATCTTACTATTTTTACAATTTCAGTATTTTAGATTTTTAAAATATGACCCAAAATAAGGAAAAATATTAATATCCGCATTCAAATAGGATCATCTTATTGTGGTTGGATCATTTGCTTTGTCAATTGCTCTGAGATTTGTTATCAATATTTCAATTTGGATTTTGTTTAATCGGCTGTTTGATTGTTAATTTGTCATCGGTTTGAATTTTGAGGACATTAAAATCTTGAAAGAGAAGAAATGTATCATGCCAAAATTAACCATTTGATTTTGTTTTGGAGCCATTCACAATTTTTGAAATGCTTAGCATCTAAGTGATCTTTTGTATGTGCTACCAATAACATAATTCATAACATTGCCAAATTTCCAGCTCATGAAATTCCTATTAGACAAGGGTTTTCTTACAACTTTTTACATCCTGTTACAAAAAGGTCCCTGCCCAGGGACTGTTTTCTAAACAAACTTATTTTCTGTCGCAGTTCAGTCCCTGAACCCCATCAGAAGCGAAAATTTACACTACAGGCCCTATTATTTACCTGAATTTGCTTAGGGTAGTATAGAATGCTGAAACTTATAAAACAGACCCAGAAAAGTGTCAAATTCAACCAAAATGCTAAAATTTTGCAGAAAACTCCCTGATCTGTATTAGAAATATACCAGAAAACCAAAACGTGCTGGTACCAGTAAAAGATGCATTAAAATCACCATTTTACTCAATAAAATTACATGTTATCACAATAGAAACCAATCACACTATAGTACCAGTGGACATTTGAATTAACACACATCTTTTAAATTACCAAAAATGACCAAATCATGGACACAGATCAGCTTGACTCTGGTACCAGTTGGTACCAGAGGATAGAGTAAGGTTTTTCTTTTTATATATAATTACACTTTTTAAAATCACAGGATTAGTTCAAGGACCATATACTCTTTTTAAGTAAGATGGCTTATACACTCCTTTCTCTCTCTTTTTACCCTTATATTTCCTCTTTTTTCTTTTCTTTTTCTTTCTTTCTTTTTCTCTTTTTTACTTCCTCTTTTTTAGAGGCCCTTATACGATTGATTGTTTACTAATTTTTCTTTTTACTTTTTCACTTCTTTTTTATTATTTTATTCTTATATATACTCTTTTTTATATCTTATGCGGTCCTGTAGTTAGTTCATTTTGGAATGCTTTATATGAGCATTTTTTAATTAGCTTAATTTTACATTTTATATATTACTTTCATATTTATATTAGTATCTATTTTAACCCTCTTTTATTTAGTAATTTATTACTACATTTTACTATTTTTATACGTATGCCATCCTGTACTCTTTACACTTTCAGACTGTTATTTATATGATATTAATCCTTTCATAAGGGCCAATCAAAAACTAGATATAATACCACTTATAACTCATAGGATATCTGTTATATGTGTACAACTTAGATATGAGATCCTCCCTAGACCTTTTTCTACACTTACAGAATAGCTGTATTATAGCATACCATATACTACCCTAAGTGTATGGGTTTAAATGGAATACTAAGTGTCGAGGGTTAGCAGGTCTCTAAGATTAGGATTGTTTATAAAAGAAAGTAAAGCAAAGTAAATGAGACTGCTTGAGTGAATTTAGAAAACATTTGTCAATCATAGATGAATGAATTTTTCAGAATTCTGATATGCTACTCAAACGAAATGTTTGAGTGAATCATAGATTTGAAATATTTTGTCAATGATATATATAGATGAATTCAAACCTGCATCCTCACAAGGTGATCAGAGTTTTCCTTCTTGTGATGCCTATTTAGGTGAAATTCTCGTCGTGCTCTTTCTACTAGAGCTCGATCTTCACTTGATCCGAGCCGTTCATCAAACTCCCATATTTCTCTTCCAAGATATCCGATACAAGTTTTCACCCAGGGCCCACCTTCTCCAATTTTAAGCTTCCACATCTTGTACGTACGTACCTATTCTGCACCAAGGGCCATCTTTGTAAATTAATCCATATATAAAACATGATGGAATATTTTTGTGTGCGTATACAATATATTATGTAGTGTGTATATTATATGTAGATAATAATGAACCAATTATTTTAGCTTCTTGAAAAGTTCAAAATATTGTTATTTAAGATTTATTTTTATATATATCAATTTTGCATGCATTAGAGGTTTTGGCAGTAAATCTCTCCTCTAATGAAAATTGTTTTTCAAGATATATACTAATTAAATAACTTAAGCAATCAAACAATCAACAAACCAAATTGCATGCTGTTTTCTAGATGTCGTTCATGGAGTAAAAATGATTTTAAGCTAATATTCATATATTGTCATTTTGGAATAGTTCTCTTTCCAAACCCAAAGACCAAGAAATCTTTAAAAGCGTAGTTGGGTTGCATCACCTTTAATTGCATCTTAACTAATTCTTAAAAAAAATGAAGGATTTAACTAAGTTAATATTGTCTAACCTTGTGAAGGAGGATCGCTCTTCGTACAATAGATTAATTAGGCGTAGTGCTTGCCAATATATGGGAGGCTCTGAACTGCACTTAGCTATATATATATATACTAGTCGGGCCAATTATTTATACATACACATATACACAGGAGCAGATTTAGGTTCATTATTTTAGCGGCTAAGCCACCCATTTCTATAGTTTCCAAATTTTAATGAGGAGGATTCCAATGCCTCCATTTTTTGTGCTTCCATTATGTCTCCATTTTTAAAAACTTTAATAACTCAAAATTTGAAACTTAAAAGTCAAAATAAAACCGTTGAATATGATTTACATCATTTTATCTATGCACATGTAAAAAATTACGACATTTCAACTTTGTTTTGGTTGTCATCAAGAACTTTTAAAAAATGTACTAATGAGGATAATTTCTACACGTTGATTTTTCAACTTATTGATTCACATAAAAACAAAATTGAAATGTGATAATTTTTTATGAACACATAGAGAAAATAACATAGATCATATCTAACGGTTTTATTTTGATGTTTATAATTTAAATTTTGAGTTATTAAAGTTTCTAAAAATGGAGGCATGGTGGAGGCACAAAAAATGGAGGCATTTCAACCCTCCTCAATTTTAATGATATATATTAAAATTTTATTGAATTTTATTTCTTTAGAACTTTTTATATAGTCTAGTCCCTCATAAAATATCAAATGTTTACTTGTAGTCTATTAGTTAGAGCTTTATTTTGTGGTTGAGGTGAATTTGGGTTCACTTCCCACCTACCACATTGTGCATTTCAAATTTCAACCCCTATCAAGATTTTCTAGTTCCGTCCGTGACACACACACACACACACACACATATATATAGAGAGATGGGCTATTGTATTCACGAAGTAAATGATTGTTTTACTTCGCGCTCATACTCCCATTTTCAAAATCCAAACCATCGATCGAACCGCTCAACATGATCTCCATATTGAAATGTGCTTGGAGACCAAATTTTACATTTTTTGGAATTTTTTTACTATTTATTAAACCACTTTGAAAATCGCTGATCCGGGTGAACAGTAAAAAAACAGTAAAAACTTCTGGACCATTGGATCAGCGATTTTCAAAGTGGCTTAATAAATAGTAAAAAAATTCCAAAAATGTAAAATTTGGTCTCCAAGCACATTTCAATACGAAGATCATCTTGAGCGGTTCGGATCGATGGTTTGGATTTTCAAAATGGGAATATGAGCGTGAAGTAAAAATCACCTCTTACTTCGCCAAGTACAATAGCCCATCTCTCTCTCTATATATAGGTACGTATATATATAGGAAGTGGCTACGGTGCTACGCGTAGCATAGATGGCCTCCGTGCTACAGCTCAATATTTGAATTTTCAAAATTCTAACGGTCGATCTGAACCGTTCAACATGATCTCCATATGAATATGTACTTGCAAACCAAATTTTACATTTTTTAGAATTTTTTTACTATTTTTTTAGATAGGTAGAAAATCACTTGATCTGAATGGTACATAATTTCCAGATCAAGTGATTTTCTACCTATCTAAAAAATTAATAAAAAAATTCTAAAAAATGTAAAATTTGGTTTGCAAGTATATATTCGTATGGAGATCATGTTGAACGGTTCAGATCGACCGTTAGGATGTTGAAAACTCAAATATTGAGCCGTAGCACGGAGGCCCTCTATGCTACGCGTAGCTATTAGCCAAATAATATATATATATGGAGATAGGCTAATATGCTTTTAGTAGCATATGGGCCGATATGCTTCCAACTCAAAATTGGATTTTCAAAGTCCAAACGGTCGATCCGAACCGTTCAAGTTGATCTACATATTGAAATCTGCTTGGAGACCAAATTTTACATTTTTTGGAATTTTTTTACTATTTATTAAGCCACTTTGAAAATTGCTGATCACATGGTCCAAAATTTGGTTGCACTGTTTTTACTGTTCACCCGGATCAGCAATTTTCAAAGTGGCTTAATAAATAGTAAAAAAATTCCAAAAAATGTAAAATTTGGTCTCCAAGCAGATTTCAATATGTAGATCAACTTGAACGTTCGGATCGACCGTTTGGACTTTGAAAATCTGATTTTCAGTTGAAAGCATATCAGCCCATATGCTACTAAAAGCTTATTAGCCTATCTCTATATGTATGTATATATATGTAGAGTGAGGCTATGGTACTTCGGCTAGTGTACTATGGCTAGTGTACTACAGCTCAATATGGTACTTTTTAAAATCCTAACGGTCGATCCGAACCGTTCAATGTGATATCCATATGAATATGTACTTGCAAACTAAATTTTATATTTTTTCGAATTTTTTTATTATTTTTTTAGATAGGTAGAATTTTGATGGTCCAGAATTTGTATAAAACACTAAAAATTCTACCTATCTAAAAAAATAGTAAAAAAATTCAAAAAAAATATAAAATTTAGTTTGCAAGTACATATTCATATGGATATCACATTGAACGGTTCGGATCGACCGTTAGGATTTTAAAAAGTACCATATTGAGCCGTAGTACACTAGCCATAGTACACTACCCGAAGTACCATAGCCTCACTCATATATGTATATATAGAATTTTGCTATTGTACTTCGCGAAGTAAAACGAAGTTTTACTTCACGCTCATACTCCCATTTTCAAAATCCAAAACGTCGATCTGAACCGTTCAAGTTGTTCTCCATATTGAAATGTGCTTGGAGACCAAATTTTACATTTTTTGGAATTTTTTTACTATTTATTAAGCCACTTTGAAAATCACTGGTCCATTGGTCTAAAATTTTTTACTGTTTTTTACTATTCACAATGGATCAGCGATTTTCAAAGTGGCTTAATAAATAGTAAAAAAATTCCAAAAAATGTAAAATTTGGTCTCCAAGCACATTTCAATATGGAGAACAACTTGAATGGTTCGGATCGACGTTTTGGATTTTGAAAATGGGAGTATGAGCGTGCTTGGCGACTTACAATAGCCCTACTCTGTATGTGTGTGTGTGTGTGTGTGTATATATATATATATATATATATGTATGTATATACACGCATATCTATATATATACATATACATATACATAGAGTAAAGCTTGTATGTGATGTGCTCACCAAGAGGGTTTGGTAAGCACAACTCCAAAAATCTATCAGATTGGCTTCAAACGACAAATCCAAACGATTGAAACCGATATACTTCACGAGTGATGCGTGTACATACAAAATTTTGAAAATTTAAAATTTATTTAATATCAACTCAAGCGGTCAAAAAGATGAAGTTTCATAAGTTATATTATAAGTTAGTTTAATGCATTCAATTTAAATAATTTTTTTTAATAAATATGCATTTTTTTTATAAGTGTGTGCTGGCCATTGCTATACTGTCGTACAGGTAAGTATCATGTTCAGTTCCTGTCATTGCAGTTAGAATTAATAAAGATCATTTATGTATATATGCTCCGAAGTACTGCTATTTGAAAATACTGTAGAAGATGTGAACTCACCAACTACTTAGGTCATGAATCGTGCAAATCTTAAGCGTAGTTGGGTTGCATCATACCCTTAATTGCATCTTAACTTATTGGTTCACATAAAAATAAAATTGAAATGTGATAATTTTTTATGAACACATAGAGAAAATAACATAGATCATATCTATCAGTTTTATTTTGACGTTTATAATTTAAATTTTGAGTTATTAAAGTTTCTAAAAATGGAGGCATGGTGGATGCACAAAGAATGGAGGCATTTGAACTTTTTATATATTAAAATTTAATTGAATTTTATTTCTTTAGAACTTTTTATATAGTCTAGTCTCTCATAAAATATCAAATGTTTAATTGTAGTCTATTAGTTTAGTTAGAGCTTTATTTTGTGGTTAAAGTTATTTTATAAGTTAGTTTAATGCATTCAATTTAAATCATTTTTTTTATAAGTGTGCACTGGCCATTGCTATACTATCGTACAGGCAAGTACCATGTTCAGTTCCTGTCATTGCAGTTGAATTAATAAAGATCATTTATGTATATGCTCCAAAGTACTGCTATTTGAAAATACTGTAGAAGATGTGAACTCACCAATTACTTAGGTCATGAATCATGCAAATCTTAAGCCTGTACTGTTATGCACAATAAAATTAAAAAAAAAAAAAAGTTAAGGCCCCCCAAAGAACGTAATATACACTACTGAATAGGCGATTATGAAAGTGTACAATCCCATCATGTATGAAAATGTTGGTACATTCATACACGGTTGATAACCATATACATTTCTCCAAATTAAAACCATGTACGAAAATACCATTCAAACACAGTTTTAATTTAAAAAACCATGTGTAATTCATTTTTTTTTTTAATATGGTAACCCTCGATCTGAGTTCATACTAAAGCACTACATATACGATTATATGAAAACACTATATTTTAAAATTTTATAAATTAAAAAAAAACACATATGAAAAAGACTACATTTACCAATATAAACAACATTTACAATTACATTACACAAATAAAGTATAAATTCATTCATTACAACCATTCTAACTAAAAGAAACGAAAATACAATAAAAAAACCTAGATCGGACTTTATTTGCATATATAGAGTTATTTACCAATATAATGGTCTGAAGTGAATGTTAGAGTCTCAAATACTGTTATTTATTTAGTTAATTTAGATATATTTAATATACTATAGAGTTATAATGAGTTAATATGTGATTTTTAACAATTTTGGAGGGCAAACATGATATTACAAACTTTTGAAGGGAAAATACGTAATATTAAAGTTTTTGAAGTGAATACATGAAATTCCCCCTTTATTTATTTTACTTTTATTGTGTATTTGGTGGCTTATATGACGGTATATATATATATATAAAGGGTGACCTAAATAGTTTGGAACTTTCTTACTATTTTTTTAGGAGGAGGGTTCAAATGCACCATAATTTTTGTGCTCCAATATGCTCTACATTCTTTATCTCCATTTTCAAAGTCCGAACAGTCGATCCAAACCGCTCAACATGATCTTCATAATAAAATATGCTTGGAGACCAAATTTTATATTTTTTAGCATTTTTTTACTATTTTTTTAGATAGGTACAAAATCACTTTTTTAAGGAGATTATGGACCATTCAATAAAAAATTCTAAAAAATATAAAATTTGGTCTCCAAGCATATTTTATTATGAAGATCATGTTGAGTGGTTCGGATCCACTATTCGGACTTTGAAAATGGAGATAAAGGATGTGGAGCATATTGGAGCACAAAAATTATGGTGCATATTTGAACCCTCCTCTTTTTTTAGATAGGTACAAAATCATTGTTTTTAGATAATTTTGGAGCATTCAAAACAGTGATTTTGTACCTATCTAAAAAAATATCGAAAAAGTTCTAAAAAATATTAAATTTGGTCTCCAAGCCCATTTTAATATGGAGATCATGTTGAGCAGTTCGGATAGACTGTTTGGACTTTGAAATCGCAAAAACTGACTCGTTATAACTTAGTCTGAAATTATAACATTATGACATTAGCCGGACTATTGTACTTCATGAAGTAATTAAGGGTGTATTTTACTTCACAATCATATTTTACAATTTCAAAGTTCAAATAGTCGATCCAAACCATTGAACGTAATCTTCATATTAAAATATTATTGGAGACTAAATACAATTTATGAAAAAATTTAATATTATTTTCGGATTTTTTAAAAGAAATGAAAATCCAATAAAAAACCCCTTGACCTGACTTTACGTATATACAGTTATTTACCAATATAATGGCCTAAAGTGAATGTTAGAGTCTCAAATACTATTATTTACTTAGTTTTAGATACATTTAATATATTGTAGAGTTATAATGGGTTAATATGTGGGCTTTTACAATTTTGGAGGGCAAACATGATATTACAAACTTTTGAGGAGAAATACATAATACTGAAGTTTTTGAGGTGAATACATGAAATTCCCCCTTTATTTTTTATTTTACTTTTATTGTGTATAGTCATCTACAGTATATTTGGTGGCTTAATTAAAATTGGGTTATGTTTTCAAGTTGCATGATTGACCTAAATAGTGTGGTGCATTGATTTCACATCTTCTACAGTTCGCTTTCTAATAGCACGCTTATATAAATGATCATTTATTAATTCAACCAAAATGACACAGGAACCCCCATCCTGTATTCGTGTTACTGGCTGGTTTATATATGTATATGTATATGTACATGTATGTGTATGTCAGGTGAAGTTTCAAGAGTTGTTGCTTAATTTTTCACAGTTTGTTGCAATTTCAGTTAATTTTTGGTCAATTTAGAACATTAGACATAGCACTGCTATGTTACTCGGATACTTCACATTGGGCTCCGTACCCATGTCGGATACGTATCGGACACGGATACGCGCCCGATACGGACCCGATACATATCTGATACACCAGCTGGCGTATCGACTTACGTAGCGTATCCTTAATTCTTTGATACGGTCTCCGATACGCTCTGACTCGTCTGGATACGGCTCTGACACTTCCGGATACGGGCGCTGCACCAGCTGGATCGTGGACCGCGCATACACCATGGACTGCGCATTCACCCATGGACCGCGCATACACCCATGTTGAGGCGAAATATTTTTCCAGCACCAAGAATCGAACTGTGGTTGTGCGGCATAAGCACCATCAACCTTTACCACGACACCACTCTCCATTTGTTGTTAAATGCTAGTAGCATTTCTATTTAATATATATTTAGACAATTTTATCGCACCATATCCATAATTTTTTATATTTAATTTATTTATAAATATAATATAATATATTTAAAATAGGCGTATCATATCCTTGATTTTTTAAAATTGCACTAGTGGAAAAACAGGAATCGGGATCGGCCTATCTGAATCGGGTATAATAAACAACCGATCCTAATAAGTATCTGGATCCGTTTTCTTAACAAAACCGATCTTAAAAACTTATCAGATCGGGTTGTTACGTCAACCGATCCTAATTTCATACCTATTAGGATCGGTTGTTAGTAAAAATCGATCCTGATACTATCAGAATCGATTTTCATACACAACCGATCCTAATAAGTCAGAAATCAGGATCGGTTTTATATTAACAACCGATCCAGATAGTATTAGGATCGGTTTCTGTGCAAACCGATTCAGATAGTCTATATGGGTTTTAGATTAATTCATTTTAAAAAAATTCTAAAAAACTATCTAGATCGGTTTATTAACTAGAAACCGATCCAGATAACTATCCGAATCGGTTCTGAGCTAGAAACCGATCCTGATAGTTATCTGGATCGGTTTCTAGTTAAAGAACCGATTCAGATAGGTTAGCATGTATGTGTATGCTGGTTTATAATTTATTTTAATAAATTATCTTAAAAATTATTTTAGTATAGTAGCTTATAGTATATTTGTATAAATTATCTTGTAAGTAATTTTAGTATATTATCTTCTAAATTATTTTCGTATATTATCTTAATAACTTGAGAATTACTTATAACATGAAATAAACAAAAAATGAACCTTAAAATTTTAAACCAAAAACAAATGAAAATAATAATCTGGATCAGTTGTAGATGAAAACCGATCCTGATGGTATCAGTATCGGTTCACATATAAAACCGATCCAGATTATTATGCATTAAGATCGGTTTTTTTATTATGAACCGATCCAGAAACTATCAGGATCGGTTTTTAACAAAAACCGATCCTAATAGTGCATAATAAGTTTAATTAAAATCCGATTCTTGACAGAACCTTTCTTTCTTCCTAAGTCCTCGCCTCCATTAATTATCATAGCAGCCAGCTGCGCGCTATCTCGCCCTGCATTAATTCAGCTATCTAGCTCAGCTCCCTTTTCTGATCAGGTACATTAGTTAATTGGTCATCTCTTTTATCAAGTTTGCTTTTAATGGAGCTTATTAATTGGATCCGATTTGGCTCAAAACCCTAAATCCTTTACATGCAAGAAGTGACTATGATCCCGGCTCAAAATCTAAATATAGGCCTTGATTCAGCTCTCTTATTGATTACACACGCTTTTAAATTTGAATACCTCTTCTAATTTCAAGTTTTTCTTTATATGTGGAGATTTACATATATATGCTATATATATATATATATATATATATATGTTAAAAATATGATGAATATGCATATATTATATGCATATATGCTATATATGAGCTATATATATTATATGAGCTAATTTATGCTATAAATGAGCTATATATTATTGAGTTTCTTTTTTATTTCAAGTCTTAGAATAGCATGATATATATATACATCTCTTAATTAGGTTCCGATCGATGGTTTAATTTGTAGATCGGCTATTATTGAGAGATTTGGTGCATCGATCTTCATCTCACTCGATCCGACATCCAAAACAAAGTTGTAAGTACAACCTAAAACTCATGTTTAATTAGTTTTGTGCATGAATGTGTTTTTTTTATAAGAGTATAGATAGCTAGAGTACGTAAATGTGTATTTGTATTATGTATGTGCCTAGAGTATTGTTTTATGAGCCACAACCGCATGGTTAATGCCTTTAGGTCATGATACCCGTTCAAAATTAATCCATTAGGGATTAATTTTGAATAGTCCCCGATTTGGGACTGCTCTTTGAATACTTTGTCTCAATTAGGAGGTGACCACGTGTTAGTCGTGTTTTAGTATCTAAGAAAATTTCGGCAGCATTTCCTTATTAGTTCCCCGACTATTCGGGGAACTAATAAGGAAATGCTGCCGAAATTTTCTTAGATACTAAAACACGACTAACACGTGGTCACCTCCTAATTGAGACAAAGTATTCAAAGAGTGGGATAGGATGGTAACCGGCCCAATGTAAGCCATATTGTGAACAGAATTTAGTACACCAAACTGGTTCTTAATTAAGTGTGTTTTATTATAATTGCAGATGGACCGCAGTTGGATGTACGAAGCATCACGTCTGTCGGATGAATATACGACAGGTGTCGAGGAATTTATCAGAGTTGCTATGGAAGATATGGCGAATAAGGGGAGTGCACTGATGTCGTGTCCCTATCGTGATTGTAACAATGGTCACAAATTTTCCAACCCGAACCAAGTGAGAAACCATTTAATCCGTCGTGGATTCAAGCAAGGGTATCAGTGTTGGATATGGCACGGTGAGAGTTTGCCAACCGACATAGGTACTGGTTCTGAGCATCAGGAATACCATACCGGTGGAGATGACGGGAATGATCTACGGGGATTGGAAACCCACGTAGGCACTCGTACTGAGCATCAGGAATACCATACCGAAGAAAATGATGATATGGTGGTAGATAAATGTGATAATTTTGATCAAATGTTACGTGATTTAGAAGAGGATTTTGATAATGATAAGCAGTACTGTTTATTTGAGAATTTGTACGAAGATTCTAATAAGGAATTGTATCCTGGTTGTTCTAAATTTTCAAAACTAAAAGGTGTATTAAAATTGTATAACCTTAAAGCATCTAACGGTTGGAGTGATAGAAGTTTTACTGAGTTATTACAGACTTTGAAAGAAATGCTTCCGGATGGAAACGAGATACCACCTAATGTTTATGAAGCAAAGAAAATATTGTGTCCAGTGGACTTGGAAGTTCAAAGAATACACGCGTGTCCAAATGATTGTATATTATATCGAAATGAGTATAAAGATTTTCACGAGTGTCCAAAATGTGGTGCCTCACGTTACAAACCAAAGCAGTTAACCGGCGATAAAAGTGATGATTGTAAACCGAATAAGGGACCTCCGGCAAAAGCATTGTGGTACCTCCCCGTGAAACCGAGATTCAAACGCTTGTTCTCAAATGCTAAAGATGCGAAACTAGTGCGTTGGCATGCCGATAACCGGAAAAAAGACAGAAAATTACGGCACCCCCGCTGATTCTCCTCAGTGGAGGAATATTGATAGAGAGTTTCCCGAATTCGGACGTGACCCGAGAAATCTAAAGCTTGGGCTGAGTGCAGATGGAATAAATCCGCACAGTAGCATGAGCAGTAAGCATAGCAGTTGGCCGGTTCTGTTGTGCATTTATAATCTTCCGCCTTGGTTATGTATGAAACGCAAATACATCATGTTAACCTTGCTCATATCAGGACCCAAACAGCCCGGGAACGACATAGATGTGTATCTAGCGCCATTGATCGAGGATTTAAAAGAATTATGGCAACCCGGAGTGCAGATATTTGATGCATATAGCAAGGAGAAATTCACTTTACGGGCCATGATTTTCTGCACCATTAATGATTTTCCGGCTTATGGAAATTTGTCGGGTTACAGTGTCAAAGGAGAGAAAGCGTGCCCCGTTTGCCTGGACGATACAGTCGATCTGTGGCTACCTAATTCCTCTAAAAATGTGTACATGGGTCATCGTAGATTTCTTCCTGCCAACCACGCACACCGAAAGAGAAAGATAGAATTCAATGGAAAGACCGAGAATAACAGGGTAAAGTATCCGTTGACCGGTAAAGCTGTTTATTCGCAAGTGAAGGATATCAAAGTTCAATTTGGAAAATTTAAAAAAAAGGTGGTGAGAAAGAAAGGGGCACCGAAAATTATTTGGAAGAAGAGGTCAATATTCTGGGATCTACCATATTGGGAGCACTTAGATGTTCGACATTGTCTTGATGTGATGCATGTGGTTAAAAATGTGTGTGACAGCATGGTTGGAACATTATTGAATATTCCGGGTAAGACTAAGGACGGTATCAATGCTCGGAAAGACATGCAATTCTTGAACATACGGCCGGATCTACAACCAGCAGAGAAGGAAAGGACAAAAGGGAAATTTTGTACATATCTAAAACCCGCAATGCATACGCTGTCGAAAGAAGAGAAAAAAAGCTTATGTGGATGCCTTCATGGTGTCAAGGTTCCATCCGGATATTCGTCAAATATTAAAAACCTAGTTTCACTGGAAGATTTAAAATTGACAGGAATGAAGTCTCACGACTGTCATGTTTTAATGACACAGCTTCTTCCCGTTGCAATTCGGGGCATATTGCCACCTCCTGTTAGGCAGACCATCACGAAGCTTTGTTTTTTCTTTAACGCTATTTGTTGCAAAGTAACTGATCCTGACACGTTAGATGCTCTGCAGAAGGAGGTTGTCGTCACTCTTTGTCATCTTGAAATGTATTTTCCACCTTCTTTTTTTGATATTATGGTTCATTTGACCGTCCACCTGGTTAGAGAAATTAAGATGTGTGGACCTGTTTTCTTGCGGTACATGTATCCGTTCGAGAGATACATGGGATTGTTAAAGGGATATGTCAGGAACCGATATCGTCCTGAGGGCAGCATTGTAAGATGTTATGCTGCCGAAGAGGTTATTGAGTTTTGTACTAATTATTTGGATGATGTCAAAGCTATCGGCATCCCTAAATCTCGGCACGAGGGTAGACTTCACGGGGTAGGCACAATCGGTGCGAAATTATTCATGCCCGATAATAAAACCATGTCACTAGCACATTTCCATGTTTTGCAACACCTCACTGACGTTCATCCTTTTTGGGACGAGCATATGACTCTCTTGCGGCGACAGAATCCTAAGAAATCCGACAAGTGGTTGATCGGCGAACACAATAGCAAGTTTCTAGAATGGTTTACACGTAGAGTCATGCAAGCTCCGAAAACAGAAAACATTAAAGAAATTTTCAAATTATTGGCTCTTGGTCCAGTCCATGTCGTGAGGACCTTCCAAGGATATGACATCAACGGGTACACATTTTACACAAGAAATCAAGATTCAAAGAGTACCGTTCAAAACAGCGGAGTGACGTTAGTAGCCGTTTCGAGTGATTTTTCAGATCCTAAAGGTGCCGGACCATCGCATGCATCGATGTCATATTACGGGTTTGTTGAAGAAATTTGGGAGCTAGATTATAGAAAATTTAACATCCCGTTATTTATGTGTAAATGGGTCGATAACCGTAGGGGGGTTAAAGTCGACGACGATGGTTTTATTTTAGTGGATTTCAGTAAGGCTGGATACAAGGATGATCCATTTAACTTGCAAGACAAGCCACGCAAGTGTTCTACGTAACGGATCCGGCTGATCGTTCAAGACATGTTGTCCTCTCAGGAAAAAGACGTATCATCGGGATTGATAATGTAGAAGACGAAGAAGCGTACGATCATTTTGATGAGATACCACCGTTTTCCACTGGCATGGCATCTTTACCAACCGGTGAAGATAATGAAACAAGTCACGTGCGCAACGATCATAATGAAGGAGAATGGGTTGAAGAAGTTCCCATTGATCGACAACGATCAAAATGAAACAATTCATACCTAATTTTTATTGGTATGTTATACAAATAAAATTTTAATTGGTTTCAAAATATAAAATAAATTTAATATTCATCAATACCGATGACTTACGGATTTTATTTTTTTCCTTCAGGGATGCATTGAAACACTGGACAACGGGAAGCATGCAAGATATAATTCTTCAATATTTATGACTTTTGTAATTCATGTTAATATATAGCTTTTTTTTTCATGTTATATGTAATTTATTATGAGTTCTTGTTTAGTAGCTTTTTTTTTTTCATGTTATATGTAATTTATAAGCTTTTTTTTAAAAATTTTAAGGTTCATTTTTAGTTTATTTCATGTTATAAGTAATTTATTAGCTTAGTTTTTAAAATTTTAAGGTTCATTTTTTGTTTATTTCGTGTTCTAAGTAATTCTCAAGTTATTAAGATAATATACAAAAATAATGTAGAAGATAATATACTAATATAACTTACAAGATAATTTATAAAAATATACTATAAGCTACTATACTAAAATGATTTTTAAGATAATTTATTAAAATAATTATAAACCAGCATACACATACAGGAAAATTTTTGCAAAATTTTTGGTAATTTATCTGGATCGGTTTGTAAGCTAAGAACCGATCCAGATAACTATCAGCATCGGTTCCCTAGATTATCAACCGATACTGATAGTTATCTGGATCGGTTCATAGCTTACAAACCGATCCAGATAGTGTATATGTATTTTAGTTTAATTTATTTAAAAAAATTATAAAAAACTATCTGGATCGGTTCGTTAACTAGAAACCGATCCAGATAAATTAGCAAAAATTTTAAATAAATTATCCTATATGTGTATGATGTTTTATAATTTATTTTAATATATTATCTTAAAAATTATTTTAGTATAGTAACTTATATTATATTTGTATAAATTATCTTGTAAGTTATTTTAGTATAAATTATCCTGTATGTGTATCCTGTATCCGAGGATAATTTCGCCATTGCAGTAGTACAGAGTAATGTAGAGAGAGGGAGAGAGAGAGCAAGTGATGCATACCGATCCTTATGTTTATAGCAGGAGGGACAGACCACGTGTCCATTTTCTCCGCTTTGTTAATTTTTGTTGCTCCACGTGTCCCAAAACTTCTTTTTTGGTATTTTCTAGTTACATGCATTTTTAGAAAAATTAGTTATTTCTGCATCCAAAAATTAGTTAATTCATTTTAAAAAAAATTTAAAAAACTTTCAGAATCGGTTCCTTATCCTAGAACCGATTCTGATAATATCTGGATCGGTTTCTAGGTAAGGAACCGATTCAGATTTTGTATATGTATTTTAGTTTAACTCATTTTAAAAAAAAATTTAGAAACAATCTGAATCGGTTCCTCAAAAAGAAACCGATTCAGATAACTATCAGAATCGGTTTTAATCTAAAAAACCGATTCTGATAGTTATCTGGATCGGTTTCTAGTTAAGAAACCGATCCAGATAAATTAGAAAAAATTCTGAATCAATTTATCCTGTAGGTGTGTGATGTTTTATAATTTATTTTCATAAATTATCTTAAAAAATATTTTAGCATAGTAGCTTATAGTATATTTGTATAATTTATCTTGTATGTTATTTTAGTACATTAGCTTCTAAATTATTTTTGTATATAAGGTGGCAATAAATTGAGAATTACTTACAACATGAAATAAACCAAAAATGAACCTTAAAATTTAAAAAAAAAAGCTAATAAATGAAGATAATATACAAAATGATGTTTAAAAATTCATTTTTGGTGTATTTCATGTTGTAAGTAATTCTCAAGTTATTAAGATAAGAGATGGGCTATATATTGTGCTTTGCAAAGTAAAGCCATCGTTTTACATCGGCTTACTTTTTGGATTTTCAAAGTCCAAAACGTCGATCCGACCGTTCAAGTTGATCTACATATTGAAATGGGCTTGCAGACCGAATTTTACATTTTTTGAAATTTTTTTACTATTTATTAAGCCACATTGAAAATTGCTGATCACATGGTCCAGAAAAAACAGTGCAACAAAATTCTGGACCATGTGATCAGCAATTTTCAATGTGGCTTAATAAATAGTAAAAAAATTCCAAAAAATGTAAAATTTGGTCTGCAAGCACATTTCAATATGTAGATCAACTTGAACGGTCGGATCTACGTTTTGGACTTTGAAAATCCAAAAAGTAAGCCGATGTAAAACGATGGCTTTACTTTGCAAAGCACAATATATAGCCCATCTCTTATCTTAATAACTTGAGAATTACTTACAACATGAAATACACCAAAAATGAATTTTTAAACATCATTTTAAACCAAAAATTAATTTTGTATATTATCTTAATTTATTAGCTTATTTTTTAAAATTTTAATGTTCATTTTTGGTTTATTTCATGTTGTAAGTAATTCTCAATTTATTGCCACCTTATATACAAAAATAATTTAGAAGCTAATGTACTAAAATAACTTACAAGATAATTTATACAAATATACTATAAGCTACTATGCTAAAATATTTTTTAAGATAATTTATGAAAATAAATTATAAAACATCACACACCTACAGGATAAATTAAATTGATTCAGAATTTTTTCTAATTTATCTGGATCGGTTTCTTAACTAGAAACCGATCCAGATAACTATCCGAATCGGTTCCGTAGATTAAAACCGATTCTGATAGTTATCTGAATCGGTTTCTTGTTGAGAAACCGATTTAGATTGTTTCTAAATTTTTTTGGTTTAATTCATTTTAAATTTTTTTTAAAAACTATCTGAATCGGTTCCTTAACTAGAAACCGATTCAGATAACTATCAGAATCGGTTCAAAGCTAAGAAACCGATCCTGATAGTTATCTGGATCGGTTTGTAGTTAAGGAACCGATTCAGATGCTTTTTTTTTAAATTCGCGCCCGATAACTTAGCTAAATTTTGAACCCCTTCTTTCTCTCTTTCTCTCTTTCTCTGTTTCTCTCCTCCCTCTCCTCTTCCGAAAACCCCCTCCTCTTCCGAAAATTAGAGAAGCATCTAGTGATTCGGTGAGCCATCTCCCTCTCCTCCGTCGAGCCACCCTAGCCGCCGCCCTCTCCTCCGTCTAGCCACCCTAGCCGTTGAGCAACCGTGCCGCCGCCCTCTCCTCTAACCCTAGCCGCCGCCTGTGCCGCGCCAGTGCCGCCTTCTCTGATCTAACGAGGTAACTCTCTCTGCTTTCCTTACCTCCTATTAGTTAGTTAAGTACTGGAGATGACCGGTCTTGTAGAAACTGAAGAGAAAGATTAGTAACTGACCGGTCTTGTAGAAAGATTAGCATTGGTTAATGGTTATACACTGGTTATCTTGCTAATATCTTGCTTTGGCATAAATCAAATTTTTAGTTTTGGCATAAATCAATTTTTAGTCTTGCTAATATCTTGCTAATATCTTTATACACTGGTTATACACTGGTACATCTTTCTAGTTTTGGCATAAATCCAATTTTTAGAAGAATTTTACTAACTAATATCTTGCTTGTAGTCACTGTGTAACACCCCGAAAAATTGAGTAAAATCAAATTTACTTATTACTTTTATTTATTAGTGGGCAATTAATTTTAACACAACTATCCTTAGTAATAAGTATCTGTTTTTATAAACCTATGTATTTTACTGATAATAAAAAAACCTATCAATTTTTGCAATAAACAATTTAATTAACTAGTATTAGAAGATGTAATACTTGTTACTTATTATTTATTTTAAAAAAAATTCAGATATGGAAGGTGATGGTGAGCCAGCCCCGGTTAAGAAACGAGGAAGAGGGCGTAACCAAATTAAGGAAAAGTTTAATGAGAAAGGCAAAAAGCTTGAAATTGACAAATTTTTCCGGCCGATTATTACTCGCGACACAACTTGTTTTTCGACGGAATTTGCAATATTGGTACGAAAGAATGTTCCTATAAGGTACCAAAGATGGAAAGATGTTCCAGAAGAGTTCAAGCTCAAAATATGGGAAACACTTAAGGTAAATAACATGGTACTAATTAATTTCAAAAGCTTTCGTTTGATATTAACTAACTCTAAATTTTGTTTTCTGTTTGTTTGGCAGCTGGACTGGGATATAAGGGACGAGGAGGAGGTGAGGAAGTATTACTATCAGAGAATGGCAGAGCGTCACCGGAAGTGGCGAACCGATATGACTAAATTGTGGCGCGAGGGTGGGACGCCAGATTTTGCCAAGGAACATATTGAAGAAAAAGACTGGGATGTATTTGTCGCGTACCGAGAGATGGAGGAATTTGGTGTATGTTTATTTATACCGACCACCTACCTTATCTCTAATTTAAGAATTCAATTTATTTTATAATTAAAGCCAATTGTTTCTTTTTCAAATTGCAGATTGCCAGCCAGATTGGGAAGGCGAATCAGGCACAAAACAAGTACCCGCATTTCTTAGGATCCAGAGGTTATAACGGGGAGGGTTTCCAGAATAGGCTTCGAGATGCTATGCAGGCGATTGCAAACGAGAAAGCATCTAGTGATCCGTCTTCCCAGGGTTCTTGTAGTACTGCATTGACACAAGACGATGTTATTGAGATGTCGGTTGAGCATAGGCACGTCTGCTGGAAACTAGGAAGACAGAAACTCAACGACGAGACCAAGGAACGCTATTATCCAGATACTTACGCACCGGTCATCAACAGAATTGTGAGGATTTATATATTGCCATTAATTTAATTTCAACTTTAATTTATTATGTTATAATAACATGCATGTTGTCATTTCAGGAAGAACAAGAAGCGGCTTTCAAACAAGGATTGTTGGCCGTCGCACGATATGACGATGTTCTGGGAAAATCTCTGCCAAATCCAGAACATCCTGGGAGGGTGAGAGGAGTGGGAGGCCTGGTTCCAATGACGAAAACATACGGGAGGTGCTCAACAAGGAAGACACGCACTCCCTCGAGGTCTGAAGAAGATTTTGACGCGAGAGTGGATCAAAGAGTGGAGGAGAGAGTAAGAGGACTAGAGGACAGATTACGACAAGAAATGAGACAAGAGATGAAATCTGAAATGTCAATTTTGCTTCGGCAGGCAATGGGCCAACCAGAACAGGTGTTTAGCCCAACAATCGTTCAGAGCAGCTGCCAGTCAGTCAAACCTTTAGAAGATCTTTCCGGGTTTACTGAGGTAATGCAAATTCAAATTTATTTTACATTACATGTCTTAGTTTCATGCATATTATTTTATTCGAGTACAAACGTTTATTTGTACAGGAGAGGGAACTGAGCTGTAGACTCCAGGCGGATGTAGGTGGAAATATTATTTTTGTGGCCAGAGGGACAATTCACCTTCCAGTCGTAGAAGGTGCAACAATTCACGGTGTGCCTATGCCGCCCGACTATGCAAGAGTAACGGTGGATGCTATTGAGGATGCGGATTTCTTAGAACTCCCCTTACCTATGCCAAATAGCGAGCACTCAGACCTTGCATCGGTCCTCGGTAGTTTCACTGCATGGCCGATGTCCATGATATTGACAGGTCCAGTTGAGGTATATTGTTATTACAACTTCTTATACTTCTTAATTTGTATCTATATGATAGAGTTGTAGTTGATCCTGGATTTTATTTCAATTTATTGTGAAATTTGCAGGAACCAGGCAAAGAGTTAGAAGCTCCTGGAGGTGGGAAAGCAACAAGTCACAGCAAGGCGTTTGATCGTATCAATTTTGACAAGCTGGGACGAACATTCAAGCAGCTGCGTGATCGGTTTTCGGAGCTAGATGACAGTCCATTCCAAATCGATCCGCCATTTGATCTTTTCTGTTCGACAGACTCCATACACGTTTATGCAGATGATTATGCGACCTTGCTTACACCAAAGGAGTGGCTCACTGTACCAGTTATTCAGATCTGGATGCTGTGAGTTAATATTCGTAATAATTGCATAATCTAGTACTTTCAATTCAATTTTAATCACCTGTATACCTTTTTTTTGCAGGCATTTGCACAAATTCATAAAGGAGGAATTTCCCGATGAGCAGATTGGTTTCATGGACCCCGGTGTCACAAATGCCATGCTGTTGAATGAAAATCGAGGTCGTGTACTTCAATACATAGGGACAGCGCTCAAGGAAAATCGGGACAAGCGCTTGATATTCATACCTTACCATCAAGTGTTAGTGTTATATATATTCTAATTTTATTATATTTCTTTCAATTCATACAAATTGTAGAATATGACATGCTACAAACCTAACATGCAGAGATCATTGGATATTGACCGTGCTTATGCCAAGAGAAAGTTCTTTGTACGTGTACGATTCCAATAAGAAGTTTAAATTAATGCTAATGATCACTGCTGCGATCGAGGAGTAAGTGCCTTCCTAATTTTTTTATTATTTTGTCATTTTAAATTTCACTCATAAGTACTGATTGTTCAATGTGTTCATATTTCAACAGTGTCTTCATCAAGGAAATGGGTACTCCTTTAACGGTTCATAAAGATTGCAAGGTAATACTTTCTATTGAGATATGATTATAGGGACTTAGATGCAAAAAGTTGTGAATATCTAGACATATAAGCCATTTGTAGGCTTATTAAGTTATTAACCTACATTTCAATTTTCTCAAACTTGTTATATAGTGCCCGCAACAACCGGCCGGTTGGGAATGTGCATATTATGTCATGTTGCTTATGCAAGACATAATAAAAGAACACCTCGATGATTTTCCGAACTTAACGGTATGTATGCATTTAAATATTTTCCAAAAGTAATTAAGCATTGTTGCTTCACTTATAATGAAATAGACAATTAATTGTGCATGCTCTTCTATCTTTTAAAAAATGCAGGATATTCCTCCTAGACATACTGTACAACGCGTGAGCGAATTTCGGAAAATGTGGGTTCAAAAGTTCCTAGATGAGATAAAGCCGAGAAGAATTTAGGATGGATGTGTAAGCTTAATTTGCATGAACATGAATTATTTGTAACAATTTTTATTTTTTGTGTGATATTTAATTTAGTATGTTGTAGTTGATAATTTAGGATGTGATTTAATTTAGTATGTTGTATTTGATAATTTAGGATGTGATTTAATTTAGTATGTTGTATGCAAAAAAACAATATTTTGGCATTTGCGGCCAGCATATATGGAAGCTGGCCAATTAATTAAAAAAGTTTTTTTTTCATTTAATAAAACAACAGGATCGGTTCCTAGTTAAAAACCGATCTAGATACCTATTTTTATTTATAAAAAAAATTACAAATAACAATCCGGATCGGTTCTAAAGAGATAAACCGATCCTGATAGATATCTGAATCGGTTGGTAGCTTCAAAACCGATCCTGATTGATGGATATTAAAAAAACAAAAAGTTTTAGAATCGGTTCAGAGAAATAACTGATCCTGATAATTATCAGGATCGGTTTATAGATAGTTAACCGATTCTGATTGTTTGATATTAAAATAATGATTAAAAAACTATCTGAATCGGCACTAACCACTACACCAAATTCAATTTCGGGCAACCAAAAAATTGGTTGCAATAGACATTATTTGGTTGCAATAAATTGATTTTGCAACCAAAAAATTCGGTTGCCGGTCGTTGCAATAGTTTTGGTAGCAATAGTTTTACAACCAACTCTTTGGTTGCAATAAGAATTTGTTTATTGCAACCATAATTTGGTTGTTAGACCGACGTAGCAATAAGGTATTGCAACCAAAAAAAACCGTTGCTATTGCGCATTTATCGCAACCAAAAATTGGTAGCAATAAGATAGTATATCGCAACGAAATTCATGGTTGCAACTTGTGCAATTCTTGCAACCGAATTTTAGTTGCATGAAATGCGTTGCAATAATCTATTGCAACAAAATAAATTGTTGCTATTGTGCATTTGTCGCAACCGGAAAATGGTAGCAATAAGATAGTATATCGCAACAAAATTCTTGGTTGCAACTTGTGCAATTCTTGCAACCAAATTTAAGTTGCATGAAATACGTAGCAATAATCTATTGCAACCAAATAAACGGTTGCTACTACTCATTTAACACAACCAAAAAATGGTAGTAATATTATAATGTATCGCAACGAAACTCATGGTTACAACACGTAAATTAATTGCCACCAAATTTTGGTTGCAATTAATAAATCTAATACAACCATAAATATTTTAATGCAACGAAATTAGTATGCATACGTAATTCAAATGCAACAAAATATTGGTTGCAATTAATAAAATCTAATTCAACCATGAATATTTTAATGCCAAAAATTTGGTATGCAGACGTAATAATAATATTCGTTGTTATTAGTTATTCTATTAATTCTAGTTTGATACTCTGAAATATATAATATAAACTATAACATAAATAGAGACAGTAATTAAGAAAAAAGACTTTCATAAAACATTAATATATATCATTCAAATTAACATTTGATAATAACAAAAGAAAAAAACCAAGCTGTCATCTGAAGAGGAAAAAAAAAATGGATTAAGATATTATATATTTAGGAAGCTTGGTGCCGTCATCATCATCAGTGTCACTGTCTTCTAGGTCACCTGACGCGTCTACTGTATATTCATTTTGAACATTATATTCATCAACCAGTTTCTTCCACTCCTTAATAAGTGCCAAAAAGTTTTCACAATCTGCAAAGGGAAGAATTTATGGATGGGATTATACAGGTTCACTGTTCTAATTTAAAAGTTAAGGATTTAGGAAAGGTTTTTCTTTCTCAGTGGCTATACTGGTATTATACTGGAAATTATGTAATGGGAAGAGGAATTATGGGGTTGGGTTCACAATATTGCTTTTCTTTTTGCTGTCCAGTCCCTGTAAACTTTTTTTGGTGAAATTAAACGAATAGCCTACGGGCTTTAATGATAAAACAAACATTGATAACTCTAAAGGAAAATATGTAATTTGATGGTATTTGCTGGTACAATCGATGACTCAGTACCAAATAAATATCCTTTTGTGTTAATATGGGAGGAATAATCATATCATTACTGATCATCCGTTTAAGGGTACAAGTGTCATTTCATATTCAAACAATAATTATGAACACAGTATCATCCTTTAGACCTGATCAACTAAACACCATTGAAATAAGCGAATTTACACAAAAGTTTTTTAAATAATTATGCATGCATTAAAGTACCTGTGTTCTTGGATGATTTGTCTGCAAACTCTCGCATGCATGGGAATTGAAATCTACAGCCCATGTCTACAATTGTGGGAGGAAATGCATATTAATTAGTAAAAAAAAAATTACATTACTAATGGCTGCATATTGCAAAAGAAGGGACCAATACACACTGAATATTTTATGGAGGTCACTCAAGGTTTCTATGAGTTTTTCTGTTGGTTGAGGCATGGTGATTTTTATTTCTGGTTTTGCTGATTCTGGTATTTCTGGTATTGGTCTAAGAAGAACAGAAGTTTTCAAGGGTACATAAAAAATTAACCCAAAAGAAGGGAGCTCACAGTCTCAAGATTGGTGCCAGAGAGTGCAGCACCAAGGCACAACCCAGTTGACATACCCCCACATCCAGAGTAAAGGTCAAGAAGATGCAGAGACTTCTTTTCCGAAGAAAGTAGCTCGTGGTCTATTATGTCAGAAGAAATATGTGAAGTAGACCCTTCCTTGAGCACGTCGATTTCTACATTACAAACTAATTTGGTCAGCAAAGAAGGACTAAAGACAAAAAGTAAGAAACAACATTCTTCCATGAAAAGAAAAGCTAGAAATTACCTCGAGAAAGGTTTGCAAATGTGGAATATGCAACCACATATGACATATCGTAGTAATAGTCGCACTCTGGAATCGTCTTCTGTTTCGCCGCCAGATCAATCTACAAGAAAAGGAACCATAAAATTGAACTAATTAGAATAAGGCTACTAGTTTTCCAACATGAAAAAAAATATATTCAAATTTGGACCAACAATTATTTCCTTACATTTGGTTCTACATGAACTATCTTCAGCTTGGCACCTATACAATCCAAAGGGTTGTCATTTTTGTTGTCTGACAAGAACAACCTTCTTCGGTCTTGTTTATCTGAACATTGCTTCAGGACCTGCAAAATAGAAACAATTTATAACATCAGAGTCTAATGCATAAATCAAAAGTACTTATTTCAATTACAAATCATTATGTAGGTATTGAAAGGGGAAAATAGAATTTGAGCTTACAGTGTCTTCAGCCCTAAAGAACCACTGTGCAGTGAAGTATGTTTTTCTATCGACACCTTCAAACAATTCCATGATACAGCAGATATAATCTGGCTTACCATCTTCAGCCTAAATAATATATATATATATTAAAAGAAGTATATAGTTTAGCCTTTTGCCTATAGCTTAGCATACAAACTCACTTAGTTGGATCACAGAAACTAACCTTCACATATGCATCATTATAGAGCTCAAATACGGTGCCATCAACATTAGCACGGGCATAATGCCTTCTAGCGCATATATTTTCTGAAGAACCAGTCTACGAAGTCTTGTCAATTACATAAATAAAATGGAGGTGAGAGACTTGATCAGGTACTAAGTTTTTACAAATTTGTGGCTTTTTACAATTTTGAAAGATAAATATGTAATTACTGATTTATAATGGGGAAATACATAATATTGAAATTTTTGTAGTTATTTAGTTATTTTCAAATTTTAAGATGGGTTGGTTAAAATAATTAGTATATAAATTAATCAAACTAATACAAAGAAGATAAACCAGGAGAAAATTGAGAATTAAGAAATACATACCTGTGCTCAGAAGCTGTTCTGCAACAAGGGTTGATCTGTCTAACTTCACCATGGCCATGCAATAGAAATCATTCAAAAATAGGATCAAATGAACCAGGTATTTCAATAAAAAAATAAGCTAAGCCAAATTGATTTCGTAAAGCTTGACTTTATCCCAAAATCACATAATAGGAAAAATACCAGTTAAAGACCGATTGATTATACTTTACCATCTTTATTTCTACTCAGGAGTTAAAAGAAAGGGAAAACAATTGCTGGGCCGAAAGGAAAAGGAGAAGTATGTACCAGATTGCGACAGGGCAAAGTAATCCAGAAAGACAAGCACCAGCACCAGAGGCTGTGGAGTTGAAGGTGCCAGAGGGATTGAAGGATGCGGTGGTGCTGAAGAACCTCTACTTCTCCTGCGACCCTTACAGGCTAGGCCGTATGACAAAGCATGAGGAAGCCTCCTACAATTCCGACTTCTTATATTAATAAGAGAAGAGTTTGTACACGCTATTTACAAGCACCCAATTGTACTGAATGTCCTCCTTCTTGAATTACCTTAATTAGGTGATATCAATCCCAATTACGCCCCTAGTACACTACTGCTAAGCAACTAGGGTACATAACAATAGAACAAAATGAAACATTAATCAAACTAACACTATACCAATTCGATAGGGGTTTCAATCAACAAATAATCTTTGATCTAATCTAATGACTAAGACAGTGTTTTCCGTCTAGAGATAATAAAATGGAAAAAAAGAAGAAGATGATATCTTATAAATATCTATAATTGGAAAAGTTTAACCTCCATCTATTTATAATTGTATCGAATACTTGAGAATATTATCCACCAGTTTACGTCACTCGACTTCCTACAGAGGTATGCAATTAGAGTACAATAGTAAATTAATCTACCTTCATGGTTTTGTCGATTGCCCAAATTAGGATGGAGAATAAATCCTAATTTGCGGAGAACGGAGAGAGAAGTGATCGCCCAAATTAGGACGGAGAACAAATTATAATTTGTGGTAGAATGGAGAGAGAAAGAGATCAAAACAGTACCGTTCGATTAAGCCCCGCGATTTCTATCGTGCAATTTGGAGCAGAAATTTGGTTTGGCGCAAGCGGATATTTAGTCTGGCGCGGAAGTTAGAAAGGCCATCGTTTTCTTTTGCCAACCGACGCACCTACAGCATCTGGTGGCGTTTTCACTCAGCGCCGGCCGTTTAGCGCCGGCATATCTATTTATTCTAGTGTATGCAGAGAGGGGAGAGGCGCGTCTGAGTGAGTATCCTCTGAGATATCTCATAGTTTGCGTGACCTACGTGTCCGGTGCCTATTCGGGATGGCGAGGGGGGCCAGTATTATTTGAGCTTTGAGAATCGTGCATAACTATTTCAACGGTTGAGATTTTCCCAAAAGGCGCGCAAAATATGAGATATCTATTCGAATTCGGCGCGTCTAAAGGAATTCGCGAAGGAATATATACGCACATGTCGATATAATTTGAAAATATAGTTTGCGTGAAGAGAGGCTAACCAATTAGGAATCCAATTATAGTTTGCGTGAAAATATAGTTTTCAAATAAATGTCCCATCAGAAAACATTTTTGGACCGTTCATTTTCATATAAAAAATCAACGGTCGATCTACAACGAAATCATTTCAAATTTGTTTTAAAATGATCAAGATAGAACATGGAACGTAACCAATATAAAAGTTTGGAAGTTTTATTATGTATGAGCTTTGATCCAACACGAAGTGTTTATAGCCATACGATGTTTCAATATTCCGTCGACTTGATGGATATGTAAATGAAAATAAAATTTCATCGAAATTTGCTATAATAAAATAAATGCAATGCTCTTTAATTTCAACGGTTCGATCGACCAACGGATGCCATATTCCCGTGCGTCTTTGTTAACTCACGAAACAGGAGTTTATGACTCATGTCCTACATGAAACATAAAGTCTTGTTTCGTGAGTTAATGAAGATGCATGGGAATATGGCATGCGTTGGTCAATCGGACCCGTTGAAATCAAATATCATTGCATTTATTTTATTATAGCAAATTTCGATGAAATTTTATTTTCATTTACATATCCATCAAGTCGACAGAATATTGAAACATCGAAAGGTCATAAACACTCTACGTTGGATCGAAACTTAGACATAACCAAAATCGAGAAATTTTGTGTTATTTATGTTCAGAGTTTTCTCTTGATCATTTCAAAACAAATTTGGAATCATTTCATTACAGATCGACCGTTGATTGATAACGTAAAAATGAACGGTCCGAAATTATTGACTCAATTTTAAGAGGCAAATAACAATGAAATTATATAAAATTGACATTTATAAGTATTATTTGGTTATATAAGATGTAAAAAAGTAGAAAATATTTATTTTGAATTTTTTCATATTATTTGCTGTTCATTTATTACTAAATTGTAGATTTGTAAATCAGAGACGTTTGATGAGGGATGAATGGTCTTGATATCAAAGGAGGTGTCCATTTTAGAGGGTTGGAGTCCATACTCTCCGTGGTAACATAATATTTATGTTTAGATCTGCTCCAGGTGAAATGCAGTGGATCTTTCAATATTCGTGTGAAAACTATCAGACGGCCTTGATAAAAATTGGAGAAATTATGTTACCACAGGTGATATGAATTTTTGGGTTGATATATCCTATTTTGGTAAATAAAATTTATATAACTATTACAATGTGTTTCAAATTTGATCAAATTTTATTAACAATGTGTTTCAAGATATCATTAACAATTTGATCAAATATTTCAGGAATATCATTGACAAATAATTTGAAAATAAAATTTAGATATAAAAAAATATATCATTGACAAATATCATATCTCATAGCGTGAACCTCTCTGCGCCCCAAACCAGTTAGATATAAAAAAATATATTTTAAAACCGTAACATTCAACCAAAAAATCAACTTTGAATAACTGAATGCTACGGTTTTAAAGGATATTCTCCTATTTTGGTACTATTCCAGTTCTTTAAATTTATAGTCTTTTCTGACTAACCCATGATACATGAAGCACTCCGCTCCTGGATTGAACTTGGTAATTGGTCAATTATGAGAAAAGTTAACTAGCCAATTTATATAAAAAAAAACTTTGTTTTATTAATAAGTACATATTTTGGCGCGAATTAAAATAAATACTCCTCTGCATAGAAGGCATAATCAGAATCGCAATCGGAATTGGTCACTTGATCGTAGAATCGGAATAGTGAGAACCGGTCGAATCGAATCGGAAACTCGGATTTTTTTTAACAGAAACTTGTTTTATACTAAAAAAATAGAAAAAAAAATGATAAAAATTAATTTGTCAAACAAATAGTTAAGTATTTTGTTATGTATTTTCTAATTTTGTTATTTACGAACAAGGCCTTGTGTTTTCTAATATTACTGGATGCATGGCTAGGTGTATTCAAAAGATAAATAGATCAACTAAAGGAAAGAAGACAGATCCAATAATCCAAGTTCACCATGAACCATTAGTAATTTAAAAGTTTCTATAGTTAAAATATATGCACCAAGTCTATTCAAACAAATAAATAATTGGAGATTCGTCCTCCACTCCTCCCCACCCAGCTCTTTCCCGAACCAGTATCCTCTGTGTTACTCGAGAAAATAAAATGAGCTCTCAGCCGGTGGATATTCGGGTGATTGGAGGGGGCAGTATTATTTGTGCTTTGAGATTCGTGTAAATTTAAATCCACCGGCTGAGACTCACTTTATTTTCTCGAGTAACACAGAGGATCTGAATTCGCTCTTTCCCAGCTCTTTCGAAGTTTAGTGCCTTTCCTATAAACAAATGCAAAATGTAACTTCAATCTCAAATCAAGCTATAACGATTCTCATCCAGATCATGAGAATCGGTCCACAGTACAAGAATCGGTCTGGAATAAGTGCAGACTCGG
Organism: Carex kokanica; assembly: GCA_025461125.1. Taxonomy (NCBI): domain Eukaryota; kingdom Viridiplantae; phylum Streptophyta; class Magnoliopsida; order Poales; family Cyperaceae; genus Carex; species Carex kokanica. Next base: position 568,331 of record JAJGRX010000675.1, on the reverse strand, counting down.
CCGATTCAACACTGTTCAACCCGTTTTTCCCTCTAAAACTGGCTTTCCGAGTAAAATCGGTCCAAAATCGGATCGGTCTTGTCCGATTCCGGTCCGACTCTGCCAGGTTTGCCTTCTATGCTCCTTAATCTGATTTGGCGCGAATGTAATAACTGCACCTAAATTTTTGCTTTTAAATTAAATTTTACAATTGGCACCAATTCGTATCTTTATAATCCGGCGCCAAATTACAATATTATTCATTTTCTTTTGAATTTAGTGTGCAGTTATTGCATATTTCCACCAATTGAAATATATACTCCTCTGGCGTCCTCTGTCCGTAACATTACTCAATCTGTTTTCTATGTCCCTTTCCTTCTCTCTCAATAATTGGGGAAGCAATCACCTACTTGTGGCTAATTTTATAATTTCACTGTTGCAGCGGACAAGAAATCAAGGCGCAGCTGATATAGAAGTGTAATGCAGATGGCTAATATATAATTTTCTTTTTTAACATATTTGGAACTTTCTCTATTATATTTCCATTTCTTGGTTGACATGCTTAAATCTCCGAATGATTTTTTAGTGAAGCAATTATTTATTTTTAATTTTCTGCCTTGATGCTTTTGGTTTTCTAATCAAGCATTTATGGACATTCTGTACCAGTTATTTATGCTGTTGTAGAATGTGAAGTTGTTTTTTTTTAAGTAAAAAAGACCACGGTAAAAAATAATGTTGCCAATATTCCTCCCAACCTATATAAAATTCACATAATATTTGTGAAGGATGCATAAAACATAGTAGGCCTTTTGTTGAAGCTATAGAATAATAACCGCAAGAGATTTCAGAATACATCTGTTGCATATTTTTTATTCGTTTAAGGCGGGTAATAAACGACAATTTTTCTTGATTTCTGAATAATATTCGTTTATTACCCAAATTTTCAAAATTCATTATATTTTGAAACTTTTCGAAATCCCGCTAAACAATACTTTATTACATGTATATAAATTGAGTTATAACATTAGAATATTTGTTGAATCTAATTTCATACTTATTTGCAAATTGAAAAACATCCAAAAATCACAAAATTCCGAAAGTGCTAATTATTCAAAACTCCCGACATTGATAATTTGAGTATTGGTTTCATGTTATTTTCGAAAAAAGAATCCAACCATACAATTGATTGGACTTGAGAGTCAAGATTTATCTAATCTTTTTGACATGAGAAGTCAATACATATATGAAATATGATAGTGGGAATATGCACATTCCTAAAATATAGGGAACTGATTAGTTTATTAGTGGAAATATGGTTTGGTATGGCACCGGTATGTTTATCTGTCAGTGATCAATTATTTAAAGGAGTACTAATACTGACATAATCTTCATCTTGAGTTTCTACTTCAACATCAGAACATACAAAGCCAACACATAGTAATGCATAACCCTCACAGTCACACACAAAAAAAAAGTAATTTCACAATTGTTATATTAGAGCAGAAAGAAATTGAAAATAATTTGTAATTTCTCATCTATTAGTTTAAAATAATTTCTATTAAAAAAAATTGACCTATATAGCTCTCTATTCCAAATGACTCCTGAGGAGGTTTTGCCTTACAATTCAACTATCAATAATAAAGATTATATCAAGGTGAGTACTGTTCCAGTTATTTCTTCTCTTTCTCATATTGAGATTTTTACTTTATTAGCAATAAACATACAAGAATCAGATGCATTTTTAAAATAAAGTAAATAAAAAGAGCCCAATACATTTTGAGCTAAAACAAAGAAGAAAAAGATTACAAGAAAGCAGAAAAGTCCCTAACAATTTAAAATGTAAGTTGGATCAGTAGAGATGAAATCCGCCTCCAGCACATGCCATGTATGCCAGTACCGGTCAGAACCGTACCAGTAACGTGCCTTCAAGCTGTACCAGGTCCGTACCGTACCAGTATCGGGTCTTCCCATACCTGTTCACCATGTTGCGTCTTCTCGGTATTGTACCAGGTCTGAACCGTACCAGTACCGGTTCCTATGCATACCAGTACCGGTTTATATGCGTACCAGTCCCCATTTCATCTTCATGGCATCAGTTTTATGCATTGTTTCCATCTGGTACAGTAATGTGATTCCTGGTTTGAACTTAACAAGCAATTAAATGCTCTGATATGCTATTCCTTTGCATTCAATGCTCTGAAAATAGCTGTTATTATTCAAGTAATAGTAGAAATAAATGGTTCAACTCAAGACTGACAATAACTATTATTATTCAAGTGTTTTTACAGGTTCATCAAAGCCTTCATAATTTGTTCTAGTTAAATATCAATATTAATATTAAAAAAGAAAATTACAAAGAAAACAAATCTTTTAATGCAACTGTAATTTGTATGATCTCCTTCTGAAATCAGCACCAGTATGCAATCAAATACAAATCTTGATACAAATCCTTTTAAACCAGCATCAGTATGATCTCCTTTTGAATTATACGATTATTTTTAATGGCACCTGTAACAGTTTAATGGAACCAGTCAACTGCCTAGCACCCTGAAATTATTTATTTTCCATACATTCTTAAAACAAGAAAGTAAAGCAAATTTTTAACCTTTCAAAAAAAGTTATGTAAGATATACTTTAAGACTGTTTGTTTAGTCATCCAAAAAGACAGCAATTTTCGATTCTAAAGTGCCAATTTGTACATAGAATTGCAACTTGAAGAAAAACTAGTCAGCTTAGTACTTTTACTGATTTTTAATTTGTATATTCTTCAATTAACTTCTTGGAACTCATTCTTAGAGACTTGACTAACCACAGTGTATTCACCAAACACCAAAGAGAATACTAACAAATAGAGACTTGTAGCAATTAGCAACCAGCAAATTTTTTTGTCAAGACTTACCTTCAAAATCTTCATGGAAGTCAATGCCTTCTTCTTCCTCCTCAGAGCCTTCTGCCACCAGAGTTGCCCCTTTCTGTGCTCCAACAAAAACGAAAATTAAATTTATAAATCTGTAAAGGAACCCATAATCTCACAAGCAAGATTATTATTTACATGTTTAGTAAAGATGATAAAGCAGGAAAAAGAATATTGATCTGAAATGTTAAATTGAACATCTGTACTGACCCACTGGACAGCTGATGCAAATGTGTCTTGATCCCCTAGCAAGGCGAGAGTATCCAAGGAGTCAATCTGATAAAAGCGAAAAGGGAAAGGAAGTTATACATACAGGCTAATGAAATAAGAGGAACTGTATTATTAGAAATTGGTGGCTTACAAGAGTCAAAGCATAGCCGCCAAGAGAATCTTGTCCTTCGCAGGATAAAGGTCTGAGCTCATCAAGAGGAAATGCGTGCATCATGTACCCATTAAACGCGTGATAAAACATATCTCGCACCTTTTTACTCAGAAAGAAAGAAATAATAAAGAATTAATTAACACGAACTAAAGAATCCCATGAATTGGAGTTCCAATACCTCGTCTCGAAGCTGCTTGGCTTCTTGAGGAGAAACGCCATCACCATCAGCTCTTAGATTTGCATAGACGGCGACAAATACAAACTACAATAGCCATAGCCAGTGTTGTTGTCTCATCTCTCTTAGATTTGCATCTCGCTACAAGTGGGCACTGGAAAGGATTTGGGGAAACCGTAGATTTAGATTTATTTTTTTGGAGGGAGTTGAGCAGAGGAGAAGAAGGGGAAGGAGAGGGTGTGGACGGTGGGAAGGAGGTGAGCGGAGGAGGAGAAGGGGAGAAGGGGAGAAGGGAGGTGAGCGGTATAGGAAGGGTCGGGAAGAAGGTGCCATAGGAGGAGAGTAGCAGGTTAGAAGGAGAAGGGGGGCAGAACAAGAAATGGAGGTGAGCGGTTGAGGAAATAAGGTTTCTTTGCATCTGTAGCCCCGTTAAGTTACAATTTTACAAGGCCATGCAATTACACGTCACCTGCAGAAACTTAGCGACGAAAAACATGGTTGCAATAACTTCTATATTCGTAGCAATATATATTTTCGGGCAACAGTCACAATTGGTTGCGACAACAATTATTTTGTTGCAATAAATATATTCTATTACAACTAATTAATTTAGTAGCAATATTATTAATTTATTGCAACTAATTAGTTTATTAGTTGCAATGTGTTGTTGCAAAAAACTGAATTTGGTGTAGTGAACTAACAACCGATTCAGATAGTTCTCAGGATCGGTTCTTAGATTCTGAACCGATTCTGATTGTTTGATATAAAAAAATCAGTAAAAAACTATTAGAATCGGTTCTAAATAACAACCGATTCAGATAGTTATCAGAATCGGTTATTAGATTGAGAACCGATTCTGATTGTTTGATATAAAAAATGAGTAAAAAAACTATTAGAATCGGTTCTAATGAACAACCGATTCAGATAGTTATCAGAATCGGTTATTAGATTGAGAACCGATCCAGAATAATGTTTATTAGAATCGGATAAATTTAAGAACCGATTCTAATAGTTTCTAGTTTAGATCGGTTATTTAGACTACCGATTCTAATAGTCACTAATCTGGATCGGTTATTTAACCGATTCAGATTATTATCGTATCAGAAACGCCTGGGTCAGGATCGGTTGTAATCCGATACTGATATGCGTATATAACCGATCCTGATACCTTATTTTCCACTAGTGTTGTCGTATCGCCGTATCCGTATCGTATCCGATACGATACCCGTACCCGTATCCATGCAACATAGTAGCACTGTATCTCCACCCACAGACGCACATCTTAATTTCTCTTTTCCTCTGAAGTTTCATACGGTACTTCATTGCTGGCCTTTTCTCTGTCAGTAACCGTTATCTTAATGCTTTTGATTGGTACAAGTTGTTATTGCTTTTTGTTTTTCCTTTGATTACATAATGCTAATTATTTGACTAACTTTTGTTTTATAAATTAATTACTACTTTACTAGGTAATAGATGAAGACAAGCAGTGAAGGTAGTCATCTTTGATATGAAAAAAAAAAGGACTTGATAATTAATTAGAAAGACCTTAAAAATTAGAAACACTAGAACCTGATAATCGCTGTTACAACTCAATCATTGAACCTACATACTTCTATAAAAAAACAATGAACTTGATAATTAGAAAGAAATTGAAAGCACCGAAATTGATAATTGCTGTCTTGATTGTACTGCTGTTGTTTTTGTTGTGTCTAGTCATTGCAATTTATGTTAAACATTATAATTTGTAATATGTATTCCTTTTTATTATACTGTCTGATACGTCCTATCTCCCGAGGAGAGTAGTCCGTATGTGAGAGGTGGTTGATTGATCTCGCCCTGCCCGAGGTGGCAGTCCGAGATGAGAGTTGAAAAGTAAGATAGTTGTAGAGAGATTCTGACTCTGACCTATGCGATATCTCTCTGTGTGTGTAAAATCTCGACCCCCGTTCAATGGGGATTTTTGCCTTATATATGTTGAGTCATAACCGCTATCTCGGCGGTTATCTCGCCTTAAGCCGGTAAAAACGGTTATTGTGACCGAGTTGACTGGTCATCCCGCATTAAGGCGGTGTACGTCCATTTCGGGCCGAGTTCGACCTTTGCAGGCCTTCGGCCTGTTCTGTAACTGGATCTTAAGTATCTCGGGCTTTGGGCCTCTTTACCTAGGCTCCGGGCTGGCTCCTGAAAGGAGGTCCGAATCCCGGGCTTTCATAGGCCTAAAGTTTAGTAAATAAAGGGCCTTGGGAACATGGCCCTATCATTAGCCCCCGAAGTCAGAATGCATAGCCATATGCTTCTGACTTGATATTACTTAGTCATGTAAAAAACTATGTAAAATTATTTATGATTTCCCGAGATGTTGTTTGTTTGCACTGTATGTTGTAATGTCGTATGATAGTGTAATCTCGCAATATTATGAGCTCGCATGATGATGTTTTTTTTTTTTTTTTTTTTTTTTTTTTTTTTTTTTTTTTTTTTTTTTTTTTTAAACAAAATCAAGACGGAGTCGGGATGGAATGCGACATAATCAACACAAAAAATGGAATAGTTGATGAAATTTCATTAAAACCGCAAAATCATACAATACAAGATTTAAACTGAATACGACATGCGATATACTATTTCTAACTAAAACTATTCCTGACGGTGGCGCTTGGTCTGGCATGCTTGAGCAAGGCATTGCTTGCAAGTAAAGGATTGGAAGCGAGGGTCATGGTGATTCCGAGGTGATCGTCGAGCCGAGCACCCGGGATGAAAAGCTTCTTCGCAGTCGTCACAATGGAACATTTGCGGAGAGTATCCCCTCAACTTGCAAATGGCACATCGGTCCCAAGCTAGTGGGTCGCCTTCTTTGTTGGAGTTGTGGAGGGCGACCTCGGGACCTTGATGTGGAAGAAGTGTGGGGGGTGATGGAATATCATCTTTCAAGATGGTAACCTCGTCATTCACGTGATCAGACATCTCGTGAGAATGCGAGTTAGAAAGAGAAATGTACGGTTGATGGATCGTTAAAGGGAGACGGAGGAAGTATATATAGTATACCGGCATTAAATGCCTGACGCCTCGTCTTCCGTTAACCCGCCGTCAGCCATCAAATCGCCCATCAAATCGGGCAGGGAAAACGAGGTGAAGGCGCAATCCTCGCTTGACACGCGTCACGCGTTAACTCGGTTAGAGCTCGCGTCCGGTAAATAAGCGCGGGAATCGAAGCGTTGCAAGGATGAATGTCGCAGATTGCGCCAGGTGTCATTCCTCGGGATCCGAGCGGGAAAAGTTTTTCAAATCGGACCTATATATACCCCCGTCCCCATCATTTTCACTTTTTCTGATCGAGCAATCGTTATCTCGGAGAAAACTAAGAACTTCAAGCGGCTAACTCAAAGTGCAACAGAGAGCAGAAAATCAGCGCAAGAAGACCTCGCCTCGATAAGGTTAGTAATTTCTGGACCTCGGTAGAACTTGGTTAACATAAATTAGTGCAACCCGGGATCAGGAGTATAAGTAAGTAGGCCAACCTGGTATAGTCGTATGACCAAAAACCCGGATGAACTATGTACCAACCTTGAATAAGTCTGTACCTAAGCCAACTCCTTTGTTAATCGTAGAAATGGCTGACCTTTCCGGTGCGAGATCTGAAGAAAACCGGTCCAAATTAAGACAAAACCCATCCATCTCGGGGAATCAGTCTGATTCCCCCGGGTTCTTTCAGAGGCAAAAAGTGCCCACCCCTCATCACGGTGTAGGCAAGAGCATAGATTCCATGCTTGAGATAGCCGCCAACGTGGTTTATGAGGGCCGATCTGATAGCGAGAAAGGTACTTCATCAAGGTCAAGCGGATATTTGTATGACCTGAGTTCGGAAAAAGAAACTGTGGAGGCGGAGGAAGGTGAAGCCACCGATGTTGAAGTGGACATAATAAATTCCAGCCCGGAAGCCTCATCCCGGGGTGAGCGTATCTTGGCAGAAGCCGGAACGTCTCATGGAAAGGGTTTTACCCGGAGCACGAAACCTAAGGCCAAATCAAAGGCCAGAGTTAGGCCACTACCCGACGTGACTCCTCGGGTCGGTCATCCAGATGATACTGAATTTCCCAAATCATCACAACGAGCCCCCACACCCGAGGTCCAAGATCAAGCCTGGGCGGAGGCGTTTTACGATGAGTTAGTGGCAACCAAGAATAAGATTCCCAGGGATCATATCGCATTACGGGCACCTGGCCCGGAAGATCGGGCACATGACCACGAACGGGGCATGTGCGTGTACTGGAAAATGCCACAATGCGGCTTCCAGTTAAGGTTGACCAATTTTGAGCGGAGCCTCTTGAACTTCATGAAGGTGGCTCCTGCACAACTGACCGGGGTGGCCTGGAGCTATATCCGCAGCTTTGAAGCCGCTTTTAAGACTTTTGGGACTGAGCTCGGGATGAACCGGCCAACCCTTGGGTTGTTTTTTCATTTCTTTTCCACACTCTATGTGGACTCAGGCCACCTCGCGCTTCGTCAAAAAACTCCCAAGAACCACCAGGCCTTGTTTGAGAAAAGTAAAAAGATGGACAAAATAGAGGCCTGGGACCATGGATGGGTGTATATAGAAAATTGGCGCGACGTCACGAGCTTACAAGATGTGGAAGCGAAGTGGAGGCCGTTGAAATCCGGGAAGGGAATGATCCCGGCATTTGATGAAGAACTTGATCTGCAAGAGCAGATGGCTGCGCGAGGATTGAGAGATATTGTGAGAAGTGAGTCCTGTTTTCTTGGGTGTAGTTACAATTTATTTTATGCTTGTTCCCAATCTCATTATATCCAATTGCATAACCTAATGTATGTTTCGTTATTTTTTGCAGAAGAAGGTTGCATGGAGCTGATCTGGACCAGCGCGCCACAGACCTCGAATCGTGCAGCCCCAAAGGAGAGCACTGCCACTGCCACTGCGGGCCAAAAGGCGAAGACAACGGGAAAGAAAGTTCCCCGAAAAAGTTCTAAGGCCGCGGCATCGGCCAGTCTCGCTGTTGAAGAGCCAACGCGTGCTCCAACACGAGCCATCTCGGAGGACGCCCCGACCCACAAGCGGAAGGGAAACCGTAGTGGTTCCTTCTCTTCGGCTGATAAGGGCAAGGGCGTAGCACCCGATCGCCCTAAGAAAAAGAAATCTCGCTCTACAACGGAAACGGTCGTTATTGAGGCCAACCCGGTTAGCGGGGCATCTCCGGCCGAGGTGAGTGAACTTCCTCCCCAAAGCAACCTCGCTTTGGCAATCACTTCGGGATCTTCCACCCCGGCCGTCCCAGCTGATACAGAGGAACCCTGCGACATCGACCTCCAGAGTTTCTTACAGGCGGCCGTTCCCGGTCAAGAGCTTGGTACTGGGGTCGTTTTTAAAGAAAGACTTGTGCCCGGGTTTGCTGATAGCTTGGGCCTACACCTCCCGGGTCATTCCGCCATGCAGCAGTCACGGGAGGAGAACAGAAACCTCCACGCCCGATATGCTCGGGAAGTATTTCGGGTAACAGAAACCGCGTATCAGAAGGAGACCATTCGGGAGAAGCCCGAGGTCACTCTCAACCATGCCATCTCGGCCATTCATGACATGGGGGCCATCCTTGGCCATTACAAGGATCTAATTGACAAAGAGCAAAACAACATGCTCTTTGTTGATTCCGACGGGGAAATGGTCAAAAAGGCCGTTTTGGAGCGGGATTATTTCCGTGGTTTGGCCAGAGAGCAGTTCACCCGTCTCGAGGTTGCCAAAAAAGAGATAAAGGTGCAAGAGAGGCAAATTCGCATCCATGAGGCAACTATAAAGACACTAAAAACAGCCGAGCTCCACCTCAAGGTTCGGGATGATAAGATAGCGAACCAAGAGGAGGAAATCAAATCCCTGCAAGAACAGATCTCGGCTCTGAATCTGGAGGCAGCTCAGAAGGATCTTACCATCGCGGAAAAAGAAACCGAGATATCCCGGCTAGAGGGGGAGTTGCACCGAGCACCCGGCCTAACATTAGGTCGATTCTTGGGTAGTCAAGCCTTCGCGCAAGCCGCGGCACTGGCCTTGCATAAACCAATGAAGGCCGTTATTTATCGCGAGTTGGAGAAGGTCGGCAATCATTATCCGTTCACGCCGGAACATGCCGGGTTCAAAGCAGTTTCTCCAGAAGATGTCAAAGTGCGGCAGTTGGTCGATTATCGGTGGGATGAGGCCCGGGATCGTTTGGTTAACCCGGATGGGTCTATCTTTGACCAGAAACTCCCACTTGATGATCAAGATGCCTACTTCCCGTACCCATGGTGGGGGAGATTCGAATGGCCAAAAGAGCTGCCTGATCCTGTGGACGAGATGGCTAGACCCGTGGTGGCAGGGGAAGAGGAAGATGAGGATGATGATGAGGAAGAGGATGAGGGTGAAGAGGAAGGCGATCAGGGACAGACACAAGACAGTACACATCCCGAGGTTGTATCTCCGATAGTGACACCTCGGGACCATCTTAAAACTCCCTGATTGGTAAGTTGTTCTTTATCACGATTTATATATATCGTGATTGCAATGTCGCTGTATCTATATTAACTTGGTACAATCTTTACTCGTTACAGGAATGATGGCGTGAAGCGTGGTGACAATATAAGGACGAGCTGGTCATGTCTTCCGACTTCGTGCCTTAGTTTAAATTTTGTAATATTTTGATGCCCCCGGGATGTGGGGGCTTAACAAAGAATGTTTGTAATTGATATTTTTGTTCCCGAGATGTGGGAATTTAACAATGCTAGAGATATATAAATACATTTACCTGTTATTCAACGTTGTCAGCATGTGATTAGTCTGCGACGTCATCTGTGATGTCGCAACTCTACTTGTTTATCCTTCTCTCCATTTTTTTTTTTTTGTTTTTAAAATTTTGAAGTACCCAAGGCCGACATAGAAACGCCGGTCAGAATAATACTTTGATCGGTAAACTCGTATGCGTTACCCCGAAGGGTTTTCGTTCGTTAATTGTTTCCGATATGATAAGAAGCACTGCTCAAAAAGCAGGTACTAAAGTGAGGTAACAATAAGACATCATTAAGAACTGAAAATTCACATATATATTAAGTATGCTTATAACATCGCATATAAAGAATAAAAAGTTACATGAGATGACAAAGCATCTCGCTAAAAGTAACTAAAAGCCTATCTCGCCTATAGTAAAGTATTCGGCTTATCACGCCTTTTATTCGGCCTATTTCGCCTTGAATTCGGCATATCTCGCCTTGTAGTAGCATTACATGTACTCAGCATATAACGCCTTTCGATGTGCCCGCAGGCATGTCGCGCCAATTAAGTGTAAAACTTGCGGAGATGGCCCGCGTTCCATGGTCTCGGAAGCGGAATTCCTTGCAAGTTTTCTAACTCATACGCGCCTTTTCCTCTGAGGGATACTACCCGATATGGGCCTTCCCAGTTTGGCTCTAGCTTGCCTACATGTTTACCCGTGGCTTCGACTTTCCGTAGCACGAGATCGCCTGGTTGGAAGTCGCGAGGTATAACGTGTTTGTCAAAAGCACGCTTGATCCTCCGTTGATACTCCATTGTCCGTACACGGGCTCGTTCCCTGGTTTCCTGAAGGAGCTCAAGGTCGACCTCGCGAGAGCCCGGATTTTCTTCAACAGAATACGTCGCAGTGCGAAGGGATGGCTCTATCAGTTCCAAGGGAGTGACTGCTTCCATGCCGAACACCAGCGAGTAAGGTGTCTGTTGCGTAGCTTCCCGCGGGGTTGTCCGGTATGCCCAAAGGACTTCGTCCAACATGTCGGGCCAATTTTTGCGGTTGGCTTCCACCTTGCGTTTGATGCCTTCCAAAATGGTCCTGTTGGTCACCTCAGCTAGGCCATTGCTTGCGGGATGGCTGACCGAGGTGAAATTATTGTGGATCCCAAGGCCCGATAGAAATGCTATCGTGCTGGCTGCGTTGAACTGTGTGCCATTATCGGAAATGAGGGCATGGGGCAGCCCAAATCGGCAGATGATGTTGCGCCAAATAAAGTGTTCGGCTGCTTTGGCCGTGATAGTTGCTAGGGCCTCTGCTTCTACCCATTTGGTGAAGTACTCGACAGCCACTATAATCCAACGTCGCTGGCGCACGGCTTTGGGGAACGGACCCACGATGTCGATTCCCCATAAGTCGAAGGGCCACGCCCCCGAGATAGAGATCTGATCGTAAGGTGGGATATTGCTGAGCTTGCTGTGATATTGGCACTTGTCGCATTTTTTGACCAAGTCCGCAGCGTCTTGCTGCATTGTTGGCCAATAAAATCCTGCTCGGAGTATCCTCTTGGCTAGAGTTTTTGCTCCTTGATGGCTGCCACATATGCCAGCATGTACCTCGGCCAACATCTGATGGGCGGTATTCTCCGGGATGCACTTCAGCCAAGGTCGGACATAGCCCTTCTTATAGAGCTGGTTGTTGAAGATGGTGTAAAGCGGGGCTATCTTCTTCAAACGTCGCGCTTCAAGCTGGTCTGTTGGCAGGACCCCGGTATTGAGGAAATTCCACATCGGGGTAAACCATGTTTCTGGTGGTTCATGGATGGCATATACCGCAATAACATCTACATCAATGCTGGAATTGGGTATATCCATGACTATGATTGGTCTGTCTTTGTCTAAGTTTCCTGCAGCTCCGAGCTTAGAAAGAGCATCGGCTTGGCAATTCTTGTTGCGAGAAACATGTTGGATCTCGACTTTATCGAATTGGTTCTTCAGGTTGTTGAACTGCTCCCGGTATTTGCGCAATTTATCGTCCATGACGCGACATTCGGCATTGATTTGTTTGACAGCCAACTCGGAATCGCTATGGAGGTATACCTCGCGTGCCCCGAGTTCTCTGGCTAACTTGAGCCCAGCTATCATGGCTTCATATTCTGCAGTGTTATTGGTCACCGGAAACTGAAAGTGGAGGGCATAATTCAGAACTTCACCTTGTGGTCCGATAAGGGAGACACCAGCTCCGGCCCCTTGTAGGGAGGATGCTCCATCGACATATAACGTCCATCGTCCTTCTAATTCAGGTGGTGCTCCTGAGTATTCTGCGATGAAATCGGCAAAGATCTGCGACTTGAGAGCATTTTGTGGGTGGAAGGAAATGTCGAACTCGGAAAGTTCCAGAGCCCAAGCCAGTAATCTACCGGAAGAATCGAAGTTGGCAAGGACTTTCTTGAGTGGCACCCCGGTGTATACTTTGATAGGATGTGACTGGAAGTATGGTCGCAGCTTCCTTGCCGCCACTACCAGAGAGTATGCGGCTTTCTCAATCTGGGTGTATCTTGTTTCGGCATCGCGGAGTACATGTGAGACAAAGTATACGGGTCGCTGTTCCCGCCCTTCTTCTCGGACTAGGGCTGCACTGACAGCATGGTTGGTAGTTGCCAAGTAAAGGACAAGGATGTCGCCTGCTGCGGGTCTGCTGAGGCAAGGTGGGTCAGCGAGGTAAGCTTTGATTTTGTCAAAAGCCGCCGCGCACTCCTCAGTCCATTCGAACTTGGCTGACTTCCGCATAGCTTTGAAGAAAGGGAAGCAGACATCTCCGGACCGCGCGATGAACCTGTTGAGGGCTGCCAGTCGTCCGGTTAATGACTGGAGTTCCTTCAAGTTCCGGGGTGGTTGCATATTGAGTATAGCTTGGGATTTAGAGGGGTGAATTTCAATACCTCGCATGGATACCATGAACCCGAGGAACTTGCCCCCGGTTAGGCCGAAGAAACTCTTTTTTGGGTTGAGTTTCATGTCGGCGGCATTGAGCGTCGCAAAAGTTTCCTCGAGATCTCGGATATGATCGAGATCCGACATGCTCTTGACTAGCAGGTCGTCGACATAAGCTTCCATGTTTCGGCCGATTTGTTCTTGGAAGACTTTATTCACCATTCTCTGAAAAGTTGCTCCTGCATTTTTCAACCCGAATGGCATTACTCGGTAACAGTAGAGGCCGGAATGGGTTGTAAAAGCAGTCTTTTCTTCATCGTCGGGATTCATCCTGATTTGATTGTACCCCGAGAATGCATCCATGAAACTGAGGAATGCATGTCCCGAGGTGGAGTCTACAAGTTGGTCTATTTTTGGCAAAGGAAATGGATCCATTGGGCAAGCTTTGTTAAGGTCTGTGTAGTCGATACACATCCGCCAATCTCCATTTGACTTTTTGACCAGAACCGGGTTAGCCATCCACTCCGGGCAGTCAACATTGCGGATGAATCCCGCAGCTAGAAGTTTTCCGACTTCCTTTTTTACTGCCAGTTGTCGTTCCTCCCCCATATTGCGCTTCTTTTGGCGGACCGGTTTGAATTCTGTTTTAATGTGCAACTTATGTTCCGCGATTGACCTCGGAATACCTGGCATGTCGGCCGCGGTCCAGGCAAAAACGGACTGGTTATTGCGGAGGAAAATGATAAGGTCCTCTCTGGCTGACCCCTGGATAGCTTTTCCTATGTTCAATGTCTTCCCTTCGCCTAAATCGAGCTCGTCAACTTCGTCTGCGGGCTCAAGGGAAGACTTGGATTCCGCTTTGTCTGTGGGATCCAGCGCGAACTGAGTGTCGGGGGGCATGAAGTCGCTGCTGGCCTTCATATGCACGCCCGAACGGCAGGTGGTTGTTCTGGGGGTATCGACTTGATGGACTTGGCCGCACCTTTCCTGGAGGGATACGTGATAGCATTCCCGAGCTATCTCCTGTACTCCACATTCTTCTCCCACCCCGTGGCTTGTGTAGAACTTGATTTTTAAGTGAGGGGAAGAAACTATGGCGCCGATTTTGTTCAGTGTACCCCTCCCTAAGATGGCATTGTAAGCAGACGGGGCGTCGACTACCAGAAAGTCGATCATTGTTTCCACTGTTTTAGGCGAGGTGCCAAAGGTGGTTTTGAGAGAAACCATACCCTTTGGACGGAGGGCATCGCCTGTGAAGCCGATGAGGGGGGGTGTCATCCTTTTGAGTGTGTCAGTCTTGAGCCCCATTTTGCGGAAAGCGGATAAGTAAAGGATGTCGGCTGAGCTTCCGGTGTCCACTAGGATCCTTTTAACCCTGTGTGTATCAATTTTTAGGCTGAGCACAATTGGGTCGACGTGCGGGCCAACAATCTCGCCTTGATCCTTTTCAGAAAACACAATTACCTCATCCATTCTTGGTCGTTTTTTGTCTGTGTTTTGTTCAACATTTAAAATGGTGGGGTAAGGTTTAGTCTTTGGGCGGGATTCGACCTTGCGGGGGTAATGCCCGATACCACCGCTGATCGTGTTGACAACTGGGCTGCCCTGTCGCTCTCCCCGCTGCGGGCCTGATCCATCATCGGTGTGTGGTCTTTGATCGGGACGTCGGTCACCGTTGTAATTCCCCTTGTATGGAATTTTCTTCTTGTAATCTCGGCCACGCCCGTTGTACTTCCAAGTGTACTTTTTGTAGAAGTCGGGTTGGATGAACTCGGTTAACTTTCCTTCTCGGGCTAGTCTTTCCAGTATGTCGCGTAACTGGAGACAGTCGCTTGTTGAATGTCCCTCGAACCCATGAAACAGGCATTCCTTAGTTTTGTCCTGTACTTCGAAGATGTCTTTGGGCAATGGGGGAGGTAGATCGAACATGTCTTTCACGATATGGTACATCTCGTGCCGCTTTTTGGTGAAGGGAGCATACCGCACGTAGTGGGGGCGGTATTCTGCTTCGTCCGGTCTGTTCCCTCCTTTCTTGTCTTGATTGTGTCTGCGGGGTTCATTCTGGGTCCGGGGTTCGATCTGTGCCCGAGGTTGATTATTTTGAGGCGGCCAGTGGCCCTGTTGTCGGGGTGATCTTGGCCGACTTCTTGGGGGGCTACCGTTGTCTTCTTCGGCCCTGATGTACCCTTCTGCAAAGGCTACAAACTCGCGCAAGGTAGTCATTTTCTTCACGTGCGCGTCGTACCTCAGGGTACCGGGGCCGCCTTTGCGCAGCCCTTTTTTGATGGCGGCTAGAGCAAATTCTTCGTTCAAGTTCTGGACCTGGCGAGATGCCTGTATGAAGCGGTTGACAAAATTTCCGGTTTTTTTCCCTTGGGCCTTGAACGATGTCTAGGAGCGTCTCGCTGGTTACCTGAGGGGGCCTGATCACGGTGTATCTTTCGAGGAAGACCTTGGCGAGGTCTTCGAATTTTGTGATCGAACCTCGAGGGAGGTTCATGTACCAGTCCCAAGCTTCTCCTTGGAGGCAGGTTGTGAAAACTCGGCATGTTATCGCGTCCGTGGCTCCTAAGAGCCGTAGTCGCTCCAAAAACCCATATACAAAGTTGTGCGGGTCTGCGGGGTCTCCGTTACCTCGGAAACTTGGGAGAAAAGCGGGGTACTTAAAGTCTGTCATTGACGCTCCGTATATATTGGCTGACAGAGGTCCGTCCGCAATCCCCATAGGTTTAGAGTAGGTGCCAGCCTTCTGGGACTCGATCTCGGCCATCTTGGCATTGAGTCGGGCCTGTATCAGCTCTTCCACTTGGGTCATGCTGATACCTTTAGTGGGGGTGGGAGACCTTCGGGTGCGTTTCCTGTCGCCTTTGCGAGTCCTATGTCTTCCCCGTAGCTGGCTATCTTCGCGCTCATGGCGAGAGCGAGATTGTTTTCGGTGGCGCGATCGCCCCCGGTCATCGTTATGGACAGATCTTTGTTCCTTCTGGGGTGATGGGTTGCGTCCCGCCCCGGCTTCCTGTCCCTGTTCCTTCCCCTGGTTCTCACCCTGGCCTTCCTGGTCGATTGGCTTGGGACCGTGCTGCACCGTGTTGTTTTGGGGGTTTGGAGTGTCTGTTTCCTCACTATCCGCTGTCCGAACCTTAATAAAATCGGAGTTAAGGTTGCGGGGCGAGATAGCCGTCTGGAGGTTTTTGGAGAGGGGTTTTGTTGGCTTAGTTGGCGCAGCGCACGTGGCTACTATCTGGGCTGAGTGCTGCGGCACTTGTTGAAGGGGAAGGTAATTGGGTGGAGCCAGGGGATAAGGTGCTGCGATACCGGGGTGATATGTTCCCGGAGCGCCTTCCTGGGTCATTTGACCGGGCGGGGTCATATACGGGTAGTGTGGCGCCGGTGGGCCATATGGTGAGTAAGGGTATGTCCCGTAATAGTACACGGGTGTTTGCGGCTGATATGGCGCGAACGGCTGGGTGCCGTATTGAGGGTTGGATCCCGTGAAGGGTTGTTGGGGTCGCTGTGGCCGAGGTGACATCGGCCGTGTTGCGATCGCGCTCAGGGGCGGTCTTATCAGCGTGGTGCCTGGTGGGACAAGTTGCCCTGAGGATGGGGTGACAAGGGGGTTTTGAGAGGTCACCCCTGACCCGATCACGGGTTGGTTGTTCGGCGGGTTGTTAGGGCGTCGGTTGTCCTTCTCGCCTGCTGGATGGATGTCAACCTTCGGAGAGGGTTTGGAGGTGTTCCCGGTATCCTTACCTCCTGCGGGGTCTTTGCTGGTGCCCGGAGGGGGAGGATTGGAAACATCTTGCACGTCCATTTGATGCTTCAGTATTGGAGCGATGGGGGCCCCACGGTGGTTGATACGTCCTATCTCCCGAGGAGAGTAGTCCGTATGTGAGAGGTGGTTGATTGATCTCGCCCTGCCCGAGGTGGCAGTCCGAGATGAGAGTTGAAAAGTAAGATAGTTGTAGAGAGATTCTGACTCTGACCTATGCGATATCTCTCTGTGTGTGTAAAATCTCGACCCCCGTTCAATGGGGATTTTTACCTTATATATCTTGAGTCATAACCGCTATCTCGGCGGTTATCTCGCCTTAAGCCGGTAAAAACGGTTATTGTGACCGAGTTGACTGGTCATCCCGCATTAAGGCGGTGTACGTCCATTTCGGGCCGAGTTCGACCTTTGCAGGCCTTCGGCCTGTTCTGTAACTGGATCTTAAGTATCTCGGGCTTTGGACCTCTTTACCTAGGCTCCGGGCTGGCTCCTGAAAGGAGGTCCGAATCCCGGGCTTTCATAGGCCTAAAGTTTAGTAAATAAAGGGCCTTGGGAACATGGCCCTATCACTGTCATTGTAGTTGAATTAATAAAATAATATTTTTGTCTGCTTCGAAGTACTGTACTTATCAGAAAATACTGTAGAAGATTCGAACTCAACCACTTACGTCATGAACCATGCAAACTTTAAAACCAAGTATTATTTTAAGCCTCCAAATCTACCAGCTGTTATGCAAAATAAAATTAGCTAAAAAAAAAAGATGAGGACCCCGAAGAACATAATATACCACTAGTAAAGAATAGGGGATTATACAAATGAAGTTAAAAATGCAGATTGTACACGTTTTGCATCCATGTACACAATATCTTTGTGCCGTAATTTTTATTAATATCCAAAGTTAATTACAAAATAATAAAAATGCTCAGAGCCCCTTGGTTTTATTAAAAATACCCAAACCGGTCAGAAAATGGCCCGTCCCTTATTTAAATAGAAAACCGGCCATTTTCTGGCCGGTTCCCTTTTTTTTTTTTTTTTTTAGAGACAAATAGCTAAAATGCTGGAATATAACACTAAAAAATCGAATTGTTTTTTTTAATTTAAATATTTTTTAGATTATTATTTTTATATATAATTAGTATATTATACTAAAATACGCTAAATTACTTGAAATTATGTTAATTTACACTGAATTACGCTAAATTACGCTAAATTATGTAAAATTATGCTAAAATACAGTAAATTACGCTAAATTACGTATGAATAGGGATGATATCTTCACTGAGAAGGCGAAAAACAACGACAAAACTTCAAACGGCCATAAAACGGCGCTCGAGTGTTTGATTTCAGCAAATGACCACTTTTCAGAAAGCTTGCGAAAATACGCATGCGTCAGTGCCCGTGATGCCAGATTTTGAAATTCAGAATTGCCAAAAAACAAAGGGAAGAGCCTCAAAACTTCAGTTGAAGTTTCCGATTAAGACTTTCATTCTATTATTCAATCTACGTAGCTCAGTAAATTAGTTATATAATGAACTTGTTGAATACCAATTTTTATTCTTTTTTGAATTTTTTTACTATTTTTTATTATTTATGAAAGATGGCACAAAATCTGTCCTATTCATACGTAATTTAGCATAATTTACCGTATTTTAGCATAATTTTACATAATTATTGTAATTTAGCATAATTTAGTGTAATTCAGCATAAATTAACATAATTTCAAGTAATTTAGCGTATTTTACTATAAATATGCTAATTATATATATAAAAAAAAAGTAATCTAACAAATATTTAAAAAAACAATTCAATTTTTTAGTGTTATATTCTAGCATTTTAGCTACTTGTCTCTAAAAAAAAAAAATAGGGAACTGGCCAGAAAATGGCTGGTTTCCTATTTAAATAAGGGACCGGCCATTTTCTGGCCGGTTTGGTCATTTTTAATAAAACCAAGTGGCTCTGGGCATTTTTATTATTTTGTAATTAACTTTGGATATTAATAAAAATTACGGCCCATTGTGTATGCAAGTGTCGGTACATTAAGACATGGTTGAGAACCTTATACATTTCTCCAAAAAAAAGCTCAGATTTTATTCCGCAAAACATTTATACACGATTTTTTAAATTAAAACCTTGTTTGACAATACCTTTCAAACACGGTTTTAATTTAAATAACCGTGTATGATTTATATTTAATATATATATATGGTTACTCTAGATCTGAATTTATACAAAACACTACATTTACTAATATAAACAACATTTACAATTACATTAGACAAATAAAGTATAAATTCATTCATTACAACCATTATAACTAAAAGAAATGAAAATCCAATAAAAAAAAAAACCCTTGATCTGACTTTACATATATACAGTTATTTACCAATGTAATGGTCTGAAATGAATGTTAGAGTCTTAAACACATTATTTACTTAGTTTTAGATATATTTAATATATTGTAGAGTTATAATGGGCTAATATGTGAGTTTTTATAATTTTAAAGGGCAAACATGATATTACCAACTTTTGAAGGAAAATTTGTAATATTGAAGGTTTTGAGGTGAATACATGAAATTGCCCGTTTCTTTTTTATTTTACTTTTATTGTGTATAGTCATCTACAGTATATTTGGTGGTGCCTTAATTAAAATCGGATTATGTTTTCAAGTTGCATGATTGACCTAAATAGTCTGGGGGATTGATTTCACATGTTCTACAGTTCGATTTCTAACAGCACGCTTATATAAATATTCTTTTATTAATTAATTCAACCAAAATGACACAGGAACCCCATCCTGTATTCATGTTACTGGCTTATGTGACGGTATATATATATATATATATATATATATATATATGAGGAGGATTCCAATATATCATGTCTTCCATACCTCATCATATCTTGTATTGTATATTTCTGTTTTCAAAATTCAAACTGTCGATCCGAACCGCTCAACATGATATCTATATTAAAATATGCTTAAGGATGAAATTTTATAATTTTTGCAACTTTTTTACTATTTTTTAAGATAGGTACAAAATCACTGTATCTGGACCGTTCAAAAACAATGATTTTATGCCTATTTAAAAAAATAGCAAAAAATTTCCAAAAATTATAAAATTTCATCATCAATCATATTTTAGTACGGATATCATATTGAACAGTTCAAATCGATATATTGGACTTTGAAAATGAAGATATAAAATATGAGGTATGAAAAACATGAGGTATTTGAACCCTCCTCTATATATATGATAGAGGTAGTGTTCTAGAGCAAACTAACTAGTACAAAAAAACACTTAATCGTCAGTTCAAATCGTAATTCGCAATTGGGTTCCAAACCAATGGCTATCGCTCCGATAGGAAATGTGTACACATATGCCATCGCAGTGCACAATCGGCCAGACGGTGTGGACCACCCAACGCCATGTCTTTCTTTTTGTTACTGATGTCATAAGTAATTAACTTTGGCTATTGGGTTTTATAAGCCGATTGCAAAAGTGTCTTACACTATTTGTTTTGTTTGAGTTGGCATTGGCAGGTACTAGTTTGTCATCTGTTATTATTATTGGACTGTTGGAGATTTTATTTATATATATTTCAATTATATATGCCTGTATTAAAGGCTAGCCTCCATAAATAGCAAGATAAACATCATAATCTCTATAGATATAACACCAAATGGAATACAAATAACATGCAACAAATTAAGCAAGACAATTTAGAAGACCAACTAACATATAGAACAATGCAGCAAATTAAGCAAGATAATATATATAGAAGACCAATATAATTAATCTGTAGTAATAAATTAACTCAAGTACCATCATTAATTGTACTCGTAACATATATGTCCTGTTGCAACAAAGACAACCCCCAAGACATACCAGAATTACACCTTGGCCCGCTCCACCCGTATGACTAAACTAAAATCAGCAAGGGAGCTTTCAAAAATCACAACCCCACTGGTTGTATATATGCATGAGACCAAAAAGCTAGTAGCATTGAACTTGTATCAGTTAACTTACAAATATTAACCATTAATTGTTTTGACTCCCACAAAAATGTACATCATATGTACCAAAAGTTGTTAATTTGTCAGCCAGTCTGGAGGAGGTAATACTCATTCCAAGAAATACCATCACCATTGCTGACGAACCTCGTTCAAAGTTTCCAATGTATATGGATTGGTCGGTAGGGAACCTTGCATGAATAAATGAAAACAATAATTACATGTATATGAAGTTCAAATCAGTGCATGATAGAAACAAATTGACAAAACTCTAGAAAACTTTGTGAGAGGCACCGGATGATGGACTCCATATTCTTCAGCACGAAGTTTCTGCACTCCCAATTTGATAGTTGCTATGGACTTTGAAAATAATAAGTTTGAAAACAAAATAAAATTATTAGTGAAATCAACAGCTTGGATGATGCCAATCAGCGACTAGTGACATCATCACCGAAGTATCAGTGACCATGTATTTGCGACCGGCCATCGGTATATCAGAAGATGGAAACCTGTAGCACTGTATGTTAAAATCTGGGGTATTGTCAGAAGAATTAGTTAAGAATCATATATGATGACTCAAAAACTTCAAAATGCAATGACCGGTACAACTTCAAAATGACTAAAAAATAATAGGTCTGAACAGCTGAATCAACTCATTATTGAAGAATAAGGATCTTTGCCTCAGATATTACTCATCATTGGCAATAAATAAAATAGCATCCAAGTATATAGCTGTCACACTATTTTGGTATCAAGCTTGATATTAGCAACAACTAGTAAATCATTGTAATTAATGTACAATTAGAATATAGATTACAACCTTTGTAATTTAGGAAACAGCCTAACGGCTAGTAGGATTTTTAGCTATAAGTAGTCATGTACAGACCTTGTAAAATACACAAAATACCCAATAAAAGATTATTGTTCATCATTTCTATTCCTCTTCTAAATTCAATACTCATGTTACTAAATAAATTGGTTTGAGCAACTGAAAAGAACGATAGGGCACAACAATTATGGTAATATGGTTTAACCATCTAAGATATCCTTAATCAAGTGCAAGATAATTTAGCCAAAAATTAAATTGGTCTATCTGACCAAAACTATTGAAAAAAAGCCCAGTCAACTCATCCTACACCAAGCCCCTACAAAGCTAATATAGTGGGCCAGAAATCAAAATACCTAGAAGCTAAATACATTTCACCGATACCAGTAGAGGGACAATCAAGATGCAGTTGAGTTTGTGATTCATCCGGTACAACATTTGTACCAGTAAGAATCCTGACAAGCTCCCTGAACAGGCATATTGGGTTATGATAGAAGTAAACAAAAGTAAAACAGCAAAGATTTTGCTGCTAGTTGACAGTTGAATCAACCAAAACAGATTAAAACAGAATACTGTGCTGCTGTGCCAGTATTTTCAGAAACAGAGTTGTTTTTAATAATAGAAGCAAGCTAGCCTCTGTCATACGGTTTTTCAATTACAAAGTCCTACAGTATTTAAATTAGTACTACACGTTCTCTAAAATAACTACCCACTAATAATCTATATAGAAACATACACAAAACTTCCCTAGCTATGACACCAATGCATAACCAAAAAACAGGATTAACTACAAACAAGGATGGCGCTTTGACATATGCTGCTATCCATTCCATTTTCTAAAGTCATGTTAAAAACATTCCACTGCTTAATTCAGACCAAGTGACATCAACAGATAGTTTTGCAGGGCCACTGTCTTTGACAACAAAGCGGTAATAAGAACAATGCTGATTGGTGATCTCCAGAGATGTCTTGACAAACAGTTCTGATGGAGGAGCGTTAATGCGGGGGACATGCCTGAGATCTATATCAAGTAGAAGGGATGATTTACGGGGAAAAACCACAAAAGTTTTTGACAAGGGAATGAGATTGCCAAGCTTAATAACGAAAACCTCGTCAATCGTCTTGCCAAAGAGAGTGGTAGTAGCATCCGGTTGAGTGAGTAAAGTGTTGCGAGCCGTCACTTGCCCAAAAACATGCATCCCATTTGACATGTCGAATCTCCGAGTGAAATAACTAGGGTTCCAATCGGCAAATGTGACTTCCATGCTAACTGCCCTCGCACAGTTTATCAGTGGACCTGTTCAGAACACCATTGCAGTTCCAAAGATTAGATATCTTATATACTTCTGCTATTTCAGCTTCTGTCATCTCTTCACTTTGAAATACTCCTGTTTCACCAGCTATGCGCATTTCTTTTTCATATAGTGCTTTTGCCAAACGCATTGGTTCGCTGTCTTCTTCGTTTTCTTTTCCCTCCTCCTCCTCTTCTTCTTCCTTTCCTATTTCTTCATCTTCTTTTTCTACTTCAAAAAAACCGAAATTCCGTTCAAAGTTCCATAGGATTTGTCAACCGGATCAAACTTGATGTCAACAGGACCAATCGCACTTATAGGTAGTTCCGTTCCTCCACTCACTTGTGTAAATTTCTGTGGGATCATCAAATGAAAGAGGTGCTTAATTAGATAATGTAAACAAAATTCTCTGGAACTTGTAATTTGTAGTTCCATATATCATTATGTGTGATCCCCATAATTATATGTAATAATAAGAGTGCATGTGTGAGTAAAATAAAGCATAAAAAGGAAACTGCATGGTTATAGATTTGTACTCATAATTATATGCTATATATTCTGAGTTATCTGCGTGCCAGAGAGAGAGAGAGAGAGACTTGTAGGCAACGCCGATTAGAGTTTTGGCGAAGAGGTTTGCTTGGACAAATCGCCTCTAGGGATAGGTTGTCGAGCAAAATAGACTATTGAAGATGTAAGGGATCTGCTTTATGATTCGTGTCTGGTTAAAAGAACGGTATGGATTTAATAATTCTACCGTCCGGTACCTGGGGTAATCCAAATTCAGGATAACAAAGGCAGGGATCTTAGGTATATCAAATTTTGTGTTTAGATCCGAGCCGGATAAATGCACAATTCCCTTCGATATTCGTGTTAAGAAGATTGGACGGTGAAGATATAACCTCAAAATATGAGTTACCTTATAGCATATTCATCCCAGCAACTCAAATCAGTTTCTAAATAACCGTTAACCACTATTTAGAGATTAAGGTCTCTAAAGTTTCTAACTCAATTCCATATTGGGTCTAAACGTAAGGTCAAGCTAGTCAATGCGTGAAATCTGATCGGATCTTGATCAGATTGTATATGTATTTATTTCTATTTTTTAATACGAAAACGGATCCTGATAAATATGAATCATAAATGAAGATACGAAACGGATACAGATTGAAACTGAAAAATCATAAATGGATATAAATATATTATGTAGATCTTTAAACAATACTTGTTAATTACACTACAGCAGAAAGGACCATCAGCGACCGGGGAACCGGTCGCTGAAAGCCATAGCGCCGGTCGCTGATAACGAAATACGGTCGCTGATGATCTCCTGCTGACGTCACCGGTCGCTGAATGACGTCGTTCCGGTCGCTGATGCATTTTCAGCGACCAAATTTTTTTGGTCGCTGTTGGGTTTTGCTGACGTCATGTTAAGGCATCAGAGACCAAAAATACCAGTCGCTGATACTCAAAACCGGTCGCTGATACTCGTCTGTCAGGTTTATAGGTTCTTTTGTTATTTAATTTTTTCCCATTTAATATATAATTGATACCACACGTACCAGCATACAACATGAATATCGATCGATACATACAACATGAGAAAAACAACAATATATCATCACGAGAAAATATCTAAACATAAACAATAACGTACAATATATCATCACGAGAAAATATCTAAACATAAACAATAACGTACAATATATCATCACGAGAAAATATCTAAACATAAACAGTAATAGTATCATCTAAACATCTAATCAGTATCACCTCTGCCGATATCCGACCAATGCTCCTCCCCATCATCCCCATCATCTTCATCATCCCCATTATCACCGTCATCGGGCATGGAGGCATGGTGTGAGCTCGAACCTCCCTGTGAGGTTATAAGAAAGTAAATGTGTCAGTTGTTTAGATAATTAGGATTTAGGGTTTAGGGTTCACAATTAGAACTGAAAAATCGAATTTCGTACCTGAGTAGCTCTGATAGCTAAGGTGACCTGCTTGGTGACCTGCTTGCTGATCTGCCCACTGATATGGGGCATGATAGATGACAATACCTGAGAAGATATCGCATCGATATCCTCCTGTCTGAGGCGTGGAGGCACAGAAGAATACGACTGTGAAGAACGTGACGGAGCACTGCTGGATCCACCATCACGAACCATGGCCCTCGTCTTGCCTGGAACATTAAAAATAAGACAATTAGTATTATATTACAGATTTAAAAATAAATTTTAAATTTTAAGGAGAAATTTATTTTACCTAGAGCACCGAGGCCATAGTTATCGCCGTGAGCATTATGATCATCAACTGCCGCAGAGTACCAGACAGCGTCGTCATAAGAGGGCCATATGTTTCTGTCCTCTCCATACTTCTGAACCATAGCTCTCTCATAATTTTCCTGCAAATTTTGTAAAATATAACAATAATGTTCCGTACAACAGAGAATGAATTTTACAAAACAATTCTTATGTTCTATTACCTGTGCCCTTTCAGCCTTGGCGGAAATAAATTGACCTGTCTTTTTGCTCGTATGGGTCGGCTTGAACAGCTCATCGAACCATCTGGGTTCGCGCCCGTGTTCCTTCTCCTGTTAAGAATTTGAAAGACAATTTCAATTAAAAAAAAAGATTATCAAGGTTAGTTCGATTCGATTCGATTGAATCCCTAAATTGATTAACTTAATGAAGAACAACTTACGAAGCGTTGTTTGTGAACAAGCATGTTCACAGAGCCAGTCGTGGCACCTGAACTTTCTCCAGCTGCGGCCCTATTGATTTTATTCCGCTGGCTCCGATTTGCAAATGTGTCGCTGCACCAATAATCCACGACTCCGGGCCAGATGCTGGGAGTGATCCACTCGTGCGGGTGAGGCGCCGAATGCTCCTTCCACGAGAGGATTGAATCTCCATACGACTTTCTCGCTGCTGTCTTGGCCTTGTTTAGCATGTCCTGCAATCGTTTGTCAGCTATCTTCCTGAAAGTGTCCCAGGCCCCGTTTTCATCCACCTCCTCCGCAAACTGGTAGTATTTCTGCAATGCATAGTTAAAAATTAATATCATTTGTTAGCTTTAAAAAAAAAGAAGTAATTATTAGAGGTTTTGTAAAAGAAAATTTTTCTCACCAAAAACTCTGCCTTGATACCGGATCGGATGTCCTCAGGGAAATCAGTGTATCTGGCGAATGGGCCAGGATAATGGTTACGTACTATCTGTGAAATAACTTTATTGACTTTCTCAGTATGTTCTGGATGCCCTGCATCAAAAGTTCTGCAAATAGAAATTATTATTACAATCACTACAATTAATACATAATTACAACATACACCAAAATTGAATACTACCTGTATCCCGTCATCCTAAGCACTGGTCGATGCTGTGGATCTGCCGGCTGCGCAATGTATGCATTCCTACCACGAACGTGTTTCTGACTACTCTCTGCTTCTGATCCCGCTGTTTCCTTCCCCTTTCCCTTTCTACTCGGTGCCATATCTAGAGTTGAGATGATAAAAAACAATTAACTTCACAAATAATTTGGAAAAAAAATGATACGTTAAATAAATAGTTTTTCTAATTAAAAGTAAACAGAGAAACCATCGAATAGCCATCGAATAGCCAGAACTGACCCGAGCTATTTGGATCTGCAAATTCTATTACTTTAGCATTCTCACTAACATTTTGACTCAAACAAACAAAAAATCCAGATCTATACTTTAGACCCTCCAGATATCATCAATTGATAACGGACCCTCTAAAGCAAGTCATGGAAGAAATTCACAATCAAATCAAGAAATCACAATCAAGTGTTGCATCATCCATGCAACAGGACTTGTATACAGCCATACAAGCGGCATTTACATAAGCTATGAATTTAAACGTACCAGAGATAGAGAGAGAGAGATGACGCTTGCCTTGCCTTGCCTTGATTAGTTCTACATAAAAAAAATGCACACGAGGTCAAAACTTAAGGTTATGCCTTGCTTACCATTCGAACTACTCATTTTTTATTTTCTCATATGTAAATTTCAAATCATGAGAAGCATCTTATATATTAATTGTAAAACTTAATAGAAAAATAAAGAATATCTATGTGGTTTTTAAGTAATATATATATAAAATAACAATGTGGTATTTTTTTTAGGGGCAGAGGAGGGGGACTTCAAATTCCTTCAAAATACAAGTTACACCTGTACAGTATAACACCTGTACAGTATAACAAGACATCAAACTTTTGACATCAAACTTCAAATTCCTTCAAAATACAACTTTTGACAAGTGAGCAAGTGTATAGTTTCAAAATTTCATTGATGTTGTTCTATGCACAAGTGAGCAAGCATAAAAAATTTCAAAATTTTGAGTTTGTTTTGTATAAGAACAAGAGATTCAAAATCAATGCATCAAATGGTACAATAAGTTTGCTAATATTTCAAAATTAATGCATCAAATGGTACAATAAGTTTGCTAACAAGAGATTCAAAATCATTGATGTATGGGACCAGTTACCAACTCAGATTCATGACAGAAATTTTTTTGATCTTATAATCGATGACAGAAATCAGAAGTAATTTCTGATCGAAGTACTAGTTAACCACTAACTTTTTTTGATCTTACAATCGATGACAGAAATCAGAAATTTTTTCTACAGATTATAGCACTAGTTAACCACTAACTTTAGTCTTCTACTAGTTAACCACTAATTTCTGATCGAAGTAATCTAAAATTATGTTATTTTTCGGTTCAAAACTACATACCTCTCGAGAGCCAGCCGTGCAGCGAGCTTGTCAGAGCCGTACAGCGAGAGTTGGGCGCGGCAGAGTTGGCGCGGCGGGGTCGGGCAGCGAGGCAGTGTTGGAGCAGCGGGGTCGGGCGGCGAGGCAGTGTTGGCGCGGCGAGAGTTGGGCGGCTGATGGCGCGGCGGGCGTCGGGCGGCGAGGCAGTACTCCTGATGGCGCGGCGGGGGTCGGGCGCCGGGAGTCGGTCGGCGGGGTCGGGGGTCGATCGGGCGGAGAGATTTGGCGCGGCGGTTTTTTTTTTGTAAACCTAAAACGCGCGAGTCAGAGAGTTGGCGCGTGGTTTTTCAGGGAATCTATTCAGCGACCGGAAAAAACCGGTCGCAGAAAGATATTAGCGCCGGTCGCTGAAAGTCTCGTCTCCGATACTTTTTATTTTATTTTTAACTAATTTCTTTTTTGGGTTTTCAGCGACCGGCGATTAGACTGGTCACTGATACCGGTCGCTGAAAACCTGTTTTGCTGTAGTGTTAGAATCTTAATAAATGCAAGACACCTATTAGATCCGATCATTTATGCGATTATAAATTAACTGAAATTTTTATTAGTACCACTGTCAAAAAAAACAAATATGAGAGCCTCCAATTCAATCTGTGGCTCCATTCTTGTAGTGGCCGCACATTGAATTGGAGGCTCCCCAAACCCAAAAATGCACTGTAATATACTTATATTTAGGTTTTTGGGGGCCTCCAATTCAATATGCGGGCCCTCAAAAATGAGGCCGCAGTGAATTGAAGGCTCTCATATTTTTCAAATTTTTCAATTTTAGTGGTCTTTTGGTTTATATTTTTTTTTTGAAATGGTATTAATAAAAATTTCGGATAAATTAATGACTAACTTAATTTGTTGGTTACAAGTTATATCATATTCGTGCGTTGCAACGAGAACATACAATAAGAGAACAGAAAAAAATCTCATACAAAATGACATATTTTCATAAAAAAAAAATTAAACTGAATAACAAATAACATATATATTAGATATTATCGCAACCGTACATTAACTCGGTGAAATTTCGGATCTTACTAGTCGAATAAGTGAGTCAACTAAACTGGACTGTTATTTTTCATAAAATATTATTTATATTACAATTTTGTAATTATAAGTTGAAAAAATATTAATACATATCTTTAGCATTCTTAAAGGTGAAAATTACTTATCATATAATCACTACAATTGAAATAATTAAATTTAAGTAGTATTTATATCCGGTATAAATAAAAATTAAAGAAATTGTATTCCACATTTCTTCCACAAAAATAATACTCATATGTTAAAAAATTGCGAAATATATAATTGGTCCTTATTTTTTGTAATAAATCGGTGAACCATCTTTTTATGAGGTTTGTGGGTCAATAATTAATATCCTTTATATGACACTGTTGTCCTTGTCATTTCTTTATTGTCATCAGTTGCTAATTCAGAATTTAATGATGAGCCATATTGTTTTGGAACTTGTTTAATCATGGTATGAGTTGTTGTGCCTGGAGCCTCTGGTACTTTCGCATGTACATTCTACAACTTTTGAGATAACTTTTTCGGGTATGAAATTTAATTTTATACAGGCATTTTTGTTTGTGTGCTCACACATGTTATGAAGCCCTACAATAATTCTTTAAAAGCTAGCCTTCTCTATTATTTTCATTGAAATATATATACGAGGGATGGGCTCCCTTTCCTGGGCTTTAATTTGATTTGGAGCAACAGCCCAAGCGAATTATTACAAATGGGTTTTCTGGACCGAATGAGAGAGATGGAAACATGAAATGGGTCATGAGTCATGACCCATTTAGGCCGACCTTTTTAACATATGAGTTTGGAACACACGTAACATTGTAAGAGGTCAACGTGGGGGGGGGGGGGGGGGGGGGGGGGGGGCAACATATATTTTGTGTATTTTAAAATAGTTTTGATCAAAAAGTTGTGGGTACCCAGAATTTTGTTGCACTGTTTTTTCTGGACCATGTGATCAGCAATTTTCAAAGTGGCTTAATAAATAGTAAAAAAATTCCAAAAAATGTAAAATTTGGTCGGCAAGCACATTTCAATATGTAGATCAACTTGAACGGTCGGATCGACGTTTTGGACTTTGAAAATCCAAAAAGTAAGCCGAAGTAAAACGATGGCTTTACTTTGCAAAGCACAATAGCCCTACTCTATATATATATATATATATATATATATAGAGTAGGGCTATTGTGCTTTGCAAAGTAAAGCCATCGTTTTACTTCGGCTTACTTTTTGGATTTTCAAAGTCCAAAACGTCGATCCGACCGTTCAAGTTGATCTACATATTGAAATGTGCTTGCAGACCAAATTTTACATTTTTTGGAATTTTTTTACTATTTATTAAGCCACTTTGAAAATTGCTGATCACATGGTCCAGAAAAAACAGTGCAACAAAATTCTGGACCATGTGATCAGCAATTTTCAAAGTGGCTTAATAAATAGTAAAAAAATTCCAAAAAATGTAAAATTTGGTCTGCAAGCACATTTCAATATGTAGATCAACTTGAACGGTCGGATCGAAGTTTTGGACTTTGAAAATCCAAAAAGTAAGCCGAAGTAAAACGATGGCTTTACTTTGCAAAGCACAATAGCATAATTATATATATATATATATATATATATATATATATATATATATATATATTATATTTATTTAGAACGGTCCAAATTAAGCAATTTATGGACTGTTCAGTGTTCACAAAGAAAAGGCCCGGACCACAAGCATATTATTACAACAAATTAAGTCTGTTCGAATTTGCTTCCGTAGTTGCTGGTTGCAATGATATCGTAAATAATTTATTTAAATACATTTTGAATTGTATATAAATTGTCATATGATATACGAATTGCTATCTGGATGTACATTTTATTTATTTAAAAAAATAAGTTGTTGTTTTAAAGATTTCTTTCAAAAATAATAGAATATAATAATATAGTATTATAATCTTAAATTAATTAAATTCTGAAATCAGATGATTAAACTTAATTTGATCATACGTAAGTATCCACTTCATTAGGATGATTTAAAAAGAATAAAATAGATGTTTAATATTTTCCAAATGAATTTTGTCCCTTTCTAAAGAATGCAGCTAATATTAGCATGGGTAGCATAATTGTGGTCTTTGCCATCCCAAGTTTCCTTTTCCATGGAGTGCAATTGTAGGAAAATAAATCTGTTGTGATTCTCGGGAATCACAGGACCCTGCGATCCAGATCTCAAGTGTTGATTTTTTTGGAGATGCGTGCATGAAAATTTACTTTTCCAAAACGTTTTCGAGATCCGCGCACGGAAAAGTTTGAACCGTTGATTCGGAATTTTAGGTTCCTACGATCCCTCTCGGAATCGTAGCAAATTCGAACTCGCAATTGTAGCTTCGAATTGGAGCTGGTACCATCATAAAAGTCTTGTTGTACTATATTAAACAGATTAGTCCAGAAAAACAAAATCAAATGCATTTGGATTGGTACCATGCATCATAAAAGTCCAAAAAGAAAGAGATAACTGATCATTAATATTATAACAAAATACTCAATTCCTTATTTACAGATTCGTAAAATTTAAAATTTATTTATTATTGGTTACACTAGTACAGAAAAATAGACTACTCACGGATGAAAATGTAAATTATCCACGGTTTCAGTACCGTGACTCATGTCACCGTTTGTAAAAATGCGGAAATACGCCCACGGTTGCAAAACCGTGACTGAATTCAATATGTACCCACGGATGTACACCAACGAACCGTGGTTGTTTTCTTTTGTCGCCAATTATAAATAATATTTAACCACGGTTTGTTATATAATTGTCCGTGGTAATAAATATTATAGCCATTGTTTTTTTCTCTAAGAGATCCATGGGTGATTTGATTATAGTGCAGCTTTCAGTTTGATAAGAGTATCCATGTGTGTGATGCTATTTTCTGTTTAATATTTTGTTTGTAATTTTATCTAGTACAAAATACCAAAAATCACACAATTTTCAGCACAACAAATACCAAAATCACTATATTAATTTGATCAAAATAAACAATATTGAAATTTAGACATTTTACACTTCCAAAATAATTGTCCTACACAACATATAATCATCATTTACAATGCTCATGCATGAACATTAATTCTAGCCAACACTTTGTTGGAACTGCATGAAAGAATAGTTTTCTGTTAGTAAGTAGATGGTTTAATTTTTATTATAATTAATAATGTGTAATAGATGTTACATAACTTGTTTGGGAACTGCATACAAGATCGAGTGATTTCTGCAGTTTAAAATAATTTTTAACATTTAAAAAACAAATAATTAAAAATCGGCATTTGATGAAGACTTCTCCTTGCTTTCAGTTTGTGAAAAAAATTTGTTACAATTTTATTTTTGTCATCAATCATGCATGTTTTAGATACTTATCTAGAACGCACATGATTGACTGTTGTAATTTTTAATATGCACTTGACCGGTAGTCATTCATAATTAATTTGTTGACGACGGGAGAGTTGACAGCTGGTCGTGGAGTGTACGTAAACTCAACCATATATGTCTTGTCATATCATTGATAATATCAAGCCATCTCCATGTAAGGTCCCTTGTGTACACTTGAGAGTAGGTCCGATGGACCTACTTTTATTCAATGGGTTTAATCACTGTCGATTTGATTTAAGATTTGTGCGAGTTTATTTTAATTTTCGTGCGCACAAATCTTAAATTAGATCGGACGTTAATAATACTCGTTGAATTTAAAAGTAGGTCCGATGGGCATTGGACCTACTCCATTCTCCCTTGTGTAATATCATTGATACATGTCTTGTCATATCATTGATAATTTTCATTTCAGAATATTTTATTTTAGAAATATATTAATTTTTTTATAAATACTAGAATGATTAAAAAAAATTAAACCCATAAAAAAAACTGTATCAGTCATATGCACTACAAAAATAATAGGCTATTGTCCACGAAGGTAAAAAGTGACTATTCCTGAGAATACACTCATAGAAAGTGTTTATTTCTGAATGTATTAGTATTACCAACGGGAGTATCCGCGAAGATACCATTGGCAAAAAATACTTTTACCCTCGCGGATAGTGATAGATTTTTGTAGTATAGCGCGCGGTTTCTTTAGAAAATTTAAGAAACTGCATTAGAGTTGTATATATGCAAGTTTTATTCTTAGACACAAAAAATATATGATTTTTATATATACAAACTTTAGAGCATTATCTTTCTATAGAATGATTATTTTTATCTTTCTAGTAATTACAAAATATTTAATATATTTATAAAATAAAAAATTCTGATATCATATGGCAACGAGAAAAATTAAAAAGTGCATGCATGTAGCAAGTACCTCTGTCATAGGCTGTAAACGGATCGGATACAAACGGATATTGATCAAACAGTATTTTTATCTGTTATAATTTTTCAGATACGGATACGAATACGGATATATAGTCTCAAATGCAGATACATATACAAATTATACAGATTGAATATCAAACGGATATGAATATGAATATAATTAGAATAATTATGAAAAGACAACTATTTTATTATTTAGAAAAAATATGCCCCTTATCTTACAGTACCAATGGATGTCATTTTTTTAATACATCTGGATGCAAGTAATATAGACCAGGTTGCCAAATGTGATAAATAGTGGGCCTTAACAATAGGGGTGTGTGTCAACGGGTCAGGTGGAAGCATTTTCATATCCGTATCCTACTCTTATCCGTTTCAAATTATCTTATCAATACCCTATTCTTACCTATTATAGTTGTTGAATAACGAAATGATAGCGGGTAAATAACAAGTAATATTAATATAATAATTAATTTTATTATTTATTAAATTAAACATTAAGTTCATACATGTATAATATTTTATTGAAAAAAATAATTTGATCATGCTTAGCACAAGTAAGCCAATTAAATTACTTTTTTCAATGTTTATTAATATATATAATAGAGTAGAACTAAGGTGCTCTTAAGCTCACCAAGCTCTCCGTGAGCTTAACTCAAAAACCTATCAATCCGACTTCAAATGACATTTTCAAATCGTTAGATGTTCAATCTATATTAAAATGTGCTTGGAGACCAAATTTTACATTTTTTTGAATTTTTTTACTATTTATTAAGCCGGTTTGAAAAACCGCTGTTTTCTAATGGTGAAGAATTTTAATAAAAATAGCGGTTTTCAAACCGGCTTAATAAATAGTAAAAAAATTTCAAAAAATGTAAAATTTGGTCTCCAAGCACATTTTAATATAGATTGAACATCTAACGGTTTGGAAATGTCGTTTGAAGTCGGATTGATAGGTTTTTGAGTTAAGCTCACAGAGGGCTTGGTGAGCTTAAGAGCACCTTAGTTCTACTCTATATAATATATATATATTTTTTATAATTACCCGATTAGGTAACGGGCACGAAATAGGTTTTATCCGTACCCTTACCCGTTTAGATAACGAAAAAAATATTTATCTGTACTTGTATCCGATAAATTTACGAAAAAAAATCTTATCCGTACCCGTGTTATCGCCATTGATACTCTACTTGCAAAAGAGTAAAATAATATTTAATTATTGAATTAGCACATGTGAGAACGGAGACAAGAAAACAGACGAAGATATGAAAATCTAGAAAGGCTGAAAGATAGATGAAGTCATGAAGATAGTGGGCCTTACTTTGAACGTGAAGATTGTGACTGTTCAGCTGACGTCACTCGTCAGTGCAAGCAACAACCACGTAAAACGTAATCACACAACCACACAAAAGAAAAATACAAAAAAAGTTGAAAAAAAACAGTGTCAAAGCTTTGAATGCCAGCTTTGTACCTGTTTGAGATCGATGTTGCACTGTTTCATTTTGACTGGGCCTTATGTTGGCATCTGAATATCTGGATTCAGAACCCAACAAAATCAGAAAAATATCTGATTCATTTACACCCCTTGCCTAATCTCTGTCGTGTTATCTTAACCGAACATGCTACCATCATCTAAAGACCCTACTATTTTCATTTTTCTGTATTTATTGTTCATATACTTTTATTCTTCTGTTTATGTATATATCTATTGATAATTCGAAAAGTTCCGAAAAATAATAAGAAAGTTATTATGTACACAAATATTTTTTTTTAATTTCGTTTCCGGAAGTTGTACAAATTAATTAAATCATCTTATGAAATATCAGAATTAAGCTCGCGAGATAACCACCATTAAAATGACTTTTTAATGTACACCTATGCTACTCAGATACTCTAATATAGGCTCAGTACCCGTATTTCACATGGATACGCGCCCGATACGGCCCTGATACGTATCCGATACGCCAGCTGGCATATCGGCTTCCATGGCGTATTCTTAATCCCTTGATACGGTCTCCGATACAGATTGACTTGCTGGGATACGCCTCTGACATGTCGAGATACGTCTAGGATATGGATGGTCCACTGTGCACCGCGCATACAACCCATACAGCGCATGGTCCACCATGAACCGCGCCAAAACCAAATTATTTTGACGCTGAAGAGAATCGAACCCAGGAACTGTGGCATCATACTCACACTGCATTAGCACTACACCACTTCGCGTTTGTTATTAAAAGACCGTATCTATTGTATATAATGTATAATTAGCTATAGTTTTGTATTTTAATATTTAATTTATATAGTACGAATGAATAATATAATTAAATAAAAAAAAATATATATATATATAATAGACGTATCGTATCCTTGATTTTTGACAATTGCGGACTTGCGGTATCACCGTATCCGTATCATATCTGATACGATACCCATACCCATATCCATGCAACATAGATGTACACACTACGGATAATGGCAAGTATGATAAATAAGGAGAAGATTTATTAGACCCCAATGGATTTAGCAGTGGTGGAGCTAGAGACAGAGTCAGACTTTCAAACTATAGGATTCAAACACATATTAGAGGTCAATCATATAAACTTTTCATATTGAGAATATGGTCAATTACAATATCTATGATATTTTCTCTAAATTATATAGAAAATCAAATGATAATGCCTTTCTGAACAACACAATCAGTATTTATTCTCTCATCATGTTTAGCCAAGTTAACCATAGTCAAAAACTTTATTTATTTTAACTAGTTATAGAATTTTTTTAATTTTAAGAGGTATTTTAGATTGCTAAATAGTGCTTAAAGTCTCTATTGGGGATGTCATCATACTTGCCTAAAATTTTATATATAGCATTTTCCAAAAAAAAAAAAAAACCAAAACACCTCTACTTTTGGATTTTTCTAATTCTACCCATGCCGCTCCAGTGTTCTGCAGCCCAAACAATGGGGTATGCACAATGCCGATGTGGCCTCAGCAGAGGGGCCGCATAATGCCCTTGCGGCCCCACTTTTTTTTAATCAGGCATGTTTTTTATTTGTTTTGGTTTTTATTTTTAAAATTGTTTTAATTGTTTTGTTTTGTTTTTAATGTATGTGATTATTTGTTTTGTTTTTTGTTTTAAATATCGTTAATTTTGAAAATATTTTTCGTTTGTCGGATCAAATATAAAGAAGCCATAAAAATAAATATAAAGGAGCCATACTAATCTTAAAATAAATATAAAGAAGCTATGAATAGAACAATATAATGCTAATGTTCTCACGAGTACAATAAAAATACGTCTAATAAACCTAAAATAAAAAATGTTCTTATTAATATAGTTAAAACATTGATTTAGCTCCTAGATAAACATCCAATCCATTTATTGTCTCTCAACCTGCAAATTTACAAACAAATAGTGACAGTTAAATCTATTTATTTCAATAATTTTTTAAAATATGAAATTGAATAGTAAAATAAATTAACTACCTCGTGCATTATGAGCGGCTCTGTTCTGTCTTTCCTGTGTATCTCTCCTGGCTTGGTGTCGTCTTCTCCTATTATTTAGTACGTCAATCCATTGTGGAATACTGTTGTGTCATCTTCTACCCAAAGTAACATTTTTTTGTTCTGGAACAAGGACATGGCCCTCGTGTTCAGGCCATTCTAACTGATTGTCATACATATGTCATTCCCCCTCCATGTGTTGATCAGTGTCTGGATGTGGTAGTACTGACTTGCAAAGCTATCAGGGTCGATGCCTCAGAGACGGCACAAGGACTGAATATGAGAACATGGTATTCTATCTAATTGAGGCTTCTAGCGTGTGCATTCCATCGTGTTTTCATCCTTGATGACCACTGTGTATTTGAAATTGGCCTTGGTAAAACGGTTATAATCGTCAGGCAGGAAAGCGTGAACTCTCTCTTGTGTGGAGGTTACCTCGAACTCGTTGTAGTTGCCACAACTCCCAAGAGTCTTCATAGTATTGGACCTCTCGAACCGTTTGTTAATAAGCTACAAATAATTAAAAAAAAATGAAGAAATGATTTTTTTTTAAATGAAGTTAATAAATAAAAATAGGTGAAGAAAAAACTAAAAATAAAAATACCTTATGCACACGACACGAGAACTGTTGACCTTGTCTGGCTTAAAATTCCGCTTTGGCCCTCCTTTGTGCAAACCATGTGAGACATTTGTAAAATGTGTCTTCAATTATTGTGGCCACCGGTAACTTACGAGATAACCTGAAAATATTATTTAGCGACTCAGACCCGTTTGTAGTCATAATTCTCCAACGGTAACCACCGTCCAGCGCTTAAAATATTTTCCATAGTTTTGGACTCTCGTTCTAATCTTGATCAAAATACTTACTCACATCGTCCAGCCAATTGAGAGCACGGTCACATACATCCCACATTGCTTGCATTCCTTACTTGTATCTCCTCATCTTCCTCTTAGCCATACATATCCAAAAAACTTGATTGCCGCCTCACTACAATCGTTTTTCTTCATGTTCTCGGCTATTTGAGTAGCACAAAGACGGTGAACGTATTGATCGTCATCCTCATCATTTCACCCCAGATCATCTTGTCTGAAGATCTTCTTGATACCCTTTCCCCTATTAGTGATGACACACATGAATCTGAAACGAATTACATTGTGTCACAACCATTGCATGAACCACGCACAATCTTCGAACTCTCTGACTCAACCAGTGCAAAAGCCAATGGGAGAAGCTGGTTTTCTGCACTGTACCCTGTTGCAATGAACAATTTACCTGTATTAAACCATTAATCAATTAAAACAATCAAATTAAATAAAGCAAATTAAATGAATTAATTACCTTTGTACTGGTCTGACAGGAAACAAGCATCAACGGTGATGACTGGTCTGAGGTGTTGAAAAACAGCTATGCATGGTCCAAATGCCCAAGCCGCCATATGAAAATACTTGTATGGTTCAGGTTTACTAGTGGGAAATGAGGTCACCTCAAACAATATTTCTGTAATTAATTAAAAAAATAAGTTAAATTGTTAATTTTGTTACAATGCCGTAAAAATAGAAGGAACAATATATTACCTGAGTTTTTTCTCTTGATTGCCTCCAACAACAGAACTATAATATTCTCACTGTTTAGTTGACCGTCTATCGATCTGATGACAGTTCCTCTAACCAACGGGATAGATGTTGTATGCCGCTAGTTTCAGCTTCTATTCGGTGGCTTCACGGCTTCCGGTATCATCTTGCTAGTGTGAACACTCTTGCCCGTGTGAAAGGGGCTCAATCAATGTGAACATTACTGCAAGTATGAAATAGGCTCCAACAACATGAACATGGGTGTTGTTTCCTGGTTCATGATGGATTAGGATTTTGGTGCCACATACTCCCCAAATGCGGTCAGCCAATCTAGATAGTGCAGTCTGGTATCATCTCCAAGTGCAGTGTCGATCTATGTAGATTTTAGATCTTTCACTGCTGATTTTCAGTACATCTATAGTAGGCATAAAGAAAACTATGTGGCCCACCAACCAATCAGGTAATATCAGCAGGGTAGAAGGCTTTTAGTTAGATCAAATATTACTAATGTTGTTTGAATAAAACTTACGGACAGTTTCGCTAAAAAAGTAATAATAATTAAGTGCAGATGCAGCTGCTCTTTGTATGGTTTTGCTATACATTAATTTGAAGTCTTGACGAAAAATAAAAGAAAAAAATTGTAGTCAAGTCAACACCCCTTTTCTCTCCATCAGATGCAATATTATTGTTCCCATCTTGAAAGGCAGTATATAAGCGAACACAAACCTTAACCAGTAAATAAAATTCTCTCACGAGTAATCAATCGTCTTCTTAATTTATGCAAGATGTCCAAGGTTATGTTAATAATTCCCATTTATTACCTTGTAGATTTTTTGTTTTGTTTTGATCCTGACATGAAGTTCTCTTGTAATTATTTATCCTATCCAATATATGGGCGAGTTTTTACATTTTCTCTTCTGATCTTGATGCAATTATGCAAATTTGCAGAAAATTGAATTGAAGGTCCAAATCTTTTGTCAGAAATGCAAGACTACTATTCTGACAACAGCTGCAAAAATAGATGGTAAGTCAAGTTAGTTTTTTTTTAGTAGAGGCTGGATGTCAAGTTATCCAACTATCTAATATTTACAAAGAATCTTTTCAACTGGATTTCGAACATGACACCTCCCACAAGAAGAGCATTGTCTTTGTCACTAAATCAAAGGCTGGCTCTCTTCACATAAAGATTGGAGGTCAAGCCATCCAACTATTTAATATCGACAAAAAATCCTCCATCTGAGTTTCAAAACTGCGACTTCCCACACAGAGGACATTGCCCTTGTCACTAGACCTAAGGTTGGTTCTCGGTAAGTCAAATTAGTTGAACAAATAAAAGATGTTTTTGAATTATAAATGAAATTGGCTTAAAAAAATCCTAAATTGTACACAGTTTCTTATGCTATTATATCTATATGATCCTAAATTATGCTGCTCTTCTCTTAAAGTATGTTCCATGCATATCATTCAAAATTACATCGGTAGGCTAATTAATATATATGTCGCAATTATGCAGGAGTGAACTCTATTTCTCTGGATGCTGGTAAAGGAGTGCTAACAATAACAGGCACGGCCGATGCGGTGGAGATGGTGCGGAAGTTGCGAAAGGCCAAAATCTCAGCTGAGATC
Source organism: Carex kokanica (assembly GCA_025461125.1). NCBI lineage: Eukaryota > Viridiplantae > Streptophyta > Magnoliopsida > Poales > Cyperaceae > Carex > Carex kokanica. The sequence continues at coordinate 528,452 of JAJGRX010000675.1, read as the reverse complement.
ATAAGCTTTGGTCCTGAGAAAAAGAGAAAAAATGAGAAGGAGAAGGAAGAAAAGAAGATTGAATGCAAGCAGCTGTATTCGTATGGCTTCCCGCTCCCGCAGTATCGCTTCCCGCAGTATGTCTACTACGAGCAATATCCCGAAAGCAATTGCACTATTATCTAATTATGCATCTTTAATCATCTCTCTACTTTTTTTTTTTGTGTGATTTAGATTTTCATGAATAGGGACATTTACGGAATTATATCAATATGGGCTCCTTTCATGGGTGACCCATAAATATACCCTCACATGTAATTAAAAGTATTCGAAATAAAAATACAAAATAATTTTTACGATCAACCACCTCGATCTCATGCTGATTAAATTTAATTATTTTCTTTTTCCCTCCCTTCTTTAGTTTTCATTCTATTTTTTTTGTTTTGTTTTTTTTGTATTTCACAATTTTGTCATCTCAAATATAATTCGAGTACATATAAACCTTACCCTGTCCGATTCTTTTAGGGGGGTTAATTAGGAAAGATACGTATATTAAACAAATACAAAAATATGGTTGGATTTAAAATATTTATACATTTATGTCTTATTCTGAAAAAAATTTCTCACCCTATTTTATTTTGTAGCTTTACTCATAATAGTTGTGATTTCATATGCAGGTAGGCATCTAGTAAAACTACTTAAAATACTAAACAAATTCATAAGATCAATACAAGCAGAATCGATGCAAAACTAGAAACAAATTCAAACCAGTCTTTCTTCCATGGGAATGATTTTGTCGTGCGTCATAATGAAAAGTTAACACTACTACATAAACATTGACTATAGTCAAGATGGGTATTAATTGACAAGTAGAAAACTAAGACGGGTATTAATTGACATGTCTTGCGGTGTTCGTTAGAAGTCAAGATGTATAGAAAAAGACAGGAGACATGTGATGCATCCTTGAAATCAACAAGATAGCAAGACACGCGGCAACTGACCAAAATCGAATTTTTTTTAAAAACCATAATAAGGAAAAACAAAGTTAGGAAATCAAAATGATTACTTTGTTTTTTACAAAAATTATAAGAACCGAGATGTCAATTCGGTTTCAAGTTTTTTTTCTCTTGAAACCGAATTGGCATTTTGGTTCCACTCCCTTTTCACAGTTTTTCCGCAGCACAGAAACCGTGTAGCTTTCGGTATATTGCCTTGGACCCAAATTGGGATTTCGGTTCCCATTATTTTATTTTTTTTTTAGAGACAAATAACTAAAATGATGAAATATAATACTAAAAAATCAAAAAAAAATTTCCCTTTGTCAAATTACTTTTTTGATAGCATATTTATACTAAAATATTATAAATTACTTAAAATTATATTAATTTATGCTGAATTACACTAAATTACTTGAAATTACAATAATTATGTAGAATTATGCTAAAATACGGTAAATTACGCTAAATTACGTATGAATGCCTATTTTGTGGCATCTTTCATAAATCATAAAAAATAGTAAAAAAATTCCAAAAATAATGAAAGTTGGTATTCTACAAGTTCATTACATAACTAATTTACTGAGCTACGTAGATTGAACAATATAAATGAAAATCTTAATCGGAAACTTCAACTGAAGTTTTGAGCCTCTTCCCTTTATTTTCTGGCGATTCTGAATTTGGAAATCTGGCATGGCAAAGCCAATTCGGACGCATGCGCATTTTCACAAGCTTTCCGAAAAGTGGTCATTTGCTGAAATCGGACACTCGAGCGTCGTTTTATGGCCGTTTGAAGTTTCGTTGTCGTTTTTCGCCTTCTCAGTGAAGATATCATCCATATTCGTACGTAATTTAGCGTAGTTTACCGTATTTTAGCATAATTCTACATAATTATTGTAATTTCATGTAATTTAGTGTAATTCAGCATAAATTAATATAATTTCAAGTAATTTATAGTATTTAGTATAAATATGCTATAAAAAAATAATTTGACAAAGAAAAAAAAAATTCGATTTTTTATATTATATTTCATCATTTTAGTTATTTGTCTCTAAAAAAATAATAATAATGGGAACCGAAATCCCAATTCGGATCCAAGGCAATACACCGAAAGCTACACGTTTTCTGCGCTGCGGAAAAATTATGAAAAGGGGGTGCAACCGAAATGCCAATTCGGTTCCAAGGGAAAAAAAAACTTGAAACCAAATTGGCATCTCGGTTCTTATGATTTTTGTAAAAAACGAAGTAATCATGTTGGTTTCCTAACTTTGTTTTTCCTAATTATGGTTTTTAAAAAAAATTCACCAAAATCATCCTGTTTTCTTTCTTTATTCACATTACAGTTTGTATTTTCTATTGCAAATGTTGTGTTTCCATTCGTGTTCCTAGTGTCTAATTTTTTGTACATTTGTTGCTAATATAGTGACAAACGAATAGTTTTGGTTCAGTTCAGCAGAGTCAAAAATTTGTGATTCGAGAATAATTCGGGTATAATTCGGAAATAATTCGGTACACAAGGAGAAAAATAAAGCCCAAAAAAACCCCAAAAAAGCCCCAAAATAAAACACGAATAATTCGCGAATTTATCGCGTATCATGTTACTATGATTGTTAACATAAATGTTTAGTTTTCTTTGACGCAGTAATTCATGAGTATGTACAAACTAATATTGAGATTACGCGTACGTTTGGATCGTGCCAGATCAGTGCAAAAATAATGATTTTTGGGTTAGTGGTTGAGAATAGTGCTAATTTGAGTGATTTGAGAATAGCGCTACTTTGGACTATTCAAGTTAGTAAAATGTTGTTTGGATTGTATATTTGGAACAACAATGGAGGGAATGAATAAAATAATAATTAAACTATTCTAACATTTGAACTAATATTATATTATATTTAATATTAAAAATAATATTTATTACATTTAAACTAATATTTTTAATACTAATCTATTATTTTATTTAATACTAATCTAATATTTAAACTAATATTATATAATATTTAATATTACATTTAATATTTAAATGACTACAATACAATATTTAATATAATATTTTATTTAATATTAATCTAATTTGATATTATATCTATTTAATACTAATCTTATCTAATCTTATCTAATATTTATATTTATTTAATAGAATCAAACATTTTATTTAAAACTAAGTTAATATTTAAATTAACTCTAATTGAGAGGAATCAAATATTTTATTAGTATCACTAACGAACTAACCCCACTAGCAAATAGCAGCATAACTCCTATTTTTCATAAAAAAATGATTAAAAACATGAACAAAAAAAATGATCATCAATTGCAACTATCGGTACATGCGAATAATCAGGGGCTAGCATCGGTACCAGTTATGGACCCGAATAGTTTTATGTCGAGTTATGGGTTCAGGGATCCAACTAGCTAGTACTAGGTCTGGTTCAATTTTCAGGGATCTAACTAGGTGCCAGTGCGTGACTCTTCATATACTTTTGGGAATTAAACCGGCATGATTCGGTTACAATTCTACATATAACTTCAGATTCAGTAACCTTTTTTGGAAGGAAGCCACAATTTCTAAAATCATTTGTAAAAACGATGCCTGGTATGTTATCGGTACCAATTGATAGTCTTGTTAGCCATCTTGAGATATATTAAACCGTCCGAAATTTTTATTAATATTAAAAAAAATCAAAATTTAACAATTTGCACCCGTTTTTGAATTATTTCCGATTCTGCCCAATCCAAAGAATAATTTTACGGATCCGGGCTTACTTTCTGGAGAATAATTCTCCGAATTGAAAGGTTATCTTTCGGAGAATTATTCTTCGGATTTGAGGTTTTTCTATTTTATATTTTTTAATTAAAATAGAAATGTTATGATTTATTTATTTATTGTATTAAGATATTAGAAATATTTTATTTATTCCTTTGAAAATAGATGAAATATTATATAATTTGATTTATTAGAAAGACTATGACAAATAACCCGGATCAACATTTTTCAGGCCGAATTTTTTGCGACTATAAGAAAAATTAAAATATTTCTTTGTGTTATTGGAAAACAAATGTTTTGGGTCTAAGTTATTTGTCCTAGTTCAAAAGTCACTTATGAGTAAATAAAGAAAATATTGTGGTCCTTCTAGTACATTTAAATTCTACGATATTGTATCCATTTTGAAAAAAAATTGATAAGAAATTTTTTCATCTGACTTTTGTCAAAGCAGTAACTCAGAAATGACCACAATATTTTCTGTATTTACCTAGAAGTGACTTTTGACCCGGGATCAATAACTCAGATTTAAATCATTTTTATTTTTCTTCAATAACACACAAAGAAATATTTTCATTTTTCTTACAGCCGTAAAAATCTAGCCTGAAAAATGTTGATCCAGGTTATTTGTCGTAGACTTTCTAATAAATCAAATTATATAGTATTCCATTTATTTTCAAAAAAATATATAACACATTTCTAATATTTTAATATTAAAAATAAATAAATCATAACATTTTCTATTTTAATTAAAAAAAAAACTCAAATCCGGAGAATAATTCTCTGGAAAGAAAAATCCAGAAAATTATTCTTTGGATCCGCGTTAACCAAGGACCCTGGATCTAGAGATTAATTTTCTAGAAAGAAGGCTTGAAAATTTGCTTGACTCACGGTATACCCAACCCGTGAATAAATCTCATTATGATTGTATTGGATTTCCATACCAACAAACAATTTCAGACAGATCATTTCTTGTTTTGGTTAGTCTGAATAACAAACTATAATTTTCAAAATAATAACCCTATAAGCATTTAAACTATAAATTGAAAAATTAAACAAATAAAAAAAACTTACAAAAACCAAAAATGACCGATTCTCTCTCTTCTTCTCTAATTTTCTTCTTCTCTTTTTCTCTTCGGAATTGATTTTGAGAGGAGAGAGAACCGAGCTGAATTTATAAAATCCTGAATCCGGAAAATTATATTCCGGAACCACAGATCCAGAAAATAATTTTTTGGAAAGAGAAGAAGTGGATATGGATAATTATTTTCTGAAAAGAGATGCTAGATCGGAAAAATATTTCTCTGGATTGGTCAAATCTGGAAATAACTTCAAAATGGGTGCATATTTTGAAATTTTGAAACTTTTTGGACATTAATAAAAATTTCAGAAAATTTGGACTTTGTATAGGTTCAATATAAATATTACAATTATTTAATCAATTTGGTGTTATTTATTGATCAATCACCCTCTTTAGAAAATGTTGATAATTAACATAAATATAAATTATAATTTATGATAAAATATAAAACAAATAATAAATTGTGAACAATTCATAATTTGTAAGATAAAATATAAAGCAGGGCTTGATAGTGAAATTTTTAATGTCAAAGAGTCAAAATTAGAAGCTTTATAAATTAATTTTAATACATTTATTTTTTGAATGTAAAACCATTTTAATAGATTTTAGAGTTGAGTTCACAGAAGAATTTAATAAATTTAGCGAACTTAATGAATTTAAGAACACTCTAGTTCTACTCCAATTCTTATATCATATGGAAATTAATAATTTAATATACGTACGTCGGCATACTAATTATACACTATTTAAAAAAATACTTTCCAAAATGTATTTAAATAAAATAATTACGATATGATTACAACCAGCAAATACGGAAGCAAATTCGAACTGTTTGTTGTAATATGCTTGTAATTTTGATGCCACTTCAACAGTGAACAGTGAACAATAATTAATGCATTCCCGGAAACAGTGAACAGGAAAAATTCGGGCATTTTCTTTGTGAACACTGAACAGTACATAAGTGGCTTTGGACCGTTCTAATTAAATATATAATATACACGGAACATTTAAACTTTGTGTGAACCATTGGATGCCACGTCATGAGCTACAGAATTTCGAAACGGGTTTAATTTATACCCACTGCAGTGAATTTCTTTTATAAACCATAATTAAAAAAAATATTTTTAGGAAACTAACATGATTATTTTTTTTTACAAAAACCATAAGAACTCAAATGTTATTTCGGTCTGAATTTTTTTTTTATTTCGGACCGAAATGTTATTTCGGTCCGGTCCCCTTTTTAGATTTTCTGCGGCGGCTCATATGAAAACTTGTGAAAAAGTACCACAAAAAATTCAAAAAGGAGACCGGACCGAAATGCCATTTCGGTCCGGAATAAAAAAAGATTTCGAACCGAAATGATATTTCGATTCTTATGGTTTTTGTAAAAAAACAGTAATCATATTGGTTTCGTAAAAAACAAAATTTTAATTATGGTTTATAAAAAAAAATTCCACTGCAGTTGCTCGCGAAGTATTGACAGGAGCAGGGGTGGAGGCATGTACATCAAATGGGGGTCAATTGACCCCATTCATTTTCAAAAATTAATTATTATATATATTACTTTTGTATATTTTATAGTTAAATGTTAAGGGTACCTAAAAATTGACCCCCATATATAGATTTTCTGAAAAATTTATATAGTTGACCCCTATCAGACCCCCGATCCGGAGGTGCAACAATTCCTACCGCGTCTATTTATCATTCAATTTACGTTGCATAAGTCATGGATCTTTTTATGCATTGCCAATAACATCTATTATTTTTCCCATCCCAATTTATTTACAATAATTATCTGACCATTTTACAGTGGATGATGTTAGAGATATATTCTCTGCACCTTGTCAGATATAACAAACTCAAATCCCATACCTTTAGGTGGCACTGCTGTCAATTATAACCCCAAAATTGTTTCTCTGTCTTCGTCTAACAAACCTGTGAATCCCACAAGGAAAAACGGGTGAGAAATAATAAATTATTCCTCAGTGCTATTTGCCACTCAGGTTATTTGATTCGAAGGAAATCCATATTCAGAATGAAATCTCCTCACGAGAAACTAACAGTTTATTTCATAATGATGAATGCAAATGCTCAATAACAGTGTTCAATTCCAATTGAACGACAATCAAATTACATAAATAAATTAGAACTCTGAGGATTTTTTATCAGAATAAATGGTTTGGGTCAAAATCTTTTAAACCATAAAGTCTAGTAACGTTTGGTTTCTTAACTTTACAATTTCTAGTCTGCTAACACTGACAGATACCATAACATGTATCTGTCATGTTAGGGCTTATACTGTTCTAACTATCTTGACAATTTGTTAACGGAAACAATATAGAATCAATATCTTCATACTGTCATTATCGGAAAGAAAATCAATGATAAGACAATTACCACAGTTTATTAGTCTTACAGTCACAATTCACATTTATTCAGTATCCCCTATCCAACCGGTACTGGATTCAGTTGGGGCCATTCACCATATGCGCATAAGGGTCCTGGAGTAAAGTCTAGTAGCTAGCTAGACTTTACGATATATTAATCATTTTTCTCCACTATATGGAGGTTCAAGGATTACAATATTCAATATTCAATCAATTCAGTCACTGTGGTCTCAATCAATAATTTGCAATAAGAATCAATCAATCGATAAACAATATCAACATGACAGTCAACAGACTTACCTGTAATTCAGTTTCAATTGTATTGGGCTATGCATATGATGCAACAGTTCAATCAATGCAGTCAATCAAATATTCAAAATGCACAGCGAGTTACGATTTAATTCCTAGTCATGAATCTCAAACTAATCCAATAACCCCGCACCTGATATCGTAGGGCAACAGGTGAGGTCGCTAACAATATGTTCTTCCTTATTATTCTGCTCATCAGTCTTTCTTGCAAATTATGCCTATATCAGAATAATATATATTCTGATCAATACTTATCATATTTTTGTATAACAGAACAATTCACTTGTTTCAATATTTAAATCCTCAATGTGTGGTTGTTCAATCATTTAAGTTTCATATGCCTGTATATATCTTATGTAAATTTTAAAGTCATACTATGCTCCGTGATATCAATATTATTAGCTATATAATAATTTAAAGCACATTTATAACATCTCATCATCATCATCATCATCATGTTTATTCAATTATTGTTGTTCAGTGCTTTGAGTTATTCTCAATTTATTTCATCCGACATACATGTGCAAAACTATATGTACCAAAGCCCCTCTGACAAGTTTAAAGTATTAACTTGCTGAAATTTTACAAATTAAACCCCGGAAGCTCTTAACTGATGTACCACTAATAAATTAAAGTCACAAGACAAGGATGGTATTACATTAATGCAAGACTAATTGGTACAGTGATCATTTGAGTTTTGAACCAAAAATCTGAAACTTAATTCATTTAACCATCTTTTTATATTTTAGAAACATTAATCCAAGTCAATAGGTATAAGCAAAGAAATACCACTACTAACAATCACAATCGGGTTCAGACCCAATAAGAGACGAGCAAAGATAAAATAGGCATACAACATTTAACCATGTTTTAGATTTCATTTTTCGAAACTAATTAAACGGTAAAAGAAAACACAAAGGGATGAGGAAATACCTAATACAACATTCACAGGTGTTCTCCAACAGTGAGAGATAGATGCCAATAAACCACGCTATGTGTTTGAGAGAGAAAGAACAACACAGTCAGACTCGATCGCACGATTCAACCATGATTTAATTGGCTAAAATGATCAGCTAGAGAAAGCCCTAGCTTTCACGGTTTTCATGTAGGGAGAGATATACAAAAGAGAGGACCCTTATTTAGAAGAGATTTAAGGGTGAGCATCCACTGTTGACCACGTGGCCATAATGCCACGTTAGTCACTCTTTTTTTTTTTTCTTAAGTTTGAACTGTTATAGAATTAACCTTTAGATATTCAAATTTCACAATTAAGTCCCTGATAATTTAAAGAAGTTCATATATATTATCAGTTATCAATTCGATTCATTTGTCAAATATTCGAACATTCACATCTAAATATTTTAGAAATTTCGAATCAATATAACATATTTTTATATCATTCAAACAGAATTTTAAATAATCAATTTTATTTTTCACTTTAAATGTTACTTGCTTACTTGAAAAACATCTCTAAGAATTTCGTATACTACCTTCAACAACCCCATTCATTTTTCAAGAAAAAAATAGATTAATAAAATGTGTAGACCTTGGGGACTTATAACATTAAGCATTTTACACTATTTTTTTTTTCAAAAGATGAGAAGTTTTACGTGTCTCTCTGGTACTCTCTCTCCAATACTATTTTTTGACCCCCATTATTCAATATTCTGCCTCTGCCCCTGGACAGGAGCAACGGTTTCTGGTTAATTATGCAATTCAGTCTCATATATAAATATTTGAGGTCGATTTACAGTTTGTATTCTTAGTCAATTTCGTATCGAACTAATTATCAATAAAGTTCCACGACTTTGAGAAATATATATATAGAGAGTGTGGCTAATATTAAAACGTTTGTTTCCAGCCCCGGTGCTATCAACTGGTTTTTTAATTTCAAAGTTCAAAAGTCAATTCAAACCATTAGATTGAACAATGTAAAAATTTGTTTTTTTGGAAATGTGCTTGGATACTAAATTTTATATTTTTTGAAATTTTTTTTACTATTTTTTTAGATAGGTAGAAAACCATTGTTTTTGAATGGTTCTGGATTATAAAAAACAGTGATTTTGAAATATTAAAAAAAAAACAAATAATTTTCAAAAAATGTAAAATTTGGTCTACAAGCACATTTCAATATAGATATCTTGTTAAGTGGTTTGGATCGACTGTTTGGTATTTAAAAACAGAGATATTATTGTTAAGTAAAACAAGATTCTTACTTCGCAACTCACCATAGCCCATCCCTCTCTCTCTCTCTCTCTCTCTCTCTCTCTCTCTCTCTCTCTCTCTCTCTCTTTAAATAGCGATTATCGAATTCACATCCTCCCCGGTACTGTAATAGAGAATCTTTTACAATTATTGGATCAAACCATTCTTTTTAACTTGGCACGAATCTCAAAGCCAATAATACTGCCCCCTGTGCTAGTCCGAATCTCAAAGCGGCTGATAGTTAATCTCAAACCGTAAAGTGAAAGGAATTGATTAAGAAATTAGAATATTCATATTGAATCAATGCAGAGTCCAAATTTCTATTAAAAATATTCCTAATAATATCATAGACTATCTATTTTTTGTCCAATAAAAATAACCTAAGCAAAATAAAATAAACTGTCTATTTTTTTTCTATTCAAAATAACTTAACTATCGTGACACAAACTATTTATATTTTTCTATTTAAAAGTGAAAGTCATCCGGACCTTGAAAAAATTTGGTCCTTAAAATAGTAAAAAAGTTTCAAAAAATGGTCTTTAATCTTTCGATCAAGTGATTTTGTACATATTTTAAAAAATAGTTAAAAAGTTTCAAAAAATTGTAAAATTGGCCTACACAAGTACGTTTTCTCCATATATTCCATACGCTGAACAATTTCGATCAACTATTAGGACTTTCGAAATGAAAATATGCATCGATAGTAACAACCTAAGTGTGCTTTGCATAGTACCATAGCCTTACTCTAAAATATTATTTGAGATATTATTAAATAACATCTAATCATTTTGAGTTGTCATAATAAATTCATATGCTCTAAAATATCCGGCATCACTCCTTCTGGATGTACTTGCAAAGGAATAATTGTATTGATATATATATATTAACTTAACAAAATAAAGATATGATGTCCATTCATAGCTACTAGTTAAACAACTGATAAAACTTCAAAAAACACTTCCAAGTTGTTCTTTTACAAAAACATCCAAACTATCTTATAACAGAGCAAGTCATGAAAACAAAGGGAGTCATAAAACGGTTATACTGCAAATTAAAAAGCTCATGAGTTCACAAATTAAAAATTTCTAAAGAAAATCAGAGATACAAAATTCAGACGTTAACAACCTGAATTAATGGATTACTCATTTGTGGACCAAACATCAAATTTGTTGCCACTAAGTAAAGTGAGAACATTTTTTCCTTGAACCATGGAAAGACAGAATCGATGAAACTCGGTTGGAGAGGAGATAGTAGACCAGGTGTAGCGGACTGATAGTATAAGATGTGTTGTTTTTAGCTCAGCTAGACTCTCCACCAGTGCATTCACCACTTGCTTTGTTCTAACATTTATCCTCTCTAACTCAACCTCAATTTCATCTAGGTTCTTGCACTGCAACAATGCACTCTTGATCGAGTTGCTTCCTTGATCTACTTCCTTGTCACATTCATGCTAGGAGTTCAAGGGAAGAAAAAAGTTAAAACCACAAATAAGAGAGAATTTCAATAAATGCAACATAGTTCATACATTTCAAACACCCTGCATGGTCAGTAATTATGCGAAGTCACTACTAACCATTAGCAAAGAATATGAGCCAGATGACAAAATGATGATCAAAAGAAGGCTGCCATGGCAACATGTCCTTGTTTGTAATTTGACCTAAACCAAACTTTATGCTAGAATCTTATTTTTCCAAGTTATCCAGACTTCCAAACTATATTAATATGGTCTCATAATATTTATCAGGTATCAATAAGTAGGCTTTACAAAAAGTGTGTTGTTGCACAAACCAAGATAATATACCAAACAAGAAGTTCTGAACACATGCTCATAACAGCTCTGATGCTTAGTTGGATTTATCGAATAGCTGGTATTATATAGAAATAGTTGGTATTTTGGTCTGTGAGATTCAAATATTAACACACAACTTGTCATCATTATTGAGGACTGCATTATAAATATTCCACAGCAATTTAGTAAGGGCATTTTTACGGAAATTGACTACAGTAAGTGACATATGTGACTTTGATGTACAATTTACAGTAGAATGAATAAGAAAAATGTTAACACATTGCACCTTATAAATAAACAACATTTCTTTCTGAACAGAAAAAAAAATTCTGTTAGAAAACCAAGTACCTCAACTTCACCATCTCTGTAAAAACTGTCTCCACATAAAGTTAGCTTCTTCAAATTAGGTGTGTGCTTTAAGATGTCACCAACCTCATTAGAATAACAAATCATACAAAAATAGCGAAGTGATAGAGTTGTCAGGTTGAAGAGAGTAGGGCATCTAGGCAATCCTTTTTCAATCAAAACCTGCATTTAAAATAAATAGGCTTAGCATTCACAAATAAAAATAAAAGGAAAAATTTTGGAATTTTCTTGAGGAAGTAGTGATGTAAATACCAGATGCCTTAGCAAGCATCAGGTGTTACTGAAAACAATATTAGCAGTCAACAAACACAAAACCAATAGCCTATCAATATCACAGTATCTTGGAAATTTACCTGAATTGTACTCCCTGTTAGCTCAAGATTTTGGACATTGGCAACATCACGGAGCAGGTTACACGTTTCCACATCAAAGCAGTAGCACCTCCGTAGAGAAATAGTTACATTCATTAGAGATGGCATTTTCTCAAGAGACGTTTCTTTAAAGTGTTCTGCATATCCTTCTAATACAAGTGATACAAGATTGGGAGTTCTAATGGACTCGACACAGGTGTCCCTCGCCCATAATCTAATATTTAGATATTTCAGTTTGGGGAAGGAAACAACACGTATATTAATGTGGTAGGAACACAGTGTGAGAACTTCTAGTGCAGGGCAACCTAGAGCGAGCTTATTCAAAATATCACTATCATATGAGTCTACATCAAGTTTCAGTTTCTTTAGTCTAGGAAGATTGATTGCCGTGGCTTCGTTTTTGAGAAGTACTAACAGACTTAACTCCTCAAGGGTTTCAGAATTTAACATGCATTGAGGCAATATTTTGTAGCCAACATTTAACTCCATCACTTTAGCATTACACTTGATAACATAAAGAATCCATGTCATGAATGTCCAGTGGCAAACATGAGGATAGTTTTTACCATCTAATGTTAGACGAAACGTATGCAGATTGGACGTATCACGCAGGAGTAGCAGGTTGTCAACAAAATTCATGAATCGCTTAGTTATGTGCCCACTTGTTTTAAATTTTGACAGGTCAAGGTGAAGACATGGCAAAGAAGCCCACATGTTCTTCCATCTTTTTGACAGTACACATGTTTGCACAGCCTCTTGGGATTCCAAGAAAGACATTATGTGGTGAACCATAGAATCAGGTAGGTCGCTTATTCTGTCAATGCTGGCCATTTTAAGCAAGCACTCACCCTGTTCGCAAAAACCAAAAGCTCGTAACTAACTATTAGGTCACAGTAAATAGGTAGTTCATCAACAATTCAATGTTGTAGAATATACAATTGAATAGAGAGAAGAACAGGAAATGGTTACAAGACACTAAAACACACACAAACCACACATGTCATCAATAATTGAAGTGTGATTAAAGAACCTCTTAAAAACATCAAAAATATAATATCGCAATATGGAGAATCGTTACTCTCTGATAGGAATAAAAAACCAACAAAAATAGAATTCAATTCATCAGAGAAGAGATGATAAAGGTTAATTCAGAATTGAATTTTATTAATTGGAAAATATCATCTGTAAATAGTGTTTGATCTAATTTATCAAACTCGCCCCTCATATCAGTAATTAGTGTTTGACCTACGTTCAGCTCAAGAAAGCCAAAATCTGAAAAATATACGAGTAATAAACAAAAAAAAGATATAAAAAACTTTATTACCTTTCATCATAGGAACCTCTCTATTTGGCGAAGTCGATCAGACCTTAGTCGGATTTAGGGTTTTCGACTTTGGAGAGGATAAAAAGTTCCATCATGGGTTTTATCGCTTTTGATGGGTTACACTGAAAATTTCCTTCAATTATTCAATGGAGAAATTTTTGTTACTTTAAATAGGGGATATTATATTTCTGATTAGTTAGTTTTATAAACAATATATTTTCTCTAATTAATCTGTAAATTTAGATTCTCTATTATGCTCTCCGATTAAATTCCAGAAATTCTCATTGGTCAACATTATATTTTTTTCAAATTATTTCTAACTAGGGCTTCAAAAAATATTTTTAGAAATATAAAAATAAACATCGGAAAACATATTAATTACATTTTCCATACTGAACCGGTTGATCCAGAAGTCTGATCAGTGAAACAACTTTATAGGGTCGATGTTCGGTCTAATTTTGATAACAAGGCATTATAGTATACTATGCTTAACATATATATTGAAGAAGAAAAATAAATGAATGATTTTTCACAGTATGTGTGTGACAATTAATCTTCATTTGCTATAAGCTAGTAATTTAGAAGGCCATTTATTCTTTTTCATATTTTCTATACTAGTAGTTTTTTTTTTATAAACTTGACAGAGGCTGTCAGGGATTTCTATACTTGTAGTTTGAAGCCCACATTTTCGAATCAGAAATAATACTTTTATTATGCATACATAAAATATTTTTCATAAGTTATGAAAGTCAAACTATGTATAAAGAGTTTTATAACAAAATTTCTCTCTGAGTTGTTTACCGAATTCGCATCCAAATTCATTGTGGGTTATTCATGAACTTGCTGAGGCGTGCAAAATTGGGTTCTGAGCGTGAAGCGCGATGCTAGCTGAGGTTTAAATTAAGATTTCATTTGATTTGATTTATGTATGATTTAACTTAATTTAATCTTGATTTTACATTTTGTGAATTTTCTTTCAATTTAGACTGACATGAATTTTAAGATTTTTTAAGGCATTTCGAGGAATTTCAGACATTCAAATAAATTTCATGGATTTTCTAAAGTTCACAGATAATTTATATGGTTTTCCTGATCTCTCAGATTCACATGAATTTTCTGAATTTTAAGATATAATGTACGATTTTCTAAACATTCTGATAATTCATATGAAATTTTTGAGTTTCTGAATATTTTCTGTGAATTTTCTTGGTTTCAGATAATTTATATGAATTTTCTGTGAATTTTCTAAACACTTAGATAATTTATATAGATTTTTCGAAATTTCTGTATATTTCTGGAATTTATATGAATTTCTGAAAATGGAGGAGGGGCCTTCTTTCAACTTTCAGAACTTTCAGAACGCCTTTGTGCAAGTTTCAGATCCTTCAGGAACTTCTTTCTGATTCTTCAGACTTCCAGGGTCTTCTTTGCAAGATATCTTCTTTTCGGACTCTTTTCCCTTTTCTTTGAACTTCATTAATTTTTGTTTAGGAGATATATTCAATCGAAACCCTTGGTTTGAAGTTTTAAAATGTATGAAATTAACAAATGCCTCTATTTTTTTTAATTTTTAATAAAAAATATAGAAGTCAAATTAACAAATAAAATGCTTGATGGGAAAATCATATAACATTATGGTACATTAATTTTTTTTGTGAGAACCAATAATTTGAAAATTTAGAAATTACCCACGTCACTGAAATTTTATTAGTTTTTTTTGTCAATTAAAATAAAATTATAATGTTAAATAATTTTTAATGCATTAAAAATTGATAGTATCGTACTCGTGTGTTGCAATGGCGACATATTATAAGAGAACAAAAAAAATATTTTCATACAAATTAAAATGACATATTTTCATAAAAAATAAATCAATAAAAAGAATAATTAAAAAAAAGACCAACATATTCTCATATGTAAAACCCATTGTTTAATGACATACCTATGAGCTATTCTTTTACTGGTACATAACAATTTTTTTTGTTATGTTGCTTAACAGGTAAACAAGAGAAAAAAAAATCATCAAAGTTGTATTATTTATTTATGTCATATTACGACTCCTGTTATTTTTATAAGGGTTATCCTCCTTTTTATAGGATTTATATGCATTTGTGTATCTAAAATAGAAAATAAAATCATGTTTACTTAAATGAGATTATTTAATATAAAAAAAATAGAAAGAAATGAATACATGACTTTGATTGTCTAGGTTTTCATTATAATTCTTAATGAATTTGAGAAAATTGATCCTGAACCATATTGATTCTTGAATTGATTTTCAGTTCTAACATGGATAGATTTTTCTTTAATTTTTTGTTTGTTGAACATAACTTCATAATTTCATAGGTTTGTCAATAACAAATGTGATGGCATACTTTACCCATACAAGTAAATTACTAATTAAGGCAACATAAATGGTAAATACCAATGATGACAATAACAGTATTGGGTAAATACATTCCTTACAATGAGAGTATCAATTCTCAATCAATCCAAAAATTCCAACATTATGGTATAGGAACTTGTTTTTCTTCATCCCAACTATTTAAATGTTTCCAATAGTCCCAATTTGTGATAAGTGCATTCTGTATAGAAAGAGAAAAAAAATACAAATTTTGGCCTGTTAAAAATATTTAAACTGTTGGAATGAAATAGAGCAAAAACCTACTTTTTGAAGAAAAAAAACAACAGATTTGAATCTCTATTTTTGGTATTGGCTAGGTACACACTGCTGAGCTCCAAGTGAGAAATTTTACCTCCTTTTCTTAGGTGTCCATATATACTAACAGATCATTTATTTCTAGAGGAGGCCCAATAAGGCCCAGAATATTTCAAATCATCCATGCACTTCGGAGATTTCTGACGCCCCTCAAAGGCCCACAATAAAAAAACATTTATTAATTTCTATGTACAATTTTAAAACAATATTAATGATGAAGTTTATACGTAAAAATTTCGGATTTTTCTCGGATCTCTAGATTATCTCAAGTTATAGTAATATGGATTTTAAATTCGTCAAATTTAGTTTCTCCGAGCCATTTTCAGTTTGCATTGTTTGAGGTTTCAAACCAAATAGCCGATTGGATTGCAACTATCAATATTAGCTTCATGTAATTTGCCGTCCTTACATTAATAAAAAGTCACATATTAACTAACTAAGAGCATCTTCATTCCAGCAACTCAAATTAGTTTCTATGTAGCTAGTAATCTTTTTTTTTAAATTAAGGTTTCTAAAGTTTCTAAACTCTCATATTCCTTCAATTAATTTTGGAGTTTAGAAACTAAAAAATTATAAAGGATAAATAAATTAAAAAGGATAAATAATTTGAGTCAAACATTTAATTAGCTAGTGTGAAGTTTATAAATATTTTTTTAATAATAAATTTTCTTGCATAGTTTTCAAATATGAAACTCTCCCACATCTCTGAAATTAAATTAGAAACTGTCATCTCAAATTAAAAATTCTAAATGTAGACGCTTTAAGCATTATTTTTCTTCGGTCAAACCAGATTTCAATGTCATAATACGTAACATATCGATATAAAGCATTATTTTTCTTCGGTCAAACCAGATTTCAATGTCATAATACGTAACATATCGATCGGTATAAGATTGCATACAATAGTTCACCATGAAAAAACATCAATGCGAACACATTCATTTGCAATTGCATTAAAAATGTTCACTGATGAAGAGATACATATAAAGAAAAGAGTAATTATATCTTACCCCATCATCCTTTCCCCTAAACGTCCCCCATCCCTCCAATTTCACTTAAACTGTTAAAACTGTTAAAGTTGCTAATGACTTATCCAGTTCACCCTCTCTCTCACTGTCTCTTTTACCCGATCAGACAAAAGAAAATCATAGAAACTCACCAAATATCTTTCAATCAACTCCGACAATAGCATCAGCAGCTCTCTGCCTGAACCCTAGACTCCACCACTATCGTCTCTTCTTAACTCACCTCTACTCCGCCGCTCTCAACCCGCGACCTGAACCTGCACCAGCCTCGTCCAATCCGACAGCAGTGATCTCCTCAAACCCTCGCCGGAACCCTAGCAGCAGCGATCTCCGAAAATCCTCACCGGAACCTTCTTTGAAAGAGTTGAAGAGGTGGGGGATGACACCGAGCTCCCTTTTAGAGAAGGATATCAGCGAGTCCAAACAGGAGACTAACAGTAAAGTGGGACCCACTAGATCCATCTCTGGTCTAGGATTTGAGAAGGATATTTTAGATCAGAGGAAGCCGTCAATGACATTGAACAGTGAGGTCCGTGTTTACAAGTAGAAATTTTTAATTTAGTTTTGGTTACTAATAACTTGACGTGAATAATTTTGAGGTATGTTACTTCTCTCAGGCAGCTACTTCAGCTTCAGCGGACGTTTTGCCAGAGATCCTCCGTCACTCCATCCCAATCAAGCACGTCTCCACCAAGTCAGATCCATCACTATCGACCGTCTCAAAATGAGTGCTAAATAGATCAAGTTTAACTAATTTTGTCTCTGTGGATGTAATTAATCTCTTTCGTATCTATATTTCTCTTCCTCATGCAGTAGCGAGTTATTTGTAAAGAACAAAGTTTCATTAATGGCGAATTAGACCAGTGCGTACTAAGTACTAAGAAATGACAGAAAAACATTTTTTGAAAAAATTAGATGTGTATGAATGAATACTTGATATCTTAGGTATGAATACTTCAATGTGTATGAATAAATACTTGATATCTTAGGTATAAAAACTTTAACGTATATGTATGAATACTTGATATCTTATGTATGAATACTTCAATGTGTATGAATGAATAAATGATATGTTATGTATGAATACTTCAACATGTATGAATGAATACTTGATATCTTATGTATGAATACTTCAACGTATATGTATGAATACTTCAATGAAATATGTTTTTTTTTTCTTTCAAATATTGTTTTTGTTTTTTTTGTTTGTTTGTAACATTTCAATTACATGATCTGTAAAATTTGATAGATTATTTTTGTTTCGACAGTGAAACATGTGGCAACTATTTTTTATTTTTAAAAAATAAAATTGAACTAGAAAGCAATAAAACAATGTTCAATACTATTCGGTTGCTCTTGTAAAATTAATCGAGGTATGCATATATGCTTGTAATACTCTTGATACATGAACTATTTACACTTACATGACGAGGTATGATACTTGCTCGATGAGGTATGAATATTTGCTAACAAGGTATGAATACTTGCTGACTAGGTATGAATATTTGTGCAACGGATAACTCGAAAGTATGTCATCATAGATCTCATTTGAAAGAGAAAATTGTATAGAAGACGTTCGTGGTTTTAGATTTGCAAAATTCCTCACAGATCGTCAGAAATATTGGTTAAACTGAATGGAGAAAAAAAAAACCACATTTAAAAACGTGTAAAAGATGGGTGAGTGATGTGTCCAGTTTTTTTTTTTTAAAATACTTGATATCTTAGGTATGAATATTTGATGTATTATATATGAATACTTGCACGCGTCAGTTGTAAAATATTTCAAATATTATGTGGTCCCCAAATAGTAAGTGGTCTCCCCAAATAATTAGTAGTTACTCAAGTAGTTAATAACTGAAAAAAGAAATGAGAAAATGTTATAGGGGATAGCTAGGTGCTCTGTAAAGAAAAATCATACCTAACAGTTCGAGAATAAAAAATATAGAGCAAGTAAGAATGAATGCCAAAAGTTTCTTTATTTTTTAACTAGGGAAACTATAAAGAAATAAATAGATCCAATAAAATAACTAGCCTTTTTATTATATAAATAGAATGTAAATACTGTGTAATTGCATATATGAAAGGTTCAACATAAAAAAACTAGAAACTAATTTTTATGTTAATTTAAGACTAAAGCAAGTGTGGTTGATTTTTTCTGTTATATTATGGCACTGATTTAATTAACGTGGCATGAAAACCGGAACGAATACGTGAAATATTTTTTTTTTCAGAAAGAAATTAATTGCATTGCTTCTGAATTTTAAAATTTTATGGAAATCTATAAGTCCTGAATTTCTTGGAATTTTATTTATCTCTCTGAAATTATAATTCATAATTAGGATTAAATTTTAGGTTAAAATTAAAATAAATCCTCGAATTCTTATTGATAATTAGAATTAAAAGCTTAAACATTGGAAATTATTAGTCGAAATATTGAAAATTATAAGTGAATTAGAATATTATTTTCTTCTAGTACTAAATTAGTTAATAAATTAGAATTTGAATCCGATTAACTATTTAAGTCTATTTCGCTATTTTTTTTTGTCCCAACAAATTTTTGTTCTAAATCGGTTCGTGTGTGCGCTATTATTATTCAGAATTTGGAGGTAGGATTTGGTACAGGAACTTGAAAATACAATGTGGAAGTCAAAGTTTCAAATTCTAAGAAAAGGAAGTCAAAGTGAAAATAACATGTGAAGTCAAAGTCTCAAATTCTAATAAAAGGAAGTCACAGTCAAAGTCAAAGTCGGCATGCTATAGAGTTTGTTTAATTAACTTTTTGAAAAAAATAAAATGTGGAAGTCAAAGTCTCAAATTCTAGCTAGAGAGAAAAGAAAATACAAAATGATTATAAAAGTAAAAAAAAGAAAAGAGAATTTTAGAATCAGCTCAAGCGAGGTTTTCAAAATAATAGGAGTTAAACACGAGAATCAATTATAAAAAAAAAAAAAAAGCTGAGAATAAAACTCAATTTTTAGGATCCGTAGTATTTTACTATAAAACCAATTCAATGTACATAAATCCACCACTGATAAATACCAAATCAACTAGCAATTCAATTACTGCTGCTGACGAAGGTAGTTTATTTTTTTTTGCCAAATTTGCCTCCTTCTCAACGCTCTGGTATTCAAGTAGCACCCAAACCTCGGAATTTTTTTATAAACCACAGTTAAAAAAATATTTTTACGAAACCAACATGATTATTTTTTTTTTTACAAAAATTATAAAAACCGAAATGGCATTTCGGTCCGGTCCCCTTTTTGAATTTTCTGTGGCAGCTCATATGAAAACTTATGAAACCAGTATCACAGAAAATTCAAAAAGGAAACCGGACCGAAATGGACCGTAATAAAAAAAAAAATTTCGGTTCTTATGATTTTTGTAAAAAAAAAAAAATAATCCTGTTGGTTTCGTAAAAAACAAAATTTTAATTATGGTTTATAAAAAAAATTCCAAACCTCATTCCAAGAAGAAAAACAATGACTGAGATACCACGCCGCAGCCTTAGTATCCATTTTCCATGGAGAAAAGGGATCTCAGTCATTGGTGGCTTGTTTTTCTTATCTTTTGGAGAAAAGGGCCACCAATGACTAATGACTGAGACTTCTCATGGAGAAAAGGGATCTCAGCCTTAGTCTCCAACAGACTGAGGAACTTAATATATTCCTTATGCTTGATTTTTGTTTACTTAGATGGTGTATGTTTCTTCTTTTGTGTTATGGAGATGTGTATGTGAGGGGTGGACTCAGGATTTTCGTCAGGGGGAGCAAAAAATATCGAATCGGGTTTAAATATCTAATCGGATTTAAATCCATTAATCAATTGAATACTCGATAAAAAATAATGTTTTAACTTGTACTTTCCAATTTTTTGACTTATAATTTCTGATACTTTGACTTATAATTCTAATTACCAATCAAAATTCAACAAAGTTATTTTAATTTTAACCCTAAATTTAACCCGAATTACAAATCAAGCATCCAGATGGGGGCAAAAAAAATTCCTGGGGGAGGCAAAGTCGGTCAGAACCGATAAATCTCCACTAAAACTCAAAATCCAAAGGGGGCAGCTGCCCCCCCCAGAATACACTGGGTCCGCCCCTGCTGTATGTCTTTTTCTTTTGTTTTATGAAGATGTGTATGTTTTCTTATAGTAAAATAGTTAAATAGTAAAATTTACTTGTTGAATTATGATGATGGTTTATGTTGTTTTATGTATCTATTATTGTTTATGATTATTATGGCTAGCAAATTGAAGGTCTGGCTAATTTTAAAAATAAAATTCCCAAAAAATTATCAACTTCTATGAGTACATAATAGTGTACCCATATTTCTCCTATCGATGCATAATTTATTACCGTTAGACGAAGTATAATTCTCCTATCGGTAATGTATTTTTTACTCGATAGAAGACTGCAGTTCTGTAGTTGTGATTGCAATTAATTCTAGATTTATAAATAGTTTAACTAGTAAATTATGATATATACTTGGTGAGTTGTCAATTTTACTGGCAGATAAGTTAAACTTTATAATTTCCTAGCTTAAAAAACGCAAAACAGGATCGAATATTTATGACTTTTTCCGTGTCATTACACGCAGCTTAATTTGAATATGTCACATAAAAAAGAATTACAATCTCCAACGTAGTGGCTACGCTTATACATCCAAAAAGAAAATTCTTCAGCATCTATAAATACAACTGTCATGTTAATTACCATCTCAAACTACAACCAACAGCTTCCCTCTGTGTCTCTGTATCTCTCTCTCTATATCTCAAAAATGCAAGTCTTAAGTACCTCAGTCACCATTCCATACGCACGACAACGTGGTAACTTTAACCGTGCCTACTTTGAAAACCAAGCGAGTGTTCGTAGGACGCATGCACAGCCTTTGCAACAAAAGTTTCTTCCTGTGCTTAAGCCGGGTCTATCTTTGTCTCCGTCGTTGCTTAGAGACAAATCGTTTGTCTGCAAGGCCAGTGCTGAAATATCATGGGTGAATGAGAATTTGCTGAAGAAGCTCAGGCCGTATGTTAAACTAGGTCGCATAGACACATACGGGCTGGCGGTTCGGCTGCATTCCTGGCCTGCTTTTTGGTAGATATCAAAATTACAACTGTTCTATATACATTAACAAAGCTAAGCAATTGTTATATATATAAACTAAAGATTTCTTAATGAAAAAAGGGTTAATGAAAGAAGTATGATTTAAGGAACATTATAAGTACATAAATGGCAAGAAAATTAATGCAATTTATGTATTTGCAAAGTTGCAACATGTAAACTATTTGGACGAGACTTTTCTTTTTGGTTCCCTTCTTTGTTGAAAGAAGTTTTCACCAAGTTTGCAATTCAAATGTCAAAATAAAACTGATCAGGGGAAATTTTTTTTTTTTTTTTGTCACGTGTCTTTGTTATGTACAGTTTTTAACTTCTGAAAATGGCATCCATATTTATAATTTTATATACTTTTCTATTGACAGGTCAATTATGCTGGCAACAAGACCTGGAATGCTTCCTGATTTCAAATTATTCGGACTGTATTACTTGATGTCATTCCTTATATTTGCCTCCGGTTGCGTTTCAAATGACCTCGCTGATATAAACTATGATAGAAAGGTAAGTTTAATATATTTTAAAAAACTGTATGTTTTCCTTATCTAGTGTACATTTTCCATAAAACATATTGTTGTATTTATTTGTCATTATTGTTGTATAGATTGCCAACTTATTAATTTTGTTAAATAATAAAAACCCAACAGCCAATCTCCTGTTCATGTTTGCCTTTTAAAAGTCACTGGGAATTCAACCTAGCTATCTTGACTCCTGACTCCTGTTCAAGGGAATTCAACCTAGCTATCTTGTCATTATAGTTTTTTAATTTTTTTTTTGTGTCCCTTTGTATATTATATACAGTCCTGGCTCACCCCCTGTCTCTGATAAGTTATTGGCCTTGAATTGATATAATTCTCTCTCAATCTATATCTCAGGTTGAGCGTTGCAAGACTAGACCACTGGTATCTGGTGAGATCACACCAGTTCAAGGGTGGTTGTTTTGGGCATTCATTATCTCGTTGCTTATACCGCTTGTGCTACAACTCAACAAATTATGGTATGATAAAGAAAGTATTATTGTAACATTATTATGTCATATTAAATGGCACATCAAATCGATCCTTTCTAGACCACTGAAATCTTTTTACTACTGGTAAATAGTTATGCGCTAGCAGCAGTGGAACAGGTATTGTGGCTTGCTTATCCTCTTATGAAGAGGGTGACTTACTGGGTATGTTTTGAGCTGGTGCAATTATTTGGTTTCTTTCAATTTTTCTAACTTAATGAAAGTACATATAGAATCACTTCAATTAATTAACTGGTTTTGTTAATGACTTGATGGGTTAAATATTACAGACTCCAGCTTTTCTTGGTCTAGTCCAGGGCTGGGGTGCTACACTCGGCTGGGCAGCCGTAAAAGGAAATTTGAATGATGTTCGCATTTTCCTACCAGTACACATTGCTGGTATATGCTGGACAATGGTATATGAGACAATATATGCACATCAGGTATAATTATTTATTAAATTTTTGAATATCACATCCACAAGTTGAATTTTTGCTTATGGGATTTTAAAGTAACAAGTTTTGGTTGGCATTTTCACATTACAAACTGTTTCAAATTTCAAGCTTAATTTATGATAATTTTACCACGATTATTGTGCCAACAAGATGATAGATAAACCTATTATTTCTTAATTACTAATTAATTTCACACATGTCTGTAACAAGATTGGTAAATTTGCTATCATGAACATTACAAAGTTATTTGACAGAAAAAAGAACATCCAAACAGAGCTCCAATACTGTATTGACATATAGTCAATTGGCAGATTTCAGTATGGATTTGAAGCCAATTTTCTATTTTTTTCATTAAAAAAACAGGATAAAAATGAAGACGAGGAAGCCGGAGTTAAATCCATAGCATTGTTGTTTGGAGACTCGACAAAGACTTGGCTCCTTGGATTTGCAACCATTTGTATTGGAAGCTTGATGTTTGCTGGCTACAATGCTCATATGGGTATATTTGTGAGCTTAATTGCAAGATATATAAGATTGGCCTTAAATGCTAAATTTAAGCTCTTAAAATCAATCTATTTAGCGAGTGGTGCATTTACATACTGAATTTGTTAACTTTTGTTGTCAAATTTATTTCACCTGATTTTATTTTTCATTTTGTTAGGTTGGCCCTTCTACTTATCTATGATTCCTGCATTGGGACACCTATTATGGCAGATATTATCAGTTGATTTGTCAAATGGTTTTGATTGTTTTATGAAGTACGTACCAGAGTATCAGCTATTTTTTATATTCTTATGAAATATGATAAGTTCATTTGCCTGTTTTCTAGGGTTTAGGCCACAAATATTACTTCCAAACACTTTCAGAAGAATTTTTTATATTCATAAAAAGGTTGAACCAAACCATTTTAATTATAATGATTAATTTAGAATGCATCATAACAATTTGGAATTTTTCCAAGGTCTCAGATTAATTCAACACTCTGCAAGTGTCGAAAATTGAATATCATCAAATTAAGATCTTTATATTTCTAACCATCTTATAAGTAAACAAAACACCACTCATTACAGAGTGCAAAACTGTCAAAACTTTGAACTGTCTCAGTTACCATAAATGCTGGTAACTGAATAACCAACAAGTAAACTTGTCCATAAAATTCAATGTTAAGCTGCAGGTTAATTTTTGTTTTAATTTTTTTTGCAGATTTAGAACAACCAAATGGTTTGCAGCAATAGTTTTGGCTGGAATGGTACTAGGAAGGATTGTTTACTGAGTCAAGTACTTATAGTATTTAATAAGATTAGTTCTTTTTGTTAAATTTTCAAACTTAGACTAATTACTAGAATGATTATTTTCCTTTCAAAATGTAAGGTATAATTTATATTGTAAATAATTAATATTTATAAATCATATACTAAGTTTGGTCTTAAAAATTAAGAAAAATATAAAACAGTCTGACTTCCACAATCTAGTCAATTTAAACAAGCTAAAATATAAACAACAGTTCAAAATACATTTGTACGAATGTTATCACATACATGGATCTATACATGTCATGATGTGACCGGATACATCACGACACGAGATGTGTGTTGGTCACGTATTATGACTATTCGAGTGACGTGATTTGACATTTCGGATGTTAAATCAAATTAAATTTTTCAAAAATAGATGAAGTATCTTAAAATTTGAATGTACTAGAAGAACCACGATAATCCTTTATTTATCTATAAGTGACTTTTGAACCGGGATCAATAACACAGATTCAAAATATTTTTATTATTTTTCAGTAACACACAAAGAAATATTTTAATTTTCTTACATCCTCAAAAAATCTAACCTGAAAAATGTTGATCCGGATTATTTGTCGCAGTCTTTCTAATAAATTCAATTATATAGTATTCCATCTATTTTCAAGAAAATATAAAAATATTTCTAATATTTCAATGCAAAAAATAAAAAATCATAACAACTTTTTATTTAATTAAAAAAAATTAGAAAATTCTATTTCCTGAAAATAATTTATTGGAAATGGCATTTTTGCAAAATAATTTACCGGAAATGGTATTTTTGCGAATTGGGTGTAGATTTGAAAATTTTGTATTTTATTAGATATTAATAGAAATTTCGGACATTTGGATGTAGTTTTGTTTTGTAGTGTAAAATGTTCTTATTGGGCCGTTAGAATCCAAATACACAAACACGTACTGCTTATAGTTACCGAGGCTACATGAACGACACATCTACACCCAAAACAGCTGTGGAGATCATAAAGAAATTAAATCTTTCCTCCAAAACAGAACGACACATGTTTCCATGGATTGTGCGGGCTGCACATATTGATTTCAACATATCTCATAGATTCCTATTGACTAATTTAAAATCAGAAAATTGAGAGAAAAAAAAATCATAAAACGTTTTTACTGCTAATCTCTATGCTTATATTAAGAACGTCGATGTCCTGATTGATAACAGCTGTGAATAAAAGATGAAATTTCAAATTTAATATCAACTCTCAAATCAAATAATACGTGTAGAAGTCTAAATTTATTTAGACACGTACTCGTCATTGCAACACATGGGCACGATACTAGGGGAGGATTATATTCATTTCTGTATCTCCTCAATTTATTCTATATAAGAGGCATCATCATATATATTCATTCTGATTTTGCATGTCCAACTTGGGAAGGATTATTTTTGACAGATGCGTTGCATATTGATTACTCTCTTATTTTGGCATTATAATTGTAACATAATCGCTCTCTTTTCTTGTATTCTATAAGTAGCATAGCGCCTAATTTAATTTTGATTGGAATTTGGATGTTGAGCGTGCCAAGAGCTATAATTAACTTTTATCTAATAAAGAACATCATTTGTTTCCTCTTTTTAGCTAACATTATAATTACGACAGTTTTAATTGTAGGCGTGACGGTGGAACTTGATGGTCACGTAAGTGCAAAAAGGATTAGTAATTAATTAAAACCCTAGCGATCTCTTCTTCTTCTTTTTCTTCTAGAGAAACCATCGAGACACATGGGGAAGAGGCAGAGTTGTCGTCTTCAATCTGGGCCCTCCAGCGGATCCCGACTTCTTCGACAGCGTATCATCCATTCTCTCGAAGCAGAGTCGGAGTCGGTCGCCTTGAGCCTCCAGAACCGCCACCCGGAGTATCGCCGCTATAAGCTTCAACCATTCTCTCGTCAGGTCCGTTCTCCATCTTTCTGTTCAACATTTATTTATTTTTCTTCCTTTATTTATTTCTTTATTTCCCTGCTTCCCTATGCGTGCAGTACTGAAATCTGATATTATCCATCCTATTGGTATGTTATATATATTTTTAATTTTTGTTTAAACAAATTCTCCCTCTCTCTCTCCAGGTCAACCAAATCCTAGCATCCCTTCACCACCCTACCACCCCTTCTGTCAGTTCTCATGATGATGATGATGCTTCGGACAGAGATAACTCCGCCTCTCCTACCACCTCACACAAGCGTCGTCGAATTCGTCATCCCTCACTCTCCGTGTCTGATGAAGAATATTATTTTTGGTCCCAATCTACCTCCACCTCACAAGGCGATGATCCTGATCCTGATCTTGAGCCTGATATTGATGTCACCAAATCCATTCTTAGAGACAATTACCTAAAAAAATCAACACAAAAGCAACTGCAGGTGTTGGATGAGTCTGCCTCGATCAAATCATCAGGGAAAATCAGACGGGAGGATAATATGGAGATGGATGTGGAAACAGAAAAGCCGAAGGCTATAGCAACAAATAATGGGCACGTTGATGAGGGAGGAGTCGGTGAGGGGTATAATGGTAATAATGGGGGACATGAAGGAAAGGTGGGGCCGAGATTTGTGGATTTGGGAGGGATGAAGGGAGTGATAGATTTGCTGATAAGGGAGGTGATCGTGCCCTTTTGCCATCCTCAGCTACCCAAGTATTTTGGTGTCAGGCAGCCTACAAAAGGGTTGTTATTGCATGGTCCACCGGGGTGTGGTAAGACTAGTTTGGCACATGCAATTGCAAATGAGACGGGAGTCCCGTTTTATCAGATCTCTGCACCAGAGGTCGTCTCTAGTGTTTCTGGTATGGAGTTTATTTTTCTTAGTTTTGATAATTTTAGGCTAATTGCACTTTCATTTTTGTCTTTTTATAGAGCTATTGGATTTCATTTTATTTCTAAAGGATCTTAATAGTTCTTAAGGAACTAAAATGCAAGGCTTTGTTCCTTTTTTCTTCATTGAAAGAGAATGCGGGTAAGCTTTTTAAATGAGGATTGCAAAATTGATTTAAATTCCCGTTACATGGTGCTGATTATGGAATGAACATCCTAGAAAATTGTAAAACTGTGCTTCCATATCACAAAAGTAAATTGTTATGATCATGAATTTCTCATAAACTTGATCTAGATGCTATGTTATAACTTACTGCTTGTTTTAGCTGCAAATTATGAGCTGATCAACTTTTAGCACAATTTTCATATATTTGGATCTTTCATATCAGGTGACTCTGAAGAGAACATAAGAAGCTTATTTAAAAAGGCATACCGAACAGCACCTTCCATAGTCTTCATAGACGAAATAGACGCCATTGCATCAAAGAGAGACAACCTCCAGAGAGAGATGGAGCGACGAATCGTGACCCAGCTGATTACTTGCATGGATCCGTTCCACCAGGGTGTGGAAGATCAAGAACCAAACTTGTCAAAGGATAAACCACCTGGTTACGTGCTTGTCATTGGAGCGACAAATAGACCTGATGCGCTTGACCAAGCACTGCGACGAACTGGAAGGTTTGACCGGGAGATAGCATTGAGTGTACCAGATGAAGCTGCACGTGTAGATATATTGTCCATGTTGACACAAGGGTAGGTCTTAAGAATCCATGTGGTAACTTATTTTTATGTTCTATTATTTTGGAACAGCTTATGAGAGTGTACCAGATGACCAGTCATGCATTAGGGCAAAAGAAAATAATCTGTTTGTACTTTACTGAAGAAGCTAGTTCATCCTGCATGGTTCAATCTCAGCCTGACTCGCATAAATTTATGCAATTGACACACTAGTTGTATGTACAGGATGAAACTGGAGGGCAAATTTGACCTTTTCAAGATTGCAAGGTCAACACCTGGGTTTGTTGGTGCTGATCTGAAATTTCTGGTGGACAAGGCTGGGAATCTGGCCATGAATAAGGTAATTGACAAGAAAAAATTCTGTTTGAATCAGCAAGATTGGTGGAAGTGGCCTTGGGATGAATCTGAAATGAAGGGCCATAGCATCACGATGGCCGATTTTGAGGTAATTTTTTTTTGAATGCAATGGTTCTTTATTTAGAAAATCATAAAAATAATGCCTCAAGCAGCTCTTCTTCATTGCTGATTGTCTATGCTATATACAAATGCCGAAAGTACATGTTGCCATTCATGTAAGTTCAAGTGATATTGGCCCTTACCGTTAATAAAAGATTTACAGTTACAAATACTGACAAAACCACCAATTCAGCTTACTGCTCAAGTTGTATCTGGATTTCTATTGGCGTAGCACTTGTTTCTGATGCTTCATAAGTCTCATCTTTTATTATTTTTCAGGATGCAACTAAAATGGTACAACCTACTTTAAGAAGGGAAGGATTTTCTTCAATACCTAATGTGACATGGGATGATGTGGGTGGCCTTAGTTTAATAAGAAATGTGTTTGATGAATACATTGTTCAAAGAATAAAAAATCCTGAAGTTTATGAGGTAGACTACTTTCTTCTTGTAAGAATGAATGTTGAAGTTTTTCTTTGAACTGTTCTGACCATGCATTGTTTGATTTATTTTCCAAGAAAATGAGATTAAAATTTGAAGCAGGAATTTTGCTTTTTGGCCCTCCTGGCTGTGGCAAAACCCTGATTGCTAAAGCAGTTGCAAATGAGGCAGGTGCCAATTTTATACACATAAAGGTACTATTAGTTTGTCGTTTCTTCTATTGAGGTTTTGTTTTTCCAGACACTTTCAGTGTACTGGGTTTTACTTCATTTTGTGTGTGTGTGTGTGGGTGGGTGGGCGGGAGTTAGTTGAGTCAGGGCTTTCATTCTTCCCAATAGTTTTGGATATGCTTTAGCTCTTTCTTTCTCAAAGTACACATCAAAATGGCACGTACTTGCACAAAATATCTTATCTTTTATCGCCCTTTAAAAGCCGAACAGTACATTCTGAAGCTTCCTAACAAAGTAACAATTCATATATATGGATATGTTTCACTTTCATCATTTCTTGAAGAACACCGGAAGGATGTATTATTTTGTGCTTCTTTTCAAATATACTATTATTATTTTTCTTTGTTTCAGGGGCCAGAACTATTGAATAAATATGTAGGTGAAAGCGAATCGGAAGTTAGAAAGTTATTTGCGCGTGCACGTACAAACTCTCCTTGCATTATCTTCTTTGATGAGGTAATGGTTATACCATAAAGACAGCACTGTACTGATAGAAAACTGAGCATAGTAGTTTGTTATTCCTTGGCAACACACGTGTGGCATGAGAAAGTTAAAGCCATAGAATGCATGGAAAGTACTTTCTTTCTATGTAATAGCAAGTACATTATTTTATCCTTGATATTTCCAAACAAATTTCATCTTTTGTTAATTTCTTTAGGTAGATGCTCTGACTACAAGGAGAGGCGAAGAGGGAGGATTGGTAGTAGATCGTCTAGTGAACCAGGTTGCTATACGAAACCTAAAATACTTTTTCACCCTCTCTCTTGCTATTTTTGTTATTTTTTGTAATTTATTTATTTGTTTAATTTGGTTATCAGCTTCTGATAGAGCTTCACGGGGCTGATAACCGTCAAGGTGTTTTTGTTATTGGAGCCACAAACAGGTAAGAGGTCCCTCTTTAATTTGTTGCTACATACAACTACCAGACCAATTACTTTTTATTGAGTTGCTCTCAAAGACTAATGTTGATATCTTCTCTGATATTAGTTTAGTGTGCAGAAATAGTATGAGCCATAACAAATTATCATATGGGAGTTTTTTGTTAATTAATAATTCCCAGATCCTGCTTCATGTCCTGTTCTTGCTAACATAAATTGATATAATGAATAAAATTGGTAACTATTGACAGTAGGATGGATGGATACCTTTGTTTTCTTTTGTCATTTTTACATTGTTTTGATATAACCATAAGTCTTAGCTATTTTGGGTTAATTTACTTATTTAATAAGGTGACCTTTATGTGCATGCAATATATGGAGTGTAATGTGAAAATTAAGGACCTAAATCTTATTGCATAAAAGATTAAAATGGGTTTTGAATTCCACAAAAATCCAACCTGTTAGCTAAGAATCATTCTTAGCTTTATATATCATCATATGACAGGATAGAGGTGAAATCATTCTTAGCTTATATATCATCATATTACAGGATAGAGGTGAAATCATTCTTAGCTTATATATCATCATATTACAGGATAGAGGTGATGGATCAGGCACTACTGAGGCCTGGAAGACTTGGAAAGATACTATATGTTCCGCTTCCCGGTGCAGACGAGCGAGTGGCTATCATGAAGGCCCATGCACATAAGAGGCCCATTGATGCTAATGTGGACCTTGATGCTCTGGCCCGAATGGAGCGGTGCAACAATCTATCGGGTGCAGACCTTGCCTCTCTGGTAAAATCTTTCTCTCGATCTCTCCCTCTTTGGATGTGTCGATCTCTAAACTATATTACAGGCTCGGTTTAGGTAATGTATACATCCAATATGATCTGATCAGCTAAATACCATGATTTTTTTTTTAGATGCTTATAGCTCAACTTAGGCAAAAATTTAGATCCTATTGCTTGATATTTTCCTAATTAAAACAAATCCGTATCATTTTTAAATTCGGGTAAAATTGAAAAAAAAAGGAGGAATGGGGCTATATCTATCATGGCCAAAACCTCAAACCAGCATGACATGTTATCATTATTGTCCCTTTCTGTGTTTTCAGTTTTTTTTTTTTTGCTTCATTGTTTTTCTCGGTTGTAGGTGGATGAAGCAGCTAGGTTTGCAATACGAGACATGGCAAATGAAACCAATATCTCAAATGAATTCTCTATTAAGGCATCTCATTTTGAGCATGCTTTATCTAAAATAACCCCATCTGTCACCGATGAGGTATGAGGTTTTCTATTCTCTTTTCCAATTTTGGGGTGGTGACTTGATTATTTTGCCACATGGTTGTTTTCTATTATAACTTGTATTTTGTGCTTTATTTTTTTTCAGCAAAGAGAATACTATGAGGCCTTGTCAAAAAAATATCAAGCCGGATAGTTAACGTTATATAAAATGTATGGTTCATGCAGTTTTCTATGTTATTTTTCTACTTTTGTCGTTAATCTTTTGATTATGCTTCCTAACTAGGGTTATTGAATATCATACTTTTTATTTACATGTATAATTTTATGAGAATCAAATTAACCAATACAAGTTACATATATATGTTCCTATATATATATATATATATCTTTCAACTTCATAAAGATTTATTCCAGTGAAAATTTTATAATTTACATATGCTTCTTTCAGCCTTATGACTAGCTAACAATTGTCAGCGTCCATAATTAAACTCATGAGATTCATAGAAAAATAAATAAATAAAAAAGAAAAGGAATTTCAGAGGGCAATTAATTTATAAACGCTTTCTTTCAATCTCAGTGTCCCTTGCCAAGATAATTTACTGAAATGTCATGGAGGCAAATTCTTTCATAGGATTAATAAAATCAAGATAAGAAAGAATTTTTTTCCTAATAATATGTTGTAAAGCATTTTTGTTCTCAAGTTTGACATTGTCAAGTTCATTTAACGGAAAAATGCAAAACAAGAAATTGTTGGTTCAGACATTTAATAATGGCATTATTAGATGTCATAGTCTAATCCTTGCCTGAAATTATAATTTATATCTTGCTCCTAAATTTTGTTTTTCTAAGTAATTTAAATCTGACGAAGATTAGTTCTCAGTCATGAAAAAATGTTGTAACATGGCAGGCAAGTTAAACAAAAATTTCAATCATTAAAAAATGCAAGATCAGAAAATAAAATGACCACAAATTAATTGAAAGGAAAGATTTTATAGAAACAGTAACAGAAAATTTATTTATTTATTGCACAGAAAATTGCTAAAAATACAAATTATTTATAATAATTCATAGAGACTAAGAAAAATAAAACTATATTATATTCCAACTAAGAAAAATTGTAATAATAATAAACTATACCAATCAAGTACCTATAAGACTAACCAGTAATATTATCTATTTATAACATTTATTAGAATCAGACTATCAATATATGTATATCTAACAAATTATCATTACTAATAGTATTTTTATCAATTCAGTACCTTGGAAGCTCCGAAACTGATTCAAAAAATCCTGATTCGAAGTTAGAAAAATAGGATTCGGTTTCAGGAGCAGCAACAAAATAAACCAGTTCATCCTGAAAATTGGGATGCACAATTATATATCTCAAGAGTGTCTCCAACACCATTCGATCACTTTCTCCAACTGCAGACATACATGACAAAAATTGGTATCTGGGAGATGCTCTGCAAAGAACAATTTCAAATCAGCTGGTATAAAAAATGTCCGACCACACAACAATGAGTGGCCAGAAAGTCCTTTTAATTTTGACAGGTTGGTCACCCCGATTAAAACCAGTATAAAAATAAGTAAATTACCCTAAAAAAAAATGAAACAATAAAATCATTCAAATTTTGAGATCCAAAATTTACCAAATGAAATTTATCAATTATCATTTTTGAAGTTATTAATTAATTTTGATTTTCTCCAAAATTTTATGCTCATTGTGAAAATTTTAAAATTTTAATAAAGATCTTCAGTAGTATTTGCTCAAAAATCAAGATTGTATATATGTAAATGGTAGAAGTTGCAATTGGCATGATTGACTTATAAAACTATTGCAATGAATACTTTACACATGAGCCAAAGGTAATTTTTACGTGATATGAGAGAGACCATAATGAATTCAGTATGAAACTTGGCATGAACAAGTGACTCGTTAATAGTGCGGCTTTGGCTGCTTCCAGCTCATCCTTACGATCAAGGAGCTTTTGCATGAATTCAAAATGAAACTTGGCATGACTCGTTAATAGTGAACGAGATTGAAATCAATTCAAAGTGAAACTTGGCATGAACAAAGTATGCATGAAGAATCCATGAATTTCCAATAAATAAAAATCTTTTCTTACAAGGACATCAATTATTAAAGGTTAATAAACTATGGAACAAAATTTAATGCCTTCAAAAAAATCACACCAAATTTAGTGACGAAAATAATTTTTGTGAGAAATTAAAATGAAATGTTTTAATCTAACGTCCGTATAATTAATCAAACCAAACCACGGATAGTGAAGAATGTTTTGAGGCTTATTTTGTTGACCGCCAAAAAGAAGTCAATAATTCATTCGTTCGTTTTCTTTATTTTTCCGAATCAGCATATGATTGACTTGTGAAATTTTATCAAACAAATAATTTTCTTTGTTATTTTTTTTAACAGTTTTACTATTCAGATGGAGAAGGAATGACGCTCAAATAGTAAAAATCCCAAATCGTTGCACATCGTCTAACAATAATATACTAGAGAAAATTATAAAATTAATAATTTGATATTGTAAAAGGTTTTTTGAATATAGGTAATTTTAAAAAGATATTAAAATGCTAATTTTATTGCTGGTGTTTTCGATAAAATGCAAATATTTATTCAATAATCAAACTTAAGCTGTTAATTTATTAGTTAATTAAGTAGGTCAACGTGTAGTCAAGAACCTGTACAAATAAAAGGCATTAGTTAATTAAGTAAGGTTAGGTGTCAGCATTAGCAAAGAGAAACAACACAAAGAGCCTTATATATTTGCATTATTTATTCTGAATTGTTTAATTAGTTGTATATCATGCATCAGAAGACACCATTAGAATCTGCATTATATATATTAGTGGGTATTAGATTGCATTTCATTAATTTGGTTGTTAACCATCTTTGGAAA
Organism: Carex kokanica; assembly: GCA_025461125.1. Lineage (NCBI taxonomy): Eukaryota > Viridiplantae > Streptophyta > Magnoliopsida > Poales > Cyperaceae > Carex > Carex kokanica. Next base: position 493,531 of record JAJGRX010000675.1, on the reverse strand, counting down.
TGAAACATACTCACATATATATAATATCTAACTTTACACCACTTTTTGACGTGATTTTATTATTTCCTAATTCGCTGATGGAAATATATAGTTGCAATGATCAAGGGAATAAGCTTCATGATTTCGAAAATAATGTCGTGCGGTTACAATGCGGAGAATCACCTCATTCCCATGTCATTTCCAATAGGTGGAGAAAGAAAACTCGAAGAACTGGCAATGGTTTAAGAGGATTTATGTGTGTATTCTTCGACGGACACAAGAAAAAACATACATATTTGAATTGGTACGTACAAGACTGGCGACGAATGTGTTCACCGATTGTGTTCACTGCATGTCGCACATAACTTAACGAGGAACATACATGACGAGAACATATATATGCATGTAAGCAGTTCAAGGATTTAGTTAAGAAAAAAAACCAAGAAGGTTCAACAAAGGTATGTATGCAATTATCGAAAATGTTCAGTCAATACTCATCATGAAGTTCCAAATTATATTTAAGCAGTATGTGCTTGGAGACTTTTGATTGTTGGAGATTAGATAAATCCAGACTCTGATTGTTGATGATTTATCGGCCCATATCGGCCCATGATTTGTCAGCCCATTAAAGCCTAGATAATTGACATGATTTGTCGACCCATTAAATTACAAGCTGCTCAATTCAGCATTTCTAATATCTTTAATGTTTCTCTAAAGTGCAAATAGAAGATAATTCAGCATTTCAGTTCTTAATTTTTTCATATGTTGCATTACTTTCTACAGGTATGAATGCTGGCAAATTCTAAAATTTATTTGCTCTTTTATGTTTCTTATGTCTTTTATTTTTATTTTTTTGCTAGAACTTAATATTTACTTTTCTAAAATTTCTAATATTATATTTACCATTCTAAAATATCAAAAACTAAAAAAATTACTGAATTTATTGACTTTCATATTAAAACTTATTGTAATTAGAAAACACCCATTTTACACTGTATTAATAATTAAACAATATGTAGCTTGTTTATGAAAAATATGTTGTCTTCTAATTGCCCGATTTTGAGAGAGCAAATGATTCATTTTATTGCCACCATGTTTGTGTCACAAGTAGAGAAATAAAACATTTATTCTAGGAATTTCATAGTTAGAAAACAAATATTTTTTCTAACATAGCCTACGTATTTTTTTTTTTTTTAAAATAAATGGTCAAGTGAGTACTTTATAAATTTAAAATGATTTTCAAAGAAATATTGCTTGATGTACTTTTTGGTCTTTTCTCAATGTTGCTTAATTACAGTTAAAGGACCGTGGTTTTATTATTGTAAAATTATTGTTTAATATTTTTCTATAAATTAATTGATATATAAATTATTATTTTAAACTTTCACAATTTTTACATGAAATTAGTTGACTTATTTCATGTGATATGTCAATTTATTTAACAAGAAAACATTTTGAAACACAAATATATTGCTTACATATACTAAAATCTCAAAAATGATGGGAGAATTTCAAAATATATATGAACATCTTAAAGTAGAGTAGTAATCAAATAGTTCTCATATAATCAAATCATTATATATGATAAGTCAGGGAAATATACCTGCAAGAAAATACTTCTTAAAATATAACGTCCTGAAATATTTCATTGTACAAGACTGGCAGCACAGGATCATGTCACATGTACATAAATTCTCATATATTACAGCGACCCCAATTTGGCTGAGAATTTTGTTATAAAAGGAGTCCTGAAGCTAAGACCTGGCTTGTGAGCAATTTGACAATGTCCCAAGTGAAGATTATTACCACCTCAAAACTTCAACTACCTGCCGGTATTGATTATCCACCCCCCGGCTCAACCATAGAACTCTCGTTCTTTGATGTCTGGTGGGTGCCGTTTCAACCCATGAAAACTCTACTTCTCTACCCGAGCACCACCGTCTCCTCCTCTTCTTTCAATTCTTTCAAGTCTTCCCTTGCCCTTACCCTACCCCACTTCCACCTCCTTGCCGGTGATCTCACGTATTTGCCTGTCTCTGACGACGTAGCCATCGTCTGCTCAGATGATTCAGGTGTCACTGTCATCGAGGCAGAATCAGACCTTGACATCTGCCGCCTTTCTGGTGATCCCACACATGATGTGGAATCCTTCTTCCAGCTAGTGCCCAACACATCTCATGAAGAAATGCCGATGCCAATTCTCACTGTCCAATACACTAAGTTCTCTGGCGGTGGGGTTGCAGTTGGCATCTCTACTCATCATACAGCCATGGATGCTTGGGGCTTATGGCAATTTATAGATTTTTGGGCCAAGACGTCCCGTGACGGCATAGTGCCATCAGGCTTGGTGCCCGTACATGACCGAGCAGTTATTGTGTACCCATGTAAAGAGGAGACTAAGAAAGAGAGACTCATTGCCTTTGCTCCCAACCGACCAAAGGCAAGTAAATGTACTGTTAAATGGACATTTTGTTTACCACAAAAGCTTGGGAAGATTGAGTTTTATTGGCATTTACATGCATATACACTTATACAGAATACAGGCTTGCATTCGTACCAATAATTAATTAAGATCATGTCTGCAAATTAAACTTCCATTATTTGTTCCTGTGAGCATTGCAGATTAATCCAGTCGCCAGTATATCCGATCTCAAGAAACTCACTCGGAGGGTATTTACACTGGATCTGACAACCATCCAACTTCTCAAGCAACGAGCAATTCAAGAATACACAGCCGATAATTCATCCCCTCCAACAACTTTTCTAGTCCTCGCGGCACATACCTGGATCTCAATTGCCCGTGCAAGAGGCATCACTAGCGAAAACGACAAACCCACATTCCTAATCTGCCTTATGGATTGTCGAACCCTGCTTCCTTCTCCCATGAGCCCTTCATACACAGGCAACTGTTTGTTGCCTTGCATTGTGCATTCAACAGGCAGCGCTCTTATGCCTGACAATGGGTTTGGACAGACCTGTACTACTATTGCAGAGACCGTGCGCTCGACAAAAGACCGAGTAATGGGATGTAATGGCCAGGAGAAACTTGCATTAAATTTAGCATCATTGAGTGGTTTGAGGGTTGCTTTCATAGGATCAAACAGACTGCAGGTGTACCGAGCCGATTTTGGGTGGGGTATACCGGGATTAGAGGCGCTTGTGTCGCTGAGTGGTGATGGTGAAGTGGTGATGTCAGCCGGGAAGGAGAAAGACAGTGTGCAAATAACAGTGGGGCTCAAGGAAGACATGGAGGCATTCATCCATGCCTTTGAGGGAGGGTTGAATTCTCTCAAGCAATAAGCACAAGCACTGTTAAATTAATTCAATAAAGTGATTATAAGTCGTGTTTAATATGGGCAAGAAAAGTTATATTTAAAACCAAAAGAGGCATGAGAAGAAATATTATTGATGAGCTAGATCGTTATATTTATCATGAACTTAGTTTGATATCTATTATGTATTGGAAAGTTGTATTGGAAAATAACATGGAAGATGTTGGAAGTTATTAACTTAATGATTTACCACACTAGAATTATAGATCAATTAAGGAACAGATTGTTTAAATCTGGTGTGTGAAAAACTGTCCTTCTGAAGTTTTGTGAAACATAATTAAACACATACAAGAATAAGCTTATGAAAATAATTGAAACAAAATTGACAGATGGTAGCACAATAATTTATTAAACTACTTAGAAAGCATTAACATACAAAGAATAATAATTTTGCAATGCAAAGTTTAAGTTAGAATCAATCAGTAGTCATTACTAAGCTACTTGGAGTAAATTAGAAAAAGGAATCCATTCACAAAATAACCTTTTTGAGTAATGGTTGGAAAGTCAATCCATCCACATTGATTATCTATGATAAAAACACAAAAATAAATGATCATTTATTCCACCGGAAAAAAATTGTGATTATCTATGATAAACATCAAATTCAGATAACACCTTTAGTCAAGAAAAAAATAAAAAAATAAATGCCAAGAAAATTATGAAACTTGAAGTTTGAACTATATATGATGTAAGAGAAAAGGATCGAGATAAAGAGATACAATAGCGAGTAAACTTAATTTGTTTATCTGATTTCTCTCTTTTACAAGAGCCGTAACATAAATAACTGTTGGAAATAATAAACTTAATTAATTGGTTAATTAATTAGTCAAATAGTTAGAGTGAATGTATTTTGATTTTCTAGATAATTAAATGTTTAGGTTTTCTAAAATCATGTTGAGTTATACAATTTATGCACTTGGTATTTCTGTTTTGTGAAATGATATTTATGTCCTAGAATATCTAAAGAGCACCACATGGAATATAAATTGAGATGTTGTCATTTGTAATTTATAAGATTGTAAGATAATATTGATAATAAAAATTAAATTTCTGTTATATAGTGTTTTCTCTTCCACTATTAAATATATTAAGTTCATATTATATACTAACAATAACAAAATAGAAAGATGCGGAAGAATCTCTAAGAGAGAGGAAAGTTCTAGCCCCTTTAGGTGGGTTGGGCCTATATGGACCACAAATAATACTTTAATTGTTTTCCGTGCATAAACAAATCTGTCACAGTGACGACGCAATTAACTTTTACATGTATACAAAATATAGAATTTTCGTAGTTGATTAACAACCTACATTAGAAATATCAAATTAAATACTTACATATATAATGCAAAGGAGGGCGTCATACGACACCATCTCATTAGGACTGAGTACAATATTTTTCATAATATAGATTAGTTTATTCAAGATTCACCATTTCATCAAGATCTAACAGTTCTAATTACACGTGACTAGTCACGTTTGATCACGTTTGCTCTGTTTGACCAAACATATTGTCTCCTAACGTTACTGGTCACGTTTGTCACATTTGATCACAGTTAACTATTTTTTTCATAATTTAGATTAGTTTATTAATTCAAGATTCATCATTTGATGAAGATCTAACGGTTCTAATTACACGTGACTTGATAGACCACGTGTTGTGACCATAGAAGGCAAAATCGGCCGTTCCGGAGCGGGATCGGATGGTGCCGATCCGATTTCAAGCTGATTTACGCGGATAGTGCAGATTTCGGCTAATTTCGACCGTTCCGGCCAGAATTCGGTCCGTTCAGGTCAGCTTTCGGCTCGTTCCGATCAAATTTCGGCCGAAATGCGAATTAATAAACAAACATAAAAAAAAATTTGAGCTGCGTGGATCGAACCCAGGTCCTTTAGCTAGGGAGCAAAGCTATTTACCACCACACCATCCAACTTGTGTTGTTATATAACACAACTCATTTATATATAACAATTGTAATTCACTAATTCGTACCAATTCATTCAATCACGGATTTGTAATGCTTGTATTATATTGTATTAGTGGATTATTTGATTGTAATAATTTTTCTAAATTTTGAGATTTGTGTGAGAATAAAACGTACGACTCAGATATCATTCTAGTCAGTCAGGTATTGCACTGACCTAAATGGATTAGCCGAGAAAAAGAGTTCTCCAATTAAGCTCATGCATGTGCAGCACGATAAGCACATGCACACAAATCTGTCTAATTTTCCGACAAAGTAGGTTCATACAGATTCAACTTACGGTTGAAATTAAACAACTTTAATTGAAACGGTCCAAAATTGATTTATTTTTATGTTTTTTCTTTGCAGAATGATAGGCCTGACAGATATCAGAATACACGGCACGTGGTGCATTGATATCAATGTATTGTTTCTGTCAGGTGTTCATCTTATTCCACACATCAATTCAATAATTTCTTGATTCATGAGAATCTAGAATGTGACACTGACACAAAAATTAAAACATGTTTCAAATTAATGTAGAATTCGTGAACATGTTGGAAGCAATATGTATAATTTGATGTTTATTTATGGCTAGCAAAATTTGGGGCTAGCAAATAATATAAACAGTTATTTTGTATGTTATTAAGAAAAAAAAGATGGGACTTATTGCAACAGTTGTTAGCCAAAATGTTAGAAGAGGGACTTTTCAGAACAACTATTAACGCAAATTGTTATAACGGTAATTCAGTATAGAGAATTGTTATAAGACATTTTCTCTTCTAACATAACACAACATAATACAATATTTCATAGAAACCATACATTATATTCATTCCATTACATAACTTGCATGAAAATTATTGATACTTGTTAGATTTTGAGAGAGATGCAAAGCTGAGGAGAACAGTAATTTATTGTATTGATTTTTGTTGTTTTTCTCAAAAACTTATATTTACAATCTCTCTCATGAGTATATATAATCTTCTTGAGGCTATTTTACCGTTAGAGATAACGGTAATATCTATTTCTATCCTTTTTACAATTTTCCCCTTTTTTTCTATTTTACACTTTTAACCCTCTACTTTTGTTCTATTTTCAACACTCCCCCTCAAGTTAGGATTATAAATATCGATCAATCCTAGCTTGCTTATATTTTCTTCAAATGGCTTCGGATCAAGTCCCTTTGTAAAGATATCCGCCAATTGATCTTCGCTTCTTACAAAAGGAGTTTCAATTTCCTTTGCTTGTATTTTTTCTCTAATAAAATGGCAATCGACTTCGATGTGTTTTGTTCTTTCGTGAAACACCGGGTTGGAAGCTATATGTCGTGCCACTTGATTATCACAAAACATTTGCATTGGGGCATGGATTTTAATTCCCACATCCGAAAGTAGTTGCTTGATCCATGTCAACTCACTTGCGGTGGACGCCATGGCACGATATTCCTCTTCGGCGCTTGATCGTGCCACGACGTTTTGTTTCTTGCTTTTCCATGTGACTAAATTTCCGCCTACAAATGTGCAAAATCCGGTTGTCGATTTTCTATCGAAGCTCCCGGCCCAATCTGCATCGGAATAGCCACACACATTGTTAGAATTATTATTTTTCATACAAATTCCTTTTCCGGGAGTTCCTTTTAAATATCTTAGAATTTTATTTATTGCCTCTAAGTGTGGTGTTCTAGGGGCATGCATAAATTTGCTAATTTGACTTACCGAAAAACAAATATCCGGACGTGTTACCGTTAGGTATATTAATTTTCCTACAAGTCTTTGGAATTGATTTATATATTCTAAAGGTTCACCATCTTCGGTATTTAATTTATTCTTACCATCTATTGGTGTTGAGGCCGGTTTACAACCTAGTTTACCGGTTTCTTTTAATAAATCTAAAGTATATTTTCGTTGGGAAATAAACAGACCCTTTTTTGAATGTGCGATTTCTATTCCTAGAAAATATTTTAAATAACCAAGATCCTTAATGTCAAATTTTTCTTTCCATTGAAATTTTTTTATCAATTTCTTCTTGGTTATTTCCGGTGATTATAATATCATCAACATATACTAATATAATGGTAGTTCCTTCAATTTTTACAAATAATGAATGATCGGCACTACTAACTTTGAAATTATACGAAATTAAATGAGAGCTTAGCTTGCCATACCATGCTCTTGGAGATTGCTTCAATCCATAAATAGCTTTCTTCAATTTGCAAGCTAATTCATGATTTTTACCTTTTTTATGACCGGGTGGTAAAGTCATATATACCTCTTCTTCAAGTGTTCCTTGAAGAAAGACATTTTTGACGTCCATTTGGTAGAGTTTCCAATTTTGGTTTACTGCAATAGAAAATAAAATCCTTACGGTATTCATTTTGGCCACCGGTGCAAAAGTCTCATGGTAATCTATACCATATGTTTGGGTATAAGCTTTGGCAACTAATCTTGCCTTGTACCGTTCTACGGTACCATCACAATTGTATTTGATTTTATATACCCATTTACATCCAACGGGTTTTTTATTTTTTGGTAATGGTTCAATAATCCATGTATTATTTTTTTCTAAGGCATGAAGTTCTTCTTTCATAGCCTTGCACCATACCGATTGGCTTATAGCCTCTTCAAAATTTCTTGGTTCTTCTATTTTGGAAATTGAACTAAGAAATGCATGGTGTGTTTTTGAAATATTTTTATATGAAATAAAATTTTCAATAGGATATTGAACCTTATAGGTTACGACATCTCGTAACCTTGTTGACGGTTGAGTAGGCCGAATTGATCTTCTTAGTGGAATTTCTTCAATGTTTTCACTTTCAACTTCAATATTATCACCTTCTTCTTCTTCCTCGGCCCCACTTTGAGAAATATTATTTTCTTCTTCTTCGTCTTCATTCCCTACAATTTTTTGCTCAACAATTTGATTAGTAGACATAGGAACAATAAAATCATTTGTGCTAATTTGATTATCAATTTCATCTTTATTTGTTTTAAAGTATGGCTCATTTTCAAGGAAAGTTACATCTCTAGAAATATATAATTTTTGGTTTATAACATCATAGCATTTATACCCCTTTTTTTGAAATGAGTATCCTAAAAAAATTGCTTTTATAGAAGTATGATCTAATTTATCTCTTTTATTTTGGTGTACTAACATGTACATCCAAAGACTCTTAAATGATTAAAAATTATTTTTCTTTGATAAATAATTTCTAATGGACTTTTATTTTTTAATACAACACTTGGCAACCTATTAATCAAATAAGTTGCGGTGAGAACGGCATCCGACCAATAGATTTTTGGAACATTGGTTTGGAACATGAGTGCTCTTGTCATTTCAAGTAAATGACGATTTTTTTTTCGGAAATTCCGTTTTGTTGTGGGGTGTAGACACAAGTTGTTTGATGTATGATTCTCTTTTGTTTCAAAAATTAGAAAATTTTTGATTTACAAATTCCGTTCCATTATCGGTTCTAAGAACTTTAATCCTTGTATTATATTGATTTTCAACTAAGTTTGAAAAATCTTGGAAGTGAGAAAAAACTTCACTTTTATTTTTTAACAAATATAGAAATGTCAATCGTGAAAAATCATCTATGAATATAACAAAATATTTAAACCCATTATAAGAATCTATGGGAGCGGGTCCCCAAACATCGGAATGAACAAGTTCAAATATTTGATTACTTTTCGAAATTGAATTTGCAAAAGGGAGTCTTGTATGCTTAGCTAATTTGCATACTTCACAATTACTACAATCCAAATTAGAAAAATCAAAAATACATTTTAAAGTCCTATCGGAAGGATGCCCTATCCTTCTATGCCATAATTGTCCCATGTCTTGCATTTTTGTATTGAAATTGTATTTTTTGCTATACAAAAAATAGAGTCCATTTTGAAAAATGCCTTCACCAATCATCCTCTTGGATATTATATCCTGAAAAATAACATTTTGTGATGAAAAAATGATTTCACAATTTATTTCTTTTGAGAGTTTACTTATGGACAATAAATTTGCGGTGCAATTTGTTACATGTAAAACATTTTTAATTTCTTTTAAGAAAACTATAATTGAGCCATAACCACAAATTTCCATTTTTTCACCATTTGCTACATAAACAAATTCTTGACCTTTGCTTTTTTGATAATTTTGCAACAAATTTTTGTTTCCGGTCATGTGGTCGGTAGCACCGGAATCTAGAATCCATACCGAATTATTTTTGGAGTGTTCTTGATTTAGATTTCCTAAATATGTATATTTTTGTGGATTTATTTCATTATTTTCGGTTTCAGATCTGCCATTCACCCTTTTATGTGGTATCACATACTTAATTCGATTTGGGCTTAGATTAAATTCATTGTCTTGGGCTTCTAAATTAAAAAAACCTGATTTGGGCCTGTTTAAAAGCCCGCTGAGTTGAGTGAAGAGAGTTGAAATTTCTGATCGGGTGGGAGGCGCAGCAGCAAATGCGGACCCGGTAGGGAAAGCAGACCCGATAGAGTGGAAAGCGGACCCGGCAGGGAAAGCAGCGGACCCGGCAGGAAAAAAAATGGACCCATTGGTCTGAACAGGGCCGGACCCAATAAGAGGGTATACAGACTCTGAACCGGACCCGTTTTCTCTTCCTCTGTCACTCTGGTCTCCTTGGAACTTCGCCGCTCCCCCAAATCTCTTCTCCCCCTTAGGGTTTTTCATTTTTTCGCCTTTTCCGCTGTTGCCCCACCATTTCGGCCTTAGTTCGGGGTGGAGAAACCAGCATTTGTTCTTTTCATGGCCCTCCTTTTTGCAATGTTCACAATTTTCAGTTGTTTTGGCCGAATTAGGGTTTTGGCCGAAATTAGGAAAAATTGATCTCTTGGCCACGGCGAAACCATGAGTTTTGTGTCCCTCGTCTCTTGTGATTTGCGGACCACTCATGATTTCTCTTCGGCTCTCCTCTTGTTGGATCATGTTTTTTATTTGAGAATATGGCGGAAGCGGAATGGTGTTCATGATCTGAGCTCGTACGGCCTCGTAGCTGGGGTTTAATCCCGCAAGGTACTCGAAAATGTCATCTTCTTCTTGCCGTTTTTGTATTACTGCCAAGTCAGTAGTTGGCGGTCGGTATGATCGGAGCTCATCTTTTTTCTTTTGAAGAGCACCAAGGTACTCTATATGCTTTCTGTTGCCTTGCTTTTCTTGTTGTATTTCTTGCTTGAGTTGGTAGATACGGGAATAATTATTTTCTTGCCCGTACATACCTTTCACGGCTTGCCATAGTTCAAAAGCCGTGTCAGCGAGGAGAAAGAGCTCTGAAATAGATGGCTCCATGGAATTTGTGAGCCATGTTATGATTTTATCGTTGTGGGTTCTCCATTTCTTTGCTGCCTTTTTTTCAGATTCGGTCAGCAAATTTGGGTTTTCGGGTTTTGGCTCGGTATTTTCTCCTGTGATGTATTCTCGCATCTCTCGACCGCTGAGCGCTCTAGATGCGGCCTTTGCCCATGTAAGGTAGTTCTTGCCATTGAGCAAAGTATTTGTGAGCTTGGAGGTATTGGTAGCCTCGAGTTGCCCCTCTTGAGCCATTTTATTGCTCTGCTGAACTTTCTGTTATGGATTTTGTTGCTGATTTGTTGTGTACCAGTTTACTGGTAAATTGATGGAAATTTTCGGTCACAGAACTTAGTGCTCTGATACCATGTTAGATTTTGAGAGAGATGCAAAGCTGAGGAGAACAGTAATTTATTGTATTGATTGTTGTTGTTTTTCTCAAAAACTTATATTTACAATCTCTCTCATGAGTATATATAATCTTCTTGAGGCTATTTTACCGTTAGAGATAACGGTAATATCTATTTCTATCCTTTTTACAATCTTCTTGAGTGGTTTGAGGGTTGCTTTCATAGGATCAAACCGACTGCAGGTGTACCGAGCCGATTTTGGGTGGGGTATACCGGGATTAGAGGCGCTTGTGTCGCTGAGTGGTGATGGTGAAGTGGTGATGTCAGCCGGGAAGGAGAAAAACAGTGTGCAAATAACAGTGGGGCTCAAGGAAGACATGGAGGCATTCATCCATGCCTTTGAAGGAGGGTTGAACTCTCTCAAGCAATAAGCACAAGCAGTGTTAAATTAATTCAATAAAGTGATTATAAGTCGTGTTTAATATGGGCAAGAAAAGTTATATTTAAAACCAAAAGAGGCATGAGAAGAATTATTATTGATGAGCTAGATCGTTATATTTATCATGAACTTAGTTTGATATCTATTATGTATTGGAAAGTTTTATTGGAAAATAACATGGAAGATGTTGGAAGTTATTAACTTAATGATTTACCACACTAAACTAACAGACAGGGCCTACATATAGAATTATAGATCAATTAAGGAACAGATTGTTTGAATCTGGTGTGTGAAAAACTATCCTTCTGAAGTTTTGTGAAACATAATTAAACACATACAAGAATAAGCTTATGAAAATAATTGAAACAAAATTGACAGATGGTAGCACAATAATTTATTAAACTACTTAGAAAGCATTAACATACAAAGAATAATAATTTTGCAATGCAAAGTTTAAGTTAGAATCAATCAGTAGTCATTAATAAGCTACTTGGAGTAAATTAGGAAAAGGAATCCATTCACAAAATAACCTTTTTGAGTAATGGTTGGAAAGTCAATCCATCCACATTGATTATCTATGATAAAAACACAAAAATAAATGATCATTTATTCCACCGGAAAAAAATTGTGATTATCTATGATAAACATCAAATTCAGATAACACCTTTAGTTAAGAAAAAAATAAAAAAAATAAATGCCAAGAAAATTATGAAACTTGAAGTTTGAACTATATATGATGTAAGAGAAAAGGATCGAGATAAAGAGATACAATAGCGAGTAAACTTAATTTGTTTATCTGATTTCTCTCTTTTACAAGAGCCGTAACATAAATAACTGTTGGAAATAATAAACTTAATTAATTGGTTAATTAATTAGTCAAATAGTTAGAGTGAATGTATTTTGATTTTCTAGATAATTAAATGTTTAGGTTTTCTAAAATCATGTTGAGTTATACAATTTATGCACTTGGTATTTCTGTTTTGTGAAATGATATTTATGTCCTAGAATATCTAAAGAGCACCACATAGAATATAAATTGAGATGTTGTCATTTGTAATTTATAAGATTGTAAGATACTATTGATAATAAAAATTAAATTTCTGTTATATAGTGTTTTCTCTTCCACTATTAAATATATTAAGTTCATATTATATACTAACAAGAGGAGGGGTCAAATTACACCTTTTTTGGTGACACACTTTGACACCTACCATTTTCAAAGTCCAAATAGTCGATCCAAACCGTTCAACATGATGGATATATTAAAATGTGCTTGGAGATCAAATTTTACATTTTTTTGAATTTTTTTACTATTTATTAAGATGGTTACAAAATCGTTGTTTTCAGACCATTGAAAAACAACATTTTGTAACCATCTTAATAAATAGTAAAAAAATTCAAAAAAATGTAAAATTTGATCTCCAAGCACATTTTAATATGGTGATCATGTTGAACGGTTCAGATCGACTATTTGGATTTTGAAAACGCAAAATTGACATATGAAAAAAACAGTGTCATGATGTGTCAAAAAAAAGGATGTAATTGGATCCCTCCTCTACTAACAATAACAAAATAGAAAGATGCGGAAGAATCTCTAAGAGAGAGGAAAGTTCTAGCCCCTTTAGGTGGGTTGGGCCTATATGGACCACAAATAATACTTTAATTGTTTTCCGTGCATAAACAAATCTGTCACAGTGACGACGCAATTAACTTTTACATGTATACAAAATATAGAATTTTCGTAGTTGATTAACAACCTACATTAGAAATATCAAATTAAATACTTACATATATAATGCAAAGGAGGGCGTCATACGACACCATCTCATTAGGACTGAGTACAATATTTTTAGCCGTGTCTAGAGTGGAAAAAATGTGTCGTGCCGTAATTGACACGTTCTGACTTTCGTCATGTGTTATGCTGTATCATACCATGAGTAAAATATTGAGGGGTGGTCACGTCATGCATGATCACGCCACGTGAGTCATGCCGTTCCGAAATATGCCGTGTCGGAACGTGCCGTGACTAAAAGTGTTGTGTGCCCTAACGTGACTGGTCACATTTGATCACGTTTAACTATTTCTTTCATAATATAGATTAGTTTATTCAAGATTCACCATTTGATCAAGATCTAACGGTCCTAATTACACGTGACTAGTCACGTTTGACCAAACATGTCGTGTCCTAACATTACTGGTCATGTTTGTCACATTTGATCACGGTGAACTATTTTTTTCATAATTTAAGTTAGTTTATTAATTCAAGATTCATCATTTGATCAAGATCTAACGGTCCTTATTACACGTGACTCGCGGGACCACATGCGGTAACCAGATATTTCGCGTGACATGTTGTGCCATGTCAAATTTTCGAAAGATAGTCACGGCACGCGACACACAAGTACGCATGCCGTGCTGTTCCGTGATAGAGCCAGCTCTGCCGTACTATTTTTCCCACTCTAACCGTACCTAAAGTAGTACAGTGTCTATTTAGACATAGAGGTCTGTTTTGAGATTTGTGTGAGAATAAAACGTACGACTCAGATATCATTCTAGTCAGTCAGGTATTAATTGCACTGATCTAAATGGATTAGCCGAGCAAAAAGAGTTCTCCAATTAAGCACATGCATGTGCAGCACGATAAGCACAAATCTGTCTAATTTTCCGACAAAGTAGGTTCATACAGATTCAACTTACGGTTGAAATTAAACAACTTTAATTGAAACGGTCCAAAATTGATTTATTTTTATGTTTTTTCTTTGCAGAACGATAGGCCTGACAGATATCAGAATACACGGCACGTGGTGCATTGATATCTAAGTATTGATTCTGTCAGGTGCTCATCTTATTCCACACATATCAATTCAATAATTTCTTGATCCATGAGAATCTAGAATGTGAAACTGACACAAAAATTAAAACATGTTTCAAATTAAAGTGGAATTCGTGAACATGCTGGAAGCAACATGTATAATTTGATGTTTATTTATGGCTAGTAAAATTTAGTGCTAGAAAATAATATAAACAGTTATTTTGTATGGTATTAAGAAAAAAAAAGATGGGACTTCTTGCAACAGTTCTTAGCCAAAATGTTAGAAGAGGGACTTTTCAGAACAACTATTAACGCAAATTGTTATAACGGTAATTCAGTAAAGAGAATCGTTATAATTAAGACATTTTCTCTTCTAAAATAACACAACATAATACAATATTTTATAGAAACCATACATTATATTCATTCCATTACATAACTTGCATGAAAATTATTGATGCTTTAGTAATGTAGAGAAGCATATCATAGTAGGTATCAAATCGGGATAGGAAGAGCATAGCTATTTTTTTTCTTTCCTTGATCTCTTCCTCATCTCACATCCATTACAAAAGTCACACTAGCACTCTCCATGTTACCGAACTCCGCTAACACGTGCCTAGATTGAATCAGTTTCTCCTTCTCTAGCTTGAGCTCAGTCTCTATCAGGGGCGGATCCAGGATTTTCATTAGGGTAGGGTAAGAAAGCAGCAAATCGGGTACGACGGACTTCCTACGTGGTAAGACGGATCCTACCAACACCATCTGAACATTAAACGGGGAATGGTTGAGCTAAAGACCATAAACAAGCACTACTTGAGAAGCAATCCAAGAATTTTAAAATTTCTTGCACATTTAATTTTAGCATATTAAGTCTAGTACAGTCATGAAAAAGACTAAACAGAACATAAATGCTCTCTAGTTCGAAGCCGACACCATGCGGTTTCACTATCAACCACATGCGTTTTTAGCCAGAGAGAAATCCACAAGAAGTTAGAGGAAAATTGTACAAATGCATACCGCATGCATTTTATGACAAATTGCACGCTGTATGAATAAAAAACAGACCGTGTAGCAAAATGAGATGAAATACACAAGTTCCAGAACCATACGTGGAATCGCACGCGGTAAAGTGTTATTTTGCTAAGATCAAAGATTAATAACTCCACCATAATTGCCAGATTCTTGTATTGGTAGCCTCCATAAATGTTGGGGACAGGTTCTTTAATAGTATATGAAAGCTATGGGAAGGCAACCATGTATGTGATTCGCATGTGAAGGTAATCAGATTTAGTTTAATATACATTTATTCCATTGCCAAGATCTCGTGTTGTTGCATGTTCCCTTATTTATAACCCAACCGATTGCGGCTTGATTGTATTAAATGCCCACCTTTTCTATTTAATATTGGCTTTCATAGTGTTGTTGGGATAAGAATCAAAGAATCAGCCTTTATTTTTGTGGCAGAAGCAATATTCTCTGTATGAAAAGTTGCAGGTTTGAAATCTTAAAGGAACAATTTTTTTGTAAATATTAAATAGTTAAGTGGCTTGACATCCAATATTTACTTAAAAAAAAAGTGTTGTTTGGATGTGTCTCCTGACCTCTGATTGGTTTCTAGAGAATAGTGGAGCCTCGAATTCAACAAACTTATGAATTGTCACTGCTGAAAGATTATGGAATTTGATGGATTGTGCAGTTGGGAACCGTACCCGCCTGCGGTTCGAATGATGCCGCATTGACTTCCTGACTTAGCCAATTTTTCTCTCCAATTCATATGCGGTATGGACTCATACTGTACGAAGATGTTGTTTCATCAGATTGTGTCGTTTTTGCCCAAATTTGCCGTAAAAACACTTACATTCTCCATGTCTACAAAAATACTGTGAAAAACCAAAAGTAACCTAATTCCTACCTAAAACGCTAATCTACACATAATTTGTGGTCATCTTCAAAGATAAAACATAGTTTTTTTTAGTATAATTTCGGACCGTATATCAGTTACTAGCAAGAAATCCGTGTAAAAATGTTCACATAAATAATACACGGTTAAGTTCACTACAACCTTGTAAGATTGTTTGCAATTGTACATGGTTACTAATTAAGCGACCATGTATAATGTTAGTACCTTTCCTGTATGGAATCTATTTTAAGTGATCGTGTGTATGTTAGAGTTGTATGTCATATATTTTAAGTGATTGTGTGTACACGTTAGAGTTCATTTTTCTGTGAGTGTCATTTTACTTTACACACTTTTTTTTATAAAAACTCGTTGAAATCATGTATGATGACCCGTATGTGATTGAAATTTTGTTAGCAGTGACTATATATATATATAGATGCAAAAGTGGTATTTAGAAAATTAATTTGTCTTCGTACTGGTGAAATTGGAAGTAACAAAAGACAACATTTCCACACAAGTGACAGTTAGTGTATTAATGTTGTGCGTGTTTAGGTGTGCCCGAAATACGTGTTTTTCCGTGACAATATGTAAAAATATTTAGACGTGTCATGCCATGCAGCACAGTATTGAAGATGAACACAACATGTATAACGGCGCGACATGGCTTGACAAGGCGTATTTTGATGTGCCGTGTTGGTTTCTTTTTTAAAATTTTGGTGCTATATTACTTTAAAAAAGTGTATTAATGTCCCAAAAATCTGAAACAATATCCTAAAAAAAAATTACACTGTAAGTTTCAGTTTGAATTGTATAATTAAACAAAATATTTGTATAAATTGAAAAAATATTCTTAATTTTTTTTAAATAACATAATAAATACAAGATAATTATTTAACAATTATAAATTGTTTTCCAAATAAATTTCTGAAATGAGGCTAGTTTTTATTATTTTAATATTTTTAAAAGCCGTGTCTATATGTGTTGACAACGTGTTTAGGCGTGCCATGTTGTACCCATATCTAGACGTGTCGTGTTTAAATGTGCCCATATGAAGAAAATTAAGACACGAAACGTCTATGGACACAACACATACAAGTCTTGAAACGGCATGAGTACCATGTCAAGTTGTACTGTGTGCTTTAACCATGTGTGACCAACATGTCGTGTTTTTGCAATATACAAGTGACAGTGGAATGTGTACACTGTATGGGAGAACAAAAGGGTCTTAGATTGAGTTTGTAAAAGTGAAGATTTTTTTCATAACTATGTTGCATGGATACGAGTACGGGTATCGTATCGGATACGATACAAATACATCGATATGATAATTTTCAGTGAGATTTGTCTTTCCTTCTCACTTCGGTACAAATAACTAATTTTTACCGTACGATCATGTCTTAATTAATCAATGATAATAGCGTTATATATTTAGTTACCCAACATGTAAATTGTGTCGTGTTACTGGAGACAATTTATTTCGCTAGCGACGTCTAAAAATTTACATTTTATAACTAATTTGATTATGAAGAATCTCATCTGACTGGCCACGCCCTCCTTTAGAAAAAAAGGTCCCTGTGCAATCGTTAACACTACATTTATGATGATCATTAGTCAACAAATATAACTCTTAGAACCTTATATTTATGATGTTTTTATTTACCTCTTATGAAAATTTAACAAATTACATATAAGATGGCACAAATATACAATTTTGTTTTGTTGATAATGTCTAACAAAATTAATTAGTCATAGTTTTAGCCAACACACTGACAAACCATTAACATTATGCTTTTGAAAGTTATTGTGGCGACACCTGAACACACTGCCAAACAATTAGCCAACACAAAATTAGTCATACAGTAATGATGAAATTTTGACCAACAAACTGCCAAACCATTAACACTGCCAACACCCAACACCTGAACACTCAATTGTGGAGACTGGAGGCTACAGTGAAAGACTTGTCGCTATATATAGCAGAGGCTACAGTGAGGCTACAGGAGTACCGTCAGACTAATGAATATACAAATTACAATAAGATGCCACAAATATTCAACACACTGACAAACTATTATCATTATGCTTTTGAATTGTATTTTAAGTTATTAGGGAGAGACCTGAACACTGCCAACACTGAACACACTGCCAAACAATTAGACAACACAAAATTAGCCATACAGTAATGATTATATTTTGGCCAACACCCAACACCTGAACACTCAATAGTGGAGACTGGAGGTTACAGTGAAAGACTTGTCGCTATAGCTAGCAGAGGCTACAGGACACTACTACAGAAATAGAGATTGCACATAGACATAAACAGGGGAGCTACACGGATTTCCTGCCGTGTGGAGTGCGAGAGTGTATAATCCCTGAATAAATTATACATGGATATTTACCCGTGTGCAATTCCTGAGAGCTACACGGATTATTACATAAAAAACCGTGTTCAATTCCTTGCCAGTGGCGCTCTCCAAAGCTGAGCTTACACGGATTGTAACATAAACAGCCGTGTAGTTCTCCTCTTTCTATACGGACATTTAACTAAATATCCGTGTAGCTCTCTTCTTTCTGCACGGACTTTTAACTAAATATCCGTGTAGCTCTCTGAACTATTATACACGGACTTTAGTTAAATATCCGTGTAGAATTAACTAAATTTTTTTTTGTATTCGTGCATGGATTATTTTATAAATTACTATTCTTACACGGAATTTTGTTAAATATTCGTGTAGGATTGTCTTATAATTTTTTTTTTTTTTTTTTTTTTTTGCTAGCCTCCTGTTTTGCTAGCCAGTATTTAAATTTTTCAGATAGCAATTTAAAATCCATGTACATGAAATTATACAAATCCATATTTAGCATTACAAAATTATACATATCCATATTTATCATTACAAAATTATACAAATCCATATTTATCATTACAAAAATTTTCAGATAAAGGTTTGGCCCAATTTCCGCTAAGTTGGGCTCATGTTGCCAAAACGTTGGGCTATGATCTAGTTTGGACCAAAATTTTATACAAACTAGTTGTATTAGATCCAACATATAAAAAATGAGAGTGCCCATGTGATCCATGACATGATGCCTCTTGGTTAAAGATCTCCAACATTTCAACTCCAATAAAATACATTGATCAACATATATGTGCATGCATGCATAATAGAGAATAAAAATTCTCCTTTAAATTCAAATTTTTTTCGAATTTCAAATTTTTTCCAAATTTCAAAAAAAAATTTCAAAATTCAATTTTTTTTCAAATGTGGCCGCCCCCACGCTTCGGCTCCCCACTCAGCCGACTTTCCCCCGCTTTTGCGTGGCTGCCCCCACGCTTCGGCTCCCGCTCAGCCGAACTTTCCGCCGTTTTTGCATTATCTTAAGAAATCAAGCATGCATGAATTACACATGACCTAAATAAGCAATAATAAGTAACATAAAATTAGAGGAAGAAAAGGAAAATATATATATACTAACCTTAGAAAGATAGAGAGGAGAAAATAAAAACTTCAAAGATCTCTGATCCCAGCTGCTAGCCTTTGCAGAAATCAGATCAACATTCAATACAGAGAGAGCGAGAGAGAGACAGTATAAAAGACTTGATCAAAACGGCGCTGGAAGGAGAAGGCCTTTTATACTAATTAAAACCCTACACAGCCTTTTATACACGAATTTATACTTATTAATCCGTGTAGCTCTCCAAATAATCATACACGGCTATTTATAATAAAATCCGTGTACATTTCTACCATTTCTACACGGATATATTATCAAAAATCCGTGTATATATTCCTACACGGATATTTAACAAAAATCCATGTAGCTCTCTCAATTTTTTCCACACAGTATTCTTTCCACACGGATTTTTGATCCCTAATAAATCGTGTAGCTCTCTTAAACAATTCTACACTGATTCTTAACTAAATGTCCGTGTATAATTCCTACAGATTTTTTGGGCTTTCAAAAAATCATATTTTGTACACAGTTTTTATATAAAATTGGAAAAACTGTGTACAATGTGCAGTGTAAAATTACCATTTTTGTAGTAGTGGGAGTACCGTCAGACTTTAGTGTTGGGACCTTTCATCCCTCCAATGGATTGTATTTTAAGTTATTGTGGAGACACCTGAACACTGCCAACACTTGTCAGACTTTAGTGTTGGGACCTTTCATCCCTCCAATGACTTTCACCAACAATTTTTTTTCTTACCGTAAGACTTTAGTGAGGGGTACTCTAATAGTAATATATTTTTAAAATAAAAAATCCTCTTATCTATGACCATGAAATATGCGTCCTTAATTAATTATATTGATCAACTGTATCAATATTAGGTCGCCGGGGGGTTTTTTTTGGGGGGGGGGGGGGGGGGGGGGGTGGGTTCAAATGCCCTGTTGTTTTCATGCTCCATTTATTCCCAACATTCTTAATTATCTTCATTTGCAATGTTCAAACAGGTGATCTTAACCACTCCACATGATCTACATTTTAAAATGTGTTTGGAGAACAATATTTTTGGAATTTTTGGAAATCTTTTAATATTTTTTTAGATAGATACAAATTAAACCACTATTTTTGGATGGTCCATAATATGCTGAAAATTAATGATTTTCCATCTTGCACGATAGAGACGGAACTGCTCGATCAACATGTTCTTTATATGAAAATATACTCATAGGCCAAATTTTCATATTTTGCAACTTTTTACTATTTTACATATATAGACAGAAAATTCTTGCTTTTGAGTGATTAAGAATCTTTAGATCAAGGATTTTCTACTAATCTACCTATCTATAAAAATAGTAAAAACATTCTAAATTTTGCATGCATGTAAATGAATTTATAAATTTATAAATTTTGCATGTAATTATTGCATCACTACTGAATTACATCGATTTGAATGCTTTACATTTGTTGTTTGAAATCTAATTGATAGATTTAAAAGACCGTGTGTTGACACAGTAGCAGGAGCATTTGTATTTATATCCAAAAGAAGGGGCAAATGGAATCATTTCTCGTTGGCATGAGAAATGTGTATTGCTCGCATAGTACAATTAAAAACCAATTTGGAACCGTAGAATTAAATTGTTGTATAAAATTTGCGAGGACCGTTCATAAATGATTACATCCATCAAATAATTGTACGTTGGTTGGTAATTGGTGACCACTATAAATTTACTATTTCAGCAATGCACATGCCAATGTACCGTCTCCCTTGAATGAGATTTAGTTCTAATTTTTGTTTGTCTAGATATTTCAAGGAATGAGATTAATTTGTGCTATGATTATGAATCATTCTAGTCTCAGTTGACGGTCGAACAATAAATTCAGGAATGTTTAGCAAAACAAATTAAGTCTATGATTATTCATCCATGATAACACAAATGTCCATAGGGTACTTGTAAGAACATGTGTTTAAAAATATCGGATTGTGTGATTAAAAAAAGTAAGATTGTTGTTTTCATGTTAATTGCTTGTATGAGGGGAATAAAAAAAAAAACTCTTCGATATTTTTTTCTCTCTTGCACTAGTACAAAAACGCGACAATACACAGTCTGAAAAGCTAATGACACACTGTTACGTACACAACCGTGTTAGCAAGCATCACATATGAATAGGGTACATTGTACACAGTTTTCGAATCGTTTCTATATAGTACTAACATACATAGTTAATAAAACCCAACAGTGTCTGATCTAAAAAAAAAAAGTACTGAAAATGGTAGTTTCAACATGGTCGAGTTAACCATGTACAATAACAAGAGTTATATACACGGTTCCTGCAAAGCATCAATGTATTATTTTCTTAACTATACACTGTTTGTTATTTAGAACCGTATATGTTTTGAGTTTTTTTTAAATGATTTATAATAGGCTAGCATCTATATTTGCGAGCCATTAAACATACAATATTATACATCCATCATTCAATAAATATTCAACATCACAACATACAAAAAGAAATCAATCATATTCATTCAACATTCAACACAAAAACAATTAATATATTCAACATACATATACTGCTAATTCAATCATATACCTCCATTTCTCTTTCATATTTTTAAATTATAATAACTGACATGTTTTATCTCCAAGCTTAGGATTGTCATTCCATGTGGTGTTCAACACGACAGTCTTACTTGGACTTAGTTGATGTAAAATCATTTTTACGTAAATAAATTAAACCACAACTCAGTCCAGTTAGTCCGCCGGGTCGAACACCACATCGAATGTCAAATTTAAACCTAGAGATAAAACATGTTAGTTATTAAGATTTTAATAAAATTAAATAGAAATGGAGCTTAGCATAACAAAAAACTAAAAAAGGTTCTATCTAATAGATCCAGAAATCTCAGTTGTCTGAATCGACAACTTGATTCACCCCAACAAATAAAATACAATAAATATTATCTATTTTATTATTTTTTAATGCTATGAATAAAAATATGAGAGCATCCAATCCATAGATAGGCCAACTATGAACCGTTGCCTATTGATGAAATACACAGCTGTCGACATGTGAGAAGGAAAGGCAAATCTCACTGAAAAATTACTGCACAGAGTTTCACATTCAACGGGTTAAGATGTAAAGAGAGAGATTGAAATAATAGGGGCGTGGTATGCGTGCGCAAATGTGGATGATAAATGCTTCAGCTTTGTTTAAAATTCATGGTCCGCTATTTCAATATATATACAAGGAGCATGTAGTTTGTTTTGTTCTTTTCCTTTTATTCAATCATGGGAACCAACTTTTTTTTTTTTTACTTTAGTTCAATCAATACAAAAAGATAAATATACAACTAAAAAAGTATGAATGAATTCTGCTGCTATTATTTTGGAAAAACAGGAACCTTCTATTTCTCATCCAACCGTTTATTTTTGTCAACATTCTAACATGAAAAAATGAAAAAATTTGAACAGTTGGCATAATCAAAATCGACACTCAACACACAACGGTACAACGTAGTATAAGGCATCAATTTTTTATAGTAAGAGGTTCAACAATTCGGCATACCAACAACTCAACCCGGTACAAATACTTTGAATCCGTCTGGAATCAGCCTAAAACATAAGACTTGGTCTGGAATTGGTGCAGACTCGCTTCAATCGGCTGGTTCAACCCAGTTCAAGCTGGATTTTCGCTGAAAACTCACTATCCGAGTAACTCGATCGAAAATCAGTTCGGGCAGGTCCGATTCCAGCCTGACTCGGCCTAGTTTGTAGACTATGGGTCAGATTATGATTACGTAACTCGTAGAGATTAAACACGAACTTGCGAGGCAGCTTATTGACATTTATTTGTTAAGAGTCGCTTTGTATTATTATTTGGATTGAGCTACTTTTTCAGTATTAATGTTTTATAGACTGCTAAGTGCTAACTATCTATCCATTAGCTGTTATTCTCTGTGCTGACAATTGGATGCAAAGAGATGACAAAAGAAACCTTAATTAGGTACAGTTTTTTTATTCCAAATTCATTCGACGGTATCATAAAATAAACAACACTGCAAAAACAAAAACAAACAACTGAAACCACCGATTTTTGTTTGCAACTCTCATTTTCTCCATGCTACATATTAGCATAGTCAGCTGGTCCATATGGCTCAAACCACTCTGCAATCAAGCTCTTTTTCCTCCTTGGATTATGTCCCATGTCTTGGCACAACATGTCATTATACCATATGTTTACAGATGAAAGACAAGGTTTGCGTAAGTCCTTTCCGTTGTACCGTCTCTTGTATTCCTCCCATTGTTGTATCTCTGCTTCCATTTTGCTTATCCGTGGTAGCTGAAAGCCGCCGGCCAGAAAATGGGCAACCCAGTTTGACATTCTTTCTGAGACAAACATGTCGGTCAGGCTTGAAGAGTAACCAATGATCGCCAGCTGGGGAATTCGAGGATGGATGCATTCCCTGTGGAAATAGGCAAAATTGAAAATTAATTTTCTTTTTTTTTTCTGTAATAATCATTGTTTTTAAATATATACAAAAGTCTATCAGTTGCTTGCGGGTATGCAGTCCTAATTTTAATTGTTCAAGTAATGTTCATAAAAAAAAAAATACCAAGTTTACGACTTATTTGTTCAGTACCATTTGGAAACATGTTAAAATAAAAATTAAACCTATAGAGAGGGGCAATAGTAGTGTTTGATGAGCCAGCAAGTAGCTTCTGGAATGGTGATACAAAAAGATTTCTAAGCTTCTGATCCCCTCGAAATCCAGTCGCAAAGATCACAAGATCTGATTGTATTGATTCATCTCCACCGTTGAGTACCACACCTTCTTGCCAGAATGTAAAGCTTTTTGATTTTTTCAGAACAATGCTCCCTTCTTCCACTCTGTCATAAAATCCCTCCGGTAGCCTTCCGAATTGACAAGAAGAAATCGCATGGCCAAAACTATACTCAGGCACCATTTCATGCTGTTCTAAAGGGATATTGTTCTTGGTGTATGTCTCAACAACTTTAGAAATGGCCCACCTCTAGTATCAGTGAAAAGAAAAATGAATGTAAATATATAGTAACAGCTATTAAGTATCAAGATGTGCAATTAGGCATAAGATTCAAATTGGAATCATACCAGGGGAGAAAGTAAAGTTGGCAAGACACCGGCTAGAAGACCTTGACCGGGCTTGTGAATTAGTAGCTCAGCAAAGCGACTGAGATAAAAATAAGTAAGGTCGATACCAAATATCTTAGGTTTTTTTATCAACCAATGCTTTGTTCTGCACACCATTGTGCATGGATGCTCAGTTCCTACAAGTTCGGAAGCCCAAAATGTTACATACCAGTTCCAAAAAAATCTTGATATTGCAATGAAGAGAACTCTCCCGGGCTTACCATTTGCTCTGGCACACTCCACTGCAATGTCGAATGCTGATTTGCCAGAGCCAATTATTGTGATCCTCTTTCCCTTTATGAATTGAAATGCTGTACCACCAGCCATGTTGGAGTAGTCCATAGAATGTATGACTTGTCCCTTGAAGATTTCCGGGCCTTCCTTCATGGGGAAGCTGGGAATGTTTGGGGTCCCGCTATACTGGCCGATGCAAAGGACCACAAAATTCACCTGAAATACCTGTGCAGGAATTCATTCTGTGTGATAAACTCTTGTAAAGGTCCAAATTAGTATACTTCCATAAACCTCACTAATTATGAATGAATGAATGAATTAATCAATACCTTACAGACTCCTTGTCCTTGCTTCAAGTCTTCAACAGTGATATGCCATTCTCCCTTCTCACCGCCACCGAATGCGTCACCGTTCCCGGCCCAAGTCTCCCACACTGCCATCTCCTCTTCATCAACCCCTACGTACTCTATCCCCACCACTCTACTATTAAACCTAATACATTTAACCAAATCAAACTCACTGGCATAAGCTGTAACGTACTCCAAGACTTTGTCATGCCTTGGGCATATATCGTTGGTCAAGTCAACCGGCCAAGGGAAGTCGGAGAATCGGTATGCATCTTTGGGTGCCTGTACCCTTGTCGATTCCAACGTGTGGGCCCAGATCCCACCAATGTTGGGCTCAGCCTCAAATACAATTGGATTGAAACCTTTGTCGATAATGTGCTTGCAAGCAGCAAGACCGCTCACACCGGCTCCTATGATTGCAACCTTCTTCTTAGCCATTTTGGTTTTTCTTTTGTACTCTTTGGACATCAGAGAGGTAGAAAGGACCTATTTGTATGTAAGCACAGTACGTTGATTTTTTAAGATATAATTTTGATGACTACATGTGTTCTGTTCCAACGAAGATGAAATTACAAACATGGTTTGTAAAATTGGAATCGAAATCGGAATTGGTCACTTAACCATAGAATCACTACTACATAAATGCAGTTTTCTAACGGGTAAAAAAAGGGTTCTCCTAGTGGATTCTCAACCGCTAGAGACCAACACGATAGAAGAAACAAGCATTCTGCTAGCGGTTCCATACCATTAGTAGATTAACCATCTTCTATCGTGTTGTGTATTTTAGGTATTGGATTTTAGGTCAATTGGATACACTTTTCACTTTTAAATTTATAAAATCTTAGTACACAATGATAGGTCAGTTGCAAGCATACAACCTATCCTAGTAGTTATATAGGTATCGATCTAAAGATAACGGAAAATATTATTTTCTACTAAATTAATTAATCATAAAGGTGCAATTAAAGTAAAAGGGGGGGTTTGTTGCAAATTAGTTTGGTTGGGTTCAATACCCGAATGAGAGTTTAACTAAAACAAAGGAATTTAAACAAACAAATAAAATGAGTTTTTGTGTTTCAATTAAAGAAGTCTAGGGGCTATTGGCATACAATCACTTGGTTAAATCCATATTTATTTGATTTCTAAATTCATGTTTGCATTGATGGGGTTTCTAAACCTAAAATATCATTAAGGGTCGCTTTCGTGAATTAATGACGTGCCTAAACAATTTGGGTTTCACGATTAAGTCCTTCACCCTAGCAGTTTAGACCATAAGCATAAATTAGCCTAGTTTATTCCTAAATACCAGTAATTCACGATTAAGTCTTTCACACCAATATTCGGTTCAATCTTAGAGGTCCCAATCAAACATGAGACTTCACGATTAACTTTTTCACCACAATTCAACATTTGATTCTTGTGGTTCCGAACTAAGAATTAGATTTGATACCATCAATTCATGGTCCTTCCCTACTCAAGTTGTTTAGAACTAAGTAGGATACTAATTATCAAGCAACACAAATCATGCAGTCACACGAATAATAAAATCAACAAGAACAATCATACACGCAAACAATCATAATAAAGAAAACCATTCAAGTAAGGTAGATTTTTACACAAGTTCATGCTTAAAGCCTAAGTCCCTAGAGAGAAAATCTAGCCTCTCATGGGTGCCCTAACATCCAAAAGAAATACAAGAGTAAACATGATAAAACCTAAGAAAAATAAAAAAGAGAATAGACTACACCAATCTCCTTGCTTTATCCCCTCGTCTTCACTTTGTTCCGCTCAAGCAACCTTCAATCATTTGCTTCAATCGCCTTGATTCATTTCTAAAAGGTAGAAGAGATGTGGAGGGGATTTTGTAGAATAAAAGTTAAAATCAAAGATAGATGAAAGATGGCTCTTCTCATGTTGCCTCCCTGCCAATATATAGCAATTTTCGTGCCTTAGGATGCAAAACAAGGCAATTAGGAAATGAATCAGGTAAGATCTCATCAATATGGTAATAAATCTCAGCTGGTGCTTCTCTTAAAAAGATTCCTGCGACCTTTACATTCCAAAATTTGATCTCTTTCCTTCATGAGGTTGTAGATCTTGTTGTCCTCTTTCCGTGAAGCTTTGAATCACCCAACTCGGAGTTCGTATAACCAAATTATGGCCAAAATACGAATGATGTGTCAGCTGCACATTTTTGTGCGGCCGCACAACTGAATAGTGCAGCCCGCAGAACTCTCTGGAATTTTTCTGCCAAAAATTTTGTTTTTCTTCATTTTTGTTTTTCTCCCCATTTTGGCCACACAAATAATCCGCGCATGCCCCCACAAACACCCTATTTGCTCTCTTTCTTGCAATTTAAATAGACTTTGGTAGTAACTTGGTTCTTGGCATATTTTAACACAAAATTACACTAAAATAAAAGGAAATTGGCTTAGTTTTTTAGGTTAAACTCTAATCAAAAATATATGTAATTGAGGCTTATCATATCGGTACATGAAACATTACCGATAGGAGAATCACACTTCCTCTATCGGCATTGTATTATGTACTGATAGAAGAAAGGTAATTACACCAATATCGATAGAAGATGATATTTTTTATATTTTTTTAAACTTCTTTACTATTTTTTTAGATAGGTACAAAATCATTGTTTTGTATGGTTCAAAATTATCTAAAAACAATGATTTTGTACTTATCTAAAAAATATTAAAAAAGTTCCAAAAAATTATATAATTTGATCTCCAAGCACATTTTAATATGAAGAACATATTGAGCAGTTCGTATTGACTGTTTGGACTTTCATAATGCAAAAACTAACTCATTATAACTTACAAAGAAATTCTAA
The DNA here is from genome assembly GCA_025461125.1 of Carex kokanica. Lineage (NCBI taxonomy): Eukaryota > Viridiplantae > Streptophyta > Magnoliopsida > Poales > Cyperaceae > Carex > Carex kokanica. The sequence goes on along the minus strand of JAJGRX010000675.1, from coordinate 465,404 downwards.
CGTTTTGACTTCAGCTGGACTCCAAATATATATATATATATATCAGTATTCTAAATAGTGCGCTATAGCGCCGCTATAGCGTTTTTGGACCCCAAACGCTACGCTACGACATCAAAATGCGCTATTTGCCCTACGGCCGCTACAGCGCTATTTGCGCTATACAATATGGTTTTTTTTTTTTAAGCAATTTATATTGGTTTTAAATAAAGATAAAAAAAATCTCAAACCGAAATTGAATTTGTTGCTACTTGCTACAAATAAATCAATTTGAAATTGGGAATAGAAATTGAAATTTGAATAGAAAAAAAAGTCCAAACCGGAATTAAAATTTGAATAGAAAAAAAAAATAGATTATGTCATGAATCATGATACTTAAGATATTTTTAATAGGAAAAATCGATAGTTTATGATATTACTATGGATATTTTGAACCGCAATTTGGACTTTGTACGGGTTCAATATGAATATTATAATTTCTTAATTACTTTGGTGTTATTTATTGTTCTATGAGACCTTAGATAATGTTGATATTTAGTACAAATATTGAATATACGAAATGTAAAAAAAAAAAACGCTATTTGGAATAGCTTCCGCTATAGCGACGCTATTCGCTATAGCTTTTTTTTTAGCCTTCCCGCTACGACGCTATAAACGCTATTTAGAACCTTGATATATATATATAGAGAGAGAGAGAGAGAGAGTTGGGCTAATCTAATATGCATATTGAAACTTCACTTTTAATATAGGCTCATATCTTCTTTTTTAAAGTTCAAATAATGCATCAAAACCATTCAACATGATCTTCATATTAAAATGTGCTTGGAGACCAACTTTTACATTTTTTAAACTTTTTCTGTTAATTAAGATGGGTACAAAATTTTTGTTTTCAGAAAATTCTGAGCCATTAAAAAACAACGATTTTCAAAAATTCTAACAAAATATGTAAAATTTGGTCTCGAATCACATTTTAATATGGAGATCTTGTTGAACGGTTTGGATCAACTGTTTGGACTTTGAAAAATGAAGATATGTATATACAATTGGTATGACCAAGGCCTTGGTGGTACCACTTCTTTTTTTTATTCTAAAGTTCAAATAGTTAATCTGAAGTGCTCAAAACTTGTTCTCCATATTAAAATGTGCCAGGAGACCAAATTTTACATTTTTTGGCTAAGGTCAAAGTGATTGGCTAAGATCAAAATGTATATACATAAGTTTTGAGCACTTCGGATCAACTATCCGGGTAACTTGGTCACAAATTGGTTGACAATGACTCGGCCAAATTTGCAGCCTATGGTTCCAATCGTACATGGATTTTTAGTAAATAATCGTGTATGAATGTTGGAGCACATTTATAAATGTTTCTTTATTAAAAACCATGTATAAATGTTGGAGCGCGTTTCTTGCTTTGGACACATATCTAATAGAAACTTTCACGAAACATATATGATGTGATGTGTATAATTAGCGTTTTTGTAGTAGTGCTTTATTAAAAAAATATTATCTATTTAGTTTATTATTTTTCAATGCCATGAATAAAAATATGAGAGCATCTAATCCAAAGAGAGGCCAACTATGAACCCGAGATTTTTATTTTTACCCAAAAAAATATATATTTTAATTTAATTATCCAACTTTTTTAAAAATTTAAATTTTTACCCAAACCGTAAGAATTTCTTACGGTTTGAATTCTTTATTCAAACCGTAAGAATTTCTTACGGTTTGAATTCCGTTTTCAAACCGTAAGAATTTCTTACGGCTTGAATTCCGAATTCAAACCGTAAGAAATTCTTACGGTTTGAAAACGGGTTTAAACCCGCGCGACATCTCTCCCTCTCTGTCTCTCCGCCAGACCAGAAAAAAAAGAAAACCCTCCCCCCCCCCCCGCCTCCGCGCCTCCGCCCCTCCGCCCCCTCCGCCCCCTCCGCCCGAAGACCGGCGCCGCCACCCCCTGTCCCGCCGCCACCCCCTGTCCCGCCGCCATCCCCTCTCCCCGCCGCCACTCCCTCTCCCCTCCGCTGCCACGCCTTTCTCCTTCACCGGCAGCCTTCACCGCCTCGCCTCCCTTCTCGCTCGTGGTCCTTGCTGCCTCGTCGCCTCTTCGATTTGAAATTTCGGGTAATTTTTTTATTTTGATTAAAATTTGATTATAAATTCTTTATTTTAAGTTAGGGTTTAGAGTTTATGGAATATTTCCATTCATGGTATGTGATTTTACATATTTAAGTTGAAAAATTGAAATTTAGCAAGTAATTCCCTCCATTTTTGAAGATAAACACATGTTAACTGTCTAGGCAATTCTAAATTGAAACTATATTTAGCAAACACATGTGAAATCAAAATATGCTAATTGTTTCCGCTGTGTTGTTAATGATAATTATTATCTTGAATTTAATTTTACACACATATTTAAGTTCGAGTAGCGATTAATTTACTAAATTAATTACAATTAAACTGTACCCCTCTACTCTACCTGAAACCTTACAATATAATTCATGTCAGTTTGGTCCCTCGGTTTAGGGTTTAGGGAAATCCAACTTAAATATGTAATATACATGTCTTTAAAATTTATGTTGATATATGATAAATAGATCAAATTCAAACTCAAACTGTTAGGTACCTAAATGATATACATTCAAACGGTCTGGATTTAAATATATTGATCTGAATTCATATTTTTTTTATAAACCATAATTAAAATTTTGTTTTTTACGAAACCAACATGATTATTATTGTTGAAAAACAAGCACTTGAGGATGTTTTTCTCTTACTAACTAGCTAGTTATATTACTGAACCGCCTACACATTTTTCAAGTGCAAGCAATTAAATGCGTTACCTACTCAAATAAGAAATTTAAAGCAAAATGATAAACATACTCTTATAGACATGCAACTAATAAAATTTATTCAAAATGAAATAATAAGAAGGATAAATTAAAATAACAGCTGATACGTATGAGGATAATTTGAAATTATTTTTGTGGCAGCCAATAAATAAACAACTCGAAAAATATACTAAATGAATTTCCAAGTCTAATACTATGGGAGGTGTTATACAAATATTTTTAATAAAATCTAAGTGTATATTTTTTTTTCAAAACTCTATGAATTTACGTCGCTCTATCTGAAATTTCGAATAACGTATATTTACTCCAAAAGAAAAAAATATATTATCTTTATCAATTGAAACTAACTTCACACGAATTAATTATTCATTTAAGTTCATGCTAAACTAAATAAAAAAATACTAAGAAACAATATTCTTCATATCTTTTACATATTGTAAAATTTGATCTACAAATACATTTACATATTGAATGGTTGAGATCTACTGTTAAGACATTGAAAATAGATATATTAATTCATAGTACAAACTGATCCGCACTTTGCATAACTTAAATGTGTTGAACTAAATTTTTTTTACTGTCCAATTTTTTAGATTAATATTTTGAAAAAATAAATTTAGCTCTTTGATAATAAAATTATAGTATGACATAAACAGTACGAATCACGAAAAAAAAAATATACTCGAGAAATGATTATAGAAAGTATAGATGCTGATATGCATAAATTATTCTTAGAAAAATCATTCTAATAATTATACTATTAACTATTAACGTAGGATGACTAGGGGACGGCATAGGAGACCACCCGCAGCCGACCCGGTTGATGAGCCCATTCCCGCAGACAGCAAGGACCATTTCAGTCCTTTATTATGGATGCCTCACGATGAGCACCGAGTCTCAGAAGCATCTAGAGAGGTACTTGAATTCTTTTTCTTTAAGTTTAAATTGTGTTGAGTTTTCGTATTTTTAGATTTTCATGTTGTTTACTTTTTCCAACGCAGAGTGAGGCAATTATAACTGCCAGGGGCCGGCATTATGACTTCCAGTACTACTCGCAGATGGAGCCATATTTGCAAAATTTGGGGGTGCAACATTTGGTCGAAATTCTAGAGTCGGCGAGTAAGGGCATTAACGCGTCCCTCATTTCAGGACTAGTGGAGCGATGGCGCCCCGAGACGCACACGTTCCACTTACCTTTTGGAGAGATGACAGTGACTCTCCAGGACGTCAGTGCTCTATGGGGTCTGCCTATCCAGGGCGTGCCTGTTGGTGGCATATCTGACCCCACAGATTCAGATGACATCACAATTAATTACATGCTCGCGGAGTTGTTAGGAGCGGAGCCAGATATACGTGGCAATGGGGGGGCCTCCAAGTACTGTCTAGACAAGAAGAAGCTGCGAGCTATGTTTACGAGAGGTCTGGGTATGGATTCCACTCAGCTCGAGATTGAGAGGTACTCATACAAACTATTCATATTACATTTATTTGGTACTCTGTTTCATGCGGAAAAATGAGTTGCTCTGTAATTTCGATATTACAGATACACACGGGGATTCGTGATGGACCTATTTGGTTCTGTCATGTTTGCTGATTCAACTGGTGATACCATCCCGATGATGTATCTACAGCTGCTGCGAGACCTTCAGCCGTCGAGCTGCATGTACAACTTGGGTGGGGCTGTCCTAGCACATCTTTACTCCAACTGGAGGTTGGGAGTAACGTGCCCCATTCTCATCAAAAATGAATTTCCCTCCAAAATGTATTGAAATTCCAATAGGCATGTCCAATAAACTACATTTGTAAAATGGCAATTATTTTGTCAGTTTACTGATTTCAATCGTGAACAGTTGTAAATAGTCAGATATGAACTTGAACAGTAGATACGTACATGATCAGCAAACACGTATATGAATGGTACATGAACAGTAGATACGTAAATGAACAGTACATTCATATATGAATAGTAATGAACAGTAAATACTGTAATGAACAGTAAATACGGATGTGAACAGTAGTGAACAGTAAATACGTATGTGAACAGTAGTGAACAGTAAATACGTATGTGAACAGTAGTGAACAGTAAATACGTATGTGAACAGTAATGAACAGTAAATACGTATGTGAACAGTAATGTACAGTAAATACGTATTTGAACAGTAAATACGTATTTGAACAGTAAAGTACAGTAAATACAGTAATGTACAGTCAATACGTATGTGAACAGTAATGAACAGTAAATACGTATGTGAACAGTAATGAACGTATGTGAAAAGTTACAAAAAGAAAAATACCTGATTCAGCAGACTTCTCCTTCTTCCTCCTCTTCCTTCTCCTTCTTCTTCTTCTTCCTCCTCTTCCCTTCTTTCTTCCTCCTCTCTTTCTCTTTTCTCTCTTCCTCTCTTTCTCTCTCTTTCTAGCTTCTGATGCCACCCTTTTATAGCCAAAAAAAACGATTTTAAAAAAAAAAAAAAAAAAAAAAAAAAAATTTCAAACCGTAAGAATTTCTTACGGTTTGAATTCCGAATTCAAGCCGTAAGAAATTCTTACGGTTTGGGTAAAAATTTAAATTTTTAAAAAAATTGGATAATTATATTAAAATATATATTTTTTTGGGTAAAAATAAAAATCTCGGACTATGAACCGTTGCCAAGTGAGAAGGAAACGCAAATCTCACTGAAAAAGTACTACATAGAGTTTCACATTCAACGGTGAAGATGTAAAGAGAGAGATTGAAATAATAGGGGCGTGGTATGCGTGCGCGAACGTGGATGATAAATGCTCGACCCCAGTCAAAAAAAAAAAAAATAGAACCACGGTTTCAGGTACGTACTCAGACCAACTTTCAAGTGGTACACCTACCCATTAAGAAAATATGTAAGTAAACTAAAACAATGTTACCAAATATTAAATAGGCTAGCTATTCACTCAATCAATATTAAATAGGCACATTTCAAGTATATTATTTCTTAGTGTTAGACTATGTTCATTGTCTCCTCCATGGAAAAACCACGAGGTCATGTAGTTCTCTTCCCTTTTCCAGGCCAAGGCCACAACTTCCCTTTCCTCTCCCTTGCAGCTCGACTCCACCATTACTGGCCTGACTATACCATAACTCTCGTCTCAATCCCTCATAACATAAGTTTGATCCGAACTTTGCTTCCTCCCAATTCACGACTCCAGCTCCATTCCCTCCCATTTTACCCTGCTGATCATGGCCTTCCAGCCAGTGCCGAATCACCCGCCGATCTCCCTGTAACCCAATTCATCACCTTCCTTAAAGCTACTGAAACACTCTACACTTCTTTTGATGATTTCATTTCTAATCTAGTTTCGAATGTGTCAAACCATGATCCCTTGTGCATTGTGGCCGACTTTTTCTTTGGTTGGACGGTTGATGTAGCACGCAAATACAAGGTCTTTCATACTACCTTTGTCACCATGGGTGCATTTGGAGGGGCAGTGTTATTTTCTATGTGGTTGAACGTTCCTCATCCACTGACAGAGAGCAATTCATTCTCCCTGCCAGAATATCCAGAGGTCATCTTTGACCGATCGCAAGTGCCGAAGAATATCCTAGAATCAGACGGCACGGATGAACGGTGTCAATTTTTTAAGAGACAGATCATATTTTTGCACAAGACTGATGCAATGGTGATAAATACTGTAGAAGAGTTTGAACTGATTGGTCTAGGTATGCTTAGAAAAACCCTCAATTTTCCAATCTTGCCTATCGGTCCACCGCTTGCCGATCAATCATCTTCTTTAAAATCTGAGGAGGAAACCACAATCATGACGTTTTTAGATTTGCAACCACCAGCGTCAGTGCTTTACATCTCTTTCGGGTCTCACAACCGAATACAACATGAACAGATGATGCATCTAGCACAAGGACTCCAGGATAGCGGCTGCTCTTTTATTTGGGTCATCAGGCCTCCAATTGGATCCGATCCAAGGGGTGGGTTCAGAGATGAATGGCTACCTCATGGCTTCCACGACAGGATTCAGCAAAAAAACATAGGACTACTCGTTCACGGGTGGGCCCCACAGGTAAAAATTCTCGGCCACAGATCAACCAGAGCATTCCTCAGCCACTGCGGATGGAATTCAATACTTGAGAGCATGAGCAATGGAGTACCAATTATTGCTTGGCCACTCATCGCAGATCAAATTTTCAATTCAATGATGTTGACCGAGTTAGGTCTCGGTGTTGAACTTGCAAGAGGCGTGCTGGAAAGCTCTGTCCCGACGAAGGAGAATGTGGAGAAGGTGGTGGATTTGGTGATGGGGTCCAATGCGAAGGGGATCGAAATTAGGAAACGAGCCAAAGAGTGTAGACATGTGATTAACAAGGCATGGGACGAAGATGGAGGCTCTTCCATAAAGAGCTTGCTAGAGTTTGCGCAATTGATCAACACGGCAGCTGCAAATGAATGATCTAGTTTTCTTAGTAGTAATTGTTGTTGATGTTGAATTAGTAGCAGTAGTTGTTATATTAATTATTGTTGTTATTATTATTGGTGTAGTAGTTATTATTGTTGTAATAATAGTTGTTGTTGGTATTATTCTTAGCCGCTAATCAGAGACATATGTAAGTGTGTTTGGCTGAGGCGCCACACCTTTTATATATTTAGCATTAATAACTAGTACAAAATATTTCATCACACCTGACAGCTTCTGTCATGGTATTTTAAAAAAAAACAAAATATTTCAACAGTGACGGTTGTGAGTTTTGTCACTAATTGCACGTTTGTTATTATAGTTTTTGTAGTAATAATGAGGTCAATAAAGATGCACATAGTACTTCAATCTCGTGTATACAATGTGGGTTGTTATATCAGCTAATGTGGTCTGACCCAGCCTGTTACCAAGTATACATCATATGATATAACTATTAAGCTTGCAAAAGTTCTGACCATATTCACTTAGGTATGTTTGGTTGCCAAACAATAATAGCTAGAATAGCCAAATTAAGAATAACTATTGTTTGTCTTATTAAAATAGCTAAATCTCATAACCCTTAGTAATATCATATTCTGACAAAAAGGTTGAATTCACTATTCTAGCTATTCTAACCCAACTAAAACACAGAATAAGCTATTCCGAATAGCCTAACTCCAAAAATAGCTTATTCTCAATCCAACCAAACATACTCTTATATGCTTTGTACATAAATATAATTTAATATATTACATATCTTTCCATATCAGAATGTAATAAATTGACTTATTTAATTTTCTCTTAAATATTGACTATTGAATTATATTACTCCTATGTTCAACATTCAGTCATTATCTTTAACATTAAAACTTGTATTAAATTTTATCATTTTTATGTATATAATATTCATAATATAAAAACCCTATCTTTGTTGACGATTTTTACATTACAATGTTTTTTATTATTTTAATGAGATTATTAAAGAAAGGTATTGTCCTGTGATAGTGTGGCACAAGAAAGTAAGTTCAACAAAAATATGGCATATATATATATATATATATATATATATATATATACAGAGAGTACAGCTAACGCGCTTCCTCTAGTATTTCAACAATATGCTTCCGGTCTCTAAAATCTATCGAATCGACTTCAAACGACAAATTCTAACCGTTCAAACCAATCTTCTTAATGAGAGCTTCGTTTTCATATTACATATGAGGAGATCCAACAATTCAAACCAATCTTCTTAACGAGAACTTCGTTTTCTTAACGAGAATAGCGTGTTAACCGTACTCTATATATATATGAGGAGGGATCCACTTACAACATTTGAAAGTTACATCTTACAACAATTTAGTTTTGCGATTTTGAAAGTCCAAATAGTCGATCCAAACCGTTCAACATGTAATCTATATTAAAATGTGCTTGATGATCAAATTTTACATTTTTTTGAATTTTTTATTATTTATTAAATATTTTCCAAAACTGCTGTTTTAAGATAATTCTGGACCATTAAAAAACAACAGTTTTGTAAAATACTTAATAAATAGTAAAAAAATTCAAAAAATATATAAAATTTGGTCTCCAAGCACATTTTAGTACAGATTACATGTTGAACAGTTTTGGATCGACTGTTTGAACTTTAAAAATTACAAAACTAAATTGTTGTAAGATGTTGTAACTTTCAAATGTTGTAAGTGGATCCCTCCTCTCTCTCTCTCTCTCTCTCTCTCTATATATATATATATATATATATATATATATTCCCAAAAGAAGGAATTTTAGTTGATATTTTTGGCCCAAAAAGGCAGGATGAAAATGTTAATAGTAAAAAGGGATGCATATGTGTGTGCAGAACTCAGCAATATGGTATGTCAGTTTTCATGCATGTGTGTGCAGAACTCAGCAAGAGACCACCATTAAGGAATCCACATGGTATGACAGTTTTCATGCATGTGTGTGCAGAACTCAGCAAGAGACCACCATAAAGGAATCCACATGGTATGACAGTTTTCATGCATGTGTGCGCAGAACTCAGCAAGAGACCACCATTAAGGAATCCACATGGTATGACAGTTTTCATCTGTGAATGTCCAGCACTTACAGCTGCCAATTTATACAACCATTAATGAATCCTGAGCTGCCAATTCGTACATTTACTTTCCATTTTCAGTAAGCAACAAAAACACCCTTAGCAACATTTTTATTTTATTTTTCATTTTCAAGTGGGTCCAAATTAACACAGCTAGTCACCAACTAAAATTAAATGGTAGGAAACCCCTTGGTGAATTCCATTTTAAACCGTTTGAGATCTGTAGTTCTGTGCTAGTATAAACTGATATGATAATCATAATGCTCAAAGCATTATGGCATTTAAGAGCATCTCCAATGGTAATTGTTATTAAATTACTAATCTGATGTGTCAATTGCTAATACAATTGCTGGGATGTATCAGAATTTCTAAATTAGCAAATTTGCTTTAAAAGAAAACGTTTTCTTTTTTATTTGATTGGTTAAAATTTGGTTAAAATTCTCTCTATGTATCTGTACTGCTCAATTTTTATTTTTTTGGCTGACGTAGCATTAATTGCAATTCTAATTAAATTTCTGGGATGGAGTGCTTTAAAAATTATGAATGTCTTTAATTGCTAAATTTAGTGACGTGGAACAAATTAATTACTAAACATTTGTTGAAATAGAGATGCTCTAACATTCGAAAGAACGTACTATAGTTGTGCTATGAAATCTACTTAAATATTTGATGGCAGCCGATAGAACTGGACTTCTAATGTTTAAATCTTACACTCATTACAAAATTTGTTGTAATAATTCATTTCGCACTTTAAAGGTCAATGAGTTATAGATAATTCTCAAAACGGTGAAGATCGGTGCACTAATGATCAACCCCATGTGCACTAGCAAGTTTGACGCAGTGCGTACCGATATCGCAACCGATTCAGATTTGGATGCAGACGATGGCCACAGTAAATCCAAACCAATCAAGGATTTATTAGCATGGATGGTCTTCTGGGCAAATTATTGGCATGGATGGTCTTCTAGGCAAATTAAATGGCATGGATGGTCTTCTAGGCAAATTAATATTATTCCTTTGTATTTTGTTTTATTCAACAAAACTTTATTTTCTTCTTTGACCGGCAGGATATAATCTTGCATGGCAAATTTTGTTGCTTTGGGTTTTGGGTTTTTGGTTAATTAACATTTAATATTATATCTTAGGGATTAAGTCAAGTTTGGTTATAAAAGGGAACATATGTGATTGTTGAAAGGAGTTGAATATTGAATAGAAAATTGTGTGTTTGTTTGTTTGAGTTATTTGTGAGCAATACCCTTTGTCTCTTACCATAAAACCGAGTACTTGAGCTTAACGGGCAAGACAGTATCGGGACCGCCTTGCGTCAATTGGTATCAGAGCGAGGTTCGACAACCATCTTCGCGCTTGCGTGAAGTTGTATCTTCGACAACCGCCAAATTCGACAACCACCTTCGCGCTTGCGTGAAGTTGTATCTTCGACAACCGCCAAATTCGACAACCACCTCCATCAACAAAACCTCACGCTATTTCCACCTATCACCAACACTATGGCCGATCCTAACCTTCTCGCTATTCTCGATCGTATGCAACAAAATCATACCGACACCATGCAACTCCTCACTAATCTAATTGAACGCCTTGCTCCCACCAACAACCAAAACAATCACCAAAATCCACAAAATAATAACGATGGAACTCCACCTCTCTATAAACGCCCACAAGACCGAGAATCAATGTGGAATGGTGGACTATGTGTCAAAATTCCTGATTTTTCGAGAAGCCTCAAGCCCGAAGAATTTCTTGATTGGACCAATACCGTGGAAAAATTCTTTGAGTTAGAAAAGGTCTCTCCCGACAAGCAAGTTCCGTTTGTGACAATACGGCTACGAGATAGGGCAGCAGCATGGTGGCAATCTTATAAGTTTCGCCGCTACCTCGATGGCTTTCCCCCTCTCAACAATTGGTTCGATTTGAAGCGTGAGATGACTCGCGAGTTCTTACCGCACAACTACCGACAAAGTGAGAATCGTGACCGTCAGCCAAGGCACGACTCTACAAGCAACCGCCAACATTTCTCCTCACCACCGAGCTACAACAACATTTCTCCTCAACACCGTTACAATATCTCCACTAATGTTATTTCTCCTTCTCCTGACCTCCAACAGAGAGACAACTATTCCAAAATCCTCAATCGTTTGCCTTGTGGTTCAAAAGGAGAAAATTTCAATGGAGTAGATGAAGAGATCAACCCCTTCCACGGCAGCAAATCATTGGTCTCATGTGATGAAGATGCTCGACACCAACACCATAGCCCACCGAGCACATGTTCCAAACAGGTCACAGACCAAAAGGCAACCACTCCAATGGAAGAGCGCCCAGAACAGTCGGATGAGCTTTTCGATAGGCTTGTCACGGTTGAAGAAAGTCAAAAGCTCGATGATGAAGATGATGTCAAAACCGTGACGGGTAAACTCGAGACAAAAATAGAGTCCTTTGAGAACTCTTCAGAATTTAATGAAAACTTTGTTGGTAATTCGTCGGTGTATTCGAGTAATCTTCCAAATGTTTTGTCCATTGAGGTTAGAGTTAGAGATGATCTTTTGTTGCAAACAAAACATTGGTGTTCAACCAACAATGAGGTCTTGAAGTCCAACTACAATGATCCATTCTTGCAGTGGGGTCCCCAACAAAGTCAGCGGGTTATGACGGTACCAGAAAATTCTTCCCGAGAAAGTTCTTCCAGAGAAAATCCGCAGGTTATGATGGTATCCGCAAATTCAACTGTGACTATTCGGTTAGTTGGAAGAGTTGTTCACAGACCACACATATAGTAACAATACAAGTTTCCAACAGTACACGAATCCGAGTAGTGTTACTTGTTGTCACAAGGTTTGAACCCGAAAGTGTTTTTGTGTACAACTACAAAGAAGTCTATAAAGATAAGAGGAAGAAAACCCGAACTCGAGGCGAAAATACAAGCTTGAGGTCAAGCTTTCATCAACCCGGGGAGTCTGACGCAGTGCGTACCGATATCGCAACCGATTCAGATTTGGATGCAGACGATGGCCACAGTAAATCCAAACCAATCAAGGATTTATTAGCATGGATGGTCTTCTAGGCAAATTTATTGGCATGGATGGTCTTCTAGGCAAATTAAATGGCATGGATGGTCTTCTAGGCAAATTAATATTATTCCTTTGTATTTTGTTTTATTCAACAAAACTTTATTTTCTTCTTTGACCGGCAGGATATAATCTTGCATGGCAAATTTTGTTGCTTTGGGTTTTGGGTTTTTGGTTAATTAACATTTAATATTATATCTTAGGGATTAAGTCAAGTTTGGTTATAAAAGGGAACATATGTGATTGTTGAAAGGAGTTGAATATTGAATAGAAAATTGTGTGTTTGTTTGTTTGAGTTATTTGTGAGCAATACCCTTTGTCTCTTACCATAAAACCGAGTACTTGAGCTTAACGGGCAAGACAGTATCGGGACCGCCTTGCGTCAAAGTTCAATATTAATTCTTCAAAACGAACATAGAAAAAAATGTGTACACCAAGTCATAATTCATGTTTTATAAGAATAGCTGGTTGATACTGTTCCATATGAAAGTATAGCTAAAAATAACATAACACACCATAATATAAATTCCATAAAGGGTGCTCACCATAATATAAACCTCCATGGATACACTACTTGAGCGACCACTCTATGACCACTCTAATATGGCATGCCATGGATTTGATTAAGACCTCCTGTTTCTAACTAAACTCTTCAAGTAAAGTCACAATTTCATTCTAGAAAATACGTTCATGCTCCTTATGACAACTCATCCATTCATGCTATGCAATTCAAAATCACAGTCAAGAACTTAACTACAACTAATTACCAATCAAGCAACCAATCAAACAACCAAGCAAGCATCAACAACAAACAAAGAAATCTTAACAAGTAAACAACAATAATAAGTTGGAGGAAGCTGAGAATAACTCGAAACCTGCACCTTAGCAATGTCGAGACGATGTGACCAGCGTGTTGCCACGGTGAGGAGGCATCATACAACACTTCTTAATCTAATCATGTAGAGTTTGTGCATATGCCAAGTTAACAAGATTGGTTCGGTAATTTAACAACGTCTTCGATTAATGCAATTAGTTGTAACCCGCACTACTAGCGAAATTCCTGAGTAAGACTCATTAAGGACAGAAAAGAGTTTCAATTCATGTGTGATCCGAGAATACATCTCATAATATAAGCTGATAATAGTTAGGTGACGCAAATTATACAAAAGTCTAACATAGATTAATTTAAGCTTTTGAGCAAGACATTATTTTTCAGGTTTATTCGTTAGGAAAGTATATGTATAATAATCGTAAGAATATGAAATCAAACCAGCATCACATTATGGAATTGCTATTAGGAATTTATACCATGGAGGTCTAAATTTGGAACTTTATACTTTTCAAGGTTGCATAACCCTCCTTATCCCAAGCTCAAGACTTTTTAGTAACTATTATTTTACATTTCACAATTTGCCCAAAAGTTTTAGGTTAAATTCAAATTCAAGGCTAGTTACAAAATCATATAACTCATATCTAGATGGTAAGGAACCATTATTGGCACCATACTTCAATTATAGTAAACATGAAGAAAAAAATACACAAGATTGATTGTTCAATACCAAAAATTGCTCCAATAGTTACGAGTCCATTGATCTCGAAGAGAACGACAGGTGCTGCAAATACCTCTGTCTCATTCGTCTCCTCAATCAGAGAAGGTCGTTACTTGGTTCTACCCCTTTCTCACTTCAATTTTCTGTCCTCTCTTCCTTTCTCAATTTCTCTGTTCTATTTCCGTTAATTACAAGGACGGTTTGAATTAGCTAGAGAGAGGTGCGAGAAAGAAGGAAACAAATGGATAAAATCTGGATATGTAGAGAGAGTGACACGTGGAGATTATATAAAGTTAGGTGAATGGTTAATTGTAGAATTTGATAATAGAAACATGGTGGCTGCCATGTGTCCCCATGTGTATTTTTAGAACCTAAAAGAAATTCTATTATATGTTACTCACAATTAAATGTTTAGTGGATTTGTACTCAAACCCCTTGCATTTCTACAAATAAATTTGGCTTGTAATATATTATGTTATAATTAATTTCAAAATACCAAAGCTAAAGTAAGATTTTTATGATTTGAGTACTACAAAATTTATCAACCTATATTTGTCAAGAAAATTACAATTACCTATTTTCTGATTAATTATTCTTATGTATTTATATTGTAGTAATGTTTATATTGTCAAAATACAAAGGTTTTGAAATATACTTGGAAATCCATATTGCTATTTTTTAACGCACTTTACTTCAATATCAGATAAATCTAAATGCATATCACTTCAACTAGATAATTCTCCAAGTGTTCGAAAACTAAGATGTTACATTGCATGACACATATTGATACTTCATAATGCAGGTCTTCCAATTGAGACAGTTGTTTTCCATGCACTAGCTATCCCGATTTGATATCTACCATGGATGATATCATATTCATCACACTACCACTCGTGATGTCAGAACTCGCTAACACATGCCTGGTCGGAAGCAGCTTCTCCAGCTAAAGCTTGAGCTTTGTCTGTATTTCTTCTAGAATCTTCTGTTCACCCAGGTGTACATTTTTTTTTCAATTGATTCCCTCTAGTGACTTATGAAAAATAAAATGATTATTCTTAAAATTAAATATATCCAATTGGTTTACAATTATTTTTTAATATGTCTGCAAATCTACAACTCTATTCTTTTTAATTATTTTGTAATGTCTTAAAATTAAATATATCCAATTGGTTTCTTAAAATTAAATCCATCCATTAACTCCTTTTCACTTTATTGGATCTTTGGTGTTGTTTTGAATCACCTCCTATAACCAGGAATCTCCTTCTCACTCCGTTGGAGCTCTATTTTATTTTGGATCACCTCTTTGATCCACGAATCTCCTACTTTCTCTATTATAACTCTATATTGTTCTGGATTACTTCCTTCATCAACAAATCTTCTCTGTACTCCCTTGGATCACTAGTGTTGTTTTCGCTCTCTTCCTCCTTCCACGACTCTCCTTTTTACTCCGTTGGATCAAGACAATTGTACTTGCTCTCCTCATCCTTCTACGATTCTCCTTCTTACTCTATTGGATCACCATTGTTGATCATTTTGTTCTTCTAACTGTGTTGGATCTCAATGGATGTTCATGCTCTCCTTTTTACTCTGTTGGATCAAGACCTTTGAATCTCTTTCTCACTTCGTTAAAGCTATATTATTGCTCTGGATCACCTCCTCCATCCACGGATATCCTACTTAGTCTATAAGAACTCTTGTGCTGTTCTGAATTGCTTCCACCATCCACGAATCTTCTTCGTATTAAGTTGGATGGCTAGTGTAGTTTTGGATCACCTCCTTCATCCACGAATCTCCTTCTCACTCCGTTGGAGCTCTATTGTTCTTTTGGATCACCTCCTGCAACCCGGAATCTCCTTCTCACTCCGTTGGAGCTCTATTGTTGTTCTGGATCACCTCCTCCATCCACGAATCTCCTACTTATTCTTTTGGAACTTTAGTGCTATTATAGATCACTTTCACCATCCACGAATCTTCTATGTACACTGTTGAATTGCTAGTGTTGTTTTGGATCACCTCCTCCAACCACGAATCTCATTCTCTCTCCGTTTGATCTCTAGTATTGTTTTTTATAACCTCCTCCAACCACGAATATCCTTCTCATTCCATTGGAGATGTATTGTTGTTCTGGCACACCTTCTTCATCCACATTCCTCCTACTTCTCTATTGGAACTCCAATGTTGTTCTAGATTCCTTAATCAACGAATCTTCTCCGTACTCTGGTGGATATCTATTGTTGTTCTGGATCACTTCCTCCACCAACAAATCTTCTTTGTATTATGTTGGATTGCTAGTGTTGTTTTGTATCAACTCCTTCAACCACAAATATCCTTCTCACTCCATTCAAGCTCTATTGTTATTTTGGATCACATCCTTCATCCACGAATACCTACTTACTCTGTTGGAACTTGTGTTGTTCTGAATCACTTCCACCATCCACAAATTTTCTTCATACTATGTTGGATCGCTAGTGTTGTTATAGATCACCTCCTGCATCCACAAATCTCCTTTTCACTCTGTTAGAGCTCTATGGTTGTTTAGGATCACCTCCCCCATCCATGAATCTCATTTTCACACAGTTGGATCTCAAGTGTTGTTTTGGATCACCTCCTCCAACCATGAAACACCTTCTCACTCCGATGGAGATCTATTGTTATTTTGGATCACCTCCTCTATCCACGAATTTCCTTCATCAACAAATCTTTCTGTACTCTGTTGGATCTCTAGTGTTGTTCGGGATCAGTTCTTCGATCAACAAATCTTCTTTGTACTATGGTGGATTGCTAGTGTTCGTTTTGATCACCTCTTACATCCACGAATCTACTTCTCACTACGTAGGACCCCTGTTGTTGTTATGGATAACCTCCTCTATCCACGAATCTCCTTTTCTCTCCGTTTGATCTCTAGTGTTGTTTTGTATCACCTCCTCCAATAACGAATATCTTCTCACAACGTGGGAGATCTATTGTTGTTTTGGATCACCTCCTCCATCCACAAAACTCCTAATTACTCTGTTGGAACTCTAGTGTTGTTATGTATTACTTTCTTAATCAACAAATCTTCTCTGTACTCTGTTGGATCTCTAGTGTTGTTTTTGTTCTCTTCCTCCTTCCACGACAGTCCTTCTTTCCCTGTTGGATCTCGACAGTTGTACTTGCTCTCCTCCTTCTACAATCCTCCTTCTTACTCTGTTGAATCTTCATTGTTGTTCTTTCTCTTCTTCTAACTGTGTTGGATCTCTATGGATGTTAGAGCTCTCTTTATCCTTCCAGACTCTCCTTCTTACCATTGTATCTCAAGTGTTATTATGGATAACATCTTCCATCCATGAATCTTCTTCTCACTCTTGTTGAATCTCCATAGTTGTTGTGGATCACCTACTCCAACCACGAATCTCATTCTCACTCCGTTAAATCTCTATTGTTGTTCTGGATCACCTCCTCCATCCACGAATATCCTACTTACTCTATTGGAACTCTTGTGTTGTTCTGGATCACTACCACCATTTACAAATCTTCTTTGCACTCTGATGGATCGCTAGTGTTGTCTTGGATCACCTCCTTCATCCACGAAGCTCCTTCTCACTTCGTTGGAGCTATATTGTTGTTCTGGATCACCACCCACATCCATAAATCTCCTTCTCACACTGTTTGATCTCTTGTGTTGTTTTGCATCATCTCCTCCGTCCAGGAAACTCCTATTGTTGTTCTGAATCACCTCCTCCATCCACGAATCTCCTATTTTCTCCATTAGATCTCTAGTGTTGTTCTAGATTACTTCATTCATCAACGAATCTTTTCCGTACTCTGTTGCACCTCTAGTGTTGTTTGGGATAACTTCCTCCATCAAGAAATCTTCTTTCTACTATGTTGCATCGCTAGTGTTTCTTTTGATCACCTCTTCCATCCATGAATCCACTTCTAACTCCGTTAGAGGTATGTTGTTGTTCTGGATAATGTCCTCCATCTAGGAATCTCCTTCTCACTCCGTAGGATATCTAGTGTTATTGTGGATCACCTCCTCCAATACAAATCTCCTTCTCACTTTGTTGAAGCTCTATTGTTGTTCTGGTTCTCCTCCTCCGTCAACGAATCTCCTACTTACTTTGTTCGAACTTTATAGTTGTTCTGGATCATTTCCACCAAACACGAATCTTCTTCGTACTCTGTTGGACTGCTAGTGTTATTTTCGATCACCTCTTCCATCCACGAATCTCCTTCTTACTCCGTTGGAGCTCTATTGTTGTTCTGGATCACCTTCTCCATCCATGAATCTCCTTCTCATCCTGCTGGTTCTCTAGTATTTTTTTGGATCACCTCCTCCAACCACGAATATCCAACTTACTCTGTTGGAACTCTTGTGTTGTTCTGGATTACTTCCATCATCAACAAATCTTCTTTGTACTCTGTTGGATCTCTAGTGTTGTTTTCGCTCTCTTCCTCCTTCTACGATTATCCTTATTACTCTGTTGGATCTCCTTTGTTGTTCTTTCTCTTCATCTAACTGTGTTGGATCTCTATGGATGTTGGTGCTCTCTTTCTCCTTCCAAAACTCTCCTTCTTATACTATTGGATCTCAGGTGTTGTTATGGATAATCTCTACCATTCATGAATCTCCTTCTCACTCTGTTGAACCTCCAGTGCTGTTGTGGATCACCTCCTCCAACCACGAATCTCCTTATCACTCCGTTGAAACTCTATTGTTGTTTTGCATCACCTCCATTCACATATACTACTTACTTTGTTGGATCTCTAGAGTTGTTCAGGATCACTTCCTCCATCAACAAATCTTCTTTGTGCGATGGTGGATCGCTAGTGTTGCTTTTGATCACCTTTTCCATCCGCGAATCCACTTCTCACTCCGTTGGAGCTCTGTTGTTGTTCTGGATAACGTCCTCCATCCAAGAATCTCCATCTCACTCCGTTGGATCTCTAGTGTTGTATTGGATCATCTCTTCCAACCACGAAACTCCTTCTCGCTCTGTTGGAGCTCTGTTATTGTTCTGCATATCCTCCACCATCCACAAATCTCATACTTACTCTGTTCGAACTCTAGAGTTGTTCTTGATCATTTCCACCATCCACGAATCTTCTTCGTACTCTGTTGAATTGCTAGTGTTGTTTTGAATCACCTCCTCCATCCATGAAACTTCTTTTTCCTCCTTTTGAGGTCTATTGTTGTTCTGGATGACCTCGTCTATGAATCTCCTTCTCACATTGTTGGATCGCTAGTGTTCCTTTTGATCACCACTTCCATCTGTGAATCTACTTCTCACTATGTTGGATCTCTCTTGTTGTTCTGGATAACGTTCTTCATCCAAGAATCTTCATCTCACTCCGATGGATCTCTAGTGTTGTTTTGGACCACATCCACGAATCTCAAATCTCCTTCTAACTCCGTTGGAGCTCTATTGTTGCTCGGAATCTCCTCCTCCATCCACGAAACTCCTACTTACTCCGTTGGAACTCTAGTGTTGTTCTGGATTACCTTCTTTATCAACGAATCTTCTCTATACTCTGTTGGATCTCTAATGGTGTTTGGATCTCTAATGGTGTTCTCACTATCTTCCTCCATTCACGACTCTCTTTCTTACTCCGTTGGATCTCGACGGTTAAACTTTTTCTCCTCCTCCATCTAGGATTCTCCTTCTTACTCTGTTAGATCTCCATTGTTGATCTTTTTCTTTTCTAACTGTGTTGGATCTCTATGGCTGTTCGTGCTCTCCTTCTCCTTCCACAACTCTCCTTATACTATTGTATCTTAAGTGTTGTTATGAATAACCTCTTCCATCCATGAATCTCCTTCTCACTCTGTTAAATCTCTAGTGTTGTCCTCTAACCTAAAATCTCCTTCTCACTTCGTTGAAGCTATATTGTTGTTCTGGATCAACTCCTCCATCCACGGATATCCTACTTACTTTGTTGGAACTCTTGCGTTGTTCAGAATCATTTCCACCATCCACGAATCTCCTTCTCACTCTGTTTGATCTCTAGTGTTGTGTTGTATCACCTCCTCCAACCACGAATATCCTTCTCACTCCGTTAGAGAACTATTGTTGTTCTGGATCACCTTCGCCATCCACATTCCGCCTACTTACACTGTTGAATCTCTAGTGTTGTTCTGGATTACTTCATCAACGAATCTCTAGTGTTATACCATTCTCTATAGATGTTCGTGCTCTTCTTCTTCTCCATTCATGAATCTCCGTATCACTTTGTTTAATCTCTAGTGTTGTTGTGGATCACCTCCTCCAACTTCGAATCTCCTTCTCACATCGTTGAAGCTCTATTGTTGTTTTGGACCACCTCCTCCATCCACAGATATCCTACTTACTTTGTTGGAACTCTTGTGACATTCAGGATCACTTCCACCGTCCACGAATCTCCTTCTCACACTGTTGGAGATCTATTGTTGTTCTGGATGACCTCCCCCCATTCACGAATCTCTTTTCACTCCGTTGGATCTCTATTGTTATTTTGAATAACCTCCTGCAACTTGGATTCTCCTTCTCACTCTGTTGGAGCTCAATTATTGTTCTGGATCACCTCATCCATCCACGAATCTCCTACTTACTCTTTTGGAAATTTAGTGCTATTCTAAATCACTTTTTCACCATCCACGAATCTTCTACGTACTCTGTTGAATTGCCAATGTTGTATTGGATCACCTCTTCCAACCATGAATCTACTTCTCACTCTGTTTGATCTTTAATGTTGTTCTAGATCACCTCCAACCACGAAACTCCTACTTGCTATGTTGGAATTCTAGTGTTGTTCTAGATTACCTCATCAACAAATCCTCTTTGTATTCAATCACATCTCAAAGTGTTGTTTTGCTCTTTTTTGCCTTCCACGACTCTCGTTCTTACTTCGTTGGATCTCGACAATTGTAATTCCTCTCCTCGTCCTTCTACAATTCTCCTTCAAACTCTGTTGGATCTCCAATGTTGTTCTTTCTCTTTTTCTAACTTTGTTGGATCTCTATAAATGTTCGTGCTATCCTTCTCCTTTTAATACCATGGGATCTCAAGTGTTGTTATGGATAACCTCTTTTATCCATGAATCTCCCTCTCAGTCTATTCAATCTCTAGTGTTGTTGTACATCACGTCCTCCAACCACGAATCTCCTTCTCACTTCGTTGAAGCTTTATTGATGTTCTGGATCACCTCCTTCATTCACGGATATCCTACTTACTCTGTTGGACCCCTTGAGTTGTTCTAGATCACTTCCACCCTCCACGAATCTTCTTCGTAATCGCTAGTGTTGTTCTAGATCACCTATTCCATCCACGAATCTCCTCCTAACTCCGTTGGAGCTCTATTATCGTTGTGGATCACCAACCCCATCCATGAATCTCCTTCTCACAACGTTGAAGATCTATCGTCGTTCTGGATCACATCCTCTATCCATTAATCTCCTACTTTCTCCGTTGGAGTAGTAGTGTTGTTCTGGATTACTTCCTTCATCTAAGAATATTCTCCGTACTCTGTTGGATCTCTAGGGTTTTGTGGGATCACATCCTCCATCAACAAATCTTCTTTGTATTATGGTGCATTGCTAGTGTTCCTTTTGATCACCTCTTCCATCCGCGAATCCACTTCTCACTCCGTTGGAGCTTTGTTGTTGTTCTGGATAACGTCCTCTATTCAAAAATCTCCATCTCACTCTGTTGGATCTCTAGTGTTGTTTTGGATTACATCCTCCAATCACAAATCTCCATCTAACTCCGTTGGAGCTCTATTGTTGTTCGGGATCTCCTCCTCCATCCACGAAACTCCTACTTACTCTGTTGGAACTCAAGTATTGTTCTGGATTAGTTCCTTCATCGACGAATCTTCTACGTACTCTGTTGGATCTCTAGTGTTTTTTGGGATCACTTCCTCCATCCACAAATCATCTTTGTACTATGGTGGATCGCTAGTGTTCCTTTTGATCACCTCTTCCATCCGTGAATCCACTACTCACTCCGTTGGAGCTTTGTTGTAGTTCTGGATAACGTCCTCCATTCAAGAATCTCCATCTCACTCCGTTCAATCTCTAGTGTTGTTTTGGATCAAATCCTCCAGTCATAAATCTCCTTCTAACTCCGTTGGAGCTCTATTGTTGTTCGGGATCTCCTCCTCCATCCATGAAACTCCTACTTACTCTGTTGGAACTCTAGTGTTGTTCTGGATTGCGTCCATCATCAACGAATCTTCTTCGTACTCTGTTGGATCTCAAGTGTTTTTTGGGATCACTTCATCAACAAATCTTCTTTGTACTATGGTGGATCGCTAGTGTTCCTTTTGATCACCTCTTCCATCCGCGAATCCACTTCTCACTCCGTTGGAGCTTTGCCGTTGTTTTGGATAATGTCCGCCATTCAAGAATCTCCATTTCACTCCGTTAGATCTCTAGTGTTGTTTTGGATCACATCCTCCAATCACAAGTCTCCCTCTAACTTTGTTGGAGCACTATTGTTGTTCGGGATCTCCTCCTCCATCCTCGAAACTCCTACTTACTCTGTTGGAACTCTAGTGTTGTTCTGGATTACTACTACCTTCATCATCGAATCTTCTGCGTACTTTGTTGGATCTCTATTATTTTTTGGGATCACTTCCTCCATCAACAAATCATCTTTGTACTATGGTGGATCGCTAGTGTTCCTTTTGATCACCTCTTCCATCCGCGAATCCACTTCTCACTCCGTTGGAGCTTTCTTGTAGTTCTAGATAATGTCCTCCATTCAAGAATCTCCATCTCACTCCGTTGGAGCTTTCTTGTAGTTCTAGATAATGTCCTCTATTGTTGTTCGGGATCTCCTCTTCCATCCACGAAACTCCTACTTACTCTATTGGAACTCTAGTGTTGTTCTGGATTACTTCCTTCATCAACGAATCTTCTACGTAGTTGGATCTCTAGTGTTTTTTGGGATCACTTCCTCCATCAACAAATCATCTTTGTACTGGATCGCTAGTGTTTCTTTTGATCACCTCTTCCATCCGCGAATCCACTTCTCACTCCGTTGGAGCTTTCTTGTAGTTCTCGATAATGTCCTCCATTCAAGAATCTCCATCTCACTCCGTTGGTCTCTAGTGTTGTTTTGGATCACATCCTCCAGTCACAAATCTCCTTCTAACTCCGTTGGAGCTCTATTGTTGTTCGGGATCTCCTCTTCCATCCATGAAACTCCTACTTACTCTGTTGGAACTCTAGTGTTGTTCTGGATTACTTCCTTCATCAACGAATCTTCTCCGTACTCTGTTGAATCTCTAGTGTTTTTTGGGATCACTTCATCAACTTCTTTGTACTATGGTGGATCGCTAGTGTTTCTTTTGATAACCTCTTCTAACCGCGAATCCACTTCTCACTCCATTGGAGCTTTGTTGTTGTTCTGGAGAACGTCCTCCGTTCAAGAATCTCCATCTCACTCCGTTGGATCTCTAGTGTTGTTTTGGATCACATCGTCCAATCACAAGTCTCCTTCTAACTCTGTCGGAGCTCTATTGTTGTTCGGGATCTCCTCCTCCATCCTCGAAACTCTGTTGAAACTCTAGTGTTGTTCTGGATTACTTCCTTCATCAACGAATCTTCTACATACTCCGTTGGATCTCTAATGTTTTTTGGGATCACTTCCTCCATCAACAAATCATCTTTGTACCAAGGTGGATCGCTAGTGTTCCTTTTGATCACCTCTTCCATCCGCGAATCCACTTCTCACTCCGTTGGAGCTTTGTTGTAGTTCTGGATAACGTCCTCCATTCAAGAATCTCCATCTCACTCCGTTGGATCTCTAATGTTGTTTTGGATCACATCCTCCAGCCACAAATCTCCTTCTAACTCCGTTGGAGCTCTATTGTTGTTCGGGATTTCCTACTATCCAGGAAACTCCTACTTACACTGTTGGAACTTTAGTGTTATTCTGGATTACCTCCTTCATCAACGAATCTTCTTTGTACTATGTTGGATCTCTAATGTTGTTTTCACTATTTTCCTTCATCCACGACTCTCCTTCTTACTCCGTTGGATCTCGACAATTGAACTTTCTCCTCCTCCATCTAGGATTCTCCTTCTTACTCTGTTGGATCTCCATTGTTGATCTTTTTCTTCTTCTAATTGTGTTGGATCTCTACGAATGTTCGTGCTCTCCTTCTCCTTCCACAACTCTCCTTCTTATACTATTGTTTCTCAAGTGTTGTTATGAATAACCTCTTCCATCCATGAATGTCCTTCTCACTTGGTTGAATCTCTAGTGTTGTTGTGGATCACCTCCTCTAACATGAAATCTCCTTCTCACTTTGTCGAAGCTATATTGTTGTTTTGGATCAACTCCACCATCCACGAATCTCTGTCTCACTCTGTTTGATCTCTAGTGTAGTATTGTATCACTTCTCCAACCACGAATATCCTTCTCACTCCTTTAGAGAATTATTGTTGTTCTGGATCACATTCTCCATCCACATTCCTCCTACTTACACTATTGAATCTCTCGTGTTGTTCTGGATTACTTCTTTCATCAACGAATCTCTAGTGTTGTACCATTAGATCTCTATGGATGTTCGTGTTCTTCTTCTTCTCCATTCATGAATCTCCGTATCACTTTGTTGAATCTCTAGTGTTGTTGTGGATCACCTCCTCCAACTTCGAATCTCCTTCTCACTTCATTGAAGCTCTATTGTTGTTCTAGATCACCTCCTCCATCCACGGATATCCTACTTACTTTGTTGGAACTCTTGTGTCGTTCAGGATTACTTACACCATCCACGAATCTCCTTCTCACACTGTTGGAGTTCTATTGTTGTTCTAGATCACCTCTCCATTCACAAATCTCTTTCTCACTCCGTTGGATCTCTATTGTTGTTTTGAATCACCTCCTACAACTTGGATTCTCCTTCTCACTCTGTTGGAGCTCAATTATTGTTCTGGATCACCTCATCCATCCACGAATCTCCTACTTACTCTGTTGAATTGCCAATGTTGTGTTGGATCACCTCTTCCAACCACAAATCTCCTTCTCACTCATTTGATCTCTAATGTTGTTCTAGATCACCTCGTCCAACCTCGAATCTCCTACTTACTCGGTTGAAACTCTAGTGTTGTTCTGTATTACCACCTACTTCATCAACAAATCCTCTCTGTATTCTGATGGATCTCAAAGTGTTGTTTTTCACTCTCTTCTGCCTTCCACGACTCTCCTTCTTACTTCGTTGGATCTCGACAATTGTAATTGCTCTCCTCGTCCTTCATGATTCTCTATCAAACTTTGTTGGATCTCCACTGTTGTTCTTTCTCTTTTTCTAACTTTGTTGGGTCTCTATGGATGTTTGTGCTCTCCTTCTCCTTCTCATACCATTGGATCTCAAGTGTTGTTATGGATAACCTCTTCCATCCATGAATCTCCTTCTCACTCTGTTCAATCTCTAGTGTTGTTGTACATCACCTCCTCCAACCACGAATCTCCTTCTCGCTTCGTTGAAGCTCTATTGATGTTCTAGATCACCTCCTTCATCCACGGATATCTTACTTACTCTGTTGGAACTCTTGTGTTGTTCACTTCCACCATCAACGAATCTTCTTCGTAATCGCTAGTGTTGTTCTGGATCACCTTCTCCATCCACGAATCTCCTTCTCACTCCGTTGGAACTCTATTGTTGTTCTGGATCACCACCCCCATCCATGAATCTCCTTCTCACAATGTTGGTTCTCTAGTGTTCTTTTGAATCATCTCCTCCGACCACGAGAAATCAACTTGACAAATCAAACATAAATTAATCAGTACTTGGTATTGCTACTCTATTAATGTTTAAACTCAACATCTGCCTCAATTTATCATTAATTGTGCAACATTCACAGAGAAGCCCTCAAATAAATATCATCCTGTTAAATTTTAACTATTTTGCCCTTATATATTGTGAGCCTGAATTGAACAGAAATCAAACCAAATGAACTAATACTTGTACCGTGCCAGTACCAATATTGATTATACACAGATTGATCCAGAAGTAAACAAAGCATTTGATGTAGCCTATGATAATATCTATGCACTTCATGCAGTGCCAAAGCTTCCGGAGAAAATAATTGAAAACACGAAGGTGATTCATTTCTATTTTTAATTGATTTCTTTCTTTACCATATTTTTTTTTAAAAAGAGGAATGTTTTCTCTTTTAGGGTGCAAAATGCAAAAGAATAGCAAGGTTTATTGGTTCTGTTGGGCTTTATGTACCAAGTGGTACTGCAGTTCTATCTTCTACCATTGTAATGCTTGCAGTGGTACAAGGAATTATCATATAAGTATAAGCATGAATAGTTTTTTTTGTTTTAATTCATAATTTTGTTTATTTTTTAATAGCCAGTTCAAATTTCTTGTTATGTCCTAGCAACAACGATCTCAGGTGTAGCGCACTCGTGAGTGCGCTTGGCGATGCGTACTCAAAATGGAGACGAGACAGGACATGTAATACGTTATATTGTTGAGAGAAAGTGAAAATAGATACCGGTAAGAAAGAGTATGTACTAGTAAACATCCTGCAGTGGAAGGGTAGAACAGGATGTGGTAAGAAGGGGTACAATGTGTTGTGTTGTAGGTTGAGCTTGTATTACAGTGGTGTATGCCAATAATAAAAAAAATCTGATACCATGTTTACTTTAATGTAAAGATAAAAAGTGTATGAAAGAATTTTTTTGATTAATTTTCTCACATGTTAACATTTACATGGAAGACTTTATATAATCTTGTTAGGTATTCTTGACACGTTAACTATTCACACTTGCATGGCGAGATATGAATACTTGCAATACTTGATATTAATACTTTCAAACATCATCTCATGCCACAAGGAAAAAAGTTAATAGAATCTGTTAGATACAAATGTTGATAAATGAACTATTCACACTTGCATGACGAGGTACGAATACTTGCAATATTTTATATTAATAATTTCAGACATCATCCAGTGCCATATAAAAAAATTTGATAGAATTTATTAAATACAAGCACTTGATACATGAACTATTCACACTTGCACGACGAGATAAGAGTACTTGCAATACTTGATATTAATCTTTCAGACATCATGCAGTGCCATATAGAAAAATAAATTAATAGAATTTGTTAGATACAAACACTTTATACATGAACTATTCACACTTGCATGACGAGATATGAATACTTGCAATACTTGATATTAATACTTTCAGACATCATCCAGTGCCAATGAAAAAAAAATTAATAGAATTTGTTAGATACAAAAACACTTGATACATGAACTATCCACACTTGCACAACGAATGAATACTTGCTCAATGATGTATGAATACTTGCATGACGAGGTATGAATACTTGTGTGACGGACAACCCGAAAATATGTTATCATGGATCTCATTTGAAAGAGAAAATTGTATAGAAGGCATTCACGGTTTTATATTCGCAAAATTCTTCACAGATTGTCCGAAATATTGGCGAGATTGAACAGAAAAAAAAACCACCTCTAAAATCGTGTAAAAGATGGGTGAGTGATGTGTCAAGTTTTTTTTTCGAAATACTTGATATCTCATGTATGAATATTTGATATGTTATATATTAATAATTGCGCACATAGATATCTATATTTGTGCGCGCCAATTGTAAAACCTTTCAAATATTAGACGGTTTCCAAGTAGTTAGTGGTCCCCTAGGTAGTTAGTGGTTTCTCAGATAGTTAATGACTGAGAGACAGAATGGGGGATTGTTACAGGGACAGCTAGGTGCTCCCTTTTCTTATATATATTGCAGCATAAAGGAAATTTAAATATATTTAATAGAATGGTCTTGTTTATTTGTTTGGAAATATCTTTCGTAGGGTGTCCTTATTTTTTGTATGATATTTTCATACTCATTTCACCACTAAGAGTTTTTATCATCCTTTATTTACTTTATGTGCGTGGTCTTGATTATGTACAGGAAGAATATGTTTATCTACACAAAGGGCTAAATTAGCATCAGGTAGATGACTTATGAACTAAATTCTTATTCAAATTCTTATTCTTACCTTATAAGTAAAAGAAGAAAATTTTTTATTCAAATTCTTCTTATCAAATATAATACTTATGAAGTAATTAAACACATGAAAGATACCCAACATTTCTTAATGTTTCATTAACACTCCTACAAAAATGCAACAAGAAAGATGCCCATCATACAAAAATGCAACAACAAATCCCTTGCTTGTAAATTCTTCGAGGAAATGTATTATGCTAACCAGACAATTAAAGGAATATTCATTGAAAGAAATTATGCATTGGTATGTTTAGGAAATTTAGACCATTCCATTGGAGAGTCCTTGTATACATAGATGGGTTGTGAGAAGGAAACTTAAAATCTTCTTTTTTTTGAAATCGGGCAGAGGCTGCCAGATGCGATTTTATTAAGAAAAAGGAGTAGTAGGGTACATCAAGCAATTACATCCCCATAAACAGTGCCATGCACTGACGTTGTTTGGTCTAAGCCCTACTGCTCAAGACACCACCCGGAAAAGAGAACAACTAAAACGTCGGAGTAAAACGGAGTTAACAGAACCTCTCCCAAAGAGTCGCCTCGTGTATAATCCACCCCGCAACAACATCCACTGTGCTGGACTGATTTTGAAAAATTCTTAAATTCCGATGCTTCCCCAACAGCCAACACGTACAGGAGAACACAACAGGCCACCTCCTAATTGCCTCCGATGGCCTATTCATCCCAGCAGAGCAATGCCGGTCACGGTTGAGACCCTAAGCCATACCCTAGTTGCGTACTCACAATGGAATAGTAAGTGTGCAGCAGTTTCGTGGTCACTTTCACACATTACACATTCCAGTGGGCATTGGAAGTGCCTTCGTTGCATAACATCCCGAGTGAGGATCTTACCTTTGAGCAGTAGATGGATGAATATCCTAACCGTAGGCGGTATACGGTATTTCCAAGATTCCCTAAACTGTTAGGTGATTCTCCCCGCTGATGCCATCATGTCATAAACCGATTTAGTGCTGTAGGCTCCCGAAGCGGCCCACGTACCTCCAGGTAAGCTCATCATCCGCATCGTTAAATTCCAAATTCTGAGTTAGTTGGAATCTATCCGTGCCTTCCCGGAGTGATAAAGCGGACTGCAGCAGCCTCGTTGCATAACATTCCGAAACTTAAAATCTTCGTCGAGCAAGATGCAAAACTGGGTCAAAAATAGGCACATAGGGAATTGCGAGAAATAATTATATTTTCTCAAATAAAAAGACATTTTTAGTTTCGAGAGTATTTTTATCTTTACAATAGGATTGGACAAAAATTAGAGCATTCTGGGGTCATGCCCGATTTATTATGTGATTATTTTTTATACAAGTTAATTATCGAAAGAATTGTTATTTTTCACCCGGTTATACTTTGCTATACTATTTTTATCAAAAGTTTATCAAAAAATGTATTGAAAATTATTCCTATTTAGCGTATGAATTCCTATATAAGTGGAGAGAATGGTCAAGTAGCCTTGTATTGGTCATACATCGAGTCAATTTGTGAAGAAAGGTGATTCGATCTTATTCTTGTTCAGAAAATTAACTACCATTAGATTTCACATGTGAGTTCTTCAATAACTTTTATTGTTTTATCTTTTAATCAATTTAATTTTCTTTCTCCCCTCCACTTGAAACTTGTTATTTGTAATTAAATTGACAGGTATTTGTAAGTTCGATTTTTTTCGTCAATATTTTTCTTTTATCTACATAAAAAATACTTGCTTATATTTTGTTGTCAGGAAATTCACCTTCAATTCTCAAAAACAGATAAAATAGGAAACAAAAAAAATATAACTTTGTGCATACTTGCACAAAGAAGAAAATAAAATAATAGAAATTGTGCGTATATGTCTTTAAAAGCTCTTAAGTTTCTCAGTCTTGCATAATTGAAATCTGCTGTTATTCTTGACGAATAAAAGGACCCATCAAAATCATTATTTAAGCAATAATACTGGTAAACCCGTACAAATTTTCTTTCATTTTCAAATCTTTGTGTGTGTTTGTGACTTATTAACAGCACTGGTCAAGAGAAAAATCCAGGGAGAAGAAAAATAAGTGAAAATGGTAGCAATACCAAGTTGGTCTGGCGCGGGCTCGGCTATGGCGACCTTTCTCTTCGTATGGGCCATAGTTCGCAACCACATGCCGAAGGAACTTCATTTCTTAATCTCTACTACTTTCAGAAAGGCGTTTTCTTTTCTCAACCCTTACAATCATATCAAATTGGACGAGTACAGCGGCAAGCACATGAGGAAAGACGAGCTGTACTCCGCTGCTGAGGCATACCTCAGCTCTGCGTGCCTTGACCATGCTCGGAGACTAAAGGCTGAGCTCAGAAGGAAAACCGACCGGCCATTCATCACCATTGACGAATACGAGGAGGTCACCGACACCTTCTGTGGTGTAACAGTGTGGTGGTATGCCTCCAAGCACCTTCCCATATCAACAACAACAGTTATCAGCATGGAAGAACGAAGGTGTTGAATATTTACATAACATTCCCAAATCAATCTCTCTATATTTTTTTTATTAAGATAATTTACACATGTATACAATTGCGAATCGCAAGTTTAATTATTAACCAGATTTCATAACATTCCAAGTTAATTTGTAAACGTACATACTTGCCAAACGCTTCAAGCTATTTTTTTATAAATGCAGGTAGCAAACACTGTTCTGTTCTTTTAATTAGTAAGACAATATTACTGGAGTAAATTTTTGTCTATTCCTTAGTAATTTTTAAAATATTAATTGATTAATAGGTTCTACCGACTCAGCTTCCACAAGTGCCACCGCAACTTGATAGAGAATGATTATCTGGATCATGTCCTCACCAAAGGCCGTGCCATTGTCGCACGCAATCGGCAACGAAGGCTTTTCACAAACAATGGAGGTGCGAGCCGCAGCATGGTATGGAGTCATGTGGATTTCGAGCATCCCGCTACCTTTGACACACTCGCCATGGACCCTGAAAGGAAGAAAGCGATCATAGATGATCTTGTGACCTTTCGAGAAGGGAAGGAGTACTACAAGCATGTTGGCAAAGCGTGGAAGCGTGGTTATCTCTTGTATGGCCCGCCCGGGACCGGAAAATCTACCATGATAGCAGCAATAGCCAACTTCTTAGAGTATGATGTGTACGACCTTGAGCTGACCGCAATCAAGAACAACACAGAGCTGAGGCAGATTTTTCTGGCGACAACTGCTAAGTCTATCATTGTCATTGAGGACATTGACTGCTCTCTCCACCTCACCGGTGAACGCAAGGACAAGAAAACGAAGAAGCACAAGGATGAAACTGAGGCACCACCGTCAAAAGCTATAGAAGAAGTTGACATAGCCAACAAAGTGACACTTTCTGGGCTTCTTAACTTTATCGATGGGCTTTGGTCGGCATGCGGAGGCGAGAGAATTATTATCTTCACGACAAACCACATAGAAAGTCTCGACCCAGCACTGATCAGAAGAGGCCGGATGGACATGCACATCGAGATGTCATACTGCACCTTCGAGGCATGGAAGGTGTTGGCCAAGAACTATCTCGGGATTGAGAATCACCACTTGTTCGATTCTATCAGGGAGCTTCTTCTCGATGTGAAGGTGTCGCCCGCAGATGCGGCGGAAGGTTTGATGCCAAAAAATTATGGAAACAAAGATGTGGATGTGTACCTACAAAATTTGATTGAGAATTTAAAGAAATCGAAGGAAGAGGCAAACAAAAATGCGGTAGACATGGTGGCCAATTAAAGGACAAATTCAAAGAAGATGCTTTATTTATTTTATAAAAACAATGATATTTCTCATAAGTTAATATTTGAAAGCATCATTTATATTATTCAAATGATCATTTAAGTAATGTTCATAATTTGCATAATTGTCATATGGATTGACATAATTAAATTATGTCTCATCATCATTTATATAATTTTAGTTATTCAATTAACTCTTTTATATGACAATCTCGACAATTCATTTAACTTAATTAAACCCAAGGTTTCTTCAATAATACACAATATATTCTTATTTAGCTACTAAATTTCAAATTATAATAATACAATACTTATAATGTGAAATTAAGTTACTATAATAGTAGCTAAATTTAGTAGAAAATTATAATAGTAGCTAAATTTAGTAGAAATTTGATACACAATTTAACTTAATTAAACCCAAGGTGTCTTCAATAATACACAATTAACATAGTTGGTAGTTCACACATATTCTTATTTAGCTACTAAAATAATGTCATTCACATTCATATTTATTTGTGGTACTGGTTCAATTAAGACTTAAATCTGGTGCAGTTGCATGATTGTAACTAAATCAAGCAACAAAAATTAGTGTTTTTGAGACTCAATTGCATGATACATTGGTACCCAAATTAATCAGTCCAAGTTTCACATAATTTGCTCGTTGGGTCTTGGGTGATTTGCACTACTACAAAAAAGGAGATTATACACGGACAAAAATGGAAGAGCTACACGGATTTCCTACCGTGTTTAAATCGAGGGTGTATAAATAGGTCAATAACTACACACGGACATTTGTCCGTGTACAATCTCAACTATTATACACGGATAACTACACAAACAGCCGTGTAAAAAGCCCAGAATGTGTCGCTCTCCATGATACAGAGCTACACGGATATTACCTAAACAACCGTGTACGATTCTTTTCGTACACGGACTTTTAAATAAAAACCCGTGTATCTTGACCCTTTCTACACGGACATTTATTAAAATGTCCGTGTAGCTCTCCTCTTTATACACGGACATTTAACTAAATGTCCGTGTAGCTCTCCTCTTTCATACACGGACTTTAGTTAAATGTCCGTGTATGAAGACCATTTTTTTTTTTTTTTTTGTATTTTTTGTTTTTCGGCTAGCCTCCAGTTTTGCTAGCCAGTTTTGTTACAGAGAACTATTCCATATTTCCCATATTTTCCAGATTTCATATAACAAGAAATCCATATTTTCCAGATTACCAAGAAATTCATATTTTCCAGATTACCAATAAATCCATATTTTCCATATTAGCCAGAAATTCATATGCAATAAATTATACAATATTCACATACACCAAATTATACAAAATTATGGAAATCCATGTTGAGCATTGCAAAATTCTGATACAAACCACCTTGCCCACACACACCTGATATCGTCGATCTGCTCCTTGGTGTAATGCGGTTGGTTTGGCAAATTCTACAATTACAATTTGGTATTAGTTAGTAACAAGAAAAGGTAGATGAAATACAGTCGCAAATATCAATTGCTATTATATAGGAACAATTAATATGAATTACATACCGAGTTTGGGAATTGGAATTGTATTCTTTCGACAAAGTCAAACATGAAAATCATCGTGTAGTAAGCGCATTCCCAACCCTCCAACTGTTGCGGGCCCTGAAATTTGCATTTAGCGGCCTATGTTAGAATGATAATATTTTTTTCGACAATATATATGAAATTATAAATTTATAGTGTGCTCACCAGCAGCCACTTCCAACACAACTTGGTTTTCTTGCTCTTGTTATGCGATCCTCCCTCTTTAACATATTTCGCAAAAGCCCTTACAAAATTGAGTGAATGTTTATAGCAATTTTATAATTTGATATAATTGAAAAAAATTAAAACCAATTAAATTATTATTGCTTACTTGTTGACATAAGGGAATATGTCTTTGCACTTGTTAGCCGGGATATTTCCTCCGGGCTTACAAGAATCAACAATTATGCACGTATTTAGGTAAGGCACAATTATTATCAGACACCAGTGCTTGCTGTGGGAGGATAAAAATTAAAGTACTTTAGCATATAATAGTAACACGAGTGTTTGCTAATATGAACAATACATAAGCTAAGGTTAGAATTAACATCTGGTGGTACGGCAAGAGAATGTATTTCTTCTCCGCCTCCTGAGCATGATGCAGCGCTGAACAAATGTACTCGATACCCTCCTTCGAAGAACGTCTCAGCATTGTAGCACTCACCATCTCGGGGTCCAGAAATACGCACAAGTTCTTCCTTTCTACCATCTCATCACAATTTCGGATTAGCTTCCTGAAAACTCAAAATTTTACATTAGAATTATATTTGAGTTGTATACAATAATGAAAATAATTTCGAGTCACTAACATGAGGAAAATGGAGATGAACGACACATCGAGCCATTTATCGGATGACGAGTGGTGGAGAATGTCCCTGAAGTCTTTGAACGACATAGTGATCATGCCGCCGGCATGTAAAAACATCCCAGGTGGGACGGGGATGAAGATATCCCTCATGCTTTCGGGTGTCGACATCAAGCGGTCGTGGAGAAGGCGCAAATCACCGGGCAAACGGCTGTATTCTTCTTCGGTGACCAAAGGACGGTCTGGTGATCCTGGCGCGTCAGCCCCAACGTCGCAAGCCACAACAGTCCGTACCGGTGACATCAACTCCTGTGCACCGATGTCATCATCTCCTCGTGTCTGCATTAAAATTAACATATCTTCTTCAATTATTTGAAAAAGAATGATTTGAATGTAACAAAAGAAATGAATTATTTAGATATTACCTGATGCAAAACAATCTGACTCCTGGGCCATTGGACAAATGACTTGCGAACATCATCAAGAACGAACTGAGCGACGGTAGGGGCAGGAAGAGGTATGCGCCCCCATCCCTCCACGACTGAGTCAACCTGCACACATGCATAGTCGGGCAAGAGCTGAGCATGGTGTACAATCGAGACTCCTGGAAGTACAACGCCCGTGGCAACGGTCAGAGGAGAACTACCCTGCCACAGGACGAGGTCGCATGCTCTGGGGTCCTGCAATTATCAAAAAGTTGTTACTTTTTAATGGTGCGATGTTGTCTAACAATGCTACAAACAGGTATGAATTACCTTTAGACTATAAAACAGTAGTGATTACCTTTAGATTTTCCAAATCATCTAAGGCCCAAGTCCCGGATGCTTGGCTACTTCGCCGAACTCCCGGCGAAATAGGAGGTGGTTGCTCGGATTGCTGCGCAAGAGATGAAAACCGGTTCAACAACCTTGATTCCATCTCAGCCATCTTTGCGTCGTACGCAGCCATCTTGGAGTCGTACTCTCTGCTGACCTCCGCGCGTACCTGCGCAACTATCTCGTCTTTATCAACTCTGGCACGAGGTTTTCTTCGAGATTTTTCACCCTCAACTCGGAACACCTCCTTCCAGCCCCTGTAGGCCCCTACACCCCTTACCCGGCCCGTGTGTTCTGGATTCCCGAGCGCTGCGGCCAAGGAATCATTTTGTCGTTCGACCGACCGGGCACCCGAACTGACCTCCTGCTCCACCTCCAACTGTTAATAAAAAAATTAGTTAGAGCAAAAGATCAAGTGATGTACATTCGAAGTTATAATTTCGTTTGAATGACACAAAGTTATAACAAAGGACTCTTACCATTCTCTGAGCCACGGGCTGCAATTTCTCTGGGAGTACTATCCTCCCGTCAGCGGTTAACTCAGATCTACCCATGAACCAACATTGGCCCCTAGGATTTTGGATCTGGACCACGGGTGAGTCTGAATTTCTGTTTTGCTCCAGTGCTGTCTTCCACTCTGCCGACTTACCCTCGTAACCAGCTGACCCTAAATGGTGCGGATACTTGTTCATGCCAGCGATCCTCTTGCCTTCTTTACTTTTTGCCTTCACATGTGCAAGAAAATCAATTAGTTTTAGAAAAATAATTGAAAATCGAGAAAAAACATAAACTACTTTGGATAATGTTACATACCTTGAACTCTTCTGTGGACTTCAAAGCTTGAAACTCCTCCCACACCTCTTGTGTTACCCAAGGATAGTACCCTACCGGACTTCTCCCTTCGTCCATGAACTCTGTCTTCAGCGTGCTCTTGAATTGCTTCCAACCTTCGTTCATGATCCTCAGAGTCTTGACCTTTGGGGTATCGCTCTCGATGTTCCACTGAGCCTGAGTGACACCAAATTAACTGCATTTAATTTCATGTACAACAATGAAAATAAAGTAAAGAGTTGTTCGGTGCTTTACCTTCACCATGTTCCACCAGTCGTTCTTCTCCTCTTTATCAAACTTATTCCAACTCTCTACAAGGATACTTGCATTTCGCTTCACCAAATTGCAACACCAATTTGAGTACGCCATTCGGTTTGGACCTTCCGCACGCCCGTCGTCCGTGAACCGGATTTCCAACTGCTTCTTCTCAGACGTGCTTGTGCACATTGTCGGACCTCTTTTCCTTCTTTCTGATGAGGCAGTAGCTTGCTGATCATCTTCTGCCATCGCATCTATGTGCTCACCCTCATCCGACATGGTTCTGCCATACAAAGAAATATTAAAAGAAATATTATATAAACACCAAATGGAGAGAATTAGTTTACTCATATATGCACATTAAGTTATGCACATTAAGTAATGGACCTATGTGCAAAACAAACACCACAGTAAAATGGAGGACTTCAAAACACACAAAATGGACCTTAATTTCATATTTTTCTGATTTTAATTCGATTTTATATGATTTTCCAAAGTTCAGCCTCTCAAAATGAAAATTCTGCACCTTTAAACATCAGATTTTCTCAAAATGAAAATGTGAACTTTAAAAAATCATATAAAATGGAAACAAAATCATAAAAATATGAAATTTGTGTCCATCTTGTGTGTTTTGGAGTCCTCTGTCTGTGGGTCATGTTATAATCTTGTTTTGGTCACGGCATTGATCTGCACTGATCAATTTACCAGCAGAGGTCATTTTGGCCGTTTAGAGTACATTTCACTACTTTGCACATAGGTCCTCAAATAATGTTGAGATAAAAAAATAAATCAAATAGGTCACTACATAAATTAACAAATATGTCACTACTGCAGAAATTAAATAGGTCACTACTTCAAATAGGTGCAAGCCGATTTTTTTTTTGTCTTAGGGATAGTAAAGTGGCACCAGCACAATTAACTATATCCACCAGAAATTTAATAGGTTTTGAACTATAGGCACAGCACAGCAAAGCAAAGCAGAAAATTTAATAGTCACAGCACAGCAAAGCAGCACAACAAAGGCAGCACAACACAGCAAAATAAGCAAAAAAAACTTACAAATCAGTAGTGAGAACAGCAGGCGGCGACAATGAGCACAGCACAATGAGCACAGTAGAGGCGGCGACAATGAGCACAGCAAGGCAGAAGAGGCGCTGACAGAGGCGGCGGAGAGGGTGACAGAGACGGCGACAATGAGCACAGCAAGGCAGAAGAGGCGGTGACAGAGGCGGCGGAGAGGGTGACAGAGGCGGCTAAGAGGGAGGGTGATAGAGGCGGAGTAGTGAAAAGGATTTTGAAAGAGAAGAGAAGATTTTGAAGCGGCTCGATCGTTTTCAGAAAGAAATTGGAAGAGAGCTTTTGAAAAACATGGTACACCTCTTTCTACACGGACATTTAGTAAAAGTCCGTGTACAAATCCCCGGTTTTTCTACACGGACTATTTAGTAAAAGTCCGTGTATAATTAGTCTTTCTACACGGACTATTTAGTAAAAGTCCGTGTATAATTAGTCTTTCTACACGGACTATTACGTAAAAGTCCGTGTAGCTCTCCAAACCTTTATACACGGTTTTATCGTAAAATCCGTGTACAATGACTATTTATAAACGGACTATTAACTAAAAGTCCGTGTACAAAAAGTTCAAACATATTAAATTATGTTTCTTTTTATTTTTTATTTCATTATTTCAGATTTCACTAATATTTGAACTAGAGGAATCTAATATTTGATATTTGAACTACAAATGTTTAATTATATATTACAAAGTTGTTTCTAAAAAGGAAATATTACAAGTTTAAATTTTAATGATATTATTTAGACAGATTATTTAAGTTAATTTTAAATAATTTACTTTTTAGTGATTATCCATGAATTAATTATTTGTTGGTTGTTTTGTACTGCTAATTCATATCTATAACAGTATTTATTTAGATAGCATGAAGTTTTTAACAAAATAGTTAAACGGAGAGAAAACAAAATGCTGATTAAATTAAGAACAAAAATATATTACATCAAAACAAAACGAAAAAAAAAGCTAAATTAAATTAAACACTCCTTCACTGGCCTGCCCCCCTCCTTTTAATCCAGGGGCTCTTTGGCCTGATCCAAGGATTGCCCCTCCTTTTGTAGGGCTTTGGTGGTGGGTGCTCCCTTGGGCTTCGTCGTGGCACATTTGAGGGCGGCCATGGCCATGTCCTCCTGTAGTTGGGAGGAGGCATTTCATAGCCGGGAGGGACTTCGGGAGCATCTTCGGGGGGCAATGGCCATGGCACATTTGCGTCTTCTTCCGGTGGCACCGAAGCTGCCATTTCTTAGCTTCCAAATTCTCAGAGAAAAGTACTAATCGAAAAGGGGAGTTTCTCATCAGATTATATTGAATTTTGAAGTCTTTTCGTCTTCTGAATTAAAAAGATAATTAAGGCAACTTCTCGAATTCCATGCATGTACAAAAGGCTTTTCATGGTCGTTTAATTTTGAATTTCGTCTTATAAGAATCATACACGGTTATTTAATTAAAAATACGTGTACAAAAGCAACGTACACGGGCTATTAAGTAAAAGTCCGTGTAGCTCTCCGAACCTTTATACACGGACTATTAAGTAAAAGTCCGTGTAGCTCTCCAAACCTTTATACACGGTTTTATCGAAAATCCGTGTACAATGACTATTTATAAACGGACTATTAACTAAAAGTCCGTGTACAAAAAGTTCAAACATATTAAATTATGTTTCTTTTTTTTTCATATTATTTAAACTAATAATAAATTATCTAAAATATATAGTATCACGTCTAATATTTAAAACTTATAATAATAATAACTAATACCCGGTTTTTTATTATTATTAAAATTTGAACTATAGACATTTAATATTTGTACTAGTAATTAAAAACTAATACTAATATTTTATATTTTATTTTTATTATATAATATCTTAACTAATATTTTGAGAACTAATACTAATATTTGAAATAGAAATTTTGTACCATTATTATAAAAAAATGAACTAACATTTGAACCAGAGAGCTACAAATATTTTATTTTTGAACTACAAATATTTTATTCGTAATATTTAATATTCATAGTAATATTTAAAAACTAATACTAATATTTTATTTTTTATTTCATTATTTCAGAATTCACTAATATTTTAAAAACTAATACTAATATTTGAACTAGAATTTTTTTAATATTATTAAAAAACTGAACTAATATTTGAACTAGAGGAATCTAATATTTGATATTTGAACTACAAATGTTTAATTATTACAAAGTTGTTTCTAAAAAGGAAATATTACAAGTTTAAATTTTAAACAAAAAATAAATATTACACACCGGATTTTTTTTTCCTTTTTCTCTTTTTTTTCTCCTTTTCAACAGTACTCTCGGCCCATATTCCTTCATTGTGGTCGGATCGCATGTAGTTCGCTCCGTCGTTTTCTTCAATTGTTGCTACCTCAGGGTCCATGTCGGCACAAAATGGAGGTATTTCGTCGAACTGGTCATACTCTTCTTCATCAACGACATTTTCTACCCCGACAATCCTTCTTTTTCCAGATAGGACGACGCTCCACCTATCATCACTCGGGTCAGTGACATAAAAGACTTGGGTGGCTTGCTTGGCGAGTATAAACGGATCATCAACATACCCAAATTTGTTAAAATCAACGAGTGTGAACCCGTCGTTATCAACTTTAACACCCCGGTCTTCGACCCATTGACACCGAAACAAGGGAATGCTCAGGCGAGGATTGTAAACGAGCTCCCAAATTTCTTCAATGACTTCATAATATGACCTCGATGCTGTTACAGCCCGGCCATCCCCAGATCTACTGAATTCTTGAGACGTCGCCACCAACGTCACCCCACTATTTTGCATTGTACTCTTCTCACTTTGCTGTTTAGTGTAAAAAGTATAACCGTTAATTTCGTATCCTTGGAATGTTTTGACAACAATTTGGGGTCCTTCGCCCAGCAGTTTAACAATTTCAGGTACGGGGTGTGACTTCACTCTTTCTTTCAGCCATCCTATAAAAGAACGATTATGCTCGTTAGTAAGCCACTTCTGACTTCTCGTGTAGTTCTGTTGTTTAAGGATTGTCATGTGCTCATCTATGTAGGGAGCAACATCTGTCATGTGCTGTAGTACAATAAAATGTGCCTTATGTAGATCATTTATATCAGCAACTACGGCTCTCAACCCAATTGTCCCGACTCCTTGGAGCCTTCCCTCGTATCGCGACTTCGGAACGCCAATTGGATCCACACCGGCCATGTAGTTGGTGCAAAACTCAATCACCTCTTCTGTGGAATATCCTTCTATAATGCTACCTTCAGGCCGATGTCGGTTCCTCACGTACTTTTTCAAGATGCCCATGTATCTCTCGAACGGATACATATACCGCAGGAACACGGGACCACAGATCTGAATTTCTCTCACAAGATGAACAGCAAGGTGAACCATAACATCGAAAAAAGAGGGCGGAAAATACATCTCAAGTTGGCAAAGAGTAACGACGATCTCCTTTTGCAAAGAGTCCAATTTTAGAGGGTCTATCACTTTGGAATTGATTGCATTGAAGAAAGAACAGAACTTCGTAATGGTTTCCCGAACCTCCTTTGGTAAAATTCCCCGAATTGCAACCGGAATCATATGTGTCAGTAAAACATGACAGTCGTGGGATTTCAGACCAAGCAATTTCAGGTCCTTCTTCGACACCAGCTTCTTAATATTCGAGGAATACCCCGATGGAACTTTAATACTATGAAGGCATTCACAAAAACTTGTTTTCTCTTTCTTCGACATTGTGCACAGTGCGGGGGGTAGGTACGTGCGCTTCCCTTTCTCCTGCGGTGCAAGCTCGGGTCGTATTCCCATTTCAACCATGTCTTTCCGAACTTTAATACCATCTTTAGTCTTTCCCTTGATGTTCAACAGTAAACCGATCAAACTGTCGCAGACATTTTTTTCAACATGCATGACATCTATGCAATGTCTCACTTCTAAAAATTCCCAGTACGGTAGATCCCAAAATATGGACCTTTTTTTCCAAATATTCTTCGGTGGTGCTTCGCCACATTTTCCAAAAATAACATCAAGGTTTTTTACCTGATTGAAGACACTTTTCCCGTCTAATGGACGACGGGCCACTCCAAGCTCAATTTTCCCGTTGAATGCACTCTTCTTCTTACGGTATGGGTGATTAACAGGAAGAAACCTACGATGCCCCATGAAAACATTCTTCTGACAATTTTTCAGCCTCAGCACCTGCGTGTCATCTTCACAGATAGGGCACGCTTTTGCTCCTTTACAAGTGTAACCCGATAAATTCCCGTACGCGGGAAAATCATTTACTGTGCAAAACACCATGGCCCGCATTTGAAATACCTCTTTGCTGTACGCATCCCAGACCGGGACGCCATCACGCCATAATTTCTGGAGGTCCTCAATTAATGGTGCGAGATACACATCTATGTCATTTCCGGGTTGCCTGGGTCCTTGGATTAGTAATGACATCATTATATATTTGCGTTTCATGCACAACCAAGGAGGAAGATTATAGATGGCTATAAGAACTGGCCAAGTACTGTGCCGACTGCTCAAGCTTCCAAACGGACTCATTCCATCTGTGCTCACCACAATCCTAAGGTTTCTCATTTCGGAACCAAATTCTTTGAAGTGTCTATCAATGTTCCTCCACTGAGGAGAATCGGCCGGGTGCCTTAGTTTACCGTCTTTTTTGCGCTCTTCTTCATGCCAACGCAATAATTTCGCATCCTTGGAATTCGCAAACAACCGTTTGAATCTCGGTATTATCGGCAAATACCACAACACCTTAGCCGGAGGCCGGCCCTTTTTGTCATCGTCACAATCATCAGTACTGTCCTGGTCCTTACGTTTATACCGTGAAACACCGCATTTAGGACAGACATGCATGGTCTCGTACTCGTTACGGTACAATACACAGTCGTTCGGACATGCATGTATTCTTTCGATCTTCAACCCCATTGGACATATCAATTTTTTCGCCTGATATATTGTACCGGGTAACTCGTTGTTATCTGGGAGCATTTCTTGTAAAAGCTGTAATAAGGACGTGAAACTCTTATCGCTCCAACCATTGTCTGCCTTTAAGTTTAATAATTTCAACACAGCTGACAGTTTCGTAAATTTGGTACACCCGGGATACAACTGCTTTTTGGAATCATTAGACAAATTTTGGAATTTATCATAATTTTTATCACTAATTTCATCTTCCGCGTCACGAAACATTTCCTCCAGATTTTCAATAAACTCGTATTCTACATTTTCACCAGAATTCATCTCCATCTCATCATCGTCGGTTCCGGGTTCAATATCATCAAAAATTTCGGCATCCTCGTAATTCTCGTTCCAATCAAGTTCAAAATTATCAGAAATTTCTACATTCTCATCATTCAATTCACAACGATTAAAATCTTTATTGGTACTACTACTTTCACCAAATTTCTCACCGTGCATGATCCAACATGTATATCTCTTCTTAAATCCCCGACAAATTAAATGACCTCTAATTTCTTCGGAGTCCACAAATCTTAAAATATTTTTACAATCTCTACAAGGACACAAAATGTCTTTTTCTTTTTTCTTCACTCTATACATCTCAGCAAATTTTATAAACTCATCAACGCGAACCAAATATTCTTCACTGTCACGTCGCAATTCGTACATCCAGCTTCGATCCATCTGGAAATTAAATTATAAAAATGATTTGATCAATTAATCAAGCATGGTCAACATATATTGTACCAAATTTTGGGCTTACAAAGGGCCGGTTTACAATCCTAACCCACTCTTTGAATATTGTGTCTCATATGTGAACACATATTAGCGAGTTTTAATTAGTATTTGAGAAAAATTCGGCAGCATTTCCCCTTAACTCCCCAAGTATGCGTACGAACCACATACTCGTAGGAGCAATAAGGGAAAATACCGTCGAACTTTCCTCAAATACTAATTAAAACCCACTAATATGTGTTCACATCCTAAATGAGACACAATATTCAAAGAGCAGTCCCAAAACGGGGACTGTCCAAAATTAATCCCTATTGGATTAATTTTGAACGGGCATGGACCTAAAAATCATTTATAGGTCGGTTATTGGACAACAATACACTAATTATATATTTACATTACCTAATTACTAATTAAATCAAGCATGCATGCATATATTACACACCTAAGTAAATAAGCAATAATAATTACTAAACAGAAAATTAGAGAGGAAAAAGGAAAATATGTATATACTAACCTTCGAAATTTAGAGAGGAGAAAATAAAAACTTCAAAGATGACAGCTTCCAGCTATGCTAGCCTTTAATTTGCGGAAATCAGATCTCAGTTCAACACAGACAGAGGGCGTATTAATTACTTTGATCAAAACGGCGCAGCTGGAGCTAGAAGTCTCTGGAAGAGAAGGGCCCTTTTATATTGGATAAAACCCTACGCGGATTTTCTACACGGATTTATACTTAGAAATCCGTGTAGCTCTGTCACAATTTAAACACGGTTATTTATTAAAAAAGCCGTGTACAATAACCCTTTATACACGGATATTTGATAAGAAAACCGTGTAGCTCTCTTAATATTTGTACACGGATATGTTACTAAAAACCGTGTAGCTCTCTTAATATTTGTACACGGTTATTTAATCAAATATCCGTGTAGCAATTCATACACG
The DNA here is from genome assembly GCA_025461125.1 of Carex kokanica. NCBI lineage: Eukaryota > Viridiplantae > Streptophyta > Magnoliopsida > Poales > Cyperaceae > Carex > Carex kokanica. Next base: position 421,639 of record JAJGRX010000675.1, on the reverse strand, counting down.
GATTTTTGTATAATATCCGTGTAGCTCTCTCAATCTTTTCCACACGGTTTCGTTCCACGCGGCTTTTTTCGCCCTAATAAACCGTGTAGCTCTCTCAAACAGTTCTACACTGATTTATAACTAAGTGTCCGTGTATAATTCCTCAATATTTTTAACCCTTTCACAATTTCATATTTGACACACGGTTTTTATATAAAATTAGAAAAACCGTGTACAATGTGCAGTGTAGAATTAGCTTTTTTGTAGTAGTGTTGTGAGACCTCAAACTATTTGTGTAATGAGAGCATTAGTCTATTCATGTCCTCTACTTTAAACCATTATTCAACCATTTAACTGAAAATACAAAATTACAATATTTTATTTATCATTTTTATATACATTATATATATTCTCAATTAACATGTATAAATAAATAAGTGAATGAATAATTGAGTGGACATAAATAAAAATAGACTATTGTTAATAGAGATATGGACTAATTATTTTGAACGCTGTAGTTCTTATATGGACAGAATTAGAGGTACAAAACATAGGCATCAGCCTACGAATATAGAAATATATCACAAAGATGTATTATCTAGTTTTCTTCATGTATATGCGTATATAAAAATAACAAATTATAATAATACAATACTTATAATCTTTTTATAGAGAAATAACTATGCTAATAATTCCTATATCCGATCTGTAGAACTAATTTTCACGTTTGTTCTTATACCAGTTCAATAAAAATTGCACCATATAATTAGAACTTTTATGATAATATTCACCATAAACTTAAGGGGAGTGCTATTCTAAGCGCACTAATATATTAAACTTTTGAGTGTTGAGAGAAAACTTTCTTCTTAAATTCCTATTTTGTCCGTACTCTTTATTTCTGACTTAATTAAGAAAAGAAAGTGGGTCATTCGCAAGAGGAAATCTGCTATTATATTTAATACTATTTTCAGCTATATATGGATAGTACATCATTCAAATACAAGAAATCATGACATCTACATGTGGCGATTATGTATCTAAAAAAAAATCATGACATCTACATGTGTTGATTATGTGCCTAAAGAAATTTAGACTTCTACACGTAGAAAAAGATCAAAAGATGCATAGAACAAAAAAAAGGCAGACTATTTGATTGAAGGGCTGATATTCAATCTGAAAATTCATCTTTTAATCACAACCATTAGCGGATCAGGAGATCTACATACTTAATAAAAGAATGAAGAATGTAACTTGTATTTGGTTAATTTTTGTTTCTCATTCTAAAAATCTACATACGCCTATATTTGTCAAATTTATTTTCTATTGGCAGTATCTTAGTGAACCAGGAGCATATATATATTTTGTACAAATTAAACTTTCTGAGGATGACAATGCTATTACCAATTCTGTTAATATTGCTTGGTCTCCGAGGTATCATCATCTCATCTAGAGCTTAATTAGGTCCCTTTGTCTTTTAAATAATAAAAGGTACCGTACAGAGAAATTTTTCATACATAAAATAAGTTGAAGAAAGGGGACAAGCAAAATTATTTACCTGCAATTACCATACACATGCAATACATAATATTTACCTCCAAAATTATCAATCTGAAGAGCCAACTTGTAATACCATTCTTTGTTACTAACACATCTTTTTTTAGTACCATTCTATTTTGAAAACCTAATTTATAATTTTCAGTGTTGAGAGAAAATTTTCTCTTTATACTTGTTTTGTACTCCTTGTTTGGTACCCTATTTATTAAACGAAATAAGTTAAAATTAATTGCTTACCAGTTAGTAAATAATTTATTGTAGGAGTCTGGCTACTATGTTCTTATTTGTCCTTATTTAGTTCATGGGCTATGGTTCAAAATCCAACTTGTAAATATTTATTGCTTTCACAATTAAAAAGAAATTAAATGTAGCTTCGGTAACTATAAGCCTTGTTTTTGTATTTGGATTCTAACGGCCCAATAAGAACATTTTAAACTAAACTATATCCAAATATTTAGCACGGATTGCATGGTAAAACAACTATCCAAATTATACCAAGCAAGGTGTTTCCTACCTACTACTTAATAGCATGCAAAAAGCATTTTTAATTGTAAATCATCTAAATTATTGTTTCTATATATATATTAATGCAATGAATATAATGAGACATCAAATATACTAACCTCAAAACTGTTTCATTCTATATTGCAGACATAGTAAAATATAATTAGAAACCATGTTTAATTTTAAGAATAATCACTTTCTTCTTTACAAGCCACTGGAAGGAACCAAATGAAAGAGCATAAACACTATTTCGTGAAACTAGTCAAAGACCAATCCAAAACTAATTAGGTAGCTTGCTACCTCTTAGCTTCATAATGTCTAGTACTGATATTTTTGGTCTCAAATATGCACAAATTTGTTATTTAAATTATCTGAATTTCATAAATTAAGCATATGTACGTGTGCGACCTCCTTGATCCCCATAATTGTTGTCACCGTATTTCATTGTTGTCACCTGACCTTGATCCCCATAATTTTTTGTTGTCACAAACAAAAAATTTGATCTATGTAAACCTTTTTTGATCCAATTTAAAAGGGATCAGAATTTCGATAAACACCCAAATGATTGCATCACTGATCTTGACCTTCTTAGCCTTTATAACGCTCAGATGTGTTGTATTGGCAATGAGAAGTATGAGGAGGCTGCTGAAAAGTTAGAACTAGTCTTGATCGAGTTGACACGAGAGAGCGACTCAAACATTAGCAATGTGGGTGTTGATGAAATTGGAGAAGAAATGGTCCCTTACTTGACAAGGTCATAGTAGCTAGTTGTAATGAAGCATGCACTTCAATGGAATAATTATATTTCCAATTTGTTTAAATGCGAAATGAAAATTTCCATTTTTGTAAGTTTAAGTTTTATTGAAGTATCCTTTCATAATATCTTACTAGTATCGTGCCCGTGCGTTGCAACGGAAACATATTATAAGATTGAATAGAATATGAAGAGACATTTTTATTTGACATTCACATAGAATTAAGAAAAAATATATTTAAGACTAAAGCAAATCTATGTGATGGAAGTAAAACTGAAGCAAAGCTACAAACACAGACATTTTTATTTGGCAAGCTAATGAAGCAAAGCTATGTGATGAAAGTATATTAAACTGAAGCAAAGCTACAAACACAGACATTTTTATTTGGCAAGCTAATGAAGCAAAGCTATGTGATGAAAGTATATTAAACTGAAGCTTTTTTTTACAAATATGATAAAAATAGAAAAATTAAACAAGCTATAATAACAATCATGCATGGAACTTTTGTTCGGGTGGTATAAAAAGGGGAATTCATCAAATATAACTCCAATTCAAAAATTACTGACTTGAACTTACAAGTTTCACAAGATGAATAGAAACTGGCAAATAGAAATATCGATCTCCAGGCCATGGGGTGATTTGTTTAGAAACAAAATTGGGAATCTGTATATATATAGAAACAAATAATGGCGTGGGAATTTTTTCATTATTTATTTTTTCCGTTCTGTCATGGGAATTTGTATAGAAATAAACAAGGAGATATCTCCATTTAAGTAACATCAATTCATTATCCAATTTGGGGTGAAACATTTAATAAACGGTGTTTTATGAAACTTAATTAAGAATAAACCTATGTAATTAAATTTAAAGCTGTATTTTTGCAAATGGGACACAAATTCTTGTGAGTGAGCCATTGTTTTATACAGCTACTATGAAAATGGTGAGCGCAATCTAGCCTCCCCAATTCATCCCCTTCCACATATTCTTCCTGAAACCATTCCAAAAACAAAGAAAAATAAAATTAATATCATTATTAATTAAGACCTTTCAAGATTTTATATTTACAAATTAAGGTCCAAAATTTTATATGTACGTACTGGCCATTACTGAAGCAAAATTCCTACAGTGAAGTTTGACGAATACAAAAAAGTTGTGACGGGAAGGATTGTTTCCCAAAAAAGCCCTTGCAAATAAGAAAAATGATACCTGGCAAATGCAGCATAGCTCCTCTTCCATAGAGGTGTACTTGTGATGCTTGAGGCTCTTGGCAACCGCTTCTTCACTAAGTCCAGTGCTTACATTACTGCTAGAAACTCCTATATATATATAACATTCATAATAAATATAAAATAGCCATTAATTAATTAATTAAGAGAGTTAATTTCATCATTCTAGCAACTCCCCAATTTCACCATTCTCATCCCATCATATATATAAGAATTAACTCTTATATATTTGGTTCAGGTGAAAGAAAATGGAAAATTGGAATGATCTCTTATATATACCGCATTAATCGTATCCACATAGGCCGCCAGCTCCATCACATCCAGACGGTCCCCCACTCTCCCTCGGTCATCCGGCCAAACGCTGGAGTATGTCGTGCGGAGATCGAAATCGATTGTGGGACCCCAACGCTCAGTGTTTCTCCCATAGCCCTATTTGGTTAGTCAGCCAAAGTATATATTGTTGTACGATGATTGGCAAGGAGAAGAATATATGCTAATTTTTTTGAAATTGTGCGGGAGAACAGATGCGCCTTTATTAGACACCAAATTATGGAAATGTATAACTTTGATTCATTTATTATGTATATTTTGATCTATTTATGAAGAGAATGTTAAGTGGGACCATTAATTATAGGGCAAAGAAATCTATAAAAAAAGATTGAATACTATTTTTAAAATATCAAAAAAAGATTAAATACTTTTCGTTATACACAAATAATTAAGGTTAACAAAAAAATTGGAAATTATTATTTAAAGGCAAATTGAAACGACATAACTATAAAAAAAATATTATGTACGCTCAATGTTAAAAATGTGCACTCAAAATAGCGGCGGCCTTGTCCAATTTGGATTGAAAAGGTTGGTGTTTTATGAAACTTAAAAACCTATTATGTAACTAAAGCTGTATTTTTGCAGATGGGACACAAATTAATCTTGTGAGTCAACCTATTGTGGGCTCCGAGACTATGGTTCTAAACTTCTAAACCCAACTTAAAAAATTTATTGGTTTCACAATGAATAAGAAAATTAGATGTAGCCTAATTTGTAACTATAAATTAAGCTCTTTTTCTGTATTTGGATTTTAACGGCCCAATAGGCCGACATTTTTAATAATACCCCAAGTTAATTAAAGATTAATAAAAATACCCACGGTTCCCGAAAAATTTTAAAAATACCCAAACCGGCCATTAAATGGCCGGTTCCGAATTAACTGCCCAACCGGCCATTTAATGGCCGGTTCTGAAATTTTTTTTTTTTTTTTTTTTTTTTTTTAGAAAAATAGCTAAAATACTGAAATCTAACACTAAAAAATCGAATTGTTTTGTTAAATATTTGTTAGATTACTTTTTTCATAGCATATTTATACTAAATTACACTATGAATAGGGCCGATTTTGTGCTAAAATATGCAAAATTACTTCGAATTATGTTAATTTATGGTGATTTACACAAAATTACTTGAAATTACAATAATTATGTAGAGTTATGCTAAAACGGTAAATTACGTATGAATATGACATATTTTGTACCATCTTTCATAAATCACAAAAAATAGTAAAAAAATTTCAAAAATAATAAAAATTGGTATTCTACAGGTTCATTATATAACTAATTTACTGAGCTACGTAGATTGGAGAATAGAAATGAAAATCTTAATCGGAAACTTCAACTGAAGTTTTGAGGCTCTTCCCTTTGTTTTTTGGCGATTCTGAATTCGGCTTCTAGCATTGCTAGCACGGACGATGCGCATTTTCGCAAGCTTTCCGAAAAGTGGTCATTTGCTGAAATCGGACACTCGAGCGCCGTTTTATGGCCGTTTGAAGTTTTGCCGTCGTTTTTCGCTTTCTCAGTGAAGATATCATCCCTATTCATACGTAATTTAGCGTAATTTAGTGTATTCTACCATAATTCTACATAATTATTGTAATTTAGAGTAATTCAGCATAAATTAACATAATTTCAAGTAATTTAGCATGTTTTAGTATAAATATGCTAATTATATATATAAAATGTAATCTAGCAAATATTTAAAAATAAATTCAATTTTTTAGTGTTATATTTCAGTATTTTAGCTATTTGTCTCTTAAAAAAATTTAACATAATTTAAAGTAATTTAGTGTCGATCAGCATAAATTAACATAATTTCAAGTAATTTAGCGTATTTTAGTATAAATATGCTATTAAAAAAGTAATCTAACAAATATTTAAAAAAATAATTCGATTTTTTAGTCTTAGATTTCAGCATTTTATCTATTTATCTAAAAAAAAAAAAATTAAATGGGGGACCGGCCATTAAATGGCCGGTTCCCCTCTTTAATAAAAAAAAAAAAAATTGCGGAACCGGCCATTAAATGGCCGGTTTGGGTATTTTTAAAAATTTTCGGGAACCGTGGGCATTTTTATTAATCTGTAATTAACTTGGGGTATTTTTAAAAATGTCGGGCCCAATAAGAACACTTGAGACGACAAAACAAAACTATATACGACCCTCCAAATTATATATACCAACCAAGGTATTTCCTACCTACTACTTCATATCATAAAAAAGACATTTTATAATTGTTTATCAACTAAAATGTTTATATATATATTTATTCAACTGTTTCATGCTAATTTATAGACATTAATTAAATAAATATATGTTTAATTTTAAGAATAATCACTTCCTTCATCACAAGCCACTGGGGGGGACCACCTAAAAGAGAATGTGCATTATATCATACAGCCAGTCATAAAACAATCCAAAACTAATGAGGTAGCTTGCAAGTTCTTAACTTGATAGTAACTATTGCTAAGATTCATGGTATCAAATCTGCACAAGTTTTTTTTTTTTTTTTTTTTGCAATATAAAAGTTGTCACAATTTTGATAAATACCCACATAACCGCATAACCGCATCACAATTTCTATCTTGGGCTTGGGTCTTGCTTTGCTCCATTGATGCATAATACTTCAGCTGATCAACCAAATTGGGCCATTGACCGAAAATAGTATTTTGGTCAGCTAAAAATTAGTATTCAATCTTTTTTTTTATAGATTTCTTTGCCCTACGATTTATAGGTTATCCATTTGGTGTCTAATAAATATATATGTTTTGATCCATTTATTATGTATATTTTGATCTATTTATAAAAAATGTGAAGTCGGCCCATAAATCGGATTGGGTTACGCCCCAACGAAATTTAGATTGGGTTCATTTCTATAAAGAGACTGTTGTTTTTTTACCGTTGTGTAGAGCTCTTCGCTGGAAGAGCATGTGAAGCACTTGCAGCTTGTCTTTCAGAAGTTGAGGGAAAATCAGCTCTATGTCAATCTAGAGAAGTGTTCTTTTGCTCAGGAACGAATCAAGTTCTTGGGGACATGTTGTGGATAAGGGGAGTATTCGTATGGACCAAGACAAGGTCAAGGCAATCCAGGAGTGGTGGAGAGTTTTTCATTTCTTTTGTTTTCTTTATATGTATTCAATAAATGCCCGTCCGAACCGCGAATTAGGGCGAGCAGCTCACGTACAAACATGTGTCCCCAAAATTCTACGTTGGCAGCCTGCTCAAGCAATAAATAGCATTCGACGAAGAGAGAGGAGAACTTGGCTCGCCACGCCTTATCGCGACCCTTCTCCTTTATTCTGATTTGGGACAGGCTGTGCAAAAGCTACACAGGCGGAGTTGCACTTTTGATTATTATATTAATTAATTAATTTGATGTAAAAGTCCGAATTATCTATGAAGTTTGGAATATCTTGTGAAACAGAAAAAGACCTTATCTTTGAACGTTGTGCATGGCTAGACTCAAAGCTGTCCAAATATCAAATTTAAAATTGTTAACAACTTTTTATCATTAATCTCCTAAACAATTCAGAGATATTTTGGTCAGATAATTTCTTGACTAGCCGTGGCTATATAAAAAGAAGGAAGCAACACGTGTTTAATTTCCAGAGGCCATCACTTGTCTCAAGTTTTGCTGAAATTTTAGCTTTAAATGATTTGAAGAAATAATGAAGATTCTTCAACAAGGGCAGCCAGTAATAAATGAAAAAAAGACAAAAAGAAACATAGAACATAAAAGGATGAATAGAAACGAAAAAAGGTAAATGTCAAATTTAAATGGTAAGGGGATGGTATGCTAAGTGAATATTGGTCAATAGTGATCTTTCCAGGCCCATTTAATTACCCGTTCAAATCTCCAATTGGTCGGCCCATTATTCCCATGGCCCATTATTATGCATGTTTCGGTTATTATAGCTAGCAAATTGAGGGGCTAGCTAACTATATCAATTAAGTTGCTTTAATAAAAAAAAGCTTCCTCTATTGGTCCAAAACATATGAGCAGTAGAAGAAGAACCTTAACATTTATCGGTACGGTATCCACTACTGATAGCTATACAAATTATCATCTATCGGTAATAGGTTTCGTACTGATAGAATAATATTTAACTTCTATCGGCATAAAATTGTTGGAAAATCATAGGCTAAACAACGTGTTGGTCTCTAGCGGTAGGGAATCCGTTAGCGGATCTCGTTTTTACACGATAAAAGACTGCAATTTTGTAGTAGTGAATATACATAGATAGCCCAATTGTCCAAAAGCAATTTGCATAATAACATAACAAATACTTTTGAAAATTTCCTTTGTAATTTTCTTCGAACTCATACCATGAAGGCTCTCACATTTATTTAAATAATGATACAAATTTTCTATTAATTATGATATCATTTTGCACTTTTTCAAATATTTGGAACAAGGTCTTTTCGAAAACGACCACGAAGCCTACAGCGCAACATTAATAGGGGCCATTCGCCAATGATCTTTGAGAGGACCGGAAGGATGGTACAGAGCATTAGTATAAGAATTGCAAGCCACAAGTTGTTGAGCGCAATCACAGTGAACAAACCGGTACCAAATGCAACAGCAGTAGCCTCGTAAGCACACCACATGAGTGCCCTTGTTGTTTTCCTGTAATTCATCAGGAAATCCAAGTCTTCCCATGTCGCTAAAATGCAGATAAATGCGATAGAAAGGGAAGAACACATGGCTATGGTGTCAGAGATGAGGAAAACCTGGAAAGCTGCTTTCCTTGCAAAAAGGGGTTGTCCGGCATGAGAGGGATCGGTATCGAATCCTCATGGCAATGTAAAAGCTGCAGCAAAATTGATAGTAGCGAGGAGGGCAGCGACCAGAGAGGTGTTGGAAGTGTACTTTGTTGTAAGTGACTTGACCTCGTTAATTGCTTGCTTCTTGATCGTTTGTTTTGCCTTATCTCTTATTGAGTATCTCCTTGAGGTTGGAATTAGATTTGACAACAATGTGAACGACTCATTCTGTGACAAAAAAAAAATATAATGGATTTTGAGAGAGATGAAATATGATTGATGCAGGAGCAAAATCAGATAAATATTTACTAGATTGCACCCGATTAAGAAGATTCATTTCAGCAAGCAAATCAGAAAAATATTTACTTAGTTTAGCTTTATGGTAATGTTTTCTATTTAGATTTGCATTTATTAATTTCGCCTCTGGACAGCAGCTCCCTGTTGTCTAATTTCTGTCTTAGTCATTTAAATTATTTCTATGATATGTTTCCAAATATTAGTAGCTTTCCTAATTATTTTCTGCATTGAGTAATAGCTATATAACCCGGCTTGTGGGTGAGAAAAGAAGACAATTTTTCTGGAAATTATTTATGTTAAAAAAAATTAAGGAGAGACGTTTTCTCCCCTTTGTTTTGGTGTTCTCTGAATTTTAATCTCTGAAGATTATTGGTATCGCGCGCCTATAGAACAATCATCAGTTCTACGCGGCGTCAATGATGAACAGTAAGAATTTTTTATTATGAATTCTGATCTTACAAGCTCTCTATACATGTATACTTATAGCCTAATTCTATCCTAATTACACCCTAATCACAGAAATACAACTAGGTACCAATTGTGGATGCTAGCTGATTTGTTCCCTAAAATATGCCTATGATGAATAATCTCTGAGGCATATCTTTATTATTCAATAAAATATATATGTGCATGATCTTTCTTGACCCTATATGAAAAAACACTAGCTATATGACAATATCATGATTGGAATTAACGAAATGTACAAAATTAATACTAAATTTAAGTAAGTGTTGTGTGTAAGCAATGAAAATTAATAAACTTACCCATTTCAAAGTCTTCCACAAGTCAGTCTTTGTATAAACTATGTTAGCTGCATTGTTGTTTTTAACAGTAACAGCAGTGTAATCTTGTCCTGCATGGGATAGTAAAGAATGAAGGAGCTTGGGGTCACACTTGTGGGCAGCTTCATGCATGAAGGGGAAGATAGCCCTTGTTGTTGCCTTGGTTAATAAACCTATGAAGCTGGGGTGTTCCGAGCATGTAGTCAATTAAATCTGCTTTCTCATGGACAATAGCCTGATGGAGTGCATTATCTCCATTATTATCAGGAGTATAAACAGAGTATGAGCACTGGCAAGTGCTCATGATCTCTTTAGCAATTGACACATAGCCTTTTTGCACTGCTAAACTAAATGGAGTAAGTTTTACATCTTTCTTAATATATGCCAAATTATGATCATGTTCTAACAATATCTTCACCATCTTGAGATGGTTGTCAATTATAGCTCTCATCAGCGGATTTACTCCAGTTATGTCTTTATGGTATACTAGTTGGGGGCCTTGGGGCCGTCCTTCCAACAGTTGTTGAACTATACCTGACAGTACATGTCACAATAAAATTACAACATTTGCTAAGACCATGCACCTAGAATCTATGAGAAGTGGTTCAAAAGTGCCTCCAGGCCTTTCTGGACCGATGTCAATAGCGGCTCGCTCCAAGGCTTGAGCAGAGACTGGGAGACAACGGGCAGAGTTGGATTTGGGGCTCTCAAGTAGAGAGGCAATAGGGACGTATAGAGTTGGTATGGGAGTTTGGAGGCAAAGTTAGTGGAGTCGCTGCTGTGCTTCGTAGAGTTCTTAATTTCGCAAAACTGGTGTACTTCAGATAATTTGAACAAATATTTTGAATCAAATTGAGTTAGTTCAGAAGCCAAAATAATAACTGAAGTGCGTTAGGACTTAACTACAATGGTTTGTACAATTCTATAAAAATCTCTTTTTAATCAATATATTTCTTAGTGGAAAATTTCCACTAACCTTCAAAAAAAAAATTCTATAAAAATCTCTAGTTAATTAAGCATGAAAAATGACATGAACAGAATTGGGCTTATAGGTAATGAACCTGTGTATCCGAACATCACAGCAGCATGTAGAGCTGATTCATTTGCTGGGCCAGAATCTGCGGAAAATGGGATTTCTAGCAATCGCTCTACTATTTTAGAATATCCTCTGCGGGCCGCCATATACATCAGCGACTCACTTGTGTTGGCAGCTTTCACAGACAGTTGTGGTTCTATGTCCAAGAGCTGCAATGCGAAATCTTCAAAGCCATTTCGCATAGCATGATGCAATGCATTTGCACCATTTCTATCGAGCTTCAAGAGCATGCTGTTCAACGGGCTCCCTTCCTCCAAATCATCATACTGTGTTGCAGCAGTTATGATGTCAGAAGCCAAAGAAAGGTTAGCCGCCATCAGAGCAGCTATCAACGGGGTCTCACCATCATCGTTGGTGCCTGTGAAGAGGGAAGGGGCTCTGGCCAAGACCTCCATTGCAAACTCGTGATGGCCAAGCATGGCAGCAATGTGAAGGCAGTTGTTTTTGTGAGGAGTGGTACTGAGCAGGATATCAGGGCTGACATCAATCAAGTCGATGCAGAGGCTGAAATCACCTTTTCTGCATGCCTCGAGGAGCTACCGTAGTCGTGGGTCCATCGGGATAATAGGTGGGTTGGAAGAGGAAGTTAAGTTAGATGAATTGCTCATGCTTTCTTGCTTACTTGGTTAATTAGTAGCCTTAATTTGTGTATTGATCTTGAGAAGATAAAATGGTTTTTTGTCTCGCAAATCAAGAAACAAGTGAGTCGCCGATCTGACTTTATGATCGGCAGCAGCAGGTAGGGGGAAGCTAATTAAGCTAAGCTGATGTTGGATTTAATTTTAATGCTTGCTTGTTTAGGTTCCTTATTTAGTACCTTGTATTTCACCGACCATAAAGTGTTATGGATAACGTGAGCTCCATCTATCAAAAGTCAAAACCATACATTGCACATGCCCATATACGACATTGACGTGGGCCCATCATGTGTTATATACACCACCCAACATGGATTATGGATTATGGTTATGTAAAAAATGTGATACTGATTTTGATAGTCTAGACCCTATAGGGTTGGTTGTTAATACATTTTGACCAATTCAGTCTCAAACTTGTAAACCCCACTTAGCAAATAAAGTCTCAAAATAAACCCCACACCATTTTGAAACTACTATCCGGCGGTGGAGGAGACTCCTCAATTTCTTTCCCTTTATTGTTGTTGTTTTTTGTCGGCACTGTTTAATTGTATGGATTTCTTTAGATGGGAATTTTAATGGTCGTCAAATCAAATTCGGTGTGATTCGATCGAAATCGTTGATGGGCCTCAAATTTGTCCGGTCTATATTTGACGTGATATATATGTGTTGAGATTTGTGCAAATAGTTTAGGTTTGAACATGTCCACATGAATCTCAACATAGATCAAACGGATATTAGTGAACAATCTGATGAAATTGGATCTGATGCCCATCGGAAAATTAGTAGAACTAGTAGAACTTTAAAACCCAAATTATTAGATAAACCCGGCAAATTAATAGCAACTGATTAGTATTACAACTAAAAAAAGAGACTAATGCCACGAGTACACAGCCAAAAAATGGTGAGGTATATATGTCTGAAGTTGTATATATACATGTACAATCAAATCATAACAGGCAAAATAGAACTCTGAACAGTGATATAGACATTTAATTTGATGTTCGTTTGGGATAGGAAGATAAGGATCTAGAAAATGAAAGAGAAATCAACAAGCAACAGAGAAAAATGAGTAATGAAAGGGAGGAGGAAGAGGGGAGGGAGAGAAAAATTGGGGTCAAAGGACATTTTGTTAATAATTTTAGAATAGATGTATTTTATTTGATGGTTATTGAAAGAAGTGTAGTTTGTAAAATTTCCCAAAATCAATGTATTACTGAGCCATATTGGTTTCCTTTTGTTTTTGTTCAAAATTTGAAATGAAAATATATGAAGTCAAATTAATGATTTTGGTATAAAATAATTAGAAATAAAATTAGCCGAATCCTTTTTTTTTTAAGAGGATGGATCCAATTACAACATTTGTAAGTTACAACATCTTACAAATAATTCGGTTTTGCGATTTTAAAAATAATCCTTCCCATGTTGGACATGCAAAATCAGAATGAATATATATAATGATGCCTCTTATATGGAATGAATTGAGGAGATACAGGAATGAATATAATCCTCCTCTAGTATCGTGCCCGTGTGTTGTAACAACGAGTACGTGTGTAAATAAATTTAGATTTCCACGCGTAAAAAAGGACATAAAAAGATGCAGAGAATAAAAAAATATTTAATTAGAGGGTTGATATATTCAATCCGAAATTTCATATTTTAATCACAGTCATTAGTTAGTTCTTATTTGTCCATATTTAATTCATGGGCTATGGTTCTAAACCCAACTTTGTAAGAGATTTATTGCTTTCACAATTAAAAAGAATTAAATGTAGCCTCGGTAACTATAAGCCCAGTTTGTGTATTTGGATTCTAACGGCCCAATAAGAACATTTTAGACCACAAAAAAAAAAAAACTACATCCAAATATTTAGCACGCGTTGCATGTTTGACACAAGAGAACGACTCAAACATTAGCAATGTGGATCTTGATGAAATTCGAGAAGAAATGATCCCTTACTATTATCCGATAAGTATAGCAATTAATAGATCCCAGCCGACCATTCACCAGTACCAGTACCAACCATTAAGTATAACAATTAATCGATCCCAGCCGACCAAAACCAACATACAAACATTCAGATGAATGGCCTGTAACACATCTTTAATCAATATCTGTTAAATAATCATTAATAGCTTTTCTTACTAAAGTAAATAATGAAGTAATATTACTGGTTCCTGCAAATGAGCATTAAGCCATAATTTTGCTAATTAATGTATCAAGTACCCATCTATAGTGTACATTTAAGGCTCCATATATTCAGTATCAACCTTACTTATTTCTCAGACATACAGTTAAATCTTGGTTTAGTCCATCAACCCCAAATTTCACACAAAAATTACAGAATTAAAAAGACAACAAATAATTTTAAAAGCATCAACCTTCTCTTTTTAGTTAATGCTTGGCAAAGCTTTGTCTCAAGAGCCCAGTATTGAATTCCTTTTTAGTTCATCGATGATTCTACAAAACTAGAGAAGAAACATAATAAAAATGTCAACTAAGAATTTAATAACCGGATTAATTAATTTACTGATTAAGAAAGCAAATATGGTATAACAGAACTCAGGAGAGGTACAAGTAAAATTTTGGTAAGCACTTATAACATTTAATTAGCAGATGACTTCAATTAGAGCTCACACCAATCATGGGGGTTCTTTTGTAACACCATAAATCAGCAACTCAGTTAAGTACTGGCAGCCGATCCTAATAGAATCTCGACTATCAAGATCAGTATAAATTAAAGAGCCGATCCTGATTCAAGATCGGGCTAAAGTAAAGAGCCGATCCTGGTAGTGTCTGGACAATCAGGATCAGCGGTATATAAATGGCCGATCCTTATAGTGACTTTCAGGATTACTTTTTAACGATGTCCGATCCTGAAAGGTATCAATATCACATTTTTGAATGATACTATTTGTACATTTTCTACTATGTGTATTGGTGCAAATCTGGAGTGTCAGGGAACGTATCGAAGAATGTATCGGTAAATCAAGGACACATCACATAAGCCGATATAAAAGCTGGCGTATCAGATACGTAGCGGTGCTGTATCGTGCTCATGTCGGTATTCGATACGGGTACGAACCTTATTAGAGTATCAGGGTAACATAGGACCTATATCATTTTCTACAAGGGCGAATTCATGTTGAGAGAATGCAGTCAATTTACCTCTATTTATTTCAAAATTTGACATATATCATTTTCTATATGTACAAATATCATTTTATTTAGTTGGGTGCCCGTTTGGCGGAACTATTCGATGGCAAAGAAAAGATAATTAATGTGGACAAATCTTGAGTATGAATGGCCCATGGGCCGAGATGCTAATATTATGTTCTCTCTCTCGTATTTTTTTTTTAGATGACATTGGTATTTGTAGAGTTTTATCTTTTTTACTATCTTTTACATTTATTGGATGCAATTTTGCACAACAAACACATGATATCCTACCCAAGTAGAAATGAAATTATGAATTGCATTTTCTACATGCGATATGTGTTTCCTAACATTATTTAGATGATATAAGAATACACTCATGTATATTATGTTTTCAATGATCATTTCTTCACCCGTCCAACATACTCTTGAAATCAAATAACAGTTATTTATTTGTAATATACAGAGTAATTAAATTTAATTAAGATATATAAATTTAAATAAATTTTCCAGCTTAATTTAGCTCCATGAAGTATTGGAGAAAATCAACATTTAAGAATAATCAGAAAATTAAGAAGTATCAAAAAGTAATAAATCAGTTTCAAGTAGATAAAAGTTAAATATTCAAAAACATGAACATTTAAATAATTAAACTTTGATATTCTCAAATTTGGAACTTTTAAATTGTCCCTTACATTCTCATCCGATAACCTTTCCTATTTCCACATTTTGAAATCGAATTCCTCTCTTTCACCATCTCTCACCCAGTGATTTAAAAAAAATGATTATAAGGGTGAGAAAAATTGAAGTGATTATCAATATATTTATAAGGCATCTGTGTACAGAGGTGCTTGCAATTAGATAGAGTTATGATTTGTGGTGAAAAAGGTGGATTAGATTTTACAATGATTTAGGAGACTAAATAACATTATATTCTTGGAGTATATTTTTTTTTTTTTTTTGGAAATTTAATATAGAATATCTTAAACTAACATTTATATATGTGGCAAACTAGTAACGTTAATTTTATATTTGATAATTTATAGTTTTAAGTGTGAAGAACATATATACTACAAAATTGATGAAGTTTAGAATTAGAAAATGCACATATTCTTATCGTTTCTCTTACTTTTTGCAATTAATATATATATATATATATAGAGTCCGACTAGGCTACTCCATGGAGTAAAACGACTTGGTACTCCACGCCATATCTTCATTTTCAAAGTTCAAATAGTCGATTCGAATCTTCCAACATGTTCTCCATATTGAAATGTGCTTGGAGACCAAATTTTACATTTTTTGGAATTTTTTTACTATTTATTAAGCCACTTTGAAAATCTGAAAATTCTTATGAACAGTAAAAAACAGTAAAAATTTCTGGACCGCCGGATCAGTGATTTTCAAAGTGGCTTAATAAATAGTAAAAAAATTCCAAAAAATGTAAAATTTGGTCTCCAAGCACATATCAATATGGAGAACAACTTGAGCGGTTCGGATTGGTCGTTTGGATTTTCAAAATGGAAATAATGAGGCATGGAGCACCAAGTCGTTTTACACCATGGCTTAGCTAAGCCCAGCACTATATATATATATATATATATATATATATATATATATATAGAGAGAGAGAGAGAGAGAGAGAGAGAGAGAGAGAGAGAGGGGTCTAATATCAAAACTTTGTTCTAAAGCCGTGGTGCAACCAATTGGTTTTCTGATTTTCGAAGGCGAAATACTCGATCCAAACTATTAGATGTGATTTTTATATTAAAATGTGCTTGGAGACAAAATTTTACATTTTTTGCAATTTTTTTGCTATTTATTAAGTCATTTTTAAAATCGTTGCTTTTAATAAAAGGTGAAAATTTGCTGGATTATTGAAAACAATGATTTTATAACTGGCTCAATAAATAATAAAAAATTCAAAAACATGTAAAATTTGGCCTCCAAGCACATTTTAATATAGATTGAATGTTGAACAATTTGGATCGACTGTTTGGGTTTTGAAAATGTAAAAATTGAAGCATTTGAATTTTTTTCATTTACATATAATTTTTTTTTAAAATTTTCTTCATTTAGTATCAAGTCAAAGAGGTCAAAAAATGAAGATTTGTGCACAGATAGATGCATTGTTGCCTTGGTATGTTAAAAAAGACCAACTTTCAAAAATCATAAAAATAGTTAAAGTTGGTATTCTACAAATTTAATATACGACCAATTTACTAATCTACTTAACTCAACATTTTGAATATAAAATTTTGAAATTTGACCCATAAGTATTTTCGAAATAGAAAAAATTGACTTCATTTATTAATTCACAGGAGAGTTATACAAATGTTTTCATTGTTTTAGTTTTTATTATGCCTTAATTTAAAAAAATTGTAATAACATTAAATTAAAAATACTTCCATCTAACTAGTATCGTATCGTATCCATTAATTTGGGCATATGAGCAGCATTAATTTGGGCACTTATAATTTTCTTTTTCTTTTTTCATTTCATTAGAGAAACCTTGCATAACAACCGAATGGAGAAATTCCGTTATTTTATCTTGGATCTGCGCCAAGGAAAAAACAAATGAATTGGAGAGAGAGACCCTTACAGAATTTGGAAAGATATCTAGAAAAAGGGTTTTGCTCTTTCTATGTTGGAATTTACCAGAGCCTACCTTGCTTTTACTCTAATTTTACATTGCATTTTTTTTAATATTTTGCGTCCAGCCAAACGACGAATATATTGAAAAATTGAGGAGGCTATTGGGAAGAAAGAATTATTCATTCATATTTTCTCTTGTATCTTTTTTTATTTTGATTAGATATTTTGTGCATTAACTGTGCAAAGATAATAAAAGAGAGTAAGTAAATTGGATATAAATATATGTGCTAATTTTAACTGAAGACAATCATGGCACGTCCCTATAATAATTTTTTTTTAAATGATAAAACTGAATAAATTATGGCATACTAATATCGTGCATGTGCGATTGCAACAGAATATATTATAAGAGAACAAAAAAAAATTATCGTACAAAAATGATATATTTTCAAAGAAAAATAGATCAATGAAAAAAATAATTATTCAACAATATCTATGAATGATATTTAAATAGATTAGCTCTAAATCTAATTTAGAATGAATGACCTAGCTTTGCTATGCAGAGATGAAGCGAACTGAAATGCGATGGTACTGCGGTTCGACAAAGTTGTCGCATGCAGTCCTGTGGGATCCAAAATTAGAGAGGGGAAAAATAGGTGAGGTGCCCTGTGCCTTAAGCGTGAATCTTTTTTTTTTGTTTGTGCATATACCTAAATTTTTTTTTTTCAGCAGGAATGTTTACAAAGAAGTCTATACTCCTAAACCTTATGATGATAGTTACCTGTCGAGAAAATATGGCAGAAAGAATATTCGAAACACATCATATCAACACATTTTTGTGAACCAATAACTAGTGTTGTAAATAACAATATGCGCTGGATGAATGAACAACGTACCGTCATACGATTAATTAAGAATTATAAAAAATAATCGGTCATAATCGGAAATAAGCAGTTGATTAGTCAAGAAAATCCGTGACGGTATGGTCGCCACCAACGACTAATCGGCCAATTAATTGGTATAAACGGCAATTTTTTACAACACTGCCAATAACCAGATTCAGAGTTCTAAACCTTTCAAAGGAAGAGTTCCTAATAACCACGAGTGGAGAGGAAAATATAAGATTGTCAAATTATTGATGTAAAGGTTTTGGGTCTTCTCATTAAATAATTAAAGAGCAATTGCTCATACAGTTTGGTAAAAAAAATGAAAAGAAAAATGTCTATGTAGGTTGATTATGACTTTTAAATTATAAGAAGAAATAAGTAATTGTCCCAGCACATTATGAGCTTATATTAATTAATAATCTCTTGCAATTCATTTAATTAAGAAATTACAACAAAGAAAGAAAAGAGGAAAAATTAACAAATGATGTTATGTTTTTTTTGAGGAAAAATGAGAGTCAAGCTCTCATTTGATTAGAGGTAAATGGTTACATAAGGTTTGTAACAAAGAGGAATAAAATACAATACAGCTCAAGGTAATGAGCTTAAAACAAAAAGTAGCGAAAGCTAAAATGCAGAAGTAAAGAAGAAAGAAAGAAGAATAAACGAAAAACAGAGAACAGCAGTGATAAAATGCAAATCAGTCCCTGTATCTTTGCCATAGTCTCAAAATTTTCAGCTTGGAATTTTCAACTTGGAATATCGGTACTGAGCTGTTACTTGCTCCATCAGTTCATCCACCGTGGCAGTTGAGTCTCTGAAGATTCTCGCACATCGTTCTCTCCAAACAACGAACTGTGCTATTAGGGCCAGGGATCTGTCATGTTCACTACTAGTCGTGCTCAGCAATGCCATCATTGATGGCCGTGTTGTACGAAAAACAACCTCTATTCTCTGATACAACTCTGTACTAAACGGGCACTGATCCAATATGTGTGAAACTGTTTCAGAATCCGCTTTACACAATACACATCTATTCGCCAACTGCCAGCCCCTCCTTCTCAAGTTGTCCAGCGTTAAAATTCTATTTAATGTTGCCAACCATCCAAAAACCTTGAATCTAGGAGGTGCGATAATGGACCAGATTCTATGGTAATTGTTTGCAATATGGGGAAAGTTCTTCATTGCGAAATATGCCGTTTTTACCGAGAAAATCCCAGCAGAGTCCCATTTCCAGGTAATGTCATCCCGGATACTGCTATCCAAGTACAGGGTCTGCAACTCCCCTTGCAATGTGTGTAACTGTGTTTGTGCCATGTCCGATAATTGGTTGTTTACTAAACAGTCCCTCCCCATGTCTTGTATTGCATCACCCAAGTTAACAGCTTTGTTTTCTGCATATGTATATAATACCTCAAACCTGCTTTTCAGAATACCACAACCCCATTCATGTCCCCAAAAACTAATTGTTAACCCGTCACCCGGTATTCTGGACATGGATATACACCAGAAAGATAGCATCCTTTTCTCCATTTTTCCAAATAGGTCTGTGGCCGGCATCAAGCTGCTAGTTAGCCCCATTTGCCGTAACAGCGGTTTCCACAGGTTTTCCTGCGGTTTTGTCCACTGCCAATAAAATTTCATCAAGAGTGCCCTATTGAATATTTTGAGATCCATAACACCCATTCCTCCGAGCTTTTTAGGAGTACAAACTGCAGGCCAATTAACTAAACTCATCTTTTTGTTTTCTGCGGTAACTCCATGCCATAAAAATTTTCGCCTGATTTTGTCGATATCTTTTCTTACCCAACTCGGCAATAAAAAACAGGACATGAAATAGACTGGCAAGGCCGATAAGACCGCGTTCAACAGCACTAACCTTCCCGCTATGGATAAGTGTTTAGCCGCCCATCCCGCTAACCGTTTGTTGAACCTTTGAATCAGTGGGATATATGCTGTTTTCTTGAGTTTCTTGTTCGATAACGGCAGCCCCAGGTATGTGATTGGAAAGGCTCCTAATTCACAACCTAAGATTCCTACAAGTCTGGCTGCTAATTGCTCATCCTCTTGAGTCAGAATTAATTCTGATTTGTGCATACTCACCGCTAGCCCTGAAATTTCTTCAAATACAATTAGCCCGATCTTTAGCATTTGGATCTGTTGCTCTTCTGGCTTTACAATAAATAGTGCGTCATCCGCGTATAGCAAGACCGGTTTCATGTCCGGAAAAGGAAGGCGAAGTGCTCCTGTCACCACAAGTTTATTGAACCACCTTGTTATGAAGTCCATGGCTACTATGAATAAGAAGGGCGAGAACGGGTCCCCTTGACGTACTCCTCGTTTGAGCATTATTTTTTTTCCCAACAAGTCATTAACAATAACCTGAGAAGAGCCACTTAAAACCGAGTATTGCACCCACTGCACAAAATTTTCTGGAAACCCTAATTCTTTTAGAACCGACAAGATAAATTCCCATCCTAATGTGTCAAATGCCTTGTGGATATCCGCTTTAAAAATTGCAAGGGGGATTTTATGAAGCGTGACATGTTTTAACAGTTGTTGGGCATATATGAACCCTTCTGTGATGTTTCTATTCTTGATGAACCCGGTTTGTGTGCAGTCCACTAAGTCAGGAATGTTGCCTTGAACCCTGTTAGCTAGCAACTTTGAAAAAATTCTCTGAATGCCGTGCAACAGACTTATAGGTCTATAATCAGCCGGTGTATTTGCGTTCTCTTTCTTGGGAATTAGGGCAATATAGGAGGTGTTGAGAGGATGTAGAGGTACAGCTTGCATCATGACCGTGTGTAGCACAGATTTTATATCCGGTGCCAAAACATGCACGAATCTCTTGTAAAACTCCCCGGTAAACCCGTCCGGACCGGGACTCTTGTTATTTGGCCATCTATGTATTACCTCTTGTATTTCTTCAATTACAATTTCCCTCCCCAAATGTTGAAGATTATGTCTCTGTCCGTATAGGTTGCGCCAATAGATATGAGGCATCTGTTTTGATTCCTTCCCCATTAATGCTAGAAAATGCTGAAAAAATGCCTCATTCTTTGCCCTTTGGTCGGAATGCATGGTACCTTGAAATTCCACCTGTGGTATACTGTTGTAATTCTTATTACCTGATGCCCTTGCATGAAAGAACCGAGTTCCTTTGTCCCCTTGTAACTCCCAGTTTATTTTGGATCTCTGCTTCCACATGTCTTCCTCAATTACCGACAATTCGGTATATCTCTTTTTAATCATGGCTGTTACAAACTTTTCTAATTGAGTCACACGCCTACACTCTCTGACCCTATCAATCCAACCTAGATAGTCTCTACAAACCTCCACTTGTTGCTTAATGACGCCCACATTTTGCGTCGCCCATTGCTTAATTTCTCTCTGTAAATTCTGAAATTTAAGAACAAATGATGTTATGTTATTAGATAAAAGTTAATTATAGAGGTCTGCTAACAAAATTAAATTTCGGCGCAATGTGGCCTGTAAAATAAAAGGAAAGAGAGCGATTATGTATAATTATAATGCCAAAATAATAAGAGAGTAATCAATATGCGACTCTGCTGTCAAAAATAATACTTCCCAAGTTGGGCATGCAAAACCAGAATGTATATATATCATGATGCCTCTTATATATATAGAATGAATTTAGAAGATACAGGAATGAAACATTAATTTAATAATGTTTTATGAAACTTAAAAAATTAAACCTATTATGTATTTATAGCTGTATTTTTGCAAATGGGACATAAATTCTTGTGAGTGAGCCATTGTTTTATACAGCTACTATGAAAATGGTGAGCGCAATCTAGCCTCCCCAATTCATCCCCTGCAACATATTCTTCCTAAAACCATTCCAAAAACAAAGAAAAATAAAATTAATATCATTATTAATTAAGATCTTTCAAGATTTTATATTTACAAATTAAGGTCCAAAATGTTATATGTACTGGCTAGCTATTACTGAAGCAAAATTTCTACGTTGGAACAATAGTAATATATATATGAGGGTTCAAATACACCATAATTTTTGTGCTCCAATATGCTCCACATTCTTTATCTCCATTTTCAAAGTCTGAACAGTCGATCCGAACCGCTCAATATGATCTTCATAATAAAATATGCTTGGAGACCAAATTTTATATTCTTTAGCATTTTTTTACTATTTTTTTAGATTGGCACAAAATCACTTTTTTAAGGAGATTATGGACCATCCGATGAAGTGATATTGTACCTATGTAAAAAAATAGTAAACCAATTCTAGAAAATATAAAATTTGGTCTCCAAGCATATTTTATTATGAAGATCATGTTGAGCGGTTCAGATCGACTGTTCGGACTTTGAAAATAGAGATAAAGAATGTGGAGCATATTGCATTTGAACCCTCCTTCATAATAAAATATGCTTGGATATTTTTAACATTTTTTTACTTTTTTTTAGATAGGTACAAAACGTGAGAAAGCGATAACCATTAATTTGAAAGCATCAATTATGAAGCCCATGTGTACGTGGATTATTTTAAAAAAATAAAAAATCAAATAGGGGCAGCGCAATTATGGGATCTAGATGTGACAAATAAAAACCTTTTATTTACGCATTACGAAACCTTCTGAAAGGCTCAACAGAACTTATGAAGTACGTAGGTTTTTTTCTTTTTTGTTAGATGGGGAATATTATTTATACATGATACATCGAACAAAAGCAACTCGGTCATTTACTGTTCCTGTTGCAGATATGCGATCTGAAGTCGATTAAACAAATGAAG
This sequence comes from Carex kokanica, assembly GCA_025461125.1. Lineage (NCBI taxonomy): Eukaryota > Viridiplantae > Streptophyta > Magnoliopsida > Poales > Cyperaceae > Carex > Carex kokanica. Next base: position 398,313 of record JAJGRX010000675.1, on the reverse strand, counting down.
TGAGTAAATCTCGAGATCTGCATGCCATTGGTTTGACTAATGAGTCCAATGCAAATGAGCAGTTGGGCAGTGCACCATGAATTAATTAAACAAAATAAAATGAAGGCACCTCAGATCTGCCTCGAGTTTGAGTCACTATGTATTAGATGTATTCCCTCCATGTAAATTAATGCTGGGCACTGTATGTGCTGCATGCACAACTTCATTACACATGTGAGGATGGCCGAACAAATTGAAAGAACAACTGGTCCTATTATAGAGACAAAAACACAACAAATAGGTTGGAGGAAGCCGGAAAAAGGTTGGTATAAACTCAACACTGAGGGGGCACCAAATAGACCCACAGGTAACTGCTCGAGGTCTAATACGAGACAAGCATGGCTTTTGGATGGGAGGATTTCAAGCATCATTAGGCTTGATTTCAGTTCTAAATGCTGAACTCAAAGCTGTCCACCTTGGACTTCAAACAGCGTGGGGAAAGGAGTTTGGTAAGATGATTGTGTGGAGACCGATTCTGTAAAAAAATTCCAGCTTTTACAGAGTGAAAGAGAGGAAGCTGAGAACGGCACTTTGGAACAAATTCGGGTGATGTTGGCCAAAGACTGGGAGGTGAAGATCATGCGAACCGAGAAAAAATGGAATGGTAGACCTAGCTGATCTATTAGCAAAAAATGCACTTTAAAGTGGCATTATTTTTAGATCCTTAAATTTTATTCCTCATTTTATAAATAATTAATCTATATTGTGCAGATGTATTAGGTGCAAATTGTAATAACTTGTTTAATTATGTTTAATAAAATGGAAGGTATACTCCTCTGAAGGCTATGTTGCCGGAGGGGTGTGTTTTTTAGTTTATATATTCAATGAGATTTGTATCACACATAATCATGAGATTTCTAGTTTATATATTCAATGAGATTTGTAGTTTGTATATTCAAAATCTGAAGAGAAAAAATATGTAATTTTCGAAATTTAAAAGGGTAAATAAATAAAGAAAATTATAATTTAGTTGGAACATTATTATCTTGAAATTTTGTAAGCGTATACATAAAATTATCCCATCTTGATGTTTTCTCTTCTGAAATCTAAGCCTAAGTCATTCATCTTATAGGCCTTTTGTATAATGCATAGTTCGACATAAACACATTTAGAATTGGAAGAGATATTAGTTTAAAACAGTGTTGTAAATAGCAGCATGCGCTTATCGGACAGACAGATTAGCGCCAAGCATTAATCGGGAATAATCGAGAATAATCGGTTATAATCGGAAATAATCGGCCGATTAGTAAGAAAAATCTGTGATAGTTTGATCGCTGACAGTCAATAGAAAAAGAGAAATTTTCATGTATACCCTTTAAAAATTTAAAAATTGCGTATTTCTCCCTCAAAAATTTATTCAATTTATTAACTTACCTATTATATCTCTTTGTAAAGTACCCATTTTATCATTTATTAAAAAATAAAAAATATGTAGCATGTGTTAGAGAAATGTTCAATCTTCTAATATAGCAGGGTCCTGCGATTCCAATGTGGAAGCTGTGGCACACTGGCTCTGAAAGAGGCACGAATTGGATATATTATATAATCAATATATAATTATTATTTTATATATTTATTCTATAGGGTAATGAGTATAAAATAGTCTTTATCCGTATTCTTATCCGTTTAACTAACGAAAAAAATCCGTATACCCATATCCAATAAGCTTACAAAAAAAAAACTTACCTATACCCGTCTTATCGAATACGATACGGGTCGGGTAAATGATTGAAAGGGTGCCCTTGACACCCCTACTTGAGGCTGACTCGAGAAAATTTTGTAATTCGCTCGCTCGATTTAGGCTTGAGCTACTAACAAATTGGCACAACTCGGTTTGTTCTAGTATAAGTCGAGTTGAAATTTACCTTAGCATGGCTCGTATTGACTCAAGTTGTTTCCAAACTTGTAAGAATTGAAGATGAAGTTTTGTTTTGTTTTGTTTTGTTTTTTTGTTTTTTACTCTTTAACTGATGGTTTATCATTTTATTAATTAACTCTGGTTATAGCATGTATAAATGTTATTTGGGGGTGAATAACTGCGATGAAAGTCAAGAGTTCTGCATATTCTATTGGTGAGCTTTTGCAAATGAGCACTGAGTCTCTCAATCACCGAACAATTTATGCATTTCAATGGAAACCGGCCTGTAGTGCGACTTATTTGCAAATTAATAGTGCCCAAGTGTTGATACCAAGGCTAACAAAAGCAATACAAAAATGACTGTATGTTGCTACCTAAAAAAATATTATTCCATGTCTTACCCGTGTTAACTTGTACCCGGAAGGAGCACCTTAGAATAAGGGACGAATTTGTTAGTTTTTGTATTGAATACACTGTTTCTATTGTGCTAACCCAACCAGTTGGTGTTTACTATTTACAAATATTCTACAATGCAATTGGATTTGATTGCAGATATGATGAGTGCCTGATATATATATATAGGGATGGGCTATGGTGAGCTATGGAGTAAAACAAGTTTTTACTTCACGCCTCATTATTTCCATTTTGAAAATCCAAACAACCGATCCGAACCGTTCAACATGATCTCCATATTGAAATGTGCTTGGAGACCAAATTTTACATTTTTTGGAATTTTTTTACTATTTATTAAGCCACTTTGAAAATCGCTGATCCATTGGTCCAGAATTTTTTACTGTTTTGCTACTATTCACCCGGATCAGCGATTTTCAAAGTGGCTTAATAAATAGTAAAAAAATTCCAAAAAATGTAAAATTTGGTCTCCAAGCACATTTCAATATGGAGAACAACTTGAACGGTTCGGATCGGTTGTTTGGATTTTCAAGATGGAAATATGGCGTAAAGTACAAACTCGTTTTACTCCATAGTTCACCATAGCCCATCCCTATATATATATATATATGAGTACAACTAGGTTGTGTTGGGGAATCATAAAGGCCAAACAATTACGCCTTATTCCATAGATGTTACCATGGAATAACTCGATCATTTGAGAGATCACCAACCGTATTCGTGAGCGCGAGACTAGACTCTAATGGCAAGAAGCCCTTCTTGTTGTTTTGTCGTATGGTCGTAGGAATAAGTTTCCAAGACAGCAAGATATGGCCCTTGAGAAATTCTCTCCAAATTTTCTAATGGATTTCTTTTCTCTATTCTTTGATGGTGGAAGAAGAAGAGAAGACACACAGAGCTGTATTTTTCTAAAGAGAAAAAGGTATGTCCAGTTTCTGTATTTTTCTGTGTGTTATTTTGTGCCCTGGGGACCAATCCTTATATATAGTAACCTATCTGGTTATCTGCCAACTTGAAAAAGGTATTTTGTGTGACTGCATCAAAAACCGTGCTGTCACATCAAAATCCGTGCGGCCGCATTAATATTCGTGTGGCCCACACAATCCTCTTAAATGGCAATTTTCTAAATTGCAAATCTCAGAATCAGTCCATCAATGATTTGATATTTGCCTAAATTGTTCTACATATTTATGGACCACATCCTAATGAATATATTGATTGTCTATTACCTTATTTGATCACTTTAATTGACAATCATATATGACAGTAAACAATCCATAATTAGATTACATATATACTCAATGTTGGCATTAAATCCAACGAGGTTGGTAATAAATCCAACAGGTTGTTTCTAAGTTCACCAAACCCCTTTGTGAACTCAACTCTAAAACCTATGGAATTGGCTTCAAACGACGAATTCAAACTGTTGAAATCCTTCTATATTACGAGTGATGCGTCTACATGTAAAAGATTTTAAATTTTAAATTAATTTTGTATAGAGTCAAGTGGTCAAAAGACGTCCAAAAAATAAATGCATTAAAATTAATTTATAAACCTTCTAATTTTGACCACTTCACTTTATACTAAATTAATTAGAAACTTTAAATTTTTCACATGTAGATGCATTACTTGTAAGGTAGAAGGATTTCAACGGTTTGGATTCGTCGTTTGAAGCCAATTTCATAGGTTTTAGAGTTGAGTTCACAAAGGGCTTGGTGAACTTAGGAACACCCTAGTTCTACTATATATATATATATATATAGAGAGAGAGAGAGAGAGAGAGAGAGAGAGAGGTTGGCTACTCTACTTACATAAGCATATGAGAGCATAGAGGAGGGTTCAAATTCCTCCATTTTTCATGCATCCACCATGCCTCCATTTTTGAAAACTTTAATAACTCAAAATTTAAAATTTAAAAGTCAAAATAAAACCTTTGGATATGATATACATCATTTTATCTATGCAAAATTATGACATTTCAATTTTGTTTTAGTTGCCATCAAGAGATTGTAAAAAAACGTACTAATGTGGATAGTTTCTAGACGTTAATTTTTCAACTTATTGATTCACATAAAAACAAAATCAAAATATGATAATTTTTTATGAGCACATAGATAAAATGATGTAGATCATATTCAAAAAATTTATTTTGACTTTTAAGTTTTAAATTTTGAGTTATTAAAGTTAAAAATGGAGGCATAGTGGAGGCACAAAAAATGGAGGCATTTGAACCCTCCTCGAGGGTATATGATTAGAAGTCATTTTTGCATTTTTAATGTCCAAATGGTCAATCTAAAGCACTCAACATATTCCCCATATTATAATGTGCTTGAAGACCAACTTTTACATATTTTGAAAACTTTTACTATTTTTAAAAAAAAATTCAAAACAGTGGTTTTATATGGTAAAAAAAAAATTAAAAAATAAAAAACACTGTTGAAAAATTCCAAAAAAATTCCAAAAATGTAAAATTTCGTTTCCAAACACATATTAATATGAAGAACATGTTGAGTGCTTAAGATCGACCATTTGGATCTTGAAAACGCAAAACTGACTTATAAGCATATGCTCTCATATGCTTTTGTATGTAGAGTATCCAACCTCTATATATATATATATATATATATAAACATACTGTGTGCAAATATGCATTATATCAACAAATGCCATATGGCTTTAAGACTAGTCTACCCTATTTTACATTTAATTCTATATTTTATTTTCAACAAACTATTTTCATTAATTCTTTTGGAATTCTTTTGGTGAGATCTGGCGAGCATTTCTAATTTTCTAACGACCAAATTATGCCAATGCATGCATTAATCCATCTCCTATTATATAATTAAGTGTCGACTTTGCATTAAACTATTGGCAAAAATAAGAATGAGAGATCTGATCAGTTGTGGATCGCAGCTTTATTTTTTCTTATGTATTACAAATTAGTGACAGTTTTATTTATTATTTACATGGGCCTTCCCAGTTTCCAGGAAGGTTCATCACCGTCAGAAAATATTATTTAGTCCGGAATTTTACATTAAAACTCTGGTCGGGTGTACCTAACCTTTCAAAACATTGATCTTCTTATAATATTTGATTTCTTTAAATCAATTATTGGTGCCAACAACTTAAATGCTATTAAAAATATTGTTGTACATTACAGGAAGAAAGCCACAGAAGTTGACTTTGATAATTCATAATCCTCTTAATCGACAGCATTTGTTAACGATGTAACGAGTCGCTTTTATGAAGGCAGTTCCAATATAGTTTATAGTTGCATACACTGGGTGGCACATAACATCTCAATGATCTACAATACATTGTAGTAGGCTTGGATGTTTCAACAACCCTCGTGTCTCTCTGGATCGCTCATCTTCATTACATCTTTCTATTTCTCAAATTTCTCCTCCGAACGATCTGCCAGTTGCTAATTAATCAACCCACCTCTGTGCCTTTTGCTATCATTTTTTTCTCAATATGTTCTCTCAACCAACAATTTGATACCTTTTTACAGCCAAAAAAAAACAATTTGGTACTTGTTCTTTCTCATTCCCAAGAAACACCAGCCAAAATACAAAAAAAACACACACACACACAAGAAAAACACACACAAAAAATAGAGAAAAAACCAGCAGTTTGGAAGAAGCTGCCACAGTAGAAGGAACTCCAAGATGGCTCTTTCAACCATTACAAGCCTGGGAGGTTCCGCTGCCTGGACCATTTCTAGGTGGGCGGGGTCCGCTGTTGTTGGGGAACTTGTCAATACGGGTTTTTTGTACTTGTGTGACCGTAAGCTGCCAGCCGACACCGAAGCCGAGCTCAAGAGGCTACAGACAGCTCTTCCCGAGATCACGGCTGTCATGGGCATTGTCGAAGCTCTGAAGATGAAGGATCCGAGTGTCAGTTTATGGGTTGACCAATTTAAACATGCTTTTGAAGCATCCGAAGACGTGCTTGATGAGTTGGAATACAAAAAGATGGAGGAAATGGTCATAAACCGAGATGAGGCGGGTGGATCTACTTCTAGTTCAAAGAAGAGAGAACCATGTACTATCAAAGATGATACTTTCAAGAGGTTGAAAGAGGCTATCACAATGTTAGATCGGGTTGCTGCTGAGACCGAGCGTCTCCTCCGACTTGCCAAGAGGCTAGGTATTCATGATCTTTCTGAATCACGGCAAGACGCCTGTAAAGTTTTAAGTCACGATACTACTTCCTTTTTAGCTAAAAGAGAGTTGTTTGGCCGGGAAGTTGAGAAGGACAAGATAATTGGTTGGCTGAAGCAACCAACTAATGCACACCTCTCTTCTTTTGGTATTGTCGGGGTTGGGGGACTTGGGAAGACCACCCTTGTGCAATTTGCATATCGAGAGTTGCACGGGTCAAATAATTTCGACAAAACAATTTGGGTTTGTGTTTCTACTAACTTCAATGTCGAAGATATAACGAGAAAGATGCTTGGTGAACTAGGTGAAAATAACTGTAGTGGCAAACCATTAAATGCCCTTCAGGAGATCTTGAAAGAAAAGATACATTTAAAGAAAATTCTTCTCGTCCTAGATGATATATGGGACGATGAGAAAGGGAGCAAATGGGAGCAACTGATTGCCCCTTTGAGATTTGTACAACAAGGGAGTAAAATCTTATTTACCACTCGAATGAAATCAGTGGCAGACTTGCTTGCTAGTGTGATAAGTATGGATCATGAATCACTAGTACTACAAGGTTTAGGAGAGCAAGAGTTGCGATTGCTCTTCTATAGCTATGCTTTTAGTTCTAACCCTGACAATCATAAAGATTTGCAAATATTTGGAGATGAAATACTAAAAATGCTTCGAGGTAGTCCATTAGCAGCAAAGGTAATTGGAAGCTTACTAAATTCGCGCATGGACCACCAGTATTGGAGAAGAATTTTGAATCACGGGTCTCTATTTAAGTTAGACGAAGCGAAGGATGTGATGGAGGTTTTGAAGTTGAGCTACTTTCATTTACCAGCAGATTTGCAGGTATGCTTTAGATTTTGTAGTATATTTCCTCAAGATCACAAGTTTGATAAAGAGGATTTGATCAAAATGTGGATTGTTTCTGGATTTATCCGTCAACAATCAAGTCAAAAAGAAAGGCTTGAGGATATTGGAGAATATTACTTTAATCTCCTTTTGAGGAAATCATTCTTTGAATCAGCCCATAATTCTTTTGAGGATATTGGAGAAGGTGAAGGGTATGTTATGCATGATTTGATGCATGAATTGGCTCAGAATGTTTCATATGGGGAATGTTGTAGAATAGAGTCTAATAATAACTCTTTTACCATACCTAGCACTATACGACATGTGTTTGTACATGATAGTGAAATTGACAGGGTGTCTCATCTTTGGAATTTACGTAGCTTGGTTATTTTTGGTTCTAGTTGGAATCCATTTGTTCTACCGAATAATTTAATCAAGAAACCTTTGCGTTTATTGAAAATAAAAGTGTGCCGTACCTTTGAATTGCCAGAAGAAATAAGTTGCTTGGTACACCTTCGCTACCTATCCATTGAACTAGATCATTATCCAAGACAACCATTTAATTTCTCGCTCCTTGCTTCCATTTCCACACTTTACCATTTGCAAGTACTAAAGTTTCCAAAAGTTCATGATTATTCCAATTTGGGAATTGAAACAACCGAATTAACCAATCTACTTGGGTTACAGTGCATGAGTCTTCCCCAGGAGATCATGCAAACCATTCATGGACTCCACAAGTTGACATCTCTCCAAGAGTTGACCTTCTTTGTTGGACAAGAGATTGGTCACCATATAAGTGAACTAGGCACACTAAACAATCTTCAACACCTTCTCATTGAAAAAATTGAGAATATTGGTGATCCTGCTGAAGCTAAGAGTGCCAACCTATTACAGAAGAATAATCTCATGTTACTGTCCCTAAAATGGACCTCAAACAGCAATCCTGATAACTCTGAGGAAATCATTGATAACCTCCAACCCCATCCAAATCTTATGAAATTGAGAATTGAGAATTTTAAAGGCCAAAGATCTCCCAGTTGGATGGTGGATTTGCCATCCCTTAAAATTCTTGATATATGTGACTGTCTAAATTTGGATGAGTTACCTAATATGCCCCTTTCTCTAATTAAATTTCAAATTAGTAACGTGGGGTTGACTTCACTTCCAAATTTGTACCAAAGTTCTAATAAAAACACTCCCGCACCACTATCCCAAAAATCATATCTGAGAGAAGTGAAGATAGAAAAATGCCCCAACTTAATATCCTTGAATGGATTTCTACAGCAAGACAGCTTAGATTTGCAAGCTATTGAGATATTAACTATTGACAACTGTTATAGATTGGAACAGCTGCCAACTCATGGGCTTGGGAAGTTAACGTCCTTGAAATACTTAACTTTAAGAAATAACCCAAAGCTAGTGGCAATGGATTTTCAGGGAAACCTCCTACCGACAAAACTCCAACAACTTAAAATGGGAAACTGTGGTGAACTTGATATTCCACTACTTGAGGCATCATCTGGTGTCACAACTCTCACTGAGCTGAAATTAGAATATGCAAATATTATATCTATTACTGCCACACGAAACTCATTTAGATCTCTTAAAGCCTTGAATATTTGGGGATGTACTATGCTTGTCGAAATTTCTTTTCAAGAAGAGGCACATGGAATCAATCAAGGGAACAACTTTAATGTCCTAGAGTTGTATATTATGAATTGTCCAAACCTAATCATTAAATTTTTTCCGGTTTGCTGCCACTTTCTCTAACTAAATTTTGCATTAATAATGTGGGATTGACTGCTCTTCCCGAATATTATCAAAGTTCTGACTCAAGCGGTGGCCCATCAACATCGTCACTCAACATAGTGAACATAACTGACTGCCAAAACTTAACATCTTTGAACGGATTCCTACAGCATGAAAACATAGATTTTCAGTCTGTCAAGGAGATAACAGTCATCAGATGCAAGAATCTCGTAAATCTACCAGTGGGTGCATTTGGGAAATTTGTATTGCTACGACGATTATTTATAACTCATTGCCCAATGCTAATGGCAATTGATAACCAGAGCACCTTCCTTCCAATGGCACTCAAATACCTTTATATAGATAACTGCGGTAAACTTGATGAGCCACTGCTGGGATCAGCATCAAGCCTTCCTACTCTCACTGATCTTTCTATTACAAATTGTGCAAACATTTCTCGTATTCCCTTCTCAGAAAATGCATTCGGATCTCTCAATCTGCTACATATCTGGGGATGCAAGAAGCTCGTTGAAAATCCATCTAGGGAACAAGCACAAGGTGTCGACCAAGGGAGTAGATTGTCCTCTTTAAAGATCAATCGTCTTAATATTGATAATCTCTCTCTTCTTCTCATCGAACCACTAAGAAGCCTAAGATTTGTTAGCGAGCTATTTGTTGACGAATGTTCAGGGAGGGAGGCTTTGCTGGAGCAATGGCTTCTGCAAAACAGTAGTACCCTCACAATGTTAACACTCAGGGATGTTAGAACTCTGAATTCATTGCCTGCTACGAGGCTCACAGTGCTTCAACACCTGACAATCTGGAGAGCTAATTTGCTGGAGGAGCTTCCGGAGTTACCTGCTTCTCTAATGTCATTGAATATCTACAATGCACACTCTCTGAAGTCATTGCCTGCTACAATGGCGAGGCTCACTGCCCTTACAAGGCTAATGATGACGCAAGTTGATTTGCTGGAGGAGCTCCCAGAGTTACCTACTTGTCTAAGAAATTTGATTATCTATAGTGCAAGCTCTCTCAAGTCATTGCCTGCTACAATGGCAAGGCTAACTGCCCTTGAAAATCTAAAAATCTCGAATGCTAAATTGCTGAAGGAGCTCCCAGAGTTACCTGCTTCTCTGAAACAAAAGAAAATTCGAGGCTGTGGTGGCCGATATCTCTGAAACATAAGGATACTGTGCTTTTATAATGGATCCCCAACTCATGTTGAAGAAACAAAACCAGATGTGTTCAGTGGAATACTGTTTAATTATTTGACAACTCTGTATCACAGGTACTTGTCTTTTCAATTTCTAATATCAATAAAATGCTCTTGCAACTTATTGGAATATTCTCATTTCCATCTCATATCATCTCAAACTTCAACTTTTGTAGTTTTTTTTTTCCATTTCTTACTTTTTACTTTTGATTTCTGCCGACAGAAAGAATACCCTAGGGAAAAGTGCTGAGTCAGCTGGATAGCTGAGAGGATTAGAGGATTACAATGCACAAGCTCCATGCAATTAATTATGAGGAAAAGAACAAACAATTAATTGTATGCCATATATGCACAACAAATAACTACTACAGTGGCCTTCCGTGCAGGTATATATCTCTCTTTGTTTCCAATCTATCTGTTCTTCTTGACTTCTTTTATTTAATTTTCAGAGATACTTGACACTTTTCAAATTTTTAACTCCACCTATGTTTAAACAATATAGCCGGTCCCAAGGCTGGAAAAAAGGAGGACAGTTAAACAGAATTTTTTTGAAAAGTATTGTTTAGATGAATATCAATTCAAAATAAAAAACTGAAACCAAAAATATTTGCCAAAAAAATCAAATAACTAAAACTAAACAACAGATAACTTTAACATGCAATTTTTTTAGATAAAAGGTAAAATTAATGGTTTCAAAGGACACGCACAAATTCACAAAGCATCAAAACTGCATTTCTAACCAATTCCACTACATCAGGGACTAGTTTATCAAAATTCCATGTTGAAGTATCTGATTTTGTTACCTGAAGTTATTTTTAGCTGTTCTTTCCTTTTGTTTTTTATATCTTTTTCTTTTTATTTTAAAGTTGTACATGTAGGTGGGCGGTACCTGCATTGGTTTCCGTACCACTAGTGTATCTTTGACCTTTCGTTACAATTGAGGCAGCTTTATTGGCTTCTCTGGGTGATATGAAAGTATGTTGTCCCAGCTCAGTCTTGAAATAATTCAACTGCATCTGTAACCAAAATGGTACAGTACCTGTACCAGATGATGCCAGATTTTAATGAGAGGGGAGCTAGATGTCAACTCTCACACCTGATGAATTTTTAACAGATAATGGGGACCTAAAACTAAAAGAACTGCAATATCAGATGGGTTTTGTGAATAATTATGAATGCAGGCATATACAAATCTTTCACCTGGTTGCATATATTGACCTTGTTTCTGGGTTATTGGGTTTCAATTCAAGCTTCTGACATTCCAGGATAGGTTCATGTGGTTCATTTCTTGAAGGGTATGCTAGTGGAAACCTTAATGCTAATCTTTAAATCATTAAAAAAAATTTACCACTTAAATGTTCGATACACTACTTGAGATTTTGACCCGTCTTGTTGAACTAATATAATAATACCATATATTGTGTACACTGGTCCCATTCTAAGTTGTTTTAGTTTTAAGGTTTCCTTCATTAATTCTTTATCCAACTTGCATATTAGAACAGTTGATGACCAGGTGATGACCGGTTGGAACAGTGCTCGAACTGCAGCTGGAAAAGTGTAAAGCTGCATTTTCCAACCAAGTTCAAAGAAAAGAAGTGCAAAATTGCCATAGAGGAGCTTCAGTGCAATTTTAGTCCAGCTGAGGAGATCAATGAGGTTAGACAATCAAGGAAAAAAAGAAGTGTTATTATCATATCTCTAATTCATTAGTTACAGCCATAATTGCTAGGACATACCTTGCCAACAAGTATAATTAACAGTATTGGCTAGGTACTCTTGAGGATCAAGCCACATTCAGGTCTTATTGGATCTATGAATAGTTATGGCATGAGATTTTGGATCTATTTCATTCAGGTCTTATTACTTTCCAAATTCAAGTGTTTACACAAAAACAGAACACTTTGCGAACGAGTGTGAATATTGGATCTATATACACATTGATTTTGAGTTTTCTTACAATAGGCAGAAAAATGAGAACGAATGTGAATGATATTTATGGACCTTTAAAGGGTAAGAATGCAAAAATTTCGTTGCCGAATAGTTAACAACAATGACCCACCCTTGTTGACAATTTTAACCCTAAAACAAAAAAAATACATGATTTTTACAACTTGGCAATCACTTGAATGAAAAAAAGCATGATTATAGGTAGAATCTAGCATTCATTAACTACAGAGGTACTGTGTTTTCATTAACTTGTTTCATTTTCTAATTAAAATTCTGATTAGAGATTATGGAAGGAATGGTGTAAGCCAGGAGGCCAGTACGTGATAGTGCTGTTAGGGTCGTGAATTGTGCAATACAGCTTTGTCCATGGCGGCTTGGGTGCCACTCTCGCGCCTTTCTATTCTCTCCAGGTCTTCATCTTCTTCTTTGATTCTTTTGGTTCTCTCTTATCTGATTATGTTACAAAAAAAAGTGTTCTTTCTGACTCGTCAAAGAGATGAAGTCTTGTTTTGTTGATGTGTGTTGTGGATTGAATGAAGGCTGATGTATGTGGAATGATACTCCAGGCAGAGCCTTAGGCTTCTAGATTATGTAATAACTACTGGACATAATTGCTATTTTTGCAAATTCCTTCAATACCGACTTTATGCTATGTGATTTTCTACAATAATCATGATTAACCGGTACAGCCTTCTCTAGTGTAAAATTGTTGCTGCACATGATCTTAACGAATGTTTGAAGCCAATGGTGAGATTTTTATAATAGAATAAATTGTTCATGGGCTATGGTTCTAAACCCAACTTGTAAAATATTTATTGCTTTCACAATGAAAAAATAAATAAATGTAGCCTCGGTAACTATAAGAACATTTTAGTTGACAAACAAAACTACATCCAAATATTCTAGTCCAAATATTTAGCATGGATTGCATGGTAAAACAACCCTCCAAATCAAATTATACCAAGCAAGGTGTTTCCTACCTACTACTTAATAGCATGCAAAAAGCATTTTGAATTGTAATGAATATAATGAAACATCAAATATACTTACCTCAATATTGTTTCATACTAGCTAATTTGTAGTCGTATTATAGAAATAATTAGAAACCAATTGCATATGTTTAATTTTAAGAATAATCACTTTATTTTTCACAAGTCACTGGAGGGAACCAAATGAAAGAATAGGTACATTATATCATAAAGCCAGTCAAAAATCAATCCTAAACTAATGAGGTAGCTTGCTAGTTCTTCAACTTGAAAGTAACTATTACGAAGATTTATGGTATCCGATCTGCACAAATTTAATATTTAGATTATCTGAATGTTAATGATTGAGCATATGTATTTGGCAATACTACTGCTGCTTGACCTCAATTTGAAAGGGCTCAAAAATTCGATAAAAAAAATCATATGATTGCATCACCGATCTTGACCTTGTGTTTGTTTTTGAACGCTCAGATGTGTACCATTGCCAACGAGAAGTATGCGGAGGCTGTAGATAAGTCAGAACTCAACTTGATCCAGTTTAATTAGGCAAGAGAAAGTGGCTCCAGCGGTACCAATGCGGGTCTTGAAGAAGTGTTGGTTAGAACTAGAGTTGTCTGGTTTAGGTTTATCCGAAGGGCTGCTAACGAGCCGAGTTAGCTCGAGTTATGGATAACTCAAATTCAACTTCGAAGATAGTCACTCGAGTTGACTTGAGTTGAGAATACTGAGCCGATCGAGCTGGCTCGCTGACTCGAACTCAACTCGCGAGTAACTCGAGTTGGCTCATGACTCGTGAGTCAACTCGTTTAAGGTGTTGAAATGTTGAACACTTGAACTGACAACTGTTGTTATGTAATAATATGAGAAGTAAATATTGAATTAACAAACAATCCACAACAATTTAACAAGCGAAACGAGTCCACGAGTTGTAACGAGCGGGTTGAGCCCAATTCGAACTCAACTCATGAGTTAAGCGAGTTACTCAACTCGAGTCAGACTAACTCAAATTTTAAATGAACGAGTTGTTAGCGAGTTCGTTACCGAGTTGAATTTGAGCGCTCACGAGTCGCGAGCTTTTTGTACAATCCTAGCTAGTTTATCATAATCAAAACATGAATATTAGCTTCACCATACTTGTAACTAAATCCCTCATGATTCAACTTGGTTCTCTCATGAACGGTTGAATGTGTCTTGGGCTTAGGCTTGGGCCTTGCTTTGCTCCACTGATGGATGCATATAATGAATGCATTTCTTCATTTGCCAAACCCATTGGTGATATAGTTAGTGTCCATATTCAATTTCTTCATGGGCCTAACTTCTACATAAGCAGTTAGTGCTTTTCATGCTTTTTCCTACGGGTTAGGGTACCAATCTAAATCCAATTTTTCTATCTTAAAATAAATCTTAAGGAATCTTTTCTCAAACTATTTGCGTTCTAACTCAGTTGCTTAATTGATGAAGTTTAGTCTTGGAAACAGAAAGGAACAAAAGATATATATATAATCCAAATTCAATTAAATTTGTGCTCATATTTTTTATACCCAATTAATAAATCGACCTAATTAACCAAACCTACTGTATAGTTGGAGTGAACTAAACAATTGCTGGTGGTACCACACTAGCTTGTCAGATTTGGTACTCTCAGAATATAACCAATATCTATTTTATGGCAAGGCACATGCCATATATAAAAGATCATACAACATATTATAAGACTAGCAGATTGAATCATAATATTTTTTGTTAGGTATAATCATTATTCGTTGCCAACAAAAGTTTTTTTTTTTTTTTTGAATTAAAGAGAGGTCATGCCTCTAATTTATTGATAACCGTTTCGGTACATAAGTGATGTTACAAAGCCGGATATCAGTAAGAAAAACAAAGCAGGTCCCCTCTGGAGCTCAAGGTAAGCTTCAAAGGGCACGAAATACAGAAAGCGAAGTTGAAATACATCTAGAAATGACAGTACAGTAAATAAGAAATAAAGATGACTAAGATAATGATGGAAGCGCCACAGCTACTCCAATTCTGTCCCCTTGGTGAGTTCCACCTGAGAACCCCCATTGTTCTCGTATCTGCCCCAGAAGCTGCTGGACCGTATTTTCTGAATTCCTGAAAATTCTGGCACACCTCTCCCGCCATATGACAAAGCTTGCTATCAAGAACAGCGCTCTTTCTCTGGCAGTATGGTGCGTGCTCAATAGAGGATGCGTTACTCCGTGCTGGGGCAGGCGTATGTGATACTCATTGGCCATGATGTTGTGTATCTGACATGATACCGAGCAATACTGAAATAGATGTGTAACCGTCTCTATGTCTCTCTTGCACATAATGCATCGATTGACCATTATCATTCCCCTCTTCATTAGATTATCTATGGTAAGTATACGGTTTAGAATCATAAGCCAAGCGAATACCTTGAACCTTGGCGGTGCCTTTAATGACCAAATTCTGGCCATATCACTCGGAGCTGCTGCGCCATTTTTAATAGCCCCATATGCCGTTTTTACCGTGAATATCTCGTTATTATTCCATTTCCATCTCACCTGGTCTGGATTCCCCGTGGTGACTACGAGTGACAATTGCACCGTGAGGGCGAGCAATTGTGCCCTGGCTGAAGAAGATATGGGCTGCCTTAACTGAAATGTTGCGTCGGTTAATACCTGTGCGAGAGTCTGAGCGTCGTTGCAAACAAAAGAGTAAAGGTCCGGGTAAACTGTTTTGACTATGCCCAATCCCCAATCATGATGCCAAAAGCTAATGGTCTTGCCGTTACCCACCACTCTTGTAACCGAATTATTCCAGAATTGCCTGACCTCACCAACTAACTTTGATAATGAGACCGGCATGTAGTCCCCTGCAATGGCCATGTGTTGGAACCACGGCTTTACCAAGTTGTCTTGCAGCGCAATCCATTTCCAGCACCATTTCAACAACAGAGCATTATTGAAAGCTCTGAGGTCCCTGACTCCCAGTCCCCCCAATCTTTTCGAAGTACACACCAGGTCCCAATTTGCCAGGTGCATTTTCTTGTGGTCGGATACACCATGCCATAGGAAGTTACGCCTTATTTTGTCAATCTCATCGATAACCCAAATGGGGATTTTAAAACAAGACATGTAATAGACCGGCAATGATGATAATACCCCATTGATTAGTACAAGCCTACCCGCAATGGTTAGATGTTTCGCCGCCCAACCGGTGAGTCGGCTGGAGAAACGCTGTATGAGAGGGTGATAATCCACTTTGTTCAGTTTCTTGCATGAGAGGGGCAGACCTAGGTAGGTCATGGGTAATTGGCCGAGTTTGCAGTTCATGTGCATTGCCAGTGAGGAACCTTGCTGCTGATGATCTTGTACCAGAATAAGCTCTGATTTCTGAAAATTAATTGCAAGGCCAAAGATTTGTTGAAGGACCGTGAATACAATTTTGAGCATTTGCATTGATCGGATTTCCGGTTTTATAAAGATAAGAGCATCATCCGCATATAATAAACACGGCTTCATGTCTTGATACGGTAGCCTCCATGCCCCCGTTTGTACTAATTTGGCTAACCATCTTGTTAAGAAATCCATCGCCATTATAAAAAGTAAGGGTGATAACGGATCCCCTTGACGCACCCCTCTTCTCAAAATAATTGTCTTCCCCACTAATCCGTTTACAATGACTTGTGAGGAGCCCGCTAAAACCGCGTTTTGTATCCATGCCAACCATTTCTCCGGGAATCCCAAGTGTTGCATGACCGCAATTAAAAACTCCCAACTGACCGTATCAAACGGTTTGTGGATATCGGCCTTAAAAATTGCCATTGGTATGTCGTTTTGATTCGAGTGATGTAACACTTGTTGTGCATAAAGGAAGCCCTCGGTTATTTGTCTTCCCCGTATGAATCCAGTTTGAGCCGGTTGCACCAATTGTTCAATCTGCTCCTTTATCCTATTTGCCAATATTTTGGAGAATAGCCTCTGCATCGCATGTATTAGGCTTATTGGCCTAAAATCCTGTGGCTTTGTCGGTTGATCTATCTTTGGAATGAGAGCTATATAGGAAGAGTTTAATGGGTACAAGGAAGTCTGTTGTGTCATTATTCTGTGAAACACCGCGTGAATATCCGGCATGAGAATGTCAACAAAGGCTCGATAGAATTCTCCCGTGAAGCCGTCCGGCCCCGGGCTTTTATTAGTTGGCCACTGTCGTATTACTTGTCTGATTTCATCCTCCGTTATTTCTGCGATTGTGGCCGAGAGGTCCGTCGGTTCACCATATAGGTTGGACCAGTGCACTGTGGCCATTGGCATAGATGCTTTTCCCATGAGTGCCGCAAAAAACTGGAAAAAAGCTCTAGCCTTTGTCTTTTGGTCTGAATGCAACCTCCCTTGATATTCAGTTTGCTGCACCATATTGTTTCTTTTTCTTGCCGAGGCCATGGCATAAAAGAACTTGGTTCCCCTATCCCCCTCCAATTCCCATTTGATTTTAGCACGCTGCCTCCAAGTATCTTCCTCTAGGATAGTAAGATGTGTGTGTCTTTTTTTTATGAGATTCATGAGAACCATTTCTAAAGTCGTGAGACTTCTTATCTCACTAACCTTATCAGCCCATCCAACATAGTCTCTACATGCTGAAATTTGTCTCTTCACTGTGGCCATTCGATCTCTTGCCCAATTCTTAATTTCTGTAGTGAGTGCGTTATATTTTGCATGTAATTCATACGGAGTTGTGGCCTTTTCTCCTTGCTGCCAATTAGCAGTCACCAACTGTTTTAGTTGCGCGGATTTCAACCATGAGTTTTCGAACCGAAAGAAGTTGGTCTTCATATATTTTGTTGTTGCCGTGTAGAGGATAGGACAATGATCTGACGATGTGTTTGGCAATGACTGCTGTTCGGATGTGGGATATATTGCATTCCATTCCGTTGAAATTAAAAATCGGTCTAGCCTCGCCATGGCCGCTTGATGTTGGCCGTTTGCTCTTGACCAAGTGTACTTCCGACCTTGTAATGGTAAGTCGATGAGGCCCATTGATGAGACTGCTTGCGCAAATCTGGTGGGCTGCCTCGAAGCCTGCGGTCTGTTCCTGTCGCTCGGGTTTAGTGTGATGTTGAAATCGCCGCATACCACCCATGGAGTGTGATTGGCCGGTTTAATGTCTCGAAGCTCATCCAAGAACTGCTGCTGTAGCAAATTTTCGCATGGTCCATACACTCCTGTGATGTAAAATCGCTGCCCATCCTCTCTATTGGCCAGCAATACCGTTATTGTGAAATTTCCAGTGTGATAATCAATTTCTTCAAACTTTCTTTCTGCCCATGCAATTAGGATCCCTCCCCTTGTCCCATTTGCATTTAGCATTCTTGCTTGTCGCAAATTGTTTCCACAAGTTTCTCTGACAATGGGATTATCCATTTGTGCCATCTTTGTTTCCTGAAGACACACGATGCATGGCCTTTCCGCCTTTATGGTTTGTCTAATTTCTATTCTCTTGTGTCTTTCATTCAGTCCCCTGACATTCCAGGAAATGATTTTTATTTTGGATTTGTAATTCATGATGGCAGTGGAGACAACACATAATATCTAATAATTGGCATTAAGTTTGTAGTGAAAGGATGGTACAACATTGGCCAACGGCCTACATCCAAATCACTGTAACCTATTTTGATTCCTAATTTCGAAACTCCCCCTCCTTGCAATTCTATCCTAAACCACCAAAAACAGAAGAGTACTGCCTTGCTCCTAACTATTCGTACCCACTGCATACTAGCATAATCCCATTTTCCTTTTTTGTATGACCAAAACATTGGAAATAAAATACACTACTACATAACACGCGCAGTAAATTCTCTAGTTCTCTGGTAGTGTGCGCGGAGCCATCGCCGCCTTGACCACTTGAGCTTGCAGGGTCTCCTCTAGCTCTATGCCTGCCGTTGCTATGACCAGTTCTGCCTGTGTTTCTGTTATAGGGTCGTTGCTGTGCATGTAAACCAGGTTGGGTTTAGCTGCCGGTTTTGCCTTGATATTCTTTTTCTTCTTCGGCTGGGCCTCATACCCCAACACCTTTTGAGCTCTTTCCAGCATTGGTACATACGGCCCATCTGTTTTTTTCTTTATTCTCGGGCTGCGGCGGGCCTCTACAGCAGGCGCTATGATTGGGGTTCCGCTGTCCTCTTCATATGTTGGGCCCTTTAGCTCAAAGCCTGGTGGGTGTTGAACTGGTAACTGAAAAATTCCTTCATTCTCATGTACTGGGCCTTGCGTTATGGGCTGTGTAACTTCTTGCAACTGGAGAGAGCTGCTGCCTTGGTTAGTTCCGCTGTCCTCTTCATATGTTGGGTCCTGTAGCTCAAAGCCTGGTGGGTGTTGAAATGTTAACTGAAAAATTCCTTCATTCTCATGTACTGGGCCTTGCATTATGGGCTGTGTAACTTTTTGCAACTGGAGAGAGCTGTTGCCTTGGTTGATGTGTGAAGTCCAGCTGTTTTGCATTGTCTGTACAATACACCTCCCAGCCATCTTCTCCTCATTAATGCCCATCTCATTAGTGCCTATTTCTGTACCAACTCCCTGCATCCCTACTCTGAGAGCCTTTCCACTCACAACGGTCAAAATACGAAAATGATTTGACTGGAGGCATTTAATGCCAACCATGCTTTGAAAGAAGTTTGCCTCCGGAACCGACATTTTGAAAGTTGCCACAAATGATCCCATGCAAATGGTAACACTTGATCCCATTGCTATGGCCTTTGGTGTTGTCAACTCTTGCTCCTTCTTCTTCTTTACCAGCACGGTGCTAGTGGTAGCGTGATCATGAGATGGCCCCGGTAGTTTCATGATTTGCACCAGCCTTTTGATCTTTTCCTCCGTGGTGGTATCCTGTTGGTTGACCAAGATATGCATGGGACCTTTCCCTTTCATCACCCCCACGTGAACTGCTGGAACCGTGGGAATGACTTTAGGTTTAGGTACCCAAACTGGTTTGCCTCCGTGTTTCTTGCGGCTAAGCTGGTCCGTCCCCGTGCTGTACGACCGTGCCGCCCATGGGTGAGCATTTGAATCTTCACTGCTTGTGTCAGTGTAAGGATTGGGTGTTGGTTGCACACGCTGTTGTCTCGGTTGAGTCCTTCTTGTCGGTTGCCTTCTTTCTGCCATGTCCGGTGGCGGTGGAAAATGCAGCGGTTGATCCATCCTCCAGGTGAGTAGTTTTACCCTGACTCGCTTGTCGAAGTCTCCCATTTTCACCTTGAGATATTTCGGAATGTGCCTAGGGTGCTTGGTTGCTATCTGGACTGTGATATGTTGAAGCTGTCGTGCTTGCAATCCATATGGCATAATGGTCTTCACTGTCCCAAGTCTGGCGGTAAGTCGATTGATTCCTTCGCTGTTCCACATGTGCAGAGGAACCCCTAGAAACCGAATCCAAGCCTCGTACCTGGGCGGGTGGAACTGCATTCCATCTGAAGGCATCCATGCGCGCAAGGAAAACTGAGCTCCCAGCGCTGGAATTGCATATGGGCCCTCCTGAACCACCGCATCCCTCAACAATTCATTCTGACAGATCAGTAAGAAGGTGTTCCTGCCTGTCGTCTCAACCCGGTATGATGAGGCCAGTCCACCGTGAATGTGTGCAAGTGTCCTTTTGACCGCCTCAATAAACGCCGTTGAGTACACCCCGGTCTGCAGTTCAACCCACGCTGCACTCTCCAAGTACTGGTTGACCGGCCTTAGTGGTTGTTGAGCAGGGACAAATACATCCTCTTCTTCAGGTCGCTCATTCCAAAACGGTTCGAGGTTGTCTTCATTCATTTTCTGTTGCTTTGGTTTAACAACTTCTGCGTATGTCTGTGAGTTTTTGAATTTAGACTGAAAGTGGGTTTGTGTATTGGGGTGGGGGGGTTTGGGTTTGGGTTTTATAGTGCATCTATAGGAATAGTGGCCCAGCTGTAAGCATTTATGACATCTCAGTGGCTCCCTGCACTGTGCTATCCGATGGTGCTTAGAGAGACACCTAAAACATTTATTCCTGTTGAAAGAGGAATAAGTGTTTTTCTCCTGTATGTCGCGATTGCTTCGTGTGTTGATGTTGTATTTTGCGTGTCCATATCTGCGCTGGTTAGGTGGATTCTGTCGTCTCCTTCTGACTGTCTGCCATCCTTCATCGCCGTCTTCTTTGCTGTTGCGGTGTTGATCACCATTGATTGTCCTCCAGTTCGCTTTGTTTTCTCCTGGGTGCCTCGGTTTTCGCTCCATCTCCAAAAGTTCCAATCTCTCCTATTGTCCGTTGCCAACAAAAGTTACTACAGCATACCAACCAGCCATCCATATTCAAACAAAACTTTAATTAAAACAAATATTAAATAAATTGAATTTCAACACCAAAACCAACATACATAGCACCACCAATATTGAGTATAGTAAATCCCAGCCGACCAAAACCAACATATATACACTATTTAAAGTAACATTAATTCGTTATCCAATTTGAATTTGGAATAAAATATTTAACAATGTTCTACGAACTTAAAAATTAAACCTATTTATGTAATTAAAGCTGTATTTTTACAAATGGGACACAAATTCTTGTGAGTGAGCCATTGTTTTATACAACTACTATGAAAGTCATGACCACAATCTAACCTTCCCAATTCGTCCCCTTCCACATATTCTTCCTGAAACCATTCCAAAAACAAGAAAAATAAAATTAATATCATTATTAATTAGGACCTTTCAAGATTTTATATTTACAAATTGAGGTCAACATTTTATGTGTACGTACTGTCCATTACTGAAGCAAAATTTCAACGGTGGAATAATAGTTTAAAAAAAATTATGGACATATTTGAGTTAATCAATACAAAACAAAAGTTGTGCACCTAACAGGGAGGATTTTTTTCTCAAAAAGGCCCTTGGAAGAATTCAGAGTAGGTCTGATGCCCATCAGACCTACTTTGGTTCGATGGGCTTAAACACAGTCTGATCTGCATTAAGATGTGTGCGATGTGCATTAAAATACGTGCCAATATGTTTCAATTTCCGTGCACACAGATCTTAATAATGATCGGACAGTGTTGGATCTAATTGGACCCAAAAGTAGGTCCGATGCCCATCGGACCTACTCCGATGTCCCCTTGGAAATAAGAAAAATGATACCTGGCAAATGCAACATTGCTCCTCCTCCATAGAAGTGTACTTGTGCTGCTTGAGGCACTTGGCAACTGCTTCTTCACCAAGTCCAGTTCTTTTCAAAAGTTCAGTTCTTAAATTACCTATCCTTTCTTCCAATGCTAGCAACTCCTATGTATAACATTCATAATGCAATATAACATAACCATTAATTCATTAATTAAGAGAAATTACGTTTCATCATTTATGCACCGTATATATAAGAATGAACTCATATATATGGTTCAGGTGAAAGAAAAAAGAAAATTGGAATTATTTCTTATATATACCGCATGAATCTCATCTCCACGGGCTAATACCGCATCCACATAGGCCCTCACTCGCGCTCGGTCATCCCCACGGATTGCGGGACTCGTGCTTCTCCCAGCCATGGCCCAATTTGGTTGGTCAGCTAATTAAGTAATTAATGTCATATGACGATTGGGAAGGAGAAGTAATCATGAATAAAAAAATAACATAATGTATGGGATCCAGTTAAAAAATAGTATTCAAATTGTTTTTTATAGATTTCAATCTTTGCCCTATTATTTAAAAAATAGTATCCAATCTTTGCCCTATTTTTGAGCTGATCAAAATTAGTATTTTGGTCAGCTAAAAATTAGTATTCAATCTTTTTTTATAGATTTTTTTGCCCTATGATTTATACATGTCATATCAAAAACTGATGTATAAAGCTTGTGCTTTACTGGATTCACATCATGCTACATATCGTTGTAAAAATCATGATCTGGGAGGCTGGAGCGTAAATTTTGTGAAAAAGTAAAGCTCTCACGTGATGGACTGAAAGCAAGAAATCTAACAAATACTAAAAATTCTGAATTCATGGGTTGTAGTTCTGATTTTTGCTTTGCAATATATAGGTGTATTATTGTAATTCAGAAAAAAAAAACAATTAACTATGTCATTGTCACAACCCGACAACAGGGCCGACAACCCGCCGCGCACAACAGTGACAATAAATTGCCCTATTTTTTATAGATTTCAATCTTTGCCCTATTATTTAAAAAATAGTATTCAATCTTTGCCCTATTAAATCTAATTCTTCAGTTATGGTTTCCTATAAATTGGCAAAAAGAAATTTTTTCAAATGAATGATAATAATATTTTAGTTTTCAAATTTTTGATAATTTTATGTGTATTCGAAATGCATACAACAGTGACAATAATCCGACATTTTTATTAATATCCAAAGTTAAATAGAAATTAATAAATATACTCAGCTTACCTGAATTTTATTAAAAATGCTCAAACCGGTCATTTAATGGCTGGTCTACTATTTTTCTTAACCGGCCATTAAATGGCCGGTCCTCATTTTTTTTTTGCTGCTAAATAACAATTTTTCTCTCTCCTCCCTCTCACAACTCAAAACTCACTATTTATTAAGCTGGTTTGAAGGTCGTTGTTTTTTAATAATGCAGAATTTTAATAAAATCAGCGATTTTCAAACCATCTTAATAAATAGTAAAAAAAATCTAAAAAATGTAAAATTTGGTCTCCAAGCATATTTTAATATAGGTTAAATATCTAATGGTTTGGATCGACTGTTTGAACTTTGAAAATCGGAGAACCGAATCGTTTGTTCCTGAGTCCAGGAACAAACATTTATATATTAGCCATTCTCTCTCTCTCTCTCTCTCTCTATATATATATATATATAGAGAGAGAGAGAGAGAGCTGGGCTATGGTGAGTTGCGAAGTAAGATGTCATTTTTACTTCACGCTCGTATTTTTATTTTGAAAATCTAAACAACCGATCCGAACCGCTCAACATGTTCTCCATATTGCTTATTGAATGGTCCAAAAAAATTTACTGTTTTTTACTGTTCACCGGATCTGCGATTTTCAAAGTGGCTTAATAAATAGTAAAAAAATCCAAAAAATATAAAATTTGGTCTCCAAGCACATTTCAATATGGAGAACATGTTGAGCGGTTCGGATCGGTTGTTTAGATTTTCAAAATGGAATATGAGCGTGAAGTAAAACGATGTTTTACTTCACAACTCACCATAGATATATATATATATATAGGTTGGCTAATATCAAAACGTTTGTTCCTAAGTGATGACGTCAAAACATATAGCGAAAATCACTATCTTTTCTTTCGAAAAATGGCGAAAAGTGAATGCAAAGTAGTCATTTTTCCGATTTATTTAACGCAAATGTGTTTTTGAGTCATTTTGGCAGGTTTTGGAGAAAGTTGCATATTTAGGCCAAAAACAGAGGAAAAACGTCATATTTAGGTGATTTCTGAAAAGGGCGTCAAAATGAGACATTACATGCAGCATGCAATACCTCACACAAAGTGCACAATATGCGAAATAGTAAAAATACAAGAAAATTCGCTAAGTTAGAATACCCTACGACCTCCTCTATGCTGCATGCGGCATACACAGAGGCTGCACGATCCGTAGACTGTCCTAAATTGGACTTTTCTAATGGGCCTTCTAGAAGAAAACGTTTTCCTAATTGGCCTTCTAGAAGAACACGTTTTTCTAAAGAGCCACGCTATTTTTAGACAATTCCTGATAAATCATGGGTGGACCCCACGATCGCCACTACTCCACTACTTCCACTATTCAAATTTTGACATATCTATTATATATATATAATCCTCATAGGGTCGCTACAGTATATTCTACAGTAATTGCTACAATGACAAATAGTAAAAAAATTTAAAATAAATATAAAATTTGGTCTCCAAGCATATTTTATTATAAAGGTCATGTTAAGCGGTTCGGATTGACTGTTCGGACTTTGAAAATGCAGATAAAAGATTGGGTGCATTGGGAGCATAGAAATTTGGGTGCATTTGAATCCTCTAACTTTATATATAGTTAGAAAATCACAAATTAATGAATATGGTATACCGATATAACTTTATACAGTAACAACTTGATTTTGTGATTTTGAATTCATTAATATAGCATTTTGTTTATAACCGATATAACTTTATATATAGTTAGATGTTTATCTTAATAGTTAATTATCTTTTTTTTCGGTAATATTCTGATACAATCTTTTTACACTCCTCTCGATAATAGCCGCCGAAGCAAAGCGAGCCTCACTTCTAGTATAATGGAACGTACATATATCTATTTTTTTGTTGGGTGCCCGTTTGCACATTGGCGAAACTATTTGATGGAAAAGAAAAGATGATGTGGACAAATCTTGAGGATGTATGGCCCATGGGCCGATATGCTAATATTGTGTTCTCTCTCTCATATTTTTTTTTTTATGTCATTACGAAACTTTTGTATTTTTGGAAAAATAGTTTTTTTTTTTTTACTTGTTATCTTTCACATTTATTGAATGCAAATTTGAACAACAAACACATGATATCCTACTCAAGTAGTTCGTATGAAATTATGAATTGCATTTTCTACATGTGATATGCGTTCATAGCATTATATTCTAAATGATATATATAAGAATACATTCATGTATATTATGTTTTTAATGATCATTTCCGCAGCCATTCAACATACTCTTCAAATAAAAAAAAATTATTTTATTGCAATATACAGAGCAATTAAAATTAATTTAGAGATATCATTTTAAAATAAATTTTCCAGCTTAATTTAGCTTCATAAAATAATAGAGGAAATCAACTTTTAATAATAACTAGAAAATGAAAAAATATCAAAAAATAATAAATCTATTTCAAATAGATAAAATCGCAAACTTGAATTTTTTAAATTTTTGTTTTTGACTTATTATAATCTGATACTTCGATTGTGAGGGTACGAGGTCCAGTTTTTTGGACTGCAATGTTTCTATTTTTTTTATACAAGCGTTATCTCTCTTGTGTAATAACATTTGATACTGAGGCAGAACAAGATGCTCACGTCAGACATGATCCTATGCACAATGGGAACGTTTTTGTCGGCAATGCTGTCAACCTCTCCCGCCATTGACTAATGTCAGGATAGTGCATTATGTTCAGATACACATTAACTTTGAACAAGATCTACAGTTAGGACCGCCTCCTGAATTAGACGTGGAAAACGATCTGCCCCAGGCCTTCATCCTCTTCATCAGACGAAGAGGAAGACGATGCCTCCGCTTCCTCCGGCGAAAAGGAAGGCAATTCCTCCTCTTCCTCGGGCGAAGAGGAAGGCCTCTATTAGATTAAGAGAGTTATAATTCATTATATCTTAATAAATTTAATATTTCAGCTTAATGTTTTGGTGCTTTAGTTTTAATAAAGTGTTCAATTTTCGTTTTTCCTTTACTAGTAGTTATCAAAGACTTTGCTTCTATTATTATTATATTTTAATTTTACATATGTTGTATAAGTCCTAAATTATATTATTTGAAGGCAGTAAGTCATCTTGTCCAATATGAAAAAGAAAATATATCACGCAGCCTTATTTGAAGGCAATAAGCCAACAATAATCCTACTGTAAAAGTTTATTCATGCATGTACTGGTGTGTAATTGTGTGAAGTATAGCACAATAATTTTTGTGAACTCAACTCTAAAATCTATTGAATTAGCTTAAACGATCAATCCGAACTGTTGAAACTCATCTACCTTATGAGTGATGAGTCTACATGTGATTTTGACCACTTGAATCTATACTAATTTATTCAAAAGTTTAAATTTTTTTGCATGTAAACTCATCACTCGTAAGGTAGAAGGATTTTAACGATTTTGATTCGTCTTTTTAATTAACCTGATAGGTTTTAGAGTTGTGTTCACAGAAGGGCTTTGTGAACCTAAGAACACCCTAGTTCGACTCCAATAATTTGCCTCGACTCCTGCAAATATCAGAAGAGGAGAGTTCAAATGCTTTCATTATGTCTTCACTTTTAAATTTTCTAATAACAAAAATTCTAAAACTTAAACTTCAAAATAAAACTGTTAGATATGATTTATATAATTTTTTCTACATTCAAAAAAAATTATCATTTTTCTATTTAGGTTTTATATGAATCAATAAGTTAAAAAAATTAACGTTTAGAATTTATTCACATCGGTGTATTTTTGCAAGTTCTTGATACTAATGAAAACAAAATCGAAATATCGTGATATTTAACATGGGTATAGAGAAAATGATATAGATCATATATCAAGCGGTTTTATTTTGACATTTAAGTTTTAAAATTTTAATTATTGTAGTTCTAAAAATAAAAGCATAATAGAGGGACAAATAGTGAAAGCATTTGAATCCTCCTCAAGTTAGAATTAGATTAATCTGAAACCAATTAATTCAAAAGTAAGTAATCAGTTTTATCTTTGAATTAGGCCCATCAGCCCATCATGACGTACCCCCCCACCCCCCGAATTCAGATCCAGTGAAGTAACCCAAAAATTGAGTTTTGGATCGGGACCGTCCGATTCGAATCCGTGATCATCCAACTAAAGTGGAGCGCACACATCCCAAAAGACATGTTCGAGAGACGGATTCGATTCGGATTGTCCCCCATCCAAAACCCAAAAACTGGATTACTTTAGGGGATCCGGACCCCCACGTGGTCTCATCACAGACTCAGAGCATCTCTCTACTTGGTATTCATTGACAAATTATTGTCACTGTTGTGTGCATTTCGAATACACATAAAATTATCAAAAATTTGAAAACTAAAATATTATTATCATTCATTTGAAAAAATTTCTTTTTGCCAATTTAAAGGAAACCATAACTGAAGAATTAGATTTAATAGCGTAACATCACAATTAATCATTATTAAATGTTGAATTGTTACACTTCTCCAAGATGTCTTCTCTAACTTGCTTAATTTCACTGGAATTATCCGGATAAATCCCTGCATTTATTCAAAAAATAAAACAATTGTACTTGTATATATAACACTATATAGTGTCAATTGAAGGAATATGTAATTACCATGCTAACACTTAATTAAAAATGAATGAATATTATATATGTTCTTTAAACCGGACTTATTCTAGAAAAAACAGTGCAACAAAATTCTGGACCATGTGATCAGCAATTTTCAAAGTGGCTTAATAAATAGTAAAAAAATTCCAAAAAATGTAAAATTTGGTCTGCAAGCACATTTCAATATGTAGATCAACTTGAACGGTCGGATCGAAGTTTTGGACTTTGAAAATCCAAAAAGTAAGCCGAAGTAAAACGATAGCTTTACTTTGCAAAGCACAATAGCTCATCTATATATATATATATATATATATATATATATATATATATAATTTTTTCTGGTCGTGCCCAAAATTATATAATAAAAAATTATTTTTGCACAAAAATATTTATCAAAATAACAAAAGAGGATATGGTACTATGCATAGCAAATATTGGTTTGTACTATGAATCGATATATTCATTTTTAAAGTCCAAATAATCGACCTGAACATTCAACATAATATAATTGTTATATGAAAATGTACTTGTAGATCATGTTTTACCAAAAAATTTAGAAGTTTTTACCATCTTTTTAGATAGTGATTTTCTACCTATATATCTAAACAACAATAAAAAAAATCTAAAACATATAAAATTTAGTCTACAAGTTTATTTTCATATGAAGATCATGTTGAACGGTTTATATTGAACAATTGTTTGAACTTTGAGAACGAAAAAGTCAATTCATAATAAGAATCAATATGCACTATGCATAGTACCATAGTAGTCCACCGAGTACGAATCGTTGTTATTCTTGTGAAAAAGCTTGGCTCCTACTTTTTCTCATCCAACCATTCAATCTTTTTCATAAACGAATCTCAAAGAAGATCAATAGTTGGATGAGAAAAAACTAAGTTTATGTTTTTCCAAGCGTAGTCCATATAATTAAGAAAATCAATTTCATACAGTTTAGGATCGATCAGGTTCAATAAACGGGGATCGTTAGATAAGATCTAATTAAAGACCGTACTTGACAATATTAATTAAATCATATTTAATCAGTGTTCTAAATAGCGCGCTATAGCGCCGCTATAGCGTTTTTGGACCCCAAACGCTACGCTACGACATCAAAATGCGCTATTTGCGCTACGGCCACTATAGCGGCCGCTACAACGCTATAGCGGTCCGCTACAGCGCTATTTGCGCTATACAATATGAGTTTTTTTTTATTTTTTATTTTTAAGCAATTTATATGGGTTTTAAATTAAGATAAAAAAAATCTCAAACCGAAATTGAATTTGTTGCTACTTGCTACAAATAAATCAATTTGAAATTGGGAATAGAAATTGAAATTTGAATAGAAAAAAAGTCCAAACCGGAATTAAAATTTGAATAGAAAAAAAAATAGATTATGTCATGAATCATGATACTTAAGATATTTTTCATAGAAAAAATCGATAGTTTATGATATTACTATGGATATTTTGAACCGCAATTTGGATTTTGTACGGGTTCAATATGAATATTATAATTTCTTAATTACTTTGGAGTTATTTATTGTTCTATGAGACCTTAGATAATGTTGATATTTAGTACAAATATTGAATATACGAAATGTAAAAAAAAAAAAACGCTATTTGGAATAGCTTCCGCTATAGCGACGCTATTCGCTATAGCTTTTTTTTTAGCCTTCCCGCTACGATGCTATAAACGCTATTTAGAACCTTGTATTTAATAAATAAGATAGAATTAGATGTTGAACGTCTGATCTTAGATAAAACGAAATTAATAGCCACTGAAAAGTCTCAAAAAAAAAAAAAACATAATTCAGTCTTTTTTGTTGAAGAAACACCGGACTTCCAGAATTATTTTGTATGTTTGAAAATTTTGAAATTAAGTTCCCAAGTTTATAATTTTTCTGGTTTTTATTTCTGAGGAAAAAAATCCCGAATGTAAACAAATGTTAGAATTGATTTTATTAATCATATGTTTTTGGACACCGCATGTTGTATGAGTGACGAATAGTACTGTATGCAGATGTGAAATCTAAAAGAGAAAATTTTCCAAACTTATGAACTAAATTTATTTTTATTAGGGAATATTATAAAAAAATGCAAAATGATTTTCTACCTGTCTAAAAAAATAGTAAAAAATTCGAAAAAATGTAAAATTTGGTTTGCAAGTACATATTCATTTTATAATCATGTTGAACGGTTCAGATCGACCGTTAGGATTTTGAAAACTCAAATATTGAGCCGTAGCACGAACCAATCCGTGCTATGCATAGTACCATAGCCTCACTCATCAATTTTATACATATGACAAGATGAAAAGTTTGGAAAAATTAGATTATGTTATTGAATACACGTACAGCGCATGCTCTTATGTTATCATGCATTATGTGGTCTTTGCATGTTTGGAACCGTCTAATTTGTTTCGTGATTCGTGCGTGCTGCTTCAATATTCATGCAGATCAAGTGTGCATGTATTATGAAGCGAATCGGACGGTTTTAAGCATATATCGGACTGATTTAGATATGATGCTCATCAGATGTACAAGATACAAATTAATGATGTCAGCATGTATCTATTGGAGAAGAATTTGATACAAATTAATTAGCACTCTCTCGCTCTCCCTCACTGATTAATTTGCTATACTTAATTAGATAGTTTCATCTGAAACAAGTTGAAAAGTAAGGCAATCATTTTAACAATTAGATAACTGAAGAATTAGATTTAATAGAGAAACATCACATTTAATCATTATATATTAATGAATTGTTACACTTCTCCAACAATATATCTTCTCCGGCTTGCTTTCACTGGAATTATCCGGATTCTCTTTACTACCCGCACAAAATCCCTGCATTAATTTATTCAAAAAATAAACAAATTATGTTATATATATAATCTAGTGCCAATTGAAGCAATACATATATAATATAATATATAAAAAGTAGGGTTAAAATGCATTATTGGTTTTGTACTCCAATCATGCTCCACATTCTTTTATCTGTTTTCAAATTAAGTTCGAACAGTCCATTCGAATCGCTCATTATAAAAAACAGTAAAAAAAATTCTAAAAAATATAAAATTTGGTCTCCAAGCACATTTTAATATGAAGATCATGTTGAGCTATTTGGATCGACTATTTGGACTTTGAAAACAGAGATAAGAATGTGGAGCATGATTAGAGCACAAAAATAATGATAAATTTTAACCCTACTCATATATATTTACCATGCTAACACATTAAAAATGAATAAATATATATATAAAGATCAAATAAAAGAAATTAAAAAGAGATGCTATTAATTACCTCCAACTAAGATCACCAGCAAGTAGGAGGTCATCCTCCATATCCTCATACGCCACCACATGTCCCGGCACTGCATTCGACAGGTCAAGCCCTCCGCTCGGCTTATCATCCATGTCACCGACAAATAGGCACCGCAGTGCCATGGCCAGGCTGCCATATCCTGTGTGCCTACTGAGGTGGACACGATGGCATATCGACCGTCCCTCTAGCACCACTGTCACTGGCGGCACGATGGTGGATGCAACGTCATCATCATTGACCGACAACCTAAGGAGCTTGCACGGGCTATCCGGCATGCGCAATGCATGTGACCGGATCGGGTATGGCCTCTTTTGTGTGATCTCTTGCATTGTTGTGGGTTTTCTGATATATATAGATTGAATTTGGTGCCTAGCTAGATGAATAGCTAGATATGTTTTGATAGTGTTAAGAGTAGTAGTAGTGGGTGGATTTATATATACAGGGGGAGAGAAGGAAATGTAAGTTGCTTTGCTTAGGAGTGTGAAAAAGGTAAGAGGTTAATTTGTGGCGGTGGCAACAATTGGAGATTTTCTAGCTAGGATCTCTTTGTTTTTAACTATGTTGGAACTCCGTTAGTGTACCCCAAATTAACTCCAATCCAGCCAAATTTTTTGGTTTAAGCCTCTTAAAAACATAGAAATACACAATATCTCTATTCTTATATTAAGCGCGTAGATGTTCTGATCCGCTAACGGTTTTTATTAAAAGATGAAAATTCAGATTGAATATCAGCGCTCCGATCAAATATTATGATTTTATGCATCTTTTTCATGTTTTTTTTACATGTAGATTTCCAAATTAAATTTAGACGCATACTCACCACACGTACTCATCTCATGCAAATTGTATCATCTTTCTGATTGGTCATGATTTCTTTCTATTTTTTAAATGTTATATAAATAATTTTTTAATTGATTGATAACTAATTGGTCATGTCTTAATTTCTTTCTATTTTTAATATCATTTAAGAAATGTTATTTGTCATTTATTATGAGATTTTTTGTGAAAATATGTAAAAAAAATCAAAAAATATATGTCATTTAATATATTATTAAGAAATGTTATTTATATGTAGATGTCATTTAGAAGAATATTATTTTTCATTTAGTCTAATTTTTTTATGAAAATATGTCATTTTGTATGATTTTTGTCTCTTATAATATGTTTATGCTGCAACGCACAGGCACGATACTAGTTATCTTTACAACGTTGTAGTGGCATTATAAGTAGTTCAAACTATTTCATGTAAAACAATTTTCAAATTATAAACGCAAATGAAAATAGATTATAATAGAGTAACCTGCAACGAACTAACAATTGTTTTATTTTAAAGTATTTCTTTGTTAGCGTTAATCAATAGTCTTGAAAATTAAACTAATGTCCATATATAATATATACAATGCAAAAGAACATCATCCACAGTTAATATTTGACAAATTAATTCCTCTAAAATTATATTAATTAACTCAACAAATTTATTAACAGGTGTAGTAATCAAGAACGGTCTTTTATAAACGACCGATCTTGATAAGTCACTATCAAATTTCTTTGTTTATAAACGACCGATTCTAATACCAACTTTCAAGGTCAGCCTTTAAATTTTTCCGATCCAGATATATATCAGTATCGTCTTTACGTTATGTCCGACCCTGATGTGCCGATACTAAATGTACATCTTTCACTAGTGACACCAAGCGGAATTGGGTACACTAGAGAGTGCATGTAAACTTTTTGCGTTGATTGAAGATAAATAAAATAAAATATTTGTGGGGAAATGAAATGAAATGAAGTGAACTGAAAGAAGGGGTTGTGTTTGTAGAAAGCGTATGAGAGATTCATGTTTTCTCACTTGCTTTGCTAATTTCTTGTTCTTGGACTCAGCACTTGCATGCAACAGCCGCTCCACTCGCCGAATCACTCGCCGATAAACCCTCCAATTTTATTTTTTATTTTTTTATTATACAATCCAATGCATGGTTTATGTACTTCAATTCTATTTAATTACACTTCAAATAATTTCTGAAAAGTTGGCAAGGCTTTTTATATATCCTTTTATTTCATTTAATCGCACCACCTTTGTTTTTAAATAATTAAGAAACAAAAGTTTTCTTCAGTTTATTTTCTTTTATTTTCATTTTGAAACAGTTTAATTCGGGATTTGTAACCTTGTAAACTGTTTCTTGTATAAATATATATATATATATAGAGAGAGAGATGGGCTATTGTGCTTTGCAAAGTAAAGTCAACGTTTTACTTCGGGCTCCTTTTTGGATTTTCAAAGTCTAAACAGTTGATCCGAACCGTTCAAGTTGATCTACATATTGAAATGTGCTTGCAGACCAAATTTTACATTTTTTGGAATTTTTTTAATATTTATTAAGCCACTTTGAAAATTGCTGATCACATGGTCCAGAATTTTGTTGCACTGTTTTTACTGTTCACCCGGATCAGCAATTTTCAAAGTGGCTTAATAAATAGTAAAAAAATTCCAAAAAATGTAAAATTTGGTCTGCAAGCACATTTCAATATGTAGATCAACTTGAACGGTTCGGATCGACTGTTTGAACTTTGAAAATCCAAAAAGGAGCCCGAAGTAAAACGTTGTTTTACTTTGCAAAGCACAATAGCCCATCTCTATATATTTATATATGAGTGAGGCTATGGTGCTATGCATAGCACCAATGGTTAGTGTACTACGGCTCAATATGGTACTTTTTAAAATTCTAACGGTCGATCCGACCGTTCAATGTGATATCCATATGAATATGTACTTGCAAATTAAATTTTCTATTTTTTCAAATTTTTTTACTATTTTTTTAGATAGGTAGAAAAATCAGTGTTTTTTGACAATTCTAGACCATCAAAATTCTACCTATCTGAAAAAATAGTAAAAAAATTCGAAAAAATATAAAATTTAGTTTGCAAGTACATATTCATATGGTTATCACATTGAACGGTCGGATCGACCGTTAGGATTTTAAAAAGTATCATATTGAGCCGTAGTACACTAGCCATCCGTGCTATGCATAGCACCATAGCCTCACTCTTTATATATATCCTATGGCAGAGGCAACGAGACGGAAATGGCACGTGAATTCAGATGAAGCATGCAAGTCAGTAAGTGTTACGCATGTCGTTGCTTCTGTCTCTACCATTGCTAGCTCATCTAAATCATAAATTAATAATATCGTAAGAAGAGATGGATCATATCTCAATGTTGAATATATTTACTAAATAAAACAAATGTTGTTGGGTTTGAAAGGCTTTTAATATCAATTTGTAGATCGACCTAAGAATTAGTTTTGAGTGTTTTTAGTGACAAAAGGTAGCATTATTAGAGGTTATGAGTTTGAAATCCATACACCGTGAACATTGAAATTTGAAATTTCTCTACAAAATAAATGGTAAATCTCTAAGAAATTATACAAATACGATTAGCCCAAGAACAAGGGACTTTAGTTTGTTATTTTCTTTTACCTCTTTCTTGCTTCTCATATTTTCAAGTGGATCTTAATACAAGTCAAGGGTGCTTAGTTACTCTTGTAATTTTAAATATTTTAATTATGTATATTAAAAAATTTATTTAATATTTTTGTTTAAATAGCATTTATACGGTTCAACACCTTTATAAAATATTAAATGTATTTTTGTAACTTAGTAGTTAGAATTTCACTTTTTGATTTTGAAGACATAAGTTCAAGTCTCACCACTAATGCATTTTACATTTCAAACTCCAATCTAATTTTTTTTTCTATATCTGAATATTTTCATTCGCATGGAATAAGCAACAACAACAATCAAGTTTTTAGCTCCAAACAAGTTGGGATAGGCTAGAAATGAAATCCAATCGTAGTAAAGTAGACGACAACAACGACAATATAGTAATAGTAATAGTATTAGTAATAATGGTACCAATAATAATGGTAATAATATATACTAATAATAATACTAATTCTATTATGTCTACACTATAGATTGTAGGGTTAAAGTCCTAATTACGTTCTTGATCTCAAATCTCTAGTTCTATGACCTAAAGCCTATAATACTACTCCTAAATAACCCCTAAACAACATTTCTTAAGTCATGGTTTTGTATGTGAATCGCTAACTTTCAAGCACTCTTGTCCGAAGCCAACTCTTTAGATACATTTTATTTCTTTAAGTCTTTTATTACTGTACCATCCCATGTCAATATTGACCGATCTCTGTCTCTCCTTGTATTTTCTCTCTTCTTCGATTGTCAAAAAGATGTTTCCATGCATCTACCCTTTTCAACGTCATTTATACTTTTTGTGTTTTGTTAGTATATTAATTATGAAAAGAAGAGCAAGATCCTTCTAATTTCTTCTCCTTTTCTCTCTCTCTTTTCTCTACGTCTGTCTCTGAAAGCAGGATTCTGCTCTTCTTTTAGAAAAACAACAGATTTTGATCCATTAATTTCAGATTCTAATGTCAAGTCAGAACTGAATTTTGATGTCCTTTGTTTTTTTTTTGAAGTTTTTCTAATAAAATATGAGTGTCGATCCTAATGTTTTCAACTTATATCGGATGTTTGATTTTGAAGTTGAAGGTCGAGATTTTGAATTGTATCAAACCCTTGCTCGAGTAAGGAACAACTCAAATATGTTTGCCTTTTCTTTTCCAAAAATAAATAAAATAAACGGAGATATTTATGTCAAACAAAATTTTAAAAACTACGGGAATAGGTATAAATTAGAATTTTGAACAAATCTTATATACAAAATGACAACAATATCTGATCCATTCATTACATATGTGAGATGAGACGAAGCATGGCATTACTAAGTTGGGAAATATACATATACAAAATTAATGTATAAATTCATGAACAAAAATACAAGGCTGGTGAAAATTCTTAGATTCAAACAGCCTCCATCAGCAAATCATGCTTTCAATAAATTATGATACCAAAAATATTTAAAAAAAAAAGAAAAAAGAACCTATCCTGATGTATAGTTAATTATATCTCCTTTTCTATTTACTTTTCAGCTTCTAGTAAGTAGTAGTCTATATGCTCTGTAATTAGGTCAATCATCATCTGTGTTAAAAACAAACAAAAATACAAGTTGTTTTATCAAAAGAAAATATATGAATAGTCAAATATATATGAGGAGAGATCAAATTACACTATTTTATGGCAACACATGTTGACACCATATGTTTATAAGTTATTTTTGTGATTTCAAAATTCAAACAGTCGATCCGAACTGTTCAACATGATCTCCATATTAAAAATGTGCTTGGAGACCAAATTTTACATTTATTGGTATTTTTTAGTATTTATTAAGATGTGTACAAAATTGTTGCTTTCAGACAATTATGGACCATTGAAAAACAGCAATTTTAAAAAATTCTAAAAAAATAGTAAAATATTTCCAAAAAATGTAAAATTTGGTCTCCAAGCACGTTATAATATGGAGATCATGTTGAACGGTTTGGATCGAATGTTTGGAATTTGAAATCACAAGAATAACTTGTAAACATATGGTGTCAACATGTGTCACCATAAAATGATATAATTGGATCCCTCCTCAATATATATATATATATATATATATAGAATTTGGCTAATATGCTACGCATAGCATAGAGGGCCTCCGTGCTACGGCTCAATATTTGAGTTTTCAAAATTCTAATGGTCGATCCGAACCGTTCAACATGATCTCCATACGAATATGTACTTGCAAACCAAATTTTACATTTTTTAGAATTTTTTTACTATTTTTTAGATAGGTAAAAAATCACTTGATTTGGAAATTTTGTACCATTCAGATCAAGTTATTTTCTACCAATCTAAAAAAATAGTAAGGAAATTCTAAAAAATGTAAAATTTGGTTTGCATGTACATATTCGTATGGAGATCATGTTGAACGGTTTGAATCGACCGTTAGGATTTTGAAAACTCAAATATTAAGCCGTAGCACGGAGGCCCTATATGCTACGCGTAGCACCGTAGCCACTTCCTATATATATATATATATATATATATATATAATCACATGGTATGGAATGAAATATATATATATATGTATGTATGTATGTATGTGAGAGCTTACCAGTTGTCGGGTCAACATGAACAAAAAAACTTGCTGCCACTATAAGATAGCATAATATAAGCATTAAACCCTTCAGATAGTTTGCTGATCCATCCTGTAGAGAGAGAGAGATATAGTTTAATGGCATTTTCACATTTAATTATCCAAAAACTCAAATGTTGTTCATAATGTGGAAAAATATAATCAGCTTTCAAATTTCAAATACTTGCAATGTGTTAAAATGTCATTTAGCACGGAGAAAATAAAATCAGAGATAGCAACTAACCTGTACCATAAAAGCAACCACTATAACAGTTATGAAGAGAGTAGCGGTCTCAAATAATTGAAAATTCAAATCCATGTTCTTCTTCATAATCCATCCCACCACAACACAAAATGGGATCTATAAACCAAATATTAAATTAAATTAAATTAAATAGTATATACAGTACTTTAGCACAAAGAGTAAAAAATGATTTAAAAAAAAAATTACCACAAACATTGCTATCTGTGTAGATGAACCGATGGCTACTCCTAAAGTGATGTCCTTTATTGAACAAGAAAAACAGAATCAGGTAATTAATATCACTAACAATAATAACAAAGAACAGTAACAATTATATATATAATAAAGAAAAAAGAGAGAAAGAAGAAATTACAAGTTTATCCTTCATAGCAAACATAACAGCACTGGCATGCTCAGCTGCGTTGCCAACAATAGGTAGTAGAATCACACTGATAAACGCTACTGGTAGATGAAATGACTCTGATGCCCCCTAATAATATATAAAAAAAGAAGAAGAAAAAATTATAAATATGGCCTTGACATTTGAGGATGACAAACCAGTTAAATTTCATGTCTAACTGAAAGCAAATCAAGGCTCAATTGAACTAAATCTCATGGATCGGGGATGGGGGTGTTCAAACCGTCGGTTCAGTTAAAACCGAATTCAATTAGTCAAACCAAATTTTATTCGGTTTTCAAAAATCTAACCGAACCAACCGAATACCGCGAGATGTTATAGCTCTTTGTACTCTGCACTGTGTATTATGTGAGTAACTAGAGGGTAGCAAGGTGTCCCTGGTGATGTAATTATTTGTCTTTTATCAATATACTAGTTAGATGGCTATATGCCTCTAACCTTCAAAAAAGAAAAAATTCAGTTTGCTTGGTTGAACCGAAATAAGAGAGATTGAATTTCAAAAAATTAAAACTCAATATATACACAAATACATTTAATAATCATAGAAATAAATATCAAGATATATACCAGTCGAGCTGAAATAAGAGATATTAAACCGAACCAAATATAAAAAACCGAAAACATCCGAGGAACAGCCCTAATGAGGAGAGAGAGAGTACCTGAATGGCATTGACAAGATATTCAGAAAGAATAGAAACCCAAAGAGTTATCAAAGCAAGCCACACAACCGATTCCCATAAACCTATCTCCGGTTCTTCCTCCTCTTCTTCAGGCTCTGCCCTGTTTTGACTTTGACTTGGACTTTGAGTTTGGTGCTGACGATTACTCTCACTGCCTTCTTCCTATATTCCAAAAATAAATTGCAATTCATAAAGTTCAATCAGCAAGTGTCAGAAGCATGCAATCGAATTATGAGCTCTCACTTTTACAAGAATGGTAAATTACTTTTTGTGATTGACAGCCAGATTATTGGACAATTAATTTCTCATCAATTATTTTTGGTACTCTAGCTCCACATTATATTTTTTTTTTATTTGGTTTTTCTTTTATTTTTTCTCAGGGTACAAGGTGGATTAATGATATACTGGTTCCTTCCTAATTTATCGATTTATGTATGTCTTGACACTATTAGAGAATCACTATTTTGATATTTTCTGATTTCATTAATTTTATGTGTACATAACTATATATATCAATAAAAAAAACAAGATAAACTCAAATTTCATGCATAATTTTGGGCCATGTAACCAATAATTAACAACAAAATAAAAAATAAATTGTCCTAAAACTTACATTGTCAATGCGGCTATAAAGATTGGTTTCACGGCCGCTAAGTTGAAAGACCAAATAACTGGCATAGGCTATAAGCATGATACAACTGCTGAATCTTGATAAAGCTACTTCTGATTTTCCGTATCGAACCTCTGAGTGAGTGAAGTGAAGAACGGCAGGGAATGATAGCCCCATCACTGCCATTAGAAGCAACCCTGAATTCACCACAGCTGTCCCCTGTGTAAAAGCAAACAAACAAGCAAAGGAAAACAAAACAAAACAAAAATTCATAAGAGTTATACAGAAATTGGAGAGAGTGAGGCTATGGTACTATGCATAGCGTGGATTGGTCCATACTATGGATCAATATCTCTGTTTTCAAAGTCTAAATAGTCGATCTGAACCATTCAACATGATCTTCATCAGAAAATGTAATTGTATATCAAATTTTATATTTTTTAGAATTTTTTTACTATTTTTTTAGACAAGTAAAAAATCACTACATTTGAATGATCTAGAATTTTTAAATCAAGTAATTTTCTACCTATCTAAAAAGATAGTAAAAAAAATTGTAAAATTGTAAAATTTGATCTACAAGTACATTTTAATAGCAGAAGGCGATAAACTTCACGGAAAAAAAATGTAAAAATTGCAAAGAATGTAAAAAATGTACTTGTAGACTAAATTTTACATTTTCATAGCAAAAAAAAGAAAAAATAGCAAAGCCAACAAAGCAAAATGCGATAAACTAAAAGCTTTTGAAACCTTCTGCAGATTAAACACTTTGTTTTTCATTTATTTTAGTTCATAAAAAGAATGAAAACTACCTTGTTAAAGATTTGCTCTTTCTTGTCATAGTGCACAATGCCACCAGCAAAGAAGGAACAACCGAGAACTAAAAGCATGTTAGATAGAATTGAACCTAATAGTGACTGTTGCACCACCCGAATCATGCCATTTTTCAATGCGTATATAGCTATTATCATCTCAGTTGCATTCCCAAATGTCGCATTTAGTAGCCCTCCAACTATAACAACAGAAAAATGTAAGAGATTAAAAATCATACCTGTACTGTTCTTTTTCCCCCTTTTTTTCCCTTTTTTCCCACATCAATACCACAAATTATCAGTATATTAGAGGTTTGCACTACTGAAACAGACATTGTTCAGAAAAAAAAATGGATTTCGCAACTATTATTTAGTACCAGTAATATACTGTTCTTTTGTTTTGCCCTTTTTTAGCCTAGTTAGTGATCAACTGAAATTTGAGGATAAATTGGACTGGTTTTGAATTAGGTTTAACAAAGTTTTTTTTTACACCAGTACCAAAAATATCAGTATATTAAAAAACATTTTTCAGAAGAAAATTTGGTTTGGCAACTGTTATGAAAGTACCTGTTGGTCCAGTGTAAGCAGCCATTTGCCTGGAAATAAAATAAAATGAGAAACCCAACTGGTAAATGATTTGAAATAATGGCACGAGTCATTTGAGAAACAAAAATTAAGAGAAATTGAAAAAGTCAGAATCGGCAGGTACTGACTTACTCAGTTGCATAGCCTAAGCGCTCAGCCAAGGGAATTATACCTATCAAGCTACAAAGGAACACCACCCCCTACAATTGTTTTCAAATTTTGTTCAAAACCAAATATAACATTCAAAGCTACCGGTATGAAATTTGGACTGGTACCAAGTAAGTACTGGTATGAAATTCATGTAACAGATATGACACTCACATGATGGTTGGTTAGATAATGAAGAATAATAGATGCGGGCCCAAACGGCAGTAGCACATTGATCTTCGCACTAAAAATAACAATTTTCACACTCTGCACTATATTTTGCAGAGCAAAATGAAATTTGCAACCGGGTGCAAGCGCAACAGTAGAAACGGGGATGCTATTGGCCTCCAAATTCTGTTGCTTATTGCTAGATGTCTCCAACTCTATCCCCGGGTTCATCATTTTTTTGCACTTTTTGTTTCTCCTTTTTTCACAAGTTAATTTATCTGCATCCAACAGATTGTTTCACAGTATGCCAATTAGAAATTATTAAAAAATTGAAAAATTGTTTTAAAAAAAAAAAAGTGGGCCCCACATGCCAGAATGTAGATAATAGATTTCATATGGTAGCACATTGATCATTGCACAAGGGCTGAACCTGATTTCAGGTACAGATTTGAACAGAGCAATTTTGGCTTGATGCAGCGCTGTTTTGATTTTATAGTTGATGCATTGTATGAAGCCAAAACTGGTCTGTTAAAATGTTTACCCCTGATTTCTCTTGTTTTCTACTACGTGGGTAGGGGTGTTCATGGGTTGGAACTTAGAACAATTCAGTTGAAACAAGATAAATAGAAATAAAAAGGGATTGCTAACTTTACCGAAATCTGCTCCAGTTTGAATTGTTGAAAGAAAAAGAGAGATAAAATAGATGTGAGACAGAGAGGAAGAGAGAACGATGCGACAGCGATGAGGAGAGAAGAGAAGCGATGAGGCGAGCCTGCCAAATTTCTAGCGAATTCGTTTTGAGTTCTCTTCCTCCCTAATTTTCGCTAAACAAAACTGAAATTATCCGTTTCTTTCCAGAAGACCAGAACGCTATTCCCTATTTTCTCTCTGCACAAGGTCCACATCACTATTGAAACTCTGCCTGAGGGACCCACAGAATGAAAAATCCTGTAATATATTAATTCCGTTCGTAGTCAAAGTCAAATAGCGATGTATATTCCTGTCGTTTCTCCAACGCTAAGTTATATATACTTGCATGGACCTGTTCTACTGGGGCTTCCACACTGGTTCTTGTGGAAAAGCGGTAATCCATGTGCACGTCAGATTATAAATAAATGGACTGGTACTCCATCTCCAATAGAGGAAGTTTCGTCGAAGCTTCATTTGATGTGGAAAATCTAGCTAGTCTTGGACCATGCACCGGAGAACAACAGACAGACACCCTTAAATAGCGGCCCACACAATTCATGCGCAGTAACTTGTTGTGCATGATTCTGGAAATAAAAGCAAAGACGTGGTTTTTGACATGCATTTCACTGCTTTGCTGCATGCAGTGTATTGCAAACCGGCCGGTCCACGGTCTCATGGGTTCACGGATCTATACAGTCCGGGTCCGGTAGGTGACTTGAAATGATTGGTCCAAATCCGTGCTAGGATTATGGTCCACATTCACACAGTCCGGTCTGGTCTGATCCATACGGGTTTTTTTTTTTAAACAGGTTAAATTGTTAATAAAAATCATTACGAG
The DNA here is from genome assembly GCA_025461125.1 of Carex kokanica. Classification (NCBI taxonomy): domain Eukaryota; kingdom Viridiplantae; phylum Streptophyta; class Magnoliopsida; order Poales; family Cyperaceae; genus Carex; species Carex kokanica. The sequence continues at coordinate 355,476 of JAJGRX010000675.1, read as the reverse complement.
ATATAATAAAAAAAATCATTTGATCGTTACTTTTTAAAATTTTAGGGGGAAATTTCACATATACCCCTCAAAAACTTCAAAATTACGTATTTCCCCTCTAAACTTTCAAATTACATATTTCCCCCTCTAAACTTCAAAAACTCACAAATTTACCCATTTATTGTTAGATATTCAGAATTGGTCTGAATTATGATCGTACGGTTTAGAAATTAACTTAAATTGTATGTTAATGTAGAGGATGTGGATTCAGTAACTTGTAGTATAATGCTGATCACATGTGTGTCTATGCCTGGTTTTCAGAATAAAAGCAAAGATGTGATTTTTGACGTGCATGTCACTATTAACCTAATTTGAGTGTGAATTACACCTGAACGGACCTTTGTTTAATTTTGCACTACTAACTGCTTTGTTGCATGCATCAAAATCTCAGGCACAAGATAGGGTTACACCTATTTCAATTGGCATGTTAAACGAAAATAAATCTACTGCAATTTTTCGGAATCATAGGACTCATGTTATTCCAAATCCACCTATTCATTTTTTGGAATGCACGAATCTCAAAAGCATCTGTTTTTTATGTACGAATGTCAAAACATATGAAGGTGTGAATTTAGAATAACAGGTCCCTGTGATTCCAAAAAACTACAACAAATTTATTTTCATAGGAAACTCTTACACAAGAATTTTTTATTTTTAGAAATTATTTAAAATAATATATAATATTGGATGGATTGCAACAATATTTTGATTCCATAGAAAGAACCCAAAATTTTCAGTTTCTACCCAAAAACCACAGTTATTGTTTCTGTATATTGTTGTTGCGACGTAGGTTAGCAAAACGGCAGAGGGATGCGAGAGTGCCGTTCTGTTACGTCGTGTGCCCGGCCTGGGTGCTGGGGCGTGACAATATATCAGGCCACACGAATGGGTTTGCTTAGAAGTTAAAAAGGTATAATTCATCCGGGACCATTTTACTGTACAAAGTTATTGTCTTATTGGAGCTGTTAAGGAAATTTCAATTTGAGATTTACATGACACAACGTCTCGAGCAACTCTTATCTAGTTAAATGGTTTTGATTAAGATGTTTGACACTTTGACTTCTATTTCATTACAAGATTGTAATGCATTTAGAGATATATGTAAAGTATGTACCCAAGTTAATCTTCTTGTATTTTGTTTGCCTAGATGAAATTAATTTGTACAGGGAACTATTAATGAATATTGCCAACTTGCACTGAAATACTCAGAATCTCTTACTAAGTAACTAAATTATTAGCTTCACTTCCTACCTAAGTAATCAATTTAAGAAGAACAAATTGTAAAGGAAATATTGTTACCAGACTAACTTAGTACATTAATTTTGGAATTTACATGATTTTCGTAGCTAAATGATTATGTTGATTGTTTTTTTATATAGTACCTGATTAGCTAATGAGTTTTAACTTGATAAGTTATTTGAACCCGATTGATTTCTGCCTTCCTGGCAGAAATCCTTCGTCCGCCCCTGACTACAATAACCTTGCTATTTTGTATTTTATTATAATTTTTTGAAATAAGTTTATAATTTAATTTCTTAATAGATAATCAAAATAAGTACCAATTTTTCTTGTTAGGAAAACTTTTAATGAAATAACAAATTAAAAAATAAAAAATGAATCTAAGCACTAATGTGTTGTAAATTACGCTACATTTTTAGATAATACGGTGTTTTTTTTATTGCTTCTATCTAATTGGTTTTCACTAGTGTTTCAATTTGATAAATACTATCTCCTTCCCTCCACCAAATTTAAGATTATTTCTAACACCTTTAGATTGGCCTAAAGAAACCGGTCATTTCTATGGAATTAAAATATCGTTGCAATCTATCCAATTCCTTATATTATTTTAAATAATTTCTAAAAATAACAAGTTTTGGTGTAAGAGCATTGAAGAACGGCGAATTGAATATATATATCTCCATTAAGACTCAGGATTATTTGATATTTCTCATGGTTGTGTTTGTGATGTAAATTTCAATAAAATAAATCATACATAATTCTTTTTGAATAACTGTCATTCACCCACTCATCCATTTTATCACTAATTAATTACTGCTATTTAATCTGAGTGTTATATTGTGAATGCACTACAGTCCGAAATTTTTATTAATAACCTCAAACAAATGAAAAATGTCAAATCTAACCTCCATCTGAAAAAAATTTCAAAAGTAACCTAACCGCCCCATCACTGGGCGGTTCACCCTACCCACCAAACCGCCCAGTGATTGGGCGGTCTACACGGCCAAGAAAACCGCCCCCCAATCGGGCGGTTAGGCTTTTTTTTTTTTTTTTTTTTTTTTTTTTTTTACAGATATGTTAGGATATTTATTTTAGTAAGATATATTTATAAGATATTTTTTTTTTTAAGATATATTAAGACATGTTTGTTTTTGTAAATATATTTTCATTAAGATATATTTATAAGATATATATATTTTTTATAGATATATTAAATATATATTTGTTTTGTAGATATATTTTTATTAAGATATATTTACAACATATATGAAGATATATTTTTTCTATTGTAATTTTTATATGAAAATGATTTATTTTTTTTATTGTAATTTTAAATAAAAATTGGTTGAATGTGGATGAGTCGTTTGACGTTAGAACTGTCGATTCTTTTATAATAATTGTCGATTTGGATAACGTGATAAACAGTGGAAAATATGTAATATAAATGGTAAGTCCACAAAAAAAAATCCAAACTACGTAATCTAAATGTCCGCAACATAAGATAAAACACTCCAAACTGAATATACAATAGTAGAAAAGCTATCAGACTACAAGAACAAAAAACCTAACGACGAGGACGAGGGCGACGACCGGAGAGATCCAACCTACGGGGTGGATGGCGGTCCCTATGCGGCTGTACACGCCTCACGTGAACCTCCTCCTCCTGTGCGGCTGTATCCGCCTCGGCCCACGGATCCTCCACCAGTGGGGGGATAGGCGGCATAGTAGGCACCTCCCATGGCTCCCAGGTCGATGGATACGTAGGCGGAGGAGGCGGTGTGCCAAATATAGCAGATGCATATGCATCTGCATGCTGTGCTCCACTCCCATTGGCCTCGTCATCGTGCTGTCTGGCCTTCGGATATCGTGGCATGTGGAGGCTCCGTCTCTCATCCCCGGCATAATCTCCGATAAAGTCATCCATAGTGAACTCCGGAGTGGAATGTCGTGGGGAAGCTCCACCCTTAATGGAAACAATGTTAGTTTTGCTACATACAAATAAGTAGTAAGTTGAATAAATAATAAATTTTTGCTACCTGTCCAACCTGCACCGGAACTCCATACTCATTGTAGTAAGCGCTCCACGCATTGTTATTCAACACCCATTCGTGGAAGCCCCAACCTGATTCATCCACTGCATAATTGAAGACAAATTAATTAGAATAGTTTTTGTACCGAGAAATGACTGTGTACGACAAAATCAAATTACCTGGAGGAGGTGGCGGCATCTCATCACCGTATATAGCGACTCTGGGCTGATCCGGATCTAGTGGTGTGGGCTCTATCTCGCGCCAGTTTATGTTCTCCCCACTGTCATGCAACATGCCAACGAGGCGGCCGTCAAAGCCGGAGTCCTCCACCATAGGAGCAGTGTGCTGGAGCATTGTACATCCCACTGCTCGCCAACCATCTCGTGCCATGCACACCAAGCTGTGTGCCACTCCTCTGATACCGGTAAGAATCTGTACAAAGTGTATTTATTAATTTTTTAGGAAAAACTAAATAAACATTTAATGCTTTAAATATGTTAGTTTCGTAAGTAATTACCTGGCGAGCCTGCATCGGTCCGAAAGACATATAACCACTCGACCCTGCACGAGAAAGCCTCCGTCGAAGGGTCTCACCCCAATGGCCCGTGAGGTATACCGAGGGCATGCCCCACCTCTGGTACCAGACTAAGTACCTCAATCCTCCAGGCCCTGCGCCCAGTGTGACATCATCGGCCGTAGGAGGCTGCCACATGTGGAACTGTGGAGACTGTGCTTGGATGATATGCTCTGCGTGGCGCGTGCTCCCGTGTTCTCGTACCTAAATCGGTCGCCCCATATGGCACCGTACGCGGGACACCTCTCGGCATCCTGCCTCCTCAAGTAAGGGACAAGAGACGGACGAACTGGCCGACATACCGGCAAATGAGACCACGACCATTGCTGGAGTAGAAGAAGCGGTCCGTGGATCTGCTTGTTCTTCACCTATATTTTGGACATGAGGTGAATGTGTTGGTGATTATTGAACCCTACTTATTATAATTTAAATTCCGAAATATTTGTGAAAACTTACCAAGCAAGCATGGCACAGGCTACGGTATAAGTAGGCGATCACAGCTCCGCCCCAGTTCCAGTTCGATGGCTTCTCAATTTCTGTCAGCAGAGAGAGGAACATAATCGGAACCGCGTCACCGCTGGAGTCCACGAACATGACGCTGCCACAGAGATCCAGCACAAAGGCCCTCACATACCTAAAAATATAAAATAGTAAAGATAAATTTAATGATTTTCACGGATGAGTTCGTAACATATTTTAATTTCAAGAGTCTCAATTATTACCTCCTGACGGCCTCCAGATCAGTGGTCTCGGCTGTGATCCGATGCAGGAAAAAGTGATCACGGAGCGCCGCTAGGCTAATGCAGTACCCCGAATACCGGAACTCCTCATCATCCTTCTTCTTCTTCTTCTTCTGTAGCGTCTTTGGATCCTCTACCCCAAGAAGCCGCCGTATCATCCCCACATGAAGTGGACTGTCGGAGACACCGCTGATAGGATCCCCATCGATCCGTAGACCCCATAGAGCACTCACATCTGCTAAGGTCACGGTCATCTCCCCAAAGGGTAAGTGGAACGAATGAGTCCCCGGTCACCATCTCTCCGCGAGCCCGCTCATCAGAGCCTGGTCGATCTGACCCTGTGGCATGGTAGCAAGCTGGTACAATCCGAGATTCATAATGTACTGCTCCATCAGAGGATGATCGACGTACGGTATCCCGGAGGTGCAATGTCTCACGGTCAACATCGTCTCGTCCTGTATTTAACAATAATTTCAGTCTGAGTGACTTACTATATGCCATATTAAAAATCTGTAATTTGAACTGAATTGCTTAAAAAACAACTTACCTCCGTAGATGCGAGCGCGACCCTGTGCTGAACGTGTGGAATCCACAGAAGAGGGCTGAATGTATCAGCTGCATGTGTAGCGTGGTCTGCACCGAGAGGCTCTGCACCGGATGCACTGGGAGCCTCTGTACTGGACAAACTATCGCCCCTCTCCATAGTATCTGCTATTCGCACGAAAGCGCAACGCAAGTTTCGGTACGCTTGAGAGCGTACCTTTTAAAACCGCGTTTACACTTCACGAATAAGGATTGCAAGTGCACAACCCCTATCGAGTAGTATAATCGGGTGTCGATCCGCAGGGACGACTCAAATTCTGAATTTTGGCTTAACCTAATTAGGTACTAGAAGTGAGAAGGGTGTTTGGGTTTGTTTAAGGTTCCTAATTTCAATCAACAATAGTAACAACAGAGAATGAAAGCAAGTAAATGTTTGATTTTGGATTATCTGTAAAATAAAAGCGTTTCGAGGGTTTCAGACTTCATCCTCAACTTTGCTGCTCTGGACTTGTCACGCGACCCGCATACTCTCGTATGCGACCCTTGTGACGCGACCCGCGTGCTCTCACACGCGACCCGCGTAGCCCTCAAGCACTCTGGACCTCTCACTCGACCCGCATACTCTCGTATGCGACCCTTGTGACGCGACCCGCATGGTATCTCATGCGACCCGCGTGGTCCTGGAGCTGACATTGAACAATACTGATTCTGGTTGTTTAATTCGTGTAAGGCTCGATTGACCGTACCTAATGTCACTGAACCTCAACTTTCGTGTATTGGCTTAATAGACTTGGTATGGAATTGCAATTTCACCTTCCTAGATTCAATTCAAACCTAAGTTCTTGATCTTGTTTACTAAAGGTATCCACTATACTTTCGACTAATGGAAATTTCACCTTTCGGCTACTATTGATCTCACCTCTCGGATCTTAGACCTACCTCAAATACTAAACCTAATCCACAAGATACATCAAGGCCAAATTACAAAAAGAAATGCCATAAGCAATCAATAGTAGACAATCAAGAATCAATCAAGCAATTAGGTCAAGCAATTTCAATCAATACAAAAATCAAGAAACACGATTAACAAATCAGATTCAATTAACATTCATTATCAAGCAAAGCATTAGATTACATCTAATTCCCTCAAAACTGAAAATCTACTCTAACATGATCAAAGAAAGAAGAAAAGAGAGATAGAAGATGCAAATCATGATGAAGAGGAGAAGAATCGAGGGAGATCAAGCTTGCATCCAATCCTTGGCCGAATTCTTCCCAATTGAAGCTCCAGATCGCCTCCTCTGTCTTCTGGCGCCAATCCCCTCTCTGTCCCGATCTCTCTCTCTGTTTTAAAATTGAATTCTGGATGATCTGAATCGCGCAGGCCCAGATCTATATATAGACAGCTTACTGGGCTTCAATTGGGCCTGCGCAGTTGATTCGACGCGACCCGCATGGATCGGATGCGACCCGCGTCGGGTTGGGTCTGATGCGTGCTGTGAGGGTCGCGTCTGAGGTCGCGCTGGGCTGTGATGCGACCCGCGTCAGGTGGGACGCGGCCCGCATGGAAGATGTCTGAACTCTGCTTTTTGTCTGTTTTCGCCTATTTCCTGCAAAATCATAACCAAACTGCAGCAGTACCATATTCTATCGATATTTCAATGTAAACAGTGCAATTTAGTTATTCAAAACATAATATTTGGTCTGGTAATAGGTCGAAACAATCAATCAAATAATGAGACATCATCTGCAGTGCATAATTTGCAAATAACTTAAATTTCACAATTTTAGATATAAAAATGTATAATGTAGGGATTTTAAATCGAAACACTAATTTTGTACCCTAAATTCTAATTTAATTCGCTAAAACCTAAACCCTAATTTAATTTTGTACCCTAATTTATAAACCCTAACACTAATTTATAAACCCCAATTTAATTTATAAAACCTAAACCCTAATTTAATTTATAAACCCTACTTTATAAACTCTAATTTAATTTATAAAACCTAAACTCTAATTTAATTTATAAACCCTAATTTAATTTATAAAACATAAACCCTAATTTAATTTTGTACCCTAAATCCTAATTTAATTCGCTAAAACATAAACCCTAATTTAATTTGGTACCCAAAATCCTAATTTATTTCGCTAAACCCTAATTTAATTTTGTACCCTAATTTATAAACCCTAACTCCTAATTTTGTTCAATTCTATCTCGTCGGGAAAATCAACAACCCGCACAATTTAACAATTAAAATTTTAAACTAAAGTCTAAACCCTAATTAAACCCTAATTACATTTCTAACCTAAACCGCACAATTTAATCGCGTCGGGAAAATCAACAACCCGCACACGATTAACACCTCAATTCCTACCAAAAATAAAATAATGAGTTACGATAACTTACCCGAAGACGATCGATCGAGAGGAAGAGATGGCCGAGAGAGAGAGAGAGGGAGAGAGAGAGGGTGGCCGAGAGAGAAAGTGCGGCCAAGAGAGAGAGGGGGGGTGGTGGTGGTGGCCGGCCGGGTAGAGGGATGAGGTGGTGGCCGACCAAGGGGAGGGGAGGGGAGGGGAGGGGAGGGGAGGGGGAAGGGAGAGGGAGGGGAGGGGAGGGGAGGGGAGGGGAGGGCCGGGGGAGGGTCGGGGAGGGCCGGGGAGGGGAGGGGAGGGCGGGGCTGGGCGGCAGGGGGCGGGGCTGGGCGCTGGGCGGGGGTGTGGGGAGGCAGGGGGGGCTGGCTGGGCGGTTAGGGTAGGGGGGGCTGGGCGGGTTTTATTAAAAAAAAAAAAAAAATTCATACTAAACCGCCCCATGGGGGGGCGGTTAGGGGGGGTGTAGACCGCCCAATCATGGGACGGTTAGGGGGGGTGCGGACCGCCCAATCATGGGACGGTTGGGTCATTTTTGAAAATTTTTGGAGCTGGGGTTAGATTTGATATTTTTCTTTTGTTTGGGGTTATTAATAAAAATTTCGGCACTACGGTTGTGTTTATTAGCATATATATTTTGAGCATAGGCTAGGGCATGTTTGTAAGTTAAAAACTGGTTTCAACATATTCTTTTTTTGGACAAACATATCTCTTGTAAATTTTTAGTTGCTTCATTTTTCCACTCAATATATATTTATATAGAGTGAGGCTACGGTACTATGCATAGCACGGATTGGTCCGTGCTACGGCTCAATATTTGAGTTTTCAAAATTCTAACGGTCGATCCGAACCGTTCAACATGATTATAAAATGAATATATACTTGCAAACCAAATTTTACATTTTTTCGAATTTTTTTACTATTTTTTTAGATAGATAGAAACTCACTTGATCTGAAAATTCTGGACCAAATTTTACATTTTTTCGAATTTTTTTACTATTTTTTGAGATAGGTTGAAAATCACTGTTTTTGGATGGTCCAGAATTTTCAGATCAAGTGATTTTCTACCTATCTAAAAAAATAATAAAAAAATTCGAAAAAATGTAGTACATATTCATTTTATAATCATGTTGAACGGTTCGGATCGACCGTTAGAATTTTAAAAACTCAAATATTGAGCCGTAGCACAGACCAATCCGTGCTATGCATAGTACCGTAGCCTCACTCTAAATATAATACAACATAAAAAATAAAAATAAAAAATATATTTTTTAAAAAGAAATGTGAAGGTGCCTTCAGATTCCATTAATCAAAACACCAGTGGTGTCAATTTTACAGAGTTTTATCATATACAAAAATGAAAGAAAGTAAATTAAATTACAAATGGATAAAGAACTACTGCATTATTATATTCTATGTTATGTTGAACCAATTTCCATATTATTGCTGAATTTCCTTTTCTAAAATTTTTGGAGTTTTTCTTTCTTCTCTGAATATTCTGGCACACCTTTTCCTCCATATAAATTGCAATCATGCTAGCTAGTGTCTCATTAGCCCTTGAAAAATGATTCTTAGAGACTCACTACATCATTTGACCCGTTACATTTTACAATTTTTTGATGACATATAAGCAAATGATAAATGACTTGTAACTTTCAAGCAGGGCTTTCATTTTCTCTCTTTTTTTTTCTTGTAAAGTAGTAAGCAAGTTAAATTTTAATGGTGGGCCCTCTTTTTCCTTAGCTACGCTTCAATTTGGAGGGGATAATTTTGGACTTGCTAGATGAAACAGTTACTCTCTAAACATTTTCTTTCCTTTCAATTTAATTTTGTAGAGCAAATAAATTATCTATTTTCCCCACCCTTCCTTTCTTTCCCCTCTTTCTCTCTTTCTGGAGCTGATCCTAAAAGAAGTTATATATTGGATGTGAATTTCAATAACAATGGTTTTTTACCTATCTAAAAAATATAGTAAAACAAATTTCTAAAAAATGTAAAATTTAATCTGCAAGTACATTTTCATATGGACATCATGTATAATGGTTCGGATCAACTATTTGATGTTTGAATTTTAAAAATAAAAATATAGATCCTTAATGCAAATTAATATTAGAGGTTGGCTAATATCAAAACGTTTGTTCCGGAGCCGTGATGCAACAAATTGGTTTTTCGATTTTCAAAGTTCAAATAGTCGATCCAAACCGTTAGATCTCTATATTAAAATGTGTTTGGAGACCAAATTTTACATTTTTTGGAATTTTTTTACTATTTATTAAGCCAATTTTAAAATCACTAATTTTAATAAACAGTTAAAAAATTCTGGATTTTTTAAAACAGCGATTTTAAAACAAGCTTAATAAATAGAAAAAATTCAAACAATATAAAATTTGGTCTCCAAGCACATTTTATTATAGATTGAATACTGAATGGTTTGGATCCACTATTTGAACTTTGAAAATATAAAAACTGTTCCATTTAAATTCGTATCCTCTTGAGTTTAACTCAAATTTTGAGTTAAGATGAGAACTATTCCCGAAATTTTTATTTATATCCAAAAAATAAATTAAATTACAAAAAATAACCACTTTGGTGTTGAAATTCGAAATCTACCCAAACCGGAAAAAAAAAATTCCGGATTCAACATCTAACTCCGGAAAAAAAATTTCCGGAAACTCAACTCTAATTCCAGAAAAAAAATTTCCGAACTTAACAATTTTTTTTTTTTTTTTTAGAGATTCCGGAAAAAATATTTCCGAACTTAACAAATTTTTTTTTTTTTAGAGAAAAATAGCTAAAATACTGAAATCAAACACTAAAAAATCGAATTGTTTTTTTAAATATTTGTTAGATTACTTTTTTTTAATAGCATATTTATACTAAAATACGCTAAATTACTTGAAATTATGTTAATTTATGCTGATTGACACTAGATTACTTTAAATTATGTTAACTTTTTTTTTAGAGACAAATAGCTAAAATGCTGAAATCTAACACTAAAAAATCGAATTTAGTTTTAAATATTTGCTAGATTACATTTTTTTATATATAATTAGCATATTTATACTAAAACACGCTAAATTACTTGATTTATGCTGAATTACACTAAATTACAATAATTATGTAGAATTATGCTAGAATACGGTAAAGTACGCTAAATTACGTACGAATAGGGATGATATATTCACTGAGAAGGCGAAAAAACGACGACGAAACTTTAAACGGCCATAAAACGGCGCTCGAGTGTCCGATTTCAGTAAATGACCACTTTTCGGAAAGCTTGCGAAAATGCGCATGCGTCCGAACTTGCTTTGCTAGTTTTCCAAATTCAGAATTGCCAAAAAACAAAGGGAAGAGCCTCAAAACTTCAGTTGAAGTTTCTGATTAAGATTTTCATTTATATTATTCAATCTACGTAGCTCAGTAAATTAGTTATGTAATGAACTTTTAGAATACCAATTTTTATTATTTTTGGAATTTTTTTTACTATTTTTTATGATTTATGAAAGATGCCACAAAATAGGCCCCATTCATACGTAATTTAGCGTAATTTATCGTATTTTAGCATAATTCTACATAATTATTGTAATTTCAGCATTTTAGTAAATTTACCGTATTTTAGCACAAAATCGGCCCTATTCGTAGTAAAAAACAATTCGATTTTTTAGTGTTAGATTTCAGCATTTTAGCTATTTTGATAATTTCTAAATTATTCTACACCATTTTGAAATTTTTTAAATTAATTTAACAAATATTTAAAAAAAACAATTCGATTTTTTAGTGTTAGATTTCAGTATTTTAGCTATTTTGATAATTTCTAAATTATTCTACACCATTTTGAAATTTTTTAAATTAATTTAACAAATATTTAAAAAAACAATTCGATTTTTTAGTGTTATATTTCAGTATTTTAGCTATTTTTCTCTAAAAAAAAAAATTGTTAATTTTGGAAATTATTTTCCGGAATCTCTAAAAAACAAAATTTGTTAAGTTCGGAAAAAAAATTTCCGGAATTAAAGTTGAGTTTCCGGAAATTTTTTTTCCGAAGTTAGATGTTGAATCCGGAAAAAAAAATTCCGGTTTGGGTAGATTTTGAATTTCAACACCACCATGGTTATTTTTTGTAATTTAATTTATTTTTTGGATATAAATAAAAAATTCGGGAACTGTTCCATTTAAATTCGCACTGATATTAAAGAGTTTTGTGTGTTAGAGACGTAAAACAAATTGGTCTGAATTCTGATCATACGGTTTAGAAATTAACTTAAATGGTACGTTAATGCAGAGGATGTGGATTCAGTAACTTGAGTTCGGATCCAGTGAAGTAACCCAATCTTTGGGTTTTGGATCGGGAACGTCCGATTCGAATCTGCGAAAATCCATCCACGAAGTGAGCGCACACATCCCGACGACGAACTCGAATCCCGAGACAATCTCGAACGATGAATTCGAATCGGACGGTCTCAATCCAAAACCCAAAGATTGGGTTACTTTAGGGGATCCGGACCCCAGTAACTTGTAGTAGAATGCTGATCACGTGTGTGTCTATGCCTGGTTTTCAGAATAAAAGCAAAGATGTGATTTTTGACGTGCTTGTTACTATTCACCTACTTTGAGTGTGAATCACACCTGAACGGACCTTTGTTTAATTTTGCACTACCTATGAACTACTTTGTTGCATGCATCAGAATCTCAGTCACAAGATAGGGTTACACCTATTTCAATTGGCATGCTAAACGGAAATAAATCTGCTGCAATTTTTCAGAATCATAGGAATCTTGTTATTCCAAATCCACCTATTCATTTTTTGGAATGCACGAATCTCAAAAGCAACTGTTTTTTATGTACGAATGTCAAAACATATGAAGGGGTAAATTTAGAATAACAGGTCCTGTGATTTCAAAAAACTACAGCAAATTTATTTTCATAGTAAACTCTTACACAAGAATTTTTTATTTTTAGAAATTATTTAAAATAATATAGAATATTGGATGGATTGCAATAATATTTTGATTCCATAGAAAGAATCCAAAATTTGCAGTTTCTACCCTCTATTTATATTGCTATAAGTTGGTAAATATAATTCTAGACTATTCATGCAGTGATTATCGCTAAAGCTTTGATGCTTAAAGTTTAAACTCCGGAATGTATATTGCATGCAGTGTAATATATTACTTCTAAATACACAAAATTAAAATTCACGCATTTCCAAAATGCATTTTCAAAATGTACGGAGAGCAACAAATTTGGAAAAATAAAAACAAAAAACAATGCATGTTATCAGAATATATACTCCAATTGTAATTTGTGCCTTAACCGACGCACACATGGTTCAACACACAAAAGGTGCCGCAGCAGAACCAGTATAATTTCTTTGGAGCTCTTGCTTTTTCTCTTGACAGATTTGTGAAACAACCGTCGAAAATGTTTTACCATTCAGTCATATAAAACAGGAATGTTTTTCTTGTTGTATCAAATCATTCTCTAATTATACCCGAATTATTCCCGAATCACGAATTTTTTACCCCGCCGAACCGAACCCGAATAATTCATTTGTTACTATGTTTATAATCATAGTGACATGATTCGTGAGAAATTCATGAATTATTAGTACCGAATCATTTCCGAATTATACCCGAATTATTCTCGAATTACGAATTTTTGAGCTAGCTGAACCGAATCCGAACTATTCATTTATTCATTTGTCACTATGTTCATAACTGCACATGCTGTCTGATGACCAACCCATTCATTCCCGAGATTTTTATTTTTACCCAAAAAAAATAAAAATTAATATATTTAACCAAGTTTTTGAAAAAATTAAATTTTTACCCAAACCGTAAATAATATTTACGGTTTGAAACTTTTTTTTTTTTTATAGAGAAAAATAGCTAAAATGCTGAAATGAAATATAACACAAAAAAAATCGAATTGTTTTTTAAAATATTTGTAAGAAAATACGCTACGAATAGGGCCGATTTTGTGCTAAAATACGGTAAATTACAATAATTATGCCAAAAGACATGACGTCTGTTTAAATACAAACCCTAAAACAGAAAATATATATAAAAGATACATCAAAGACCCTAAAAACTCTAAAATTATAAAGAAAGGTTCAAAAGTCCATGAAGGAAGACTCGGATCGCGAATCTGAGCCCGCAAAATGGACGAAACAAATCATAGATTGGTTTCGGATCCGGTTTTGGGTTGTGGAGTTCCTGTCAAAATTTCAGCCCGATCCGACGGACGAATCAAAAGTTACGCTCCTTTTCGTGAAGCATGCGCAGGCCCATATTGTTGGGATTTCATGTGTATGCCTATATGGTGAGAATTTAAAATTTTCCTATCACCACTTGGCTCAATACACAAAAGATCTTATTTATACGACAAAAGCAAACAAGATTTTCAATAAACTAATGTGTACTAAATTAAAATAAATTAATCTCATCTAATTTATTGCTAAAGAGGATTAAAACATTTACCTAAAGAGATTGTCAAATCTCTTGATGGAGAGAAGCCGATTTCCCTTCTCTTTCTCGTGTTCTTCTTGCAAGCGCCTCTTGGTTCACCTTGAACCTAAACAACGAACTAACACACCTCTTAGATAGATGGATGTGAAGTTCAAGGCTTAGATCCAACCACCTCTTGATCTTCAAATTAACAATCTATTTGATTTCTTGGTGGCTAAACCTATCAAGAAGAGATTAGAGAAGAGATTGAACCACTAAGGTTTTTGGCTTTGAGCAAAGGAAATGCTACAGTAATTTCGGCCACTGCTACAGTAAATTCGGCCAAGAAAAATGAGCAGAAAAATTCTCATGTTTTCCTTAATTACACCCCTTTAAATAGGCAAGGGTTAGGGCAACTATTTGTGTAATGTTTAAATTAATTACACAAATGCCACTAGCCTTGTTTAGCCATTTTATAATCTCTTTAATCTCATCTTGTGATTGGTTTAATAAATTAATTTATGAATAAATAATATTAATCATATTATTCTATTATGCAATATTCTTATTATTCTTATAATGCATTCAAACATTATACCAAATAATATTTGCATAACTTCACAAATTTATTTATGATCTAAGCATGTCATATTATGACATTTTATTTTATTATTTCATCTCATGTATTTTATCTTATACATCATTATGAAATATAAAATACTTGTTGTTTCTCTTCAGTTGGTGTGACCGTATAGAGGATTTATGTCATCTTGGCAATAATATAAAACTTTATATTATTGACTATAAGAGGTTCTATCATTACATTATAGTTATCCAAATGACATAATAATCATTCACTCAATCCACTAATTTCGTGTCTATCCTTGTCTCATGATATTATGAATAATATGCAAAATAGGATCGTGTCATTCTTGCATTATATTCTTTTCTTGGTTTCTCAAGTGAATTATAATTATAACTACATCAGTTATATTGCATGCGATATAATTCCACTTTACCAAGGGACCCAGTAATATCATAACTCAAATTGAGGGACAATGATAATATTAACATATAGATTTTTCCCGCACAAGTTGTATACAACGAACTACTATTTTATTCCTATCTGAAGACAGTATTTAAATAGCAATCACATTATATACTTCTCATGTGAAAAACCTACACATCTCATATCTTAGATTCTAAAGACACAATGAAAACATTAATGACACAAAACACAATCCATATAATGTTTCATTCATTTAGGTCATGTTCAATATATAAAATGCACATATTTATATATTCATGTTATTAAATGATAATCCTTTATCAACATTTATAGAACTGCAATGTACTTTAATCAACATGACAATCTTTCTCGGTAATTAATGTTCCTCCTTAATTACCACGATTGTGAACATATTTAGTGATTAAATGTTTCTCATCTTAGGAGTTCTATGGTTCAAGACCAAGAGCATCTTCCTGAACTCTTCCAAAGATATAACATATAAATCTCAAGGAGCATAAATAATAATATTCGTAATAAATCATGAACTACATATAAATTATCACTAAAAGAAATAACTTTCAAAACACACATCCTTCACATATTGCATCATTTCCGATTCATACGTAATTTGTGTAATTTACCGTATTTTAGCATAATTCTACATAATTATTGTAATTTCAGCATTTTAGTAAATTTACCGTATTTTAGCATAATTATTGTAATTTACCGTATTTTAGTACAAAATCGGCCCTATTCGTAGCGTATTTTCGAACAAATATTTTAAAAAACAATTCGATTTTTTTGTGTTATATTTCATTTCAGCATTTT
Source organism: Carex kokanica (assembly GCA_025461125.1). Classification (NCBI taxonomy): domain Eukaryota; kingdom Viridiplantae; phylum Streptophyta; class Magnoliopsida; order Poales; family Cyperaceae; genus Carex; species Carex kokanica. Next base: position 339,657 of record JAJGRX010000675.1, on the reverse strand, counting down.
AGCTATTTTTCTCTAAAAAAAAAAAAAAAAAAAAAAGTTTCAAACCGTAAATAATATTTACGGTTTGAATTCGGAATTCAAACCGTAAATATTATTTACGGTTTGGGTAAAAATTTAATTTTTTCAAAAACTTGGTTAATTATATTAAAATATATTTTATTTTGGGTAAAAATAAAAATCTCGGCATTCATTATACGGATGATAATAGAGAAATGGCAACAGAAAATGGAAACATTAGTTTGGTCTAATCCTGTGGGTTCGGCACTTGACAATTGACATCCTGTTTTCTCTCTGGAATCAAATCAATGACATTCGCAGTGGCATTGACTGCTCCCTCCTTCTCTCTCCCCTCTCCCTCTCCCTCTCTCCGCCGATCTCCTCCCTCTCTCTACTTCCCCTCCATTCGATCCCCTCCAGTTTCTCTCCAGTTCACTACCCGAGTATCCTCCACTTCGGACTTGGGCAGGCGGATCGAGTTCGAACCGCAGGATCCTGTTCTAGATACCACTGGTGGTGACGGAGGAGACGGATTTGGTAACGGCGGTGAAGGATCTGGTAACGGCGGTGGTGGTGACGGTGACGGTGACGGAGAAGAGTTCAAGGAAGGCGAAGGAGAAGGAGAAGGAGAAGGAGAAGAAGGAAAGAAGAAGATGCTGATGTCTCAGAAATTCACTCTGGCTTATGCCATTCTTGTAGGAGGTACTCTTGATCATCATTTTTCACTTCCTTTGGTACATTTTAGTTTATAATTCAGTATAAAGGTTAGTGCTTGATTAAACAAATTTTGGGTATTTCAATATAAAGCTGTAACTTTTGTGTCTGGATCCCCTAAATTACCTCAAAATTTGAGTTTGCGTCTGATCAGAATTTGTAATTTCAACCAGTGTTGTAAAAAACGGTCTGTTAAGGCCGATTAATCGGCCAATTAATCAGCCAATTAGTTGTTGGTGGCGATCAAACCGTCACATATTATTCCGACTAATCGGCCGATTATTCCCGATTAATCGATCCGTCCAACGAGCGCATACCGTTATTTACAACACTGATTTCAACATAATCAAAATTCAAACTTTGAGTTACTTTAGGGGATCCGAATTGTTAATTTTATCTGTGTTTTGCACTTTGCAATTGCCTTTGTTTGTCTGACTCTGACATACCCCTGACATTCAATTTTTAAATCTTTTTTTTAAGGTGGATTTGAGTTTTGAATATGCACTTGTTGGGGGAGCCTACTGATATACATTTTTTTTTTTTTTTACAAAAGTAAAAAAGGTAGAAGAATAACTATAGAAGCTTTATGTAAAATAAAGGTTGCTTCATATGTTGGCAAACTAGTTACTTGTTAAGACCTTTTGTTTGGCCAAAGATTGTACTTTTACCTTCTTTTAATTCTTTTAGTACCTTTTTTTTATATAATTTTGACTATCTTTCTTTGGCTTGTTACAATTTCACTTATGTTCTAGTTGTTGCACCTAAGTAAGCTGTTTAGGGGCACAAAATGGAATTTATTAACTCGTATCAGACACTTTCTACTGGTACAACATCATTATCTAACTTTAATCAGTAATGACACCACATAACTAAGGTTTCTTTATTTTTGTATTTTGGGTATTATATGGTTCTTTGCTTCTAATATGGCATGCTAGTGTTAACCCGACCAGTGCCATGATCAATGAAACCATTGCAGTTGAACATACATTTGCAAAAGAGAAAAAAAATTCATACTCAACCAACAAAGAAATGTTTCATAGAAAGCCCTTCTAAACAATTTGAGGGTTATTTTGGGATTCTTTATAGATATATACTTAGTTAATTTGTGTTTTGGGTATTTCAGCTGGAGGAATTATAGGATTTATAAAGAAGGGAAGCATGAAATCAGCAGCAGCTGGAGGCTTATCTTCGCTTCTCTTGTTCTATGTCTACTCTCAGCTCCCTACCAACCCCACTTTCGCCTCGTCCCTTGGTCTAGGTACAAATCCATGTCATTTAGTTCATCTTTTTATTTTTTTTGGTAAAATTTAGCCTAAATCGGGTGGAATTCATTATGAATTCGATCTTAATTGTTGCATGATAGGATCAATTATGCAAAACTGCAGTTGATGCTTATGGTACTATGCATAGCGTAAATTGGTCCGTACTATGGATCAATATCTTTGTTTCAAATTCCAAACAATTGATCTGAACTGTTCAACATGATTTCCATATGAAAATATACTTGCAAACTAACTTTTACATTTTTTACAATTTTATTACTATATTTTTAGATAGGTACAAAATCAATGGTCTGGAATCTGTAGGTCAAGTGATTTTCTACCAATCTAAAAAAATAGTAAAATATTCTAAAAAGTGTAAAATTTAATCTCTGAAGTAAACTGGCAACACCATGTACCAGCACTATATATCTCTGTGTATTATTTTCCATTTGAATTTCACGAATTATATATACTGTTCCAGGTATATCAGGGGCACTTTTGACAGTAATGGGATCCCGATTTAAGAATTCAGGGAAGATAATGCCAGCCGGCATCGTATCTCTGGTTTCGCTCTTTATGACAGGTGGCTATCTACATGCGATTCTTCGTGGCCATTAAGTGTGAGTTTTAACAATCAATAGAGAACTTTTATTCTCTTTAATAGACGCTTGTAACGGGTTTTTTTTTTCTGGTATGTACTTTTTTGAAGTTTTCTAGTAACTTTGGATTTGAATAAATCTTTATGGAGTATTTTTTTTGTTGGTTAATTTTTTATCTTCTTTTAGTCATTTTTATTTCTGTTCTTTATACCTTTGTTGGTTATTTTTAATTTTGAAGTATTATTATTGCTGAGAAAAAAATTACCATGCACAGGATTTTTATTTATTTATGACAGCTTCTGGAAAATTCAAATTAACTTAAAATTAATTTCAAAAGTGTTTTACTTGCGTGATTAATTTTAATTAATTTTTGAGATTGGTAAGCGAAAGAAAATCGATTTTTTTTTTTTGTCACTGGCGTTCTGAAAACGATTTCATTAAAAACAAACATGTCTGTATGAAATTTTCATGTATTTTACAAGTAAAAAACAAGCATGTCTAAGTTCAATTTGCAATTAGAATGTAATGCAAAACTAGCCCTATAAAAAGTTAAAATCATTTAAATACCTATACGTAATGCAAAACATGATTGAATTTGATAATATTAAATGTTGATTCAATGATTCAAATACTTGATGATATATTCTAATATAAAACTTTAAATAATTTTCAGTCATGTATATATTAATTTAATTATGACAATGTATGAGGTACTAATTTTAGCTGAATTTGTATTCAGCTTCTTTGGTGACAGAAAAAAAAAATGCAGATGTTAGTGAAACGGGTAAAATAAAAGAATTTTTATTTATAGAAATTATTATAAATTAAAAAAGGGAAAGAGAAAGAGCACCTCATTGAACCAATTTTTATTTCAAAAACTTCAACACAAGTGGAATTATGATCATTTTAAACACAAGTGGAATCATGATCTCCAAAATTGGTATCTTTAACTTTAAACTCAACAACATATTTATCGAAAGATATAAACCCGGGAATGAAAATTTTCGGCTTCAAAAAAAAAACAGTCAATACAGTATATCAACACTGATGGTTCTAAAATAAAAACAGTCAGTATATGACTTTAACACTGACAGTTACTAATTAAAAATAGTCAGTATAGTATATCAACACTGACGGTTCCGAAACAAAAACAGTCAGTAAATGTATCAACACTGACGGTTCCGGAATAAAAACAGTCAATGAATAAAAAATTACAAAAAAATTGACAATAAAATCAACATAAAAGGAAGTTTGGAATCGGACCGTTCATTTTGACGCTGGAAATCAACGGTCGATCTGCAATGAAATCATTCTAAATCTATTTTAAAATGATCAAGGGAGAACATTGAACATAACCAACATAAAAACAACTAGATGGATGGGTAAATAAAAACAACTTTTGATCAAACTTGGATGCAAAACAATAAATGCAATGCTCTTTAATTTAAACGGTTTCGATCGACCCACGGACGACATATTTCCGTGCATCTTCATTAACAATTGAAACAAGAGTTTATGTTTCATGTTCATGCATAGAAGATGTGAGTCATATATGCAACATGCATATAATGCTATATAATTTAATGTGTTAAAATCATTTAATTAAGCAATAAACATGTTATAACATTAATTATTGCATAGATATTACTAATATAATTTTCATTACAAAATATTTTCTAAAATTAAAGTCAAAATTTGATGTTAATTGCCAAAATTTCACTTATCACGTAAATTACTAATCATACTTATTAAATAGAATATGTTCATTCTAATAAACAAGCATTGCAATTTTTCAATGAAACAATTAATTAGTAATTTACGTTGTATTAGGTTTTCCATTCCATCATTAACAAACTGTTAAACTCTATGCTACTATCAGTATTTCAAAAAAAAAACTTTTAAACACTATACATTATGCTTTCACTTTAAAGTTATAACAAAACTTTTAAACACTATGTTTTCACTATGCTACTATCATTATGCTTTCACTTTAAAGTTTAATAACAAAATTTTCAAAATTTATATAATAAAACAAAATTGCTAGATGTGTTTTATTTATTTATTTTCTAACACAACGAAGAGCAACACTGACGGTTCAATTGAAAAAACAATCGGTGTAGACTATACTACCAACACTGACGATTATATTGAACGAGCCGTTAGTGTAGGCTATGAGCAACACTGACGCTTCCCTTAACAAAACCGTCAGTGTTGATGAACTGCTCAACACTGACTGTTATTTAATAAATGTCGGTGTAGGGTATGAGCAACACTGACACCTCCCTTAACAAAACTGTCAGTGTTGGTGCACTGACGGTTGTTTACAAGTGAACATTCAGTGTTGAAATTCTTCTTATTTACGATTTTGCCACACAGTCTCTACACTGACTGTTACATATTAAATCCGTTGGTGGTTGAGGGTCAGTGAAGGGGTTTTTTGTACTAGTGGCACTATGGAGGGAAAGAAATGGGAGAATATTTTCTGATAAACACCGAGAGGAGCACCGACTAGTTTCCGATACGGCCGTGGAAGTGCAATTGTGGATGGCAAATTTTTAATTTAAATTGTCTATTATATGTAAATATTTATTTTGACATTAGGTCATGTCTATTTGCAATTAAAACTCTTTTCGTTATTTATAAAATTTGTTGACGGCAACTTGCCGCCAACCATAAAAAAAAAAAAAAAAACTTTGAGGGGGTGTTGATTGGTATTTTCTCTTTAATTAAAAGTTCTTTACTCAAAACATTTGTTTTGTTCAATTTAATTAAAAAGTCTAATTTCTCTCCTTGCACACTTGATTAGTTGGAAATTAATTAAAGTTTGTATGTTTTTTTCTTTTTCCTTTTCATGTGCAGTTCAAAGGAAAGAGTTGCTGCGAGGGCAAAATAGTCATATTATACCAAGACAAATGTTAAAACATTGATAGGAATTAGTGTTGTAACAATAAGTATGTAGTTGATTTCTTGATTTGATTTTGTTGTTGTTGTTAAAACTTAAAACTGCATTGTATGTGACTTTTACTAATGGATGACTGCTTTTGTGATCATATGCTTTGTGTTGTTTTATGTTAGCTCAATAGTAAAATGTGCAATTAAAATTTGTGTTTTTCTGTTTTTGATTTAGTAATCAGTGATACAGAGTTTATATTAATTTAGTAACAAGGGGTATTTTGCTAAGTGATGCATAAAATTTGTTATTTGAGCATTTCAAATTCACTAAATTGAGTTGTGAGTCAAACAATTGATCTCATGCTCTTCTCTTTCGGACCTATTTCATGGACATTGCATTACAGAACCTCAAGATAACATATATATATATATAGGGAGCGGCTAAGTTGCTGCCGGCAGCATTTCGGCGAGGTGCTTACGGGGGCATATCTTGCAATTTGATGTTCAAACAACAAATTCAAACCGTTAGATGTTCAATCTATATTAAAATCTACTTGGAGACCAAATTTTACATTTTTTGAAATTTTTTTACTATTTTTTAAGCTGGTTTGAAAACTGTTGTTTTTATTAAATTTCTGAAGCATTGAAAACAGCGGTTTTCAAACCAGCTTAAAAAATAGTAAAAAAATTCCAAAAAATATAAAATTTGGTCTCCAAGTAGATTTTAATATAGATTGAACATCTAACGGTTTGAATTTGTTGTTTGAACATCAAATTGCAAGATATGCCCCCGTAAGCACCTCGGCCGAAATGCTTCCGGAAGCAAATTAGCCATACTCTATATATATATATATATATACATATAGTGCTGGGCTTAGCTAAGCCATGGTGTAAAACGACTTGGTGCTCCACGCCTCATTATTTTCATTTTGAAAATCCAAACTACTGATCCGAACCGCTCAAGCTGTTCTCCATATTGAAATGTGCTTGGAGACCACATTTTACATTTTTTGGAATTTTTTTACTATTTATTAAGCCACTTTGAAAATCCCTGATCCATTGGTCCATAATTTTTTACTGTTTTGCTACTGTTCATCCAGATCAGCAATTTTCAAAGTGGCTTAATAAATAGTAAAAAATTTCCAAAAAATGTAAAATTTGGTCTCCAAGCACATTTTAATATGAAGAACATGTTGGAAGGTTCGAATCGACTATTTGAACTTTGAAAATGAAAATATGGCGTGGAGTACCAAGTCGTTTTACACCATGGCGTCCATATATATATATATATATATATATATATATATAGCGATGGATTCACCCCTAAATCCTTCTGAATCGGTCACAGAAATTTCACAGACCGACTTAACTAAAATATATATATACAGCGACTTGACTACATAAAAGATGCTTCGCATATATCCTTTCAAACTTTATAAAGTCGTTGGTGCCAACGTACTTAAATGGTTGTTTACATAAAATATAGCGAGTTGACTACATAATATATAAAAGTGAGACCCACATAACAGCAAAACAAAAAATAGATCAGCACTGCTGAGCTGGTGCACTAAAAGCGTGTAATTGGTAAAAACTAAAATCACAGAAACGATATATATATAATGAACGGTTTAATTGGATCAACTGTTTAGACTTTAAAAATTATAAAATCTAATTGTTGTAAGATTTTAATTTGTAACTTACAACATGAGGAGGGATCCACTTACAACATCTTACAACAACTCGGTTTTGTGATTTTCAAAGTTCAAACAGTCGATACAAACCGTTCAAGATGATATCTATATTAAAATGTTCTTGGAAATCAAATTTTATATATATTTTTTTAAATTTACTATTTATCAAGTATTTTACAAAACTACTGTTTTTCATTGGTCCAGAATTGCCTAAAAACAACAGTTTTGTAAAAATATAAAATTTGATCTCCAAGCATATTTTAATATAGAGATCATGTTGAACGGTTTGGATTGACTGTTTGAACTTTAAAAATTGCAAAATCAAATTATTATAAGATATTGTAACTTACAAATGTTGTAAGTGGATCCCTCCTCACATACCAGCTGCTGGCATCAAACAACCATATAGAACATACATTTTTGCTTTCCATTATTAAGCATTGACAGAATGACAAGGTAGCACACACCATCTAGAAATTATACAAATTAAGTCGTTGGTGCCAATAAACTTGACTGCGTAAAATATATAGCAACTAGACTTTAATGAATTTAAATGTATTCTTTTGGTTTAAATGAAAGGAATGGCCTACGGGCTTTAATGATAAAAGAAAAATAAAGTTGACTACGTAAAAGATGGCTCTTTAATTGGTCAAAGACTCAAGTGGTATCAACAATTTTGTATAGCTAATATCCATAAATCACAAAGTAGTTAACTTTCTTTCTCTCTCTCTCTTTCTCCAGACTCCAATTTCTGAAATCAGAACAAATATCACTTTTGCTTGATTTAAGTAACCATGTCGGTAGCAACAGCAGCAGCACTGGCCGGGCTTGGGAGGGTGGCAGCTCCTTTCGTGAGAGACCTCGTTAAGAAGAGCATCTCCTACCTGGGGAACGACATTGCCGAAGGCCTCGACGATTTGGAGACGACTCTTATGCCGCAGTTCCAGCGCACCATCCAAGCAGCGCAATACAACCCCCCTGACGACATTGCGTCGCTCGAAAAGTGGCTGGCCCGTCTGAAGAATGCTTACTATGAAGCCGAGGGTATCCTCCATGAGCTCGAGTACAAGCGCCTCAAACGCAAGGCTAGAGGAGAGGACAAGAAGCTGTTGGTGCGTATCTCTTCTAAACCTATTATCAAACCTCTTGTAAAGTTCGTCGACCGGGTGGTCAAAAAGGCTTCTCTGTTGTCTTCTCAAAAGAGAAAGTTGTTGCAACGGCTGAACAAACTCAAAAAAATTGCAGCGGAAGCCAAGGAGTTACGTGAATTATTGGGCATACAAAACACCCAAAGCACACAGAATGCCAGTAACAACCGTTCTGTCACCTCCTCGCTCCTTACTGACAAAGTTTTTGGTCGTGATGGATATCGTGACGACATAATTAACTTTATGTTGGATGAGCAAGGGAGCAGTAGTTCTATAAAGAGATACTCGGTTGTTGCTGTAACTGGCATGGGAGGTGTTGGCAAGACTACGCTTGCACAGTACGTTTATGATGATGAAAGAGTAAAGAAACACTTTGATGTGAAAATGTGGCTTTGCTTATCCCAAAGCTTTGATATCAACAAGCTCACAAAGGAGATGATTGCGTATGCCTCGAAAAAGAAATGCCCCAATTTACCCAATTTAGATGCTCTACAAAACAATCTCATAGAAACATTACATGAATCTAACAACATCATGGTCGTACTAGATGATGTTTGGTATGATAATAATGATAAAGTAGCGGGAGATCAATGGGAGAACCTCTTAAAACCATTTAATAAGATTGTTTTGCGAGGAGGAACATGTAAAATTATGGTAACTAGTCGGTCATCACGGCCATTTCCTAATGCATTACAACCCGAAAAACCAATAATTGAGTTGCCAGATCTGGCACCTCGTGACTTCAGGTCACTTTTAAGATACCGTACGATTGATGATTTACAAATCAGCGATCTACAATTGGTGAATGATTTGAGCATTATTGTAGACCAGATTGCTGAAAAAATGAGTAAATTGCCTTTGGCAGCTAAGGTTGTTGGTAACCAGCTGCGTCAACAGCCAAATATCAAGTTTTGGCAAGCTACTTTAGAAAATGTCAACTTGAGCGACATTTTAGAGATTTTTCTATGGAGTTTTTACCAATTTGATGTGCAATTACAACAATGCTTCTTATTTTGTGGCATTTTCCCCAAAGGTCAAAGACATCATGATGATTTAATAGATTATTGGGTGGCACTTGATTTTATCCAACCCTTAGATGACAATATAAATGTTGAAAAAATAGGTTTGCAATATATTGAAATAATGGTAGCAAACTCTATTTTTCGCGTGGTGAACGAAACTCGTAAAGTGTATATCATGCACGATCTTTTTCATGATCTTGCAGAAAAGCTCTGTGTTGGAGATTGTTTTAGGGTAACAAATACTGAAAGAGAAATCCGGATCCCTTCAACTGTGCAGCATGTATATCTCCAAGTTAACAATGAAAATTTGAAAGAGACACTCTCTGGTATATGTAATTTAAGTAACCTGCGTACCCTCATTCTGGGAAATCAATTTAATGATGATATTAGTGAAATCATTCTCAAGAATCCAAAAAAATTTAGAAATTTGAGGGTATTAGATGTATGGTCCGGGGGCTATGCAATAGTGCCAAGAATTGTAAGAGATTTGAAGAACCTCCGGTTGCTATGTTTTTGGAGGAGTTCAATTAAGGAGTTGCCGGATTCAGTGTTGCAACTATACCATCTTCAATTTCTAATTTTACCCTCGTCTGTAAAGACTCTTCCAACAAAGTTGAATAACTTGATCAAACTACGACGTATTGACATGTATGATAGTGATGCTAATCTGGTCAATACCTTACCTCAAGTGCCTTACCTAAGCAAATTAACTTCACTCCAACGTTTGGATGAATTCCATGTGAGAAAAGAGAAAGGATACGAGCTGCATCAACTGGGACCTTTGAAGGAGATTGGTGGTCCTCTAAGAATTGTAAATTTACAGAATGTCAGAGATAAGGATGAAGCCGTCAAGGCGAGGCTCATTGATAAACACAAACTTGAAAGGCTAGAGTTGGTGTGGGATGAGGCAGTTGAAATTAATGGCTTAGAAATAGAGATTATTGAGGCCTTGCGACCCCCAGCAAACCTAGAGTATATTACAATTGATGGGTATGGAGGATCGACATATCCAACCTGGTTGCAGGAAGGTTCCCTTATAAAAGAGGTGACATTGTGCAATTGTAATGCTCTGACAAATCTTCCCCAAAATTTTAATCAATTATGTCATTGTTCCGTACTTGTTCTTCAAAATTTAGGGGCTTTGAGAGAATTGTCTACTTTTCCAGAAAACCTTGCTAGGTTAACAATCATTGATTGCTCGAGTTTGATTTTTGTATGTGAGAATGAGTTGCAAGTGAATGAAAACCAGAGTATGATAATGACGGATTTTCTAGGAAAACGAATCTTTTGTTGTGTTTCATGTTGCAAAGATATACTTGATCATGAACTCAAAAGCTTTAAGCAAACAGCCTCACTAGAAAACTGTGCACAACTACTTCATATTGTGGAAAGTGTTGCGCAGAGTAATGAAGCAGAAAGCCCGGTACCCTTAAATCTAACTAGAGCTTGGTGGAGTTGTCATCAACAACGGCTGAACTTTATTTTCATAAGCAGTCGAGCAAATAAATTGAAATTGCCCTCCATGCTTCGCATCCTTAATCTTAGCTATTGTTGTGTATCTAATGGAGCATTGTCGGAGTGCCTGAGAGGAATGGTCACCCTTGAGGAAATACACCTATTTAGCATCATGACGATTACCACACTTCCACCAGCACAAGTCATGGAGTCTCTTAAGAGCCTCCGTGTTCTAAATATCAAACATTGCTGGTGTCTAACATCACTTGGTGGTCTACATGCACTCCCACATCTCGAGCACTTCTTAGTAGAACGATGTTGGTGTTTGGGAAGAGGCCATACATTAATGCTACCCTCCACTCTGCAGTTCATTAAAATAATAAATTGCATAGTTTCTCAGGCTATTCTAAACAGCAATCTTTCATGCGTCCAGAATGTCATGATTTGGAATTGCTACGTCCCAAACTCCCTATCATTTCATCAGCTAACAAACCTTAAAACATTGTGGCTTCGCAAGTGTCCCCGTCTTTCCTCCATTCGGGGCTTAGAATCATGTACTACCCTCGAGTGTATACATTTCAATGACTGCACAAGCATGTTGAGGTTGCCAAAACTGCCAAGTTCAGTCCAACACATTGAAATTATTGGTTGTCCGATGTTAAGGGAAAGCTGTCAACCAGGCGGTCCAGATTGGCACAATATTGAACACATTGAACTTAGGGGAGACCTGACCTCTGTCTCCTTGTTGCAATAGATAATAGGTAATTCCTCTCTTTTCTGTCTTTTGTTTCTTGCTTCATTTTTGCTCACTTTTTTAGTTCTTTTCTTTTATTTGTTTCCATGTTTTTCTATTCTTTGAATGATATGTGGCTAAACATCATTGCATTTACAAAACTTTTTTAGCATAAATATATTGAAAATTTAAGTTTGTCTTAAAGACAACAATTAGCTGGTAAAGCCAGTGCGGTGTCTATTTATACACACACACTTCATAAGAGGATTCTCATGCAGTTATCAATATTAGTTGCATATATTCCTGGTCTCTTTGTCTTACTAAGCTAGAACTTATTCCTTTTCTTGTGTTTCTTTCGTTCTGAAAAATAAGGATATATGCAGATATAATACATGCACAAATACAATTACTACATATTTGATAATACCATTAACAAATTTGTGAGGGCATAACAGAATTTTATTTGGTGTTTCAGGTCCGTGACAGAGAGGGAAAAACAACAGTCACAGCAGGGAAAAGCGAGCAAAAGTCAGGAATAAATCGAGGCACCATGCGTATACAATCTCAAGCATGCATGAATTAGTTTATACTTAATTAATTTATTTCAAAAAATGTCCAAATAATTTCCTTTACGTTCTTTTTTTTCTTTCTTTCTTTTAGGTCCCACTATATATTCGATAAGAACGTCAATTGTTTGAACTAAAATGGTCATGAATTGCGATGTCAATTAGTATTGATATGCAAATTCTGGCTTTAGACTTTTCAATCAGTAGTCGGCTTGTATTAAAACTTTGCTTATCAGATCCTTGTTTAAGGACACGTTTAGTGCATATATTCTTTAATTTCAATTGACAATTATGTTTGTGTCAGAAAGTTTGAACATTTTAATTTTGTCATATATACAAAAAAAAACTCTAATAAAGCAAAAAAAAAAATTGTAATAGGTATATATCTGTAACAGCTGCTCCGCTGAGAAGGAATGAATCATGAAATAGTGAAATCATTGCTTGGGTCGGCCGACCAAGCCACCGTAGAGAGGTGTTTAGGCCCGTGGATTAGTTCCTTCGGGAGATACCACGTAAAAAAATTGATTCTTCTCCTTCTCTGTTTCCTACTTTTGCTTTAGTAACAAAGTTGATTGTTCTACAGGTTGGTTTTAATACGAATTAGCAAAATTGATTGAACAAGTTATTTCATTGATATTTCTCATAATTTACATCCAGTATTGAATCTCTAGTTACATGTTACAAGGTTTGGTTGCCGTTAGAAAATAATCTAAAAGTGGAAAGAAGAAGGGTTTGCTTTTTTATCTATTTCTGATATGCATCGGTAAAAGCAGAAAAAAGAATAAGAATACAAGATTGGGTTAAAACAGCAATATTCAACAACCCTCATTTTACAAAGAAGAGTAGATGATGCTAATCTTTTACAATTCAGACAATGTTTTAGAATTAAGTACAAAATTTTATTCAACTAAAAGTTGGTATAATTACATTCATTCCATAAACAGCTTACTCATGTAGCAAAATACATTTTGCATGTATGGCCAAGGCCATTAGTAAGGAGAGGCTTCAGGTTTCCTAAGAAATTTTGTAAAATATATTTAGCCAAAAAAAAAAACCGAAATAAAAAAAAAATTACTTAGTTATAACTTACCAGACTACTGTAATCTGAGAATTATAGTAAAACCAACCTTTGGTATGAGAAAAATTTTAGTTCAGTATTGAATATATTTTGGGATTAATCGGAGGTCAAAATACATGAAGATACATTACTAAAAAAAACAATTTAGAACAGGTAGAAACCAGCTGAAGTTATCATAAACTGTAATAAATAAAAATTGAAGGGGCAATTCAGAAACTGAAAATACTTGTTACATTGATTAGTCAAATTACACTGACAGCATAAAAGCCATTAAAAAATACCAAATTAGACTAACGAGATACATTACAAAACAACGATTTAGAGTAAACAGGTCTTAAAACTAAACAACACAACACATTACATCTGTAAAACAATAAACAGAGAACACGTGAATCTGAGTTTGAACTTAAATCATCAATCAATAGATAATAATGTTGTATCTATGCAACTTGAGGTTTTGATTCAAAAACCGATATCTCCTTTCCATCCGACGATTTCTCCACTGCATAAGGTGCTTTACTAACAATCCTGCTCAAAGCAAATTGAAAAGCAAAAAATGTAATGACAAAATTGCCCCTCTTGTGTTTAGTGAGGGTATATCATTAATATTTTCTATGTTTTGTGTATCAAATTTTCATTTATGTATGGCTGTCTTGTATATATTTAAATATTGACAAGTACCTGTCACGGCGTTTTTCCATGAACCGTTGGAGCGAGTGCCTCCTTGCAATGGGCAATTCTGGCATTTTGAGAAAAGTAAAAATATATAAATATGATCTCTTAGAATACAAAACAAAGGAATTAAACTTGCTGGTAAAAATTTACCAGCTTGAAGTTTGCAAAGAGAACTGTTTGGATTTGCTGCAATCTGTGCCTGTGCAGCGGCAGCACTGCTGCTCTGGAAAGATAGGGATCTCGCCAGAGATGGAGACGCTGACGCGACGGGCCCGGTTGCAAGTGGAATAGGGTTTGAGTTGACAGCCGGCGGTTTGGTTGCACTTGCAGCTGCTGTGGCTGCTGCTATTAGCATTATTGCTTGTGCCTAATTGTTGCAAATATGTAGATTAGATTTAAAAAAAAAATTACAATGCTTTTATGTTTAGATCAAGTGATTTTCTACATATGTAAAAAATTAAAAAATAGTACAAAAATTGTAAAAAATTGTAAAAAATGTAAAATTTGATCTACAAGTATATTTTCATATGGAGATCATGTTTAACGGTTCAGATCGAATATTTGAATTTCGAAAAAGAAGATATTGATCCATAGTACAGGCCAATTTGCGCTATGCATAGTACCATAGCCTCACTCAAAAAAATATTAATAATAGAACACACAAACAAGTTAGGTATTTGAACAAAAGGTACCTAAACAAAAAGGTATTTGACAGTAGACTACACGATTTTGAGGTTTTACCTTCTCTGGAGGTACCGCATCATAGACACACACTGACCCGCCATAGAAAATCGTGAGTTGCGATTTACTAGCTTGTGGGGCCGACATCGGAACCTGTGAATACCTTCAAAATAATATAGAATGATATAATATGAGTGAAACAGAATTATCGGAGCATTCAACATTTCAAATTTTCCTATTGAGGAGCAAAAAATTTAGGGTTTCTATTTCATTTTCCTCAGTACACCGTCAGAAAGAAAAATATGAAAGCAACAACAAACAAAAATGCTCTATGTGATTAGTTTGTTAGTACAAGCAAATATGTAACAGGAATTAGACAGTTTACCTAACAAAAGGTTATGAAATTCTCAGTACTAAGGTTTGTGAAAAAAAATAATATGAATAAGTTTCAATACATGGATTCATTGAACCTTCAAAATATGACATAAGCCTATTATGAAAAAAAAAATGGTATATAGAAAAATAAATTACCCTTTTGAAGGTAGAATAGGTGAAGATTAAGACTGATAAGAGAAAATAAATTACCCTTTTTTTTTTACTTGCTTCCAGAAAGAACTATAGATGAGCAGTGATGTTAGTTAACATTTTTTAACTAATGAGGGTATTTTCTAATTGAAATTCCATATTGGAAAAGTTCCAAAAAAAGGTGCTACAAATTGCAATTTCTATTTTCTTTGAGCAAAATTTCACCTGTTAAACTATTTTCAGTACAACTACTGATTCAAATCTGAATTTTGAGAGGGAAATGAAATTGGGTTTGGTCAAAATTTCACCTGTTAAACTAATATTCAACTACTGATTCAAATCTGAATTTTGACAGGGAAATTAAATTGGGTTGAACAAACAGCAAGATTTTTATTTATTTTAACCTCAATAGGGACAATTTAATGTTGAAATAGCATTTATATATAAAATTAAAAGTAATTGTAGATAAAGAAAAGAAATCCCCTATTAACCTCAATGCAGTGACAAATCACTGCAAATAAGGTCAAATTAAAAAGGTTCTTCTATTAAACTACAATTGAAACCAAGAATCTATACTTAAAATTACTAAATTTGAAGCTTCTCTTCAAGTAATCACAAGATTAGCAACTCTAATTTTCTAATTTTAAGTACAGTACATTACAAAATTGACCAATACCCAAAATTGGAGACTAAATATCTGTTCTTAATAGCAACTAAAAATTGGAAAAAAAAAAAAAATCTTGCCCAAAATCAAAATTAATAGAGAGAGAGAGAATTTGGTACCTGTTGTGAGGTGCAGCTGATTTTAGAGAGAGATCAAGCTGCTGCTGCTCTGATTCTTTCTCTTCCTTCACCATCTCTCTTCTCTTCTCTTCTCTTCTCTTCTCTTTTAATTTATAATAGTGCCCTTAAATTTAATTTATTCTCTATCTTTCTTTCTCTCTCTACACGGATGGGAGAAGTTAGGGAGAGGCAGGTAGAAGTAGGACCTTAGCCCCTAAATGTAATTTTCACATAAGCCCCTAATAAATCAAGAATCTGTAATATACCCCTTCATATATTTAGTTAATGGAATTAGTTGAGTCCAAAACTTATCCGATAGACTTCAAATGATGAATCCAAACTGTTCAAATTGATACATTTTATTAGTGATGCGTTTTCACACAAAATTTATAATTTTTTAAAGTATTTTTGGTTTCAGGTTAAGCGGTTAAAGAAGATGAAAAGTGAATGCATTAATATTAGCTTAAGAAACTTTTATATTTGACTGCTTAACTTATGTTAGATAAATTCGAAAAATTATAGATTTTGCATGTAAATGCGCCACTTATGAAGCAGATCGGTTTGAACAGTTTGGATTCGTTGTTTGAAGCTGATTTGATAGGCTTTAAAATTAATAATTTTTAGGCTCAAATACTACCGATATCGCTAGCCGAACTCAAATTATTCAATGAAAAAAAATTTGAATCTATTAACAGAAATCCTAATTTATATGAACTATTTCAATCTTTTTCATAGCTAAACTTTTAATGGGTTTTTTAATTAGAAAAAAAAAAACGGAGTAATTTATATTTTAAATAATACGAGGGTTTATGTGTAAAATGGGAAAGGCAATGTATAGGGCAGTATAGGCGTGGAGAAAAGTAGAAGCAAAGAATTATTATTTAGGCACGCGGTTTGGTCCTTTTTATGTAAATTAGTTTTAGTTTTTGGGTACTAGTGTGGAGTAGTGGTACAGCAATTAATGCTGTACTCTTTTGTTCAAAAGAAACAAGGTCGCTTTCAAAAATAATGCCAAATAATATCTGTCCATCGACTTTCAATTTTGTCACGTGTAACTTGTTGTTCTTGATTAAATAAATTAATAAATAATACCGACATTTTTATTTATATTCAAAGTTAATTACAAAACAATAAATATGGCCAGACCCGTTTGGTTTTATTAAAAATGGTCAAACCGGTCAGAAAATGGCCGGTCCCTTATTTAGCGTAATTTACCGTATTTTAGCATAATTTTACATAATTATTGTAATTTAGCATAATTTAGCATAATTCAGCGTAAATTAACATAATTTCAAGTAATTTAGCGTATTTTAGTATAAATATGTTAATTATATATAAAAAAAAAAGTAATCTAACAAATATTTAAAAAAAAATTTGATTTTTTAGTGTTATATTTCAGCATTTTAGCTATTTGTCTCTAAAAAAAAAACAGAGAACCGACCAAAAAATGGCTGGTTTCCTATTTAAATAGGACCGGCCATTTTCTGGCCAGTTTGAACATTTTTAATAAAACCAAACGGCTCTGGGCATTTTTATTATTTTGTAATTAACTTTGGATATTAATAAAAATGACGGTAAATAATGGAAAGAATTTCTGACCAATATTTAAAACCACCTCCTGAATCCAACTGTTTCAAAAAATAAATTATGATAAAACCGATTTTTTTTTCATACCATTGTCTAAAAAATAATAATATAATTGACAAAATTTTCGTAAAAATTTAATTTTTATCAGTAAAGTAACGCATATTAAATTTGCGTTCTCTTAAAGACAACACAGAAACGGCTATGTCTCTCTAAAAGACAGCACAGATCTAATTTGCGTCTCTTTTCTGATGGTGTGCAGATTAAATCTGCGTATCTGGTAAAAAGAAAAAAAATGGAATGATAAACAGAGGATAGAGACTAGAGAGAATTTTTTTTTTTTTTTTTTTATTAAGTTTTTGACAAGTTATAAGAGATTGTAACTATTTTCTTACAAAAAAGGTGATTTTTTTCATGTCTTATTCATTCCCAAATTAAGATGAGTGGCTACTAAGTTGTTTTATAACAAATTATATTCTTTAAAAAATTCTCAAATATTAAACTAATTTATAGAGTATTGTCATGGAGGTCAAATTATTCTCAAATATTAAAGTAGCAATTCTTTCAACTAAAAGCATTTATGCCAATTTACATCAAACTAATGACACGTGTTCATTCTTTGGGAATTCTAAGCGAACTTTTAATTTGGTAAAGATGATATGAACTTTAGCTTTTTACCGATATTATGTAACTTTTAACATTAAAATTATCAAACTATTTGTCTTGATATAATAATTGAAGAGTAATAAATTCATGTTTTAATTTTTTATTTTCCGAGTTTGTTTTGTACAAGGCCAATAGATTGAAAGAAATGTATATTTTTTTTGGGTGCCATCGTTTTCTAATAATAACTCAAAAAATAATAAATGTGAAACGTAGAAGTGGGCATTTGAATTCATCTACTAAAATCAATTCCATAATTTTAAGTGATAGTTGGTTGAGGATTAAAGTTAAGGAGGTCTAAGTTAGTTATTCCAGCTTAGACCAACCTATATTATTCATGTTATTAGGGTCTAGAGTTATGTAGAGATTTAAGTTATTTCTTGTTTGATTTAAATCCATTTCTAAAGTCTTTAAAAATTAATTGCTTAATGTATCAAATAAGTTTTTACTATACAAAATATCTTCGAACTAAAATTATGTATAATACAGTTTAGGCCAGTCTAAATTTAGATCAGTTTAGACTAAACGAAGGATAATTCCTTAGTTTAGGCCAAAAACTTAAGGCGCCTAAGAGATGGTTTAATTTAGATCAGTTTAGGCCATTCTAAATTTAGACTTACGTCTAATTAAATCAGCATATTGAATACTTGTTTGGTGAAATAACTTAAACCTTAACCCCTTATTCTTTTATGGTTTAAGTCTCAATCAAACATAATCAAACATAGCATTATTGCTAGAGTGGAAAAAACGTGCCGTGTCGTACCGTGACTAACACGCTGAGACTTTGGTCTCGTGTTGTGTCTGACCAAAATGTCGAAGGGTGATCACGGTACGCGAATGGTCACTACATGAGTGATGCCATGGCCAAACGTGATTAGCACGTTTATCACGTTTGATCACATTTAACTATTTTTTTCATAATTTAGTTTAGTTTATTCAAGATTCACTATTTGATCAAGATCTAAGGGTCCTAATTACATGTGACTCGTGTGACCACGTGCTATGACTACAATTTTCACGTGACGTGTCGTGCCAAATTTTTAAAAGATAGTCACAATACGCGCATAATCACAATACGAGACACACGTGCCGTGTCATTTCGTGACGGAACCGACTCCGCCGCGCCATTTTTCTGCTCTAATTATTGCGTTCAAGATTGAGAGAATTTTTTTTATTATTAAAATAAAAATTGAGAGAATAGTTGGTATACCGTACAAAAACGACATGCACGCCTTCATTTACACCGTACAAAAATATATATATAATTTGAGCAGCTCCAGCTAGTTTTGTACCCATCCTTGCTTTGTCTCTGCTTTAGGTACAATGCATTAGGTATCTTTACCAACTTTTTAATTAAGTGGTACACAATCAAATGATTCAAACCAACGAATCTGAAAGTAGAAGTTATATCAATGTACAAAACTAGGTGTTCCTAACTTCACAAGTTTGTGAACTCAGCTCTAAAATTTGTTGAATTAACTTTAAATGACAAATTCAAACTGTTAAAATTCATCTATCTTATGAGTAATGTATTTACATGTAAAAAATTTAAATTTTCAAATTAATTTTGTATAAAGTCAAGTGATCAAAATTAGAAAGTTCATAAATTAATTTTAATGCATTCATTTTTGACCAATTGACTCTATACAAAATTAATTCAAAAATTTGTAATTTTTGTATATAAACACATTACTCGTAAGATAAATGAGTTTCAACTATTTAGATTCGTTATTTAAAATTAATCTGATAAATTTTAGAGTTAAGTTCACAAACAAGCTTGGTGAACTTAGAAACACCCCAATTCTACTTGTTACATCAATATATAAAACAAAAGAAAGCTTCATATCAATAAATCAATCAAGCAAACACATATAACCTTATACCTTACCATTACTCCATATATTTTCTTCATCATTTCAAAAGACTATCTAGCAAAAATGCAAAATAAAACAATTTTCTAACAAACTCAGCAAATAAGCACAGAAACAATTTCAAATATCTAAAAAATCACAAAGTGCAAGAGAAAAAAATTTCAAACCTCCTAAGTATGAGAATCTCTACAATAATTTGATAACTCATAATTTTTCTATCTTAGACATAGAAAACTTTCAAATTTTTAAATGCACTAATTTTCATGAATAATTTGATAAAATCTAACCCTTCCTATTTTCAGCATTGCACTCTTTATAGAAGCTTCAAGCCGCCTGTGACATCATCAACCATGTCAGCGGGACCTGTTAATAAAATAAAAAATAATTATCAGGATTTATATAATTAAATTTCAAAACAAAAATTTTAAAACAAGAGATCATATAAGGAGTAATTTTAAACTTCTAGGTTGGAACCAAATTTTATCAATGGAGAAATTACATATTTGGTCCTTACCAAGGATTTGCACTTCTTTGGGAAAATAAGAAAACATAAAATAATTTGTTCTTTAAAATGCAATCCAAGTCCGCAACTACAACAATTTTGCAATTCAGTCCTTGAACTTCAATTTTGTGTGATTTTAGTCCCTAATTGATGTAAGCATGCATCATAGTTATCCAATTAACTAGAACCACAGACTAGAGAGACAACTATATTACGCATTCTCAAAAATGATCAAGAAAGGAAAACATATATACATTCAGGGACCAAACCGCATAATTTAATTTTTTTGTAGAAATTAGCATGAGAGAGGCTCCAAAACGTACCGAGAATAGACATGACAGTTCTCGAATCTGAAACAAAATAACAAAGATACATTAGTTTGCTTGATTTTGCACCAGCTTGTACTTTCTGCCACATGTCATTAAGGGTGTCAATGGGTACCCTTTCTATCCGTTTACCCGACCCGTATCGTATCCAATAAGACGGATACGGGTAAGGTTTTTTTTTCCGTTAGTTTATCGGGTACGGGTAAAGACTGTTTCGTACCTGTTACCCTATACGGTAATTAAAAAATTAAATTATAAATATATATATATATATATATATATAGAGTCCGACTAGGCTAAGCCATGGTGTAAAACGACTTGGTACTCCACGCCATATCTTCATTTTCAAAGTTCAAATAGTCGATTCGAACCTTCCAACATGTTCTTCATATTGAAATGTACTTGGAGACCAAATTTTACATTTTTTGGAATTTTTTTACTATTTATTAAGCCACTTTGAAAATCGCTGATCCATTGTGAATAGTAAAAAACAGTAAAAAATTCTGGACCAATGGATCAGCGACTTTCAAAGTGGCTTAATAAATAGTAAAAAAAATCCAAAAAATGTAAAATTTGGTCTCCAAGCACATTTCAATATGGAGAACAACTTGAACGGTCGGATCGACGATTTGAATTTTGAAAATGGGTGTATGAGCGTGAAGTAAAATATTGGTTTTACTTCATGAAGCACAATAGCAAAATTCTATATATATATATATATATATATATTTTTATATGGGATGGGCTATGGTGAGACATGGAGTAAAACAAGTTTTTACTCCACGCCTCATTATTTCCATTTTGAAAATCCAAACAACCGATCCGAACCGTTCAACATGATCTCCATATTGAAATGTGCTTGGAGACCAAATTTTACATTTTTTGGAATTTTTTTACTATTTATTAAGCCACTTTGAAAATCGCTGATCCATTGGTCCAGATTTTTTTACTATTTTGCTATTGTTCACCCGGATCAACAATTTTCAAAGTAGCTTAATAAATAGTAAAAAAATTCCAAAAAATGTAAAATTTGGTCTCCAAGCACATTTCAATATGGAGATCATGTTGAGCGGTTCAGATCGGTTGTTTGAATTTTCAAAATAGAAATATGGCGTGGAGTACAAACTTGTTTTACTCCACGTCTCACCATAGCCTATCTCTATTTATATAGGGATGATGCATGATGTGATATAGTTTTATTCATGGCCAGTATATATCTATTCTTTTTTTTTTTAAAGCTTGACAGTGGTTGTCAAGAACATATATATCTATTCAATAGCACCCTTTATCTGTTTACCAGACCTGTACCGTATTTGAAAAGACAGGTATGAATAAGGCTTTTTAGTTAGCTTATCGGGTACGGGTAAGGGTAAAGTTTTTTCCGTTAACTTAACGGGTAGGGGTTTGTAAAATGCTTCCTACCCATTGTCACCCCTACATGTCATGCACCAAACTGATGTAACAGAAGATGAAAAAAAGGATGAAATCAAACAAAAGAGATGAACACAAACAGATAATTTCTTTTATACAAGAAAAAAAGATGGAAGTAAATATAAAAACTGACTTGGTGCAATTTGAGTTCGGCCGGCATCAATTACTATGTGCGTAGGTATACTCAGTGATTTTGCTCTTTCCTGTCCATAAAATAAAATAAATTCAAACATATAATGAGACAGTGTGTTAAGACATGATCAGTAGTAAAAATTGACAATCAAGCAAGGTAATAACATCTAGTGATAGCACCAAGGTAGACTGTACCAATTGACCTGACTTGGTACCAGCGGGTATGAACCAGAAATAGTGAGGCTAGGGATCAATATCTCCGTTTTCAGATAGATAGAAAATGTACTGGTACATCAAATTTTACATTTTTTACAATTTTTTTTACTATTATTTTAAATAGATAGAAAATCACTTGATCTAAAAATTCTAGGCCATTCAAAAAAAGTGATTTACTACCTATCTAAAAAAATAGTAAAAAATTCTAAAAATGTAAAATTTAGTCAGCAAGTATATTTTCATATGGAAATCATGTTGAACGGTTCAGATCGACCACTTGGACTTTGAAAACAGAGGTATCGATCCATAGTACGGACCAATCCACGCTATGCATAGTACCATAGCCTCACTCAAACAGAAATGAAGTCAAGTTGGATCAGGATTGTATCATTGCCAGTATAAATACAGGACTAAGTCATGCAGTTTGCTCTGTACAGTTCAGGTCAGTACCAGTACCGAAGTGACTGGTACAGAAATGGTCAGAAATCGTGTACCTGTAAGACAAGCATTTCTTCCTCGGTCTCGATTTTGACTACCACTTTGACTTGGCCGCACATTTCCCATCTATAAAATTTATGCGCAGATTTCTTTTGACATTATGATATGTTACAGAAACAATTTAGAAATTCCTAAATTTAAATAATAAAAAGCAAAAACAAGAATACCTATTCAAGGATTTAGGTGCTCGGTTTAGAAGCTTTTTATACAAACCCAGAGTTGCATGGCTGTAATTTAAGGGAAACAAAAACCATGTAATATTATGCACCAATTAGCAATAGGAGAAGGAATTTTACCAATGACCCCCTCAAACTTTTCAAATTTACAACTCGTACCCATCGTATTGAGGTACTAGAAACCACAAACTTTCAATTGTTTTACTATAGAGTCTAGATTTATGTGCATTCCAATGAGTTTTTGCCCCGCAGATCTAAGCCGTTTAAATAGAAAAATCAAGCAAAAACAATGTAATACTGTTTTCCAAATTTAAAAAAACTTCTTCCAAGTAATTTGATTCAGTTAATATGATATAGGGTTAATTACAAGTACCTCACAAAATAGAAGGGTTTGAAGCGAAATAAAATAACTACGGATTGCCAACATATTTGGTGTAACATACACAATCCCTATGATTATGCTTTAAATTTACAATTTTCAAAAGAAAATGAATAGAACTTCACATAAAAAGGCGAAAGAGCATACCTGCATTGCGCTGCAATCTTACCCTTTCCCATTTTCAAATCATTCCTTACAACTAACACCTATACAACCCAAAAAAATAAATAAGACAGAATTTGATATAAGATCAAGAGCAATTTACAAAATTTGATGGTACTTCAAATATCATACATGTTTCATTTAAAATTGCTCCTGATCATGTGGGACCCAGTGTCTACACTTCCAATTGGCATCATATCAAAATTTTGAGTAGAATTTACAAAATTGCATGTTATTTACTGATTCAACTATCATAATTTTAGAGAAAACAATGGTTGTTTCTTAAATTTCAGGATTTATGATTCAATTAGAGATGCAATTGTGCCAAATTTATTACCCATAACAGTGAAATTTGCTCAAAAAATAGAAAAAGAAAAGAAATTTGAGTAGAATTTAGAAAATTGCATGTTAATTATTGCTGCAATTGTACCATTTTGAAATCCTCTATGATCTCAGCCAAATTCTCAATCTCCAAAAGAGGCTTCTTATTCTTTTCCCTTTTGTTCTTGATGGAATCTCGCTCTCCGTCTACCTTCTTCTCGGTCGCTGACTTGTGGGACCAGAAGAGCAGTCGGCTCCAGAAACTTCTCGTGTTGAATTTATCGTCATTATCTCGGGACGAGAACTTGTGGCGAGCGAGGAGGTAACCCAACGCGAAAAACCCCGCGCCGATGAGAAGAGAAGCGGAGATCGCCGTCGCTGACATTGCGGGACCCACCTGCAGTGGCGGCGACACCATATATACTCTCTTTGCGCCGCAGTGTAGAAGAGAGATTTTAGACCAAAAAAAAAAAAGGATGCTGATTAAATTTTGTTGGAGCTGTCCGACCAACATCAAATTTCGTGCGATCAGCATCAAAATTCGTGCAAACAACTTAAATATTCATGCTGATCAAATTTGCACGAATTTTAATGCGGATCGAACGGTCTAACTGAAAATCAGACATAAATTTGATATATTTAACTTTTTTTTAAGAAGGGATCCACTTACAACATTTGTAAATTATAGCATCTTACAACAATTCGGTTTTGTGATTTTCAAAGTCCAAACAATTGATCCAATCGTTCAGCATGACCTCTATATTAAAATGTCCTTGGAGATAAAATTTTACATTTTTTTATTTTTTTTTACTATTTATTAAGTATTTTACAAAACTTGTTTTTCAATGGTCCAGATTTGTCTAAAAACAACCGTTTTGTAAAATACTTAATAAATAGTAAAAAAATTAAAATCAATATAAAATTTGATCTCCAAGCACATTTAAATATAGAGATCATGTTGAACGATTTGGATTGACTGTTTGGACTTTGAAAATCGTAAAACTGAATTGTTGTAAGATGATGCAACTTACAAATGTTGGAAGTGGATCCTTCTTTTTTTATTAAGGTATGACAAGATCAATTTATTCAATATTTTATAATTAGTAATTTACTAATTTATGATAAAATTAATTAATACATGTTTAATCTATTTCTCTCTTTCTTGATGCAGATGAATTTGGGTGTCACGATATTGACAGAGAACTTTTTACTTCAAGCAGTGCACATACAATAAAATCAAAACAATACTACAAATGACTCGTGCTCTGTATGAGACAAAAACTGCTCTGTCAATATGTTCACCCATATAATGTTTACCCATGTAATTGTAATATATAGGATATTATTTTCAGACTATTACTTTCTGATTTATCAAATTTCAAAATTTACAACTAGAGGGCCATTGACGGCATATAAAAGATAAATAGAATAATGGTTATTTAATGTCAAAATAGTTACTATCTAACCGGCTCTTTAAGAGTATCTTGTATAGCACACGGTTTACGCTAAACTAGTACATAGGAAGTGCTCCAATAACCAGTTTTGAATAGTGTATTGTAAAAGTACGGTGTGTCCGATACATGTGTCAATACGTAAGTCTAAGGACACAGCGTAGCTATGTTGGATTTGTCATGTCTGAGACCATGTCTGTACTGTGTCCATAAACGTGTCGTGTAAAGTTTTTCTGAAAGTGATGAGGTTAAACACGACACGTCCTGACACAGAAAAGGCGCGACACGTCCAGACATGTTCTGGACACGTTTTGTAAAATTAAAAACAATCCGATTGCGCCATGTGGCAGTCTGAGATTGGTTTGTAGTTGAAGCCACGGATTGTGCTTTCTTGTTAGAAATATAGGTCGTTGTTTTGAGGGTGAGGTGGCAATTTGCCAGCTTACGATTTTCATAGATAAAAAGTATTTACACAAGCCCAAGCGGGCCTCAATTAGGATATTAAATATTTACAATCTCCGAATCTTTATTAGCCTGGACCCTTTAATCAGAATGGAATCCTATGTCGATCTATTGAGACCACCACAGTGCATCGCCCACTGTCGCACTTCAAGCGCCGTGTCAGTCGCCAAGGTTATGACTGATTTTGATTTATTTGCGAATATTCACCTATTTCTTTCTCTCCATAATGCCCAAAGACCTGCCACCCAAGCCGTTGCCCATGCCCGGCCCCGGGGTCCTGAAAATGGGTTAGAGACACATAGTTGTATGTGCGAATCGGTGCCCGGTGGAATGATCCCCATACCCGATATGATTAATAAAGCTCTCCACATGGCCATAGAGTAAGGGCATGACCACATGAGGTGCCGTATTGTTTCAAGAGCTGTTGTCCCACATAGTACACATCCTTGGGCTACTTGGAAACCCCTTCTGAGCAGTGTCTCTCTTGTCAATAGCTTGTCTTGAAGCATGACCCAGAGAAAGACACGGACCTTGGAGGGTGTGGAAATCTTCCAAAGTTGTTTGTAGTAGCAACATGTCCAGCCGCTTTGTCGAAGTGTTTTGTAGGCGGAGGATGTGGAGAACATGCCACTAGACTCCCACCTCCAGAGAGTGGCCGGGCCCTGTGTTGTTATTGACACCCTGTAGAAGGGAAGGAGATCTCTGAGGTCTTTGAGGAAAAAGGAGAGGTTCTCTGGAGTCTGAAGGTGAGAAAAGTCAGTGATGCCATATAACCGTCGAAGGGTATTCGCCCATATGCCGTGCGGATTTGATTGGAGGATCCAGATCCATTTGACCAAAAGGGCCTCATTTTGGACAGGAAAGTTGATAATCCCCAGACCGCCATTTTGCTTGAGCGCGCAAGTCCTCTCCCAATTGACCAAGCAATTAATTACTTTGCAGGTGTCGTGACCTTTCCATAGGAAGTTTCGTCTTATTAGGTCGTTGATTTTAGTCCCATGACTCTTATTAAAGTAACAAATCAACAAAATTCAAAAAAAGCAAATGAAAAGTGGCATAACACGGCACGTAGAACCACGCCTTACCGGGTCGTATCGAGCTGGTAAACGTGTTATGTTCATCTCAAATGCTGTTTGACACAGCACAACACATTCGAACTTCAGATGTGTTGGCACGACACGATACGTGTTCCAGACACATCAAAACACGGCACAACATGATTTCATAACACTAGTCTTGAATAACTATAAACCCACTAAAATTAGTTACACCATGTTCTCCATTTGAACTTCAATTAAGGTGATTAAATTTTTTTAGAAAAGCTAAGAAGAGACTCTACAACATTAACACATAATCTTGATTATTTCATCACCTCCATAATACAGAAGTTAAGCTCAACATTTGTTTCCATACCTCCAACATTTAATATAAAATAAAAGAAAATTACCAATATTTTAGTCATTTTTCATAAATCATAAAAATAGTAAAAAAAAAATTTAAAAATAGTACAAATTGGTATTCTACAAGTTTATTATATAACCAATTTACTTATCTACTTAAATCGAAATTTGAAATTTATACGATAGATTTTTGAGACTGTAGTACGGAAGACCTTATGCTATCCATAGCACCTAAGCCTTAATATTTTTTTCAATTTCAATAGGATTTTCCAGCCACCGTTTTTGATAGTCAATTGATAATTTTGTTTAGTATTAATTTGTTTCAGTTTAGCTGAAACCGGAGAACAAGTTTTGGGGTTTTTTGTATAAAATTATTTCTTCAGTCTTGTTTTGTGTTATTCGAACCCATTACAAAAACACTATGTTTAGAGAGTGCGCAATTCCTAAACCTCTATTTTTTAGCATGATAATTAATTAACCTAAGCAAAATCTTTTAGTTGAAACTGTTAATGAACTGTTCAATTTGATCTCCATGTGAAAATGTATTTGTGGACTAAATTTTACATTTAAAAATAATACTAACTTTTTAAATAGATATGAAAACCTCATTTTATGAAAATCTCTATTTTTCTTCTTTTGTTTTACCCTTTTTTTTTTAATCTTCTGACTTGTTTTTCTTAATTTGTTAATAGTATTGGTATTTTAATGTTTATGACTCAATTATCCGATAAATATTCGTTTCGTATCCGTATTCGAATCTGTATCCGTAGATTATCCGCTCCATATCCGTATCCGTTTAAGGCGAATTTGGTTTTGAATTTTGACATCCGTTTACTATCTGTATCCGTATTCGTATCCGCTCATTAAAAGACAGATACTGATATGGTATCAGCATTATTCGCTCCGAATCCACTCCGTTTACACTCCTACTAAACAGACATTAAAAAATTAAAAATCTGGGGCTAGAAAAATTAAACAAACTGAACATGTTTAGACTTTTCCATCTTTACCTTTCTCTGACAATACCAGAATTTTGTTAAGACATCTTTTTTCTACAAATGGGGTACATCTTCCATCACTTCCATGTGATATAGACTGATCAGTGAAGAGGGAGGAGAGAGCTAAACCGACCCTTAGAGGTCAGTGAAGAGGGTGGTGGAGGCGTTGGTCGGGGAGGAGAGGGCAGGGTCGCGGTGGAGGCGAGTGAGAGATCAGGGCGGAGGAGATGAAAGAGAGATGGGGGCGGGGCTAGAGGAAAAAAGTTAACGGGGCAAAGGAGATGAGAACGAGAAAGAGAGATGGGGGCGGGGCTAGACGAAAAGAAACGGAGAGGAGCAGAGAGGCGTAGGGGAGACGGAAAAAAAATTAACGGAGCGCTAATTTTTATTTTCCGTTCCGTCTTTCTTATTAGCTAGCTCAGCGATCAATTTAATGATGAAGCACGAATCTAAAAGTTAATCTAACGATTCTGGACTTATTTGGATAAATATTTCTATCCAAACGTTTTGACACTAACCGAACTCTATATATATACATAGAGATGAGCTATTGTGCTTTGCAAAGTAAAGCCATCGTTTTACTTCGGCTTACTTTTTGAATTTTCAAAGTCCAACACGTCGATCCGACCGTTCAAGTTGATCTACATATTGAAATGTGCTTGCAGACCAAATTTTACATTTTTTGGAATTTTTTTACTATTTATTAAGCCACTTTGAAAATTGCTGATCACATGGTCCAGAAAAAACAGTGCAACAAAATTCTGGACCATGTGATCAGCAATTTTC
The DNA here is from genome assembly GCA_025461125.1 of Carex kokanica. Lineage (NCBI taxonomy): Eukaryota > Viridiplantae > Streptophyta > Magnoliopsida > Poales > Cyperaceae > Carex > Carex kokanica. The sequence goes on along the minus strand of JAJGRX010000675.1, from coordinate 310,478 downwards.
AAAGTGGCTTAATAAATAGTAAAAAAATTCCAAAAAATGTAAAATTTGGTGTGCAAGCACATTTCAATATGTAGATCAACTTGAACGGTCGGATCGACATTTTGGACTTTGAAAATCCAAAAAGTAAGCCGAAGTAAAACGATGACTTTACTTTGCAAAGCACAATAGCCCATCTCTATATACATATACATACATACATACATTCATGTCTCAATCATATCCTACATCTTTATTTTCAATTTCAAAGTCTAAACAAATTATCTGATCCGCTCAACATGATATCCATATTAAAATGTGCTTGGAGATCAAATTTTATATTTTTTGGAAATTTTTTACTATTTTTTAAGATAGGTACAAAATCATTGTTTTTAGATGGTCCAAAATTTTATGAAAAACAGTGATTTTGTAACTATCTTAAAAAATAGTAAAAAAATTTCAAAAAAATATAAAATTTGGTCTTCAAGTACATTTTAATGTAGATATCATATTGAGCGGTTCATATCGTTTGTTTGGACTTTGAAATTAAATATAAAGATATAGAATATAATTGGGACACAAAAACAATGAGCATTAGAACCCTCCTCTCTCTATGTATATACTAGTATTGTGCTCATGCGTTACAACAGAAAATGTTATAAGAAAACAAAACGATAATTATAGTTCAATACTTCATTTATTGTGGAGACAGATTTCCTTTGTTTATCCAGCTACATCTTAAAATCAATTTTTTTTTTTTTTTGGTTGAAAGCCCATAGGCGATTGCATTGATCCAACGATTTACGAAGTAGCTATTACATATATTTTTGTTTAAATTAAGAAGCATAAAAACCTATACATTGAGCTACTTGTAAAATCATCTAATTTGCTATGTCAGAAAATAACTGATACGTGAAGACAGAGAATGCGAATTGGTCTATTCGCGCCCGATTAGCAAGTTTGTGGGCCTTCTAATTTCTTCTCTGGAAATGTAGACACAGCAGTGATTTTCGAGTTGCATGCAGTATATAACCCTTCCTTAAGGACGAAACGTCTTCTTCTTTCCAAAATCAATGCCGCCCAGAGGAATGTGCAGCCAAGAGGCACTGGATCAAATCGAACCGGGACAATTACCACTCAAAGAGGAGGAATAAGAGGGCACTGAATCAAACCAGACCGAGACAGTCACCACTCAGCCGAAAAGGCACTGAATCAAACCGGACCGGGAACTAAATCAACCGGACCGGGACAGTCACCACACAGAGAGGAGAAAGAAGAAGAGAAGAAGAAGAAAGAGAGGAGGAAGGAGACAACTCTTTGCAATCTCATCATCGGCAACAACCATAAAAGTGTGTACCTTATTTATATGTATATATAGTAGACTACGGAAGAGGTGGAGCGAATTCACAACACCTCCATTCAAACCCGGAGAGTCGAGATGGAGCGAAGAACGGTGGCCAGATTCGTCAGACAGAAGCACCTGCTCGTTTGGATTGGGGCAAGATAGATCGAAGAGCGGTGGCTAGATCCGTTGGACGGAAGCACCTGCTCGAATAGAGTGAAGCGGAGTGACGAGCGGTGGCCAGATTCATTAGACGAAAGCATTAGCTCGAACAGAATGAGGCGAGGTGGACTGGGTGAAAGAGGAGGGGGCAGGGCGGGGCGGAGAAACCGACTGAAATTGACGACTCTCAAAACTCCGTCGCCTCTGAATCGCCTTATCTGCTTTAAGCGGAAGTTACGAGGCTGAATTCTTTACTATTGGAATCACTCTTAAAATCAATTATGTTGCGGCTATGAAAGCATAACGCCATCTATTTTGTTTGATTAAAAATCGATACTTTTTAAAAGTAAATGACTAAAAAGTTATGTTGTTATTTTTTTATTTTAAGAGTACAATTTCTAATTCTCGTACAATACACACAATGGCTAATTATGTCCGGGAGCCAAGCTCGGCTCAGCTCATCATATAACTAAACGGCTCAACTCGGGCTCGGCTCGGTCTTGAAGAAAAAAGCTCGGCTCAATTTAATGAGTTTGAGCCTTCAGCTTGGTTCATAACTCGCGAGCTCAACTCATTGGCTTATGAGCCGGCTCAGCTCATTAGTAGGCCTACTCAAAAACTTGGGAGCTTAATCTAAGGAACTGAATAGTACTTTCGTCGCCGAGTTGAATCCTCTGTAATATTATTTTCATTTAAATTATTTTCGTCACAGGATAAGTATTTAATAAATGCAACGTGTTTTCTATATTTTCTGTAGTAGGTAGAATATTTTACTGTTATTGTATCAGAAGGAACTATTAAAATTTTCAAACATAAAAATTAGTATCATAAAAAAGATCAGTTAGAAGTACCATAGACCATCCGATCATGATCAGATGATTAAGAATATTTATTTTGAAAGTACGTTCATCAGCAACAAGCACATCTGCCTATACTTTATTGAGTTATTCTAACGTGAAATATTACCACAGCTCTCTAAAATTCATAAACCTCATATGCATATCCTCTAACTCATTGGCTCATGAGTCGGCTCAGCTCGGCTCGGGCTCAGCCCTATTTGAGTAATAAAATATGAGCCGAGCCGAGTTCAGGCTTTCTTTTGTTTAGAGTCTGACTCGATAAAATTTATTGAGCTGTCCAACTCATTGGCTCATGACCCGGCTTGACTCAGCCCTATATGTCCCGCAACATAATTAAGAGCATATATCACAAACCATCACTTATGGTATGCCACCGTGATTGATAATTATATAAGATGGTGTTTTGATGAAAAATATCATTTCCTTTAAATGATATAAAATAATGAAAATAAATTAATACATTAATATTACCAATCAATCCAAAAATATTTTAAATGACATTTTAAAAATAAAAAGAAATCATAATCAATCTGAAAATCAAGTATCTCACAATCAAATAAGTATGGCAAATACGTGCAGCGAGTGTGTGTCTAAATAAATTTAGACTTCTACACGTAGAAAAACATCAAAAATATGCATTGAATCAAAAATTCAAAATAAAGCAAACTATTTAATTAGAGAGCTAGTACCCAATCTGGAATTTCATCCTCTAATCATAGCCGTTGGCGGATCAGAACATCTACGTGTGTGTGGGTGTGTGTGTGTATTTTTATATTAAATACATCATGTATCTAATATCACAAAATATAATAGAGTGTGATGTGCTCACCAAGAGAGTTTGGTGAGTACAACTCCAAAAGTCTATCGGGTTGACTTCAAACAACAAATACAAACCGTCGAAATTCATCTATTTCATGAGAGATGCATGTACATGAAATTTTTTAGAAGTTTTGAATTCATTTAGTACAAGGTCAAGTGGTCAAAAAATGAACCTTTTATAAGTTATTTTATAATTTGTTTTATGTATTCATTTTTCATTATTATTTTTTACCGTTTGACTTTGTACTAAATGAATTTGAAACTTCTAAAAAAAATTCATGTACATGCATCACTCATGTAGTAGATGAATTTCAATAGTTTAGATTTGTCGTTTGGTGAGCACAGCATTCCCCTAGCTTTAGTTATTTGTAATTACCTTACAAAATAACAGTACAAAATAGCTTTTATCAATACACTTACTCAATAAGTTAACAAAATTTTGTTTTTATCCATGCCCAATAAATTAACAAAAAAATATTATTCATATCCACGTTAATTATTTGACATCACTAAATCTAGAATTCATATCCTCTGCATTAACTCCAAAGTGAATCTTTTGAGTTAATGCATCTCGATCATCCGATTGGTCTTAAGATTCGTGTAGACTAGATCCGCACAATTATTGAAAGGCTCCCTATGTTATAGGCAGAAGCCGAATTGGTTCCGTTTAAAATCAGACGGTTGAGATTCATTAACTCAAAAAATTTCCTTTTGAGTTAATGCAGAGAACACGCGTTCCTAAATCTAAATCATCCGTTTTAATCTGACACAAATTTCAAAACATACCTCTCATTTAAAATTTCTAACAAACACCGAATTAATTTTGATTCGACTGCAAATATTCAACACACTATATTAGATATGGACAAACGTATACCAACATGAAATATTAGCAATGCAGCGGGGGTGTTTGCGTAAATTCAGTTCAAAAACGTTTTCCCTCCTTGTGCCCTTCCGCTCTTTTTCCGACACCTTTCTTAGGGCAGTAGCGCTGAAATTTTTTCAAAGATTCAGGGGTATTACCGTAAACTCACTTCAAATTTCATTTCCCTCCATACCCTTTCCTCTTCTAACATTACCCCGCCAAAATTACACTACATTGGCCTTTCAAACATGAAATATTTCGGAAAGAGCAGGGGTATTTTGGTCTTTTCAAACCGACTCGCGGGCTTTTTCGTAAATCCACTTCACCAAATATTTTCCTCTCCGCCCCCTTATTCTTATCGAAATTCTCTCTCTCTTCCGTGCTCATAACTCTTCGACAATCTCTCTCTCTCTGCGAAATCTAGGGTTTTTTGGGGTCAATTGATTTAGGGTTTATCGACCGTTTATTGAGCTGGTGAGTTACAGAGGTTGCTTCTATGTATTTGTGTATTTTTTTTTTTTAGTTTAGTACGAAATCTAGGGTTTTTCTCTAATTTTTTTTTTTTTTTTTGTGAAGATTTGATTTGGTTGCAGGAGGAGAAGGAGAGCATTGCATGAGATAGCGCTGTGCTTAGTCTTAATTGTGGTACTTATTTCCCCTTACTCTTGTTCTGCTCAAGTTTAAGTTTGCTTAAATTGATGTATTCCTTTTAATTTTGTAGTTTATGGGTATGTTTGATTGCAATTGGGAACTTCAATTACTTTTAATTTGGTTTAATTTGAATAATGGATGGTAAACATTGAGTAAATTTGGTTTAAACTGGTAAATTTTAGCCTGATACTGTTGCATGACCAGAAAAGAAGTTGAACAGAGAAAATATTACAATTTTGAGTATGTTTTTGTGCTGTAAATTGGATTCAACTCGGTAACGAACTCAATAACAACTCGTTCATTTAAAATTCGAGTTAGTCTGACTCGAGTTGAGTAACTCGTTTAACTCATGAGTTGAGTTCGAGTTGGGCTCAACTCGCTCGTTACAACTCGTGGACTCGTTTCGCTTGTTAAATCGTTGTGGATTGTTTGTTCATTCAATATTTACTTCTCATATTATTACATAACAACAGTCATCAGTTCAAGTGTTCAACATTTCAACACCTTAAACGAGTTGACTCACGAGTCATGAGCCAACTCGAGTTACTCACGAGTTGAGTTCGAGTCAACGAGCCAGCTCGGCTCAGTATTCTCAACTCGAGTCAACTCGACTGACTATCTTCTGAGTTGAATTCGAGTTATCCATAACTCGAGCTAACTCGGCTCGTTAGCAGCCCTCGTGGAGTCTAACATTATTTTAGAAATAATAAATAGAAATTAAAAAAAAAACAAAAATACAAAAAAATAAAATGGTGTTGAATGCATCCTAAATTGTTAACTTTTTGTAATTCTGGTGCATGAGCAGTAGGTTTTGAAATTGCATTATATTTTTATCCATAGCCTTAAATCAGGGAGAAACATATTTATAATTTCAATTTTTATACATGTTTTTATGCTTGTTAGAGTTTTTCTTTTGTAGAACTTAACTAGGTAATTCTTGTTTTTATTTTTTTGGCTCTTCCATTCTTTTCTCTGATATTTTCATCTTTTTCAAGAAATAATTTTTGTTATTGATATTTTTCGCACAATATTTTTATCCATAGCCTTAAATTAGAAAGAACATATTTCTAATTTCACTGTTGAATCTTGATAGATGTTGATCCGGTTATTGTGTTTGTTAAATAAATTTGTTAATATGATCAATCTTTTCAATTTTTAGGGTTTTATAGGGGAGATTAAAAGGAGTTGAAAGTATAGCTTGTTTTCGAGATACATGTGCTTATGTTTATTAGAGATTTTCTTTTTTAGAACTTAACTAGGTAATTCTTATATTTTTTTTTTTCTAAATTGGATGTGTTTAAGATCCATGAACTCTAATAGTTTTATTGGTATTTTTGTTCATACAGGCCCCTGAATCAAGAATGAAGAACCTTTAGCTGCGAACGGCATCTCTATAACTACTCACTATAACAAGGTTTTGTAAAAGAAAAAGAAAAATGGAATGCAACAAGGAGGAGGCCGTCAGAGCGCGGGACCTAGCAGAACGAAAACTAACTGAAAAAGACTACAGCGGGGCCCACAAAATAGCCCTAAAAGCCCGCAAGCTGTATCCTGACCTAGAAAACCTGAACCAAATCGTAACAGTGTGTGAAGTGCACTGCTCAGCCAATACTAAGGTGAATGGTGAAACCGACTGGTATGGGATACTCCAAGTCGGTACCACTGCTGATGACCTGGCGATAAAAAAGGCGTACCGGAAACTGGCTTTATTACTCCATCCCGATAAAAATAAATTTTCGGGTGCCGAGGCGGCCTTTAAATTAATCGGTGAGGCAAATGGTATTTTAACTGACAAAGGGAAGAGATCTCTTCATGACATGAAGAGAAATGCAAGGCCAAGCTATTCACAGGTCAGGCGGGGCCCACCACCTGCTGCAAGAGCTAGTCGTGCTACAACTGGTAATGTGGGTTGTAACGGGTCAGATGCGACTCAAACCTTCTGGACAATTTGCCAATCGTGCGGCATGCGGTACCAGTACTATAGGGCCATTTTGAAAAAGGCGCTCAGGTGTCAGAACTGTCTCAAACCATTTATTGCTTATGATATGAATGAACAGGTCAGGCCTTCTGGTACCAGTACCGGTGCCGGTAATGGTGTTACACCTAACCCAAACTTGAGGCCGAATCCCCCCTCTAATGGCCCCACCACTGCCGGTACCAGTGCTGGTACAACTCCCAATGGTGATCCAAAATTTGAAAAGGTCAATCTTGGCAATGCCCCAAAAGGAAGCAGGAATAAGTCAGGGCCTGGTACCAGTGCTGGTACAAATGTGCCGCCAGTGAAATCGAACAAGAGAAAGAGAAAATTTGTAGTAGAAGAGGATGAAGAATCTGACGATTCAACTGATTCAAGTGATAGCGAAGATGAAATTGTTTTGGAACCACGGGTACAACCAAACGGGTCCAATGACCCGCCTCGTCGGTCGTCTCGTCAGAAACAGAACGTTAGTTACAATGAAAAGGCCGAAGCTGACGATGACTTGGATGATGACATGGATGATGATTATGATGATGTTGATGATGAAAAGGAAGAGGAAGCCGAAGAGGATTTGAATTCAGAACCGAAAGAGTATACATACCCGGATCCAGAGTTCTTTCAGTTTGATAATCTGAGGGACCCGACCCAGTTCGCAGTGGACCAGGTCTGGGCAGTGTATGATGACAGAGACGGGATGCCTCGTTTCTACGCCCGTATCAGAGCCGTGCGGACTGTACCGACTTTTGAGATAGACATAGCCTGGTTTGAACCCGACCCGGATCTGTTTACTCGAACATGGACCTGCAAAGGCCTCCCTGTTGCCACTGGTGCATTTAAACTCGGTAGGACTCAATGTGTTGATGAGCTGTTAATGTTCTCTCATGCCTTATCGTGTAATAAAATCAGTAAGAGGAATACTTTTTATATATACCCAAAAAAGGGAGAGATATGGGCAATGTTCAAAGATTGGAACTATAATTGGTGCTCTGAATCAGGCAAGAAGAAAAAATTTGATTATGAGATGGTTGAGGTGGTATCGGATTTGACTGACGGTACCGGGTTTATAGTGATGCCTTTAGTGAAAATTAACGGGTTTGTTAGTCTCTTTATGCAATCAAAAGAGGCGGCACCGGTAGTAATACCCAAAAATGAAACACTGAGGTTCTCTCATAATGTTCCCTGGTACCGTACCACTGGTAATGAGAGAGAGCGGGTCCCGCAAGGTGCTTTTGAATTGGACTCTGTTTCTCTACCTCCTGACCTAGACAAAGCCTTTTCTTGCATTGACCTAGATCCAAAATTGAATGAAAAATCTAAAGAGAAGAGAGAAGAGAGAGAAGACCATGCCAAGTCAGACAAAATCTCATCTAAAGAAGAGAAAAAGGAAGAGAGAGAAGACCATGCCAAGTCAGACAAAATCTCATCTAAAGAAGAGAAAAAGGAAGAGAGAGAAGACCATGCCAAGTCAGACAAAATCTCATCTAAAGAAGAGAAAAAGGAAGAGAGAGAAGACCATGCCAGGTCAGAGGGAGTCTATATGGCATATGAGTACCCGGCATCAGAATTTTACAATTTTGGAAATGATAGATCGATTGAGAAATTCAAGCCGAGTCAGACATGGGCATTGTATAGTGATACTGACAAGTTACCGAAATACTATGCAGTAGTGAAACAGGTCGACCAGGAAAAGAAGACAGTTTACATTACGTGGCTAGAACCATACGGCAAAGATGCAACTGGAGAGGAGAAGAGGTGGATCGATACAGATCTCCCATTGGGTTGCGGTACATTTACATTTGGTGGTACGGCCAGGTACAACAATACTGATGTATTCTCTCATGAGGTGGTAAATTTACAAGCATCTGGTAAGAAGGGTGTGTTTGATATCGTACCAGTAAAAACTGAGACATGGGCTGTGTACAAAAACTGGAAAATCGGGTGGTCAATGAATGACATTACTAAAACGTGTCAGTATGACCTGGTACGGGTTTCTAATGTTACCCGTGCCTGGATTGAGGTGCTGTACCTGGCCAAGGTGGCAGGTCATAAAACTGTTTTTAAGTTGGATCATGAGAGAAAGGTTATGAGGATACCAAAGGGAGAGTTTGTTAGGTTTTCGCATAAGATACCGGCTCACCGGCTTAGTGACAAGGCGGGTCCTAATCTGAGTGGTTGCTGGGAACTGGACCCCGCGGCATTGCCGGAGTCTCTCTTATTTTAGATTAGATGATATATGAAAAGGTTAATTGTTAGGGCATTAATGAATCCTCTTTTGGTATTTTGTTAATTAATTTGAAGCAGGATAAGTTTAGTTGGTACTTTTTATTGAAGCAATAGTTATCTTTTTTTTTCTTTTTCTTTTTTTAATTCTGTGCTTGCCTTGGGGACAAAATTGTACTTTAGCATTTGAAACCTTCTGGCAAGTGTTTAAGTTGCTTGTTATCTTGAATTAAATATCATTTTGTTTCTAGTGCTAAGATGCAGAGGTGTCAATTCACACACAAGGCCAGGTTAATTTTTTGAAGATTTTTTTTTCAAGGAGAGACCTGATTGCATGGCTATTTTCTCCAATTATAACCCATCTTTTAAGTGCTATTTTGACCCAGTCAAAGACCATTAATAAATTAAAATAAAAGTTTTGAGATTTAAAATATGAGTGAGGGTGAGGCCGACATTTTTAAAAATACCCCAAGTTAATTACAGATTAATAAAAATGCCCACGGTTCCCGAAAATTTTTAAAAATGCCCAAACCGGCCATTTAATGGCCGGTCCCGCAAATTTTTTTTTTTTTTTATTAAAGAGGGGAACCGGCCATTTTTTTTTTTTTTTAGATAAATAGATAAAATACTGAAATCTAAGACTAAAAAATCGAATTATTTTTTTTAAATATTTGTTAGATTACTTTTTTTATAGCATATTTATACTAAAATACGCTAAATTACTTGAAATTATGTTAATTTATGCTAATTGGCACTAAATTACTTTAAATTATGTTAAATTTTTTTAAGAGACAAATAGCTAAAATACTGAAATATAACACTAAAAAATTGAATTTATTTTTAAATATTTGCTAGATTACATTTTATATATATAATTAACATATTTATACTAAAACACGCTAAATTACTTGAAATTATGTTAATTTATGCTGAATTACTCTAAATTACAATAATTATGTAGAATTATGGTAGAATAAATTACGTATGAATAGGGATGATATCTTCACTGAGAAAGCGAAAAACGACGGCAAAACTTCAAACGGCCATAAAACGGCGCTCGAGTGTCCGATTTACTAAAATGCAGTAAATTTACTAAAATGCTGAAATTACAATAATTATGTAGAATTATGCTAAAATACGGTAATTTACTGAGCTACGTAGATTGAAGAATAGAAATAAAAATCTTAATCGGAAATGATGCAATATGGGCCTGTGCATGCTTCATGAAAAGGGGCGTAACTTTTGATCCGTCCGTCGGATCGGGCTGAAATTTTGACAGGAACTCCACAGCCCAAAACCGGTTCCGAAACCATCTACGATCAGTTTCGCCCATTTTGCGGGCTCAGATTCGCGATCCGAGTCTTCCTTCATGGACTTTTGGACCTTTCTTTGTAATTTTAAAGTTTTTAGGGTCTTTGATGTATCTTTTATATATATTTTCTGTATCTTTTATATATGTTTTCTATTTTATATATATTTTCTGTTTTGGGTAAAAATAAAAATCTCGGATTTTGCATATTTTAGCACAAAATCGGCCCTATTCATAGTGTATTTTAGTATAAATATGCTATGAAAAAAGTAATCTAACAAATATTTAACAAAACAATTCGATTTTTTAGTGTTAGATTTCAGTATTTTAGCTATTTTTCTCTAAAAAAAAAAAAAATAAATAAATTCAGTACCGGCCATTAAATGGCCGGTTGGGCAATTAATTCGGTACCGGCCATTAAATGGCCGGTTTGGGCATTTTTAAAAATTTTCGGGAACCGTGGGTATTTTTATTAATCTTTAATTAACTTGGGGTATTATTAAAAATGTCGGGGGTGAGGCTATGGTTAAAATCAATATTTCTATTTTCAAAATCTAAACAGTTAATAATAATATTTCTATTTATTTTTACATTTTTTTTACAATTCATTTAAATAATAATAGTAATAACTAATAACGAACAATCAATCCCTCCATAGTCCATATATAGAATAACTGTGCATTGAATATTATTAATTAAAAACTGGGTTAGTGCTTGCCCTTGGCAGCTAATTATGCAGTGTGCCGTAATATTTTATGGAGAATAAATATTGGTATTTTAAATATGAAAGTCTAGAGAACCCCTTTTTTTATGTTTAAGAATTTAGAAAATTCTTATAATTGGAAGTTGGTAACACTTTCCATTTAGTAATTTCTTAATTTGTTGGAACTTGGAATTGACCATTCAATTCGAGATAGGAGTAGGTCCGATGGGCATCGGACCTACATTTAGGTTCAATTAGCTCTAGGACCGTACGATTAGCATCAAGATCTATGCGCACGGAAATTGCTACAGACTTGCACGGATTTTGATGCATAACACACGAATCTTGATGCAGATCGAATGGTCATCACATCCATCGAACCAAGATACTCTGATTCCATTCAATTCATACTCATAACATCACTCCCATTATAAAGGGAGCAGGAGCAGGAGCAGGAGTGATGTTTCTATGTTACAACCTTTCTAAATCAACTCCTATTACATGCTAGTTACAATAGTCACGGACGGATGGGCCCCCACCTCATATAATCATATATAGTAACTCGCTACAGGAAGGAAGGTTATGGAAAACGCATAAGAAAACAAACGCACTGTGGTACTTGAGTTGAGCCGCTTGATTTGATTGTAGATAATAAATGCGGAAGTTGAAACGATGGGAAAATTGAAAAGAATTCTTCAAAAGAGGAGGAGAGAGATTTGAAGATTTGGAGGTGAAGAACTGAAGAAGGAGAGAGAGAGAGAGAGAGAGAGATGATGAAAGGAGGTGGCGAATTGGGTCTAAAAATGAACAATTTTTATGTGGAGATGAATTCTTCCTTGATGCATACAATGGCAAGTTATAAATTCTTCCTGTATCCTTGTTATTTTTATTTTTATTTTCAGTCCCTCAAACTTTAGTGCTTCTACTGACAAATGCTCCATACATGTAATAATAATTCTGCAGAATATTCCAAACAAATTTGCAAAAATGTTTGTAGCATCCATGAGCGAAAACATTGAACTGGAAGGTCCAAGTGGATATACTTGGCATGTCAAAATTATGAGGTCTCAGTCTGACAACACATTTGCTCTGCAATCTGGTTGGAAAGAATTTGTAACTGCTAATAAAATATATGAAAATGATATTTTAGTATTTACATACAAACATAACTCCTCTTTTAAAGTGCTAATCTTTGATCGGAGTGGATGCGAAAAAGTTGCTCCTTTCTTCGCAAAATGTATGAACACAGAGCCGGAGAAAGAATCAACACAAGTAATTGCTTCACCTCACCAACATGTTGAGAAAGAGATCATATCTCTATCCTCTGGTAGTAGTGACACTGATGAAAGGGTTTCTGGTAAGAGGAAACAAAGAGGTACGTATATCTTGTTCATATTCATTGATTTTTAACTTTTTAATCCTTTATGCATCAAGGAATGTGATTGATTCATGAAAGATCAATTAACCAACTTATGATGTAATTTCTAGTTGCACATTTTGTACAAGAATCAAGCGAGGGTGACAGTGAGAGTGACGATGGAACTGTTAGAAAAAGAAAAACAAAGGAGAACAGGCGGGGCCCACCACTTGCAGCAAGACCTAGTCGTGGTACAACAACTGGTAATCCCTCTAATGGCCCCACCAGTTTCAGTTTCAGTACTGGTACCACTGCCAATGGTGATCAGAAATTTGAAAAGGTCAATCTTGGCAATACCCAAAAAGGAGGAAGCGGGATTAAGTCAGGGCCTGGTACCAGTGCTGGTACATATGTGCCGCCACTGAAATTGAATAAGAGGAAGAGAAAATTTGTTATAGAAGAGGAAGAAAAATCTGACGATTCAACTGATTCAAGTGGTGGTGAAGATGAAATTGTTTTGGAACCAAAATCGATGGAGAAATCTAAAGAAGAGAAAAAGGAAGAGAGAGAAGACCATGCCAGGTCAGAGGGAGATTATATGGCATATGAGTACCCACCACCTGCTGCAAGAGCTAGTCGTGCTACAACTGGTAATGTGGGTTGTAACGGGTCAGATGCGACTCAAACCTTCTGGACAATTTGCCAATCGTGCGGCATGCGGTACCAGTACTATAGGGCCATTTTGAAAAAGGCGCTCAGGTGTCAGAACTGTCTCAAACCATTTATTGCTTATGATATGAATGAACAGGTCAGGCCTTCTGGTACCGGTACCGGTGCCGGTAATGGTGTTACACCTAACCCAAACTTGAGGCCGAATCCCCCCTCTAATGGCCCCACCACTGCCGGTACCAGTGCTGGTACCACTCCCAATGGTGATCCAAAATTTGAAAAGGTCAATCTTGGCAATGCCCCAAAAGGAAGCAGGAATAAGTCAGGGCCTGGTACCAGTGCTGGTACCAGTGCTGCTACCACTGCTGGTACAAATGTGCCGCCAGTGAAAACGAACAAGAGAAAGAGAAAATTTGTAGTAGAAGAGGATGAAGAATCTGATGATTCAACTGATTCAAGTGATGGCGAAGATGAAATTGCTTTGGAACCGCGGGTACAACCAAACGGGTCCAATGACCCGCCTCGTCGGTCGTCTCGTCAGAAACAGAATGTTAGTTACAATGAAAAGGCCGAAGCTGACGATGACTTGGATGATGACATGGATGATGATTATGATGATGTTGATGATGAAAAGGAAGAGGAAGCTGAAGAGGATTTGAATTCAGAACCGAAAGAGTATACATACCCGGATCCAGAGTTCTTTCAGTTTGATAATCTGAGGGACCCGACCCAGTTCGCAGTGGACCAGGTCTGGGCAGTGTATGATGACAGAGACGGGATGCCTCGTTCCTACGCCCGTATCAGAGCCGTGCGCACTGTACCGACTTTTGAGATAGACATAGCCTGGTTTGAACCCGACCCGGATCTGTTTACTCAAACATGGACCTGCAAAGGCCTCCCTGTTGCCACTGGTGCGTTTAAACTCGGTAAGACTCAATGTGTTGATGAGCTGTTAATGTTCTCTCATGCCTTATCGTGTAATAAAGTCGGTAAGAGGAATGCTTTTTATATATACCCAAAAAAGGGAGAGATATGGGCAATGTTCAAAGATTGGAACTTTAATTGGTGCTCTGAATCAGGCAAGAAGAAAAAATTTGATTATGAGATGGTTGAGGTGGTATCGGATTTGACTGACGGTACCGGGTTTATAGTGATGCCTTTAGTGAAAATTAACGGGTTTGTTAGTCTCTTTATGCAATCAAAAGAGGCGGCACCGGTAGTAATACCCAAAAATGAAATACTGAGGTTCTCTCATAATGTTCCCTGGTACCGTACCACTGGTAATGAGAGAGAGCGGGTCCCGCAAGGTGCTTTTGAATTGGACTCTGTTTCTCTACCTCCTGACCTAGACAAAGCCTTTTCTTGCATTGACCTAGATCCAAAATTGAATGAAAAATCTAAAGAGAAGAGAGAAGAGAGAGAAGAGAGAGAAGACCATGCCAAGTCAGACAAAATCTCATCTAAAGAAGAGAAAAAGGAAGAGAGAGAAGACCATGCCAGGTCAGAGGGAGTCTATATGGCATATGAGTACCCGGCATCAGAATTTTACAATTTTGGAAATGATAGATCGATTGAGAAATTCAAGCCGAGTCAGACATGGGCATTGTATAGTGATACTGACAAGTTACCGAAATACTATGCAGTGGTGAAACAGGTCGACCTGGAAAAGAAGACAGTTTACATTACGTGGCTAGAACCATACGGCAAAGATGCAACTGGAGAGGAGAAGAGGTGGATCGATACAGATCTCCCATTGGGTTGCGGTACATTTACATTTGGTGGTACCGCCAGGTACAATAATACTGATGTATTCTCTCATGAGGTGGTAAATTTACAAGCATCTGGTAAGAAGGGTGTGTTTGATATCGTACCAGTAAAAACTGAGACATGGGCTGTGTACAAAAACTGGAAAATCGGGTGGTCAATGAATGACATTACTAAAACGTGTCAGTATGACCTGGTACGGGTTTCTAATGTTACCCGTGCCTGGATTGAGGTACTGTACCTGGCCAAGGTGGCAGGTCATAAAACTGTTTTTAAGTTGGATCATGAGAGAAAGGTTATGAAGATACCAAAGGGAGAGTTTGTTAGGTTTTCGCATAAGATACCGGCTCACCGGCTTAGTGACAAGGCGGGTCCTAATCTGAGTGGTTGCTGGGAACTGGACCCCGCGGCATTGCCGGAGTCTCTCTTATTTTAGATTAGATGATATATGAAAAGGTTAATTGTTAGTGCATTAATGAATCCTCTTTTGGTATTTTGTTAATTAATTCTATTCAGGATAAGTTTAGTTGGTACTTTTTATTGAAGCAATAGCTATTTTTTGTTTTTGTTGATTCTGTGCTTGCCTTGGTGACAAAATTGTACTTCAGCATTTGAAACCTTCTGGCAAGTGTTAAGTTGCTTTTTATCTTGAATTAAATATCTTTTTTGTTTCTTGTGCTAAGATGCATAGGTCAATTCATATAGAAGGTCATTTTAATTATTTGATGATTTTTTAAATAGGAGAGACCTGCACTGCTATTTTCTACAATCATATTTCATCTTTTAAGTACTATTTTATGGACTAAAATAAAAGTTTTGAGATTTAAAATATGAGTGAGGGTGTGATACTATGCATAGCGCATATTGGTCTGTACTATAAATCAATATTTGTATTTTCAAAATTCAAACGGTTGATCTGAATCGTTCAACAAGATCTCTTGTAAGAAAATGTACTTGGAGACCAGATTTTATATTTTTTTTCTATTTTGGTAGAAAATAAGAGATAATATCCCTTATTATCTCTTATTCCTTTGCCTACTAATAATTAATTGCTAGTAATTGTTTCTTTTTTCTATTTTGGTAGAGTCCATGAATGAATTTTAGCCCGGCCCAATAGGAGGAGAATTTTTCACATGGAACTAGTGATATCATCATATAATATAAAGGAGATTGCCTTGATTTTGACAAGGATGTAAATTGAAATTTGAATGCATATTTGATATTTGCTATCCCATTTGAATGCACCATTTTGCTACCTTTGGCCTACTTTCAAAATTTATGGTGATTATTAATTGTTGGCATGGGAAGAGGTCACTATTATTTTAATTAAAATGGAGAAAATCTAATGCTAGGTTGGCATTCATGATGCATCATAAATTTGGCAAAATACATGAGCATTCACATGTCCCAACTACACATCATTTTCTTTTTTTTGTATGTTTGTCTATCACTGTACATTTTTTTTCTTCCTTTATTTCTTTGTCATTACTTTTTAATTTTTGTTTTACACTTACACCCCTTGAAATTATTTATTTATTTGTGGTTATATATCTATTTACATTAAGGTTTTGAGCAATGTTGTAAAAATGGTCGTTTAGGCCGATTAATCAGTCGATTAGTCGTTGGCGGCAACCAAACCGTTACGGATTTTCTCGACTAATCGGCCGATTATTTCTAATTATGACTAATTAGTTCTGATTATTCTCGATTAATCACTTGATGATACTTTAACCGTCTGCGCATACTATTATTTACAACACTGGTTTTGACTATTTGTGAAGATGGACATGTGAAAAGAATGTTTTGAAATAAGTTAAGAAATGCTCACCTTCTGATTTGAAATTCATATATAATAAAATAACATGCAACATTTAAAAAAGTTGGGTATGTTTGACCATGTGAACCGGGTTTTGAGGTATTAAATTTGGAAATAAAACATCACAAATCATAAATAAATTACAAAGTAGAAAGTTGATAAAACCCCTCTGCTCATTTCCATGTGACATATACTGATACATTATACATAGCCTACACACCTATGTACATTTTTCAAAATGATAGCTGTAAACCTTACTTAGTCTTTTCTACCTCTTTTCATGTAACATGAAAAGAGACACCATATCATCTCTCTCCTGACACCTCTCATAAAAATATAATTTAAAAATATGAATCTTTTGCATTTCAAATCTTTAAAAGGACAACTTTTAGGTATCCAAGAAAAAGGTTGTTCTTTTACTTATTTGACTTGCTAAATGTTGTATTAAATATTAATCAAACAATTAATGAATTCATAAAATAAAATAAGATGCACCTTAAATTAATGCTGTACAAGGAATGTCTAATGGATCTTTTATATTATAAAGATGTACTTTATTTAACATTAGTTTGTTTTATACTGAACCCATGAAGCAAATATTCAGAATTTATAAGGGGGTGACATTAAATTTAATTATATACCAATAAATTATCATTGGGTCAAAGTCATATTAGGTTAGTTTGTGCCTTTGTGCTTGTGGTGTTGTGATGTTGTCTTTTGGCTAAATAGCACGCATTTACAATTACTGGATAGAGAGAGAAAGAGAGACCCTTGGTAGCATCTACCAAGTTTCTCAAAAAAAGAGAGAGAAAGAGAGAGGCATTGTTTTTTTTTTTCTAAAATGGAGACAAGAAAACAGCACCAAGAGAGAGGCATTTGTTCCTCTGCAATTTCTCTCCACCAGCCAATAGTAACATAACTCGTGATTAATTCGTGTTTTGTTTTTTTTTATATATTTTTGAACTGAATACCGAATAAAACACAAAAAAATATTATGTGTTTTATTCACGAATAAAACGCGAATCACGAATTATTCACGAATAAAATGTGAATTTTTTATTATTTGGTTTTTTTTGCTTCCTTGTGGTACCAAATCATTCCCGAATTATACCCAAATTATTTCCGAATCACGAATTTTTAACCCGCCGAACTGAACCAGAACTATTCATTTGTCACTATGCTAGCAGGGAACAATTCTGCAAACTTTTATTGAACTATGATTATTTTCTGACTTTAATTATCTTAAAACAATATTTACTAAAAATTTGAATTTTAAAATAAGAGTTTTATAAATAAATTATGTTTGGAGAAATTTCGAAACAAATATATATATTTTTTTAAACCGTTAAATTATGAATATTAGAGAACAACATGTACAATAAACTGCGTAAACATTCTTGTAAAATAATATAAAAAGGGTTATAACACGTGTAATTAGCTAACTAAATTATATTGATCTTTATAATGACCCCTTTATTCTTTTCAAAATGTAAAAAAAGTTATTATGGACTTGAAAAGTATTGGTGGTGATGCGAAATAGGAGACAAAAGTGTCTATTTATCAATCTCCATTAAATCATGTTGTAGTGGAAACTTTCAAAGAGTGCACCCCTAATCTCTTGACCTCACTTTCTAACATCTCTTAATTTTTGTTTTCTAATTATTCTTTGAGTAAGGTTAAAATGTACCATTAGTTTTGTGCTCCAATCATGTTTCACGTTATTTTTTCTATTTTCAAAGTTCGAATAGTCGATTCAAACCGCTCAAAATGATTTTCATATTAAAATGTGTTTGGAGACCAAATTTAAAATTTTTGAAAATTTTTTACTATTTTTTTAAATAGATACAAAAGTATTATTTCCAGAAAATTTTGGACCATCTAAAACAGTGATTTTGTACCTATCTAAAAAAATAATAAAAGAATTTCAAAAAATATAAAATTTGATTTCCAAGCATATATTAATATGAAGATCATGTTGAGCAGTTCGAATCGACTGTTCAAACTTTGAAAACAGAGAAAATGACATGAAGCATGATTGAATCACAAAACCAACTGTGCATTCTAACCCTACTCTTATTCTTTATAAGTTTTCTTGAGCTCATAGTAGGATTTTGTCCTTTATGAATTGTAACGAAATTTCTTCATTCGAGGAAGGATTATTTGACAATGATTATTTATCTTAACAGTATATTTATTAAGAATAAAAGAAAATATAAAGTAAATTAAAAGTATGTTACTATCCACATAAATAGTCTAACAATCAAATTTCATGCTATTTAAGTATTGCTAGATGAAGCATTAAGAATGATTAATTTTGAATCGTTAAAATTTTAAGTCACTTGATATACGTTGAACCATTCACAAAATCTCATCAATTTTTATGAATATGATGTATAATATGTGGATCATGTTTATGATACAACGGTTTCTCTCATACTAAATTGAATTACTATCACAGTATAATTATCAGTAGGGTCATAGCGTTTGGTTGAATATCCAGTAGCGCAAAACTACCGTGTGTCAGATTATAACTGAATGTCTCTAAGTTAAAATTCAAGTTAGCAACTGACGCCAGCGTCTGTAGTCCCACCCAACCGAAATAACCATTAGGAAAAAATAACTATAAATTCTTAACATGCCTCTTTAATTATATCATTTTAAAAAATTATTATATTTTGGGCACAACAAAAATATTTTAAATAAAAATAGAGGAATAAGTATACATATAGATCACTATAAATACAAGAAAAACTAATCATATTGACATAAATAAAAAGATTTGACCCAACCAACACTTCATAAAGAAAATATTATGCATGTACCTTTAAAGTTAGCTACTGTTATATTTTATTGCTTTAGCTGCCTATGTTTTAGGTCACATTAAAATTTTACTCTAGTATAGTCTACATGTTTCACTTTAAATTATACAGTAAAATAAAAAAAATGATTATTTCTTTTAATTGTAAAAATTAATCTTTAGTAAATCAAACAATGAAAATTGAAGGATTAAAAATCTCATAATGGTTGTTGAAAGTTTATATACTGTATTTCATACAATATATTTCATGCATAATATTCTATGACATTTTAGACATCCGAACAAAATAAAATTAAAGAAATTGAAAGAAAATTAAATTAAATTAAGGTTGTAAAATTTTAGAGAGCCGAAGGAGAGAAGCATTTCAGAGGTTCAGAGAAAATAAGGAAGTGAGTACAAGAAAATGAGAGGAAACAAGGAAGGAAGTACAACAACATCAAAGAAAGAAAATAAAAAAAAATGAGAAGCACAAGAAAACAAAGAGAGACGGGAAAAGCGATTCCCCAAGTCTACTTAAAGCACAAAAAATTAAAATTAATTAATTAAAGAAAGGAGAGAGAGAGAGAGAGAGATTGAGAGAAGTGGTCGAGTGGTTGCTAATATTTCTTTCTTTCACATGTCCCCATAAAAATGGAATCTTACATAGCCACCCTTCTTTCTTTCTTTCTCCTCTCCACATTTTTTCCCTTTTATTTAGAGATGTAAAAAAATTCACGGCGTGATAGGATACATTTAGAGTTGAAAAAACTTGCCGTGACGTGATTAACACATCGTGACTTTGATCTTGTGTCGTGTCGTGACAAAGTTATTTTTTCACGTGCCGTGACCAAAATGTCAAGAGGTGGTCACGTCACGTGAGTTACGCCGTGCCTAAACGTGCCGTGACCATACATGACTCGCGTGACAATTTAATCATAATTTAGATTAGTTTATTCAAGATTCACTATTAAATCAATATCTAATGATTCTAATTACACGTGACTCGCGTGACTACGTGTCGTGCCGTGCCATGCCAAAGTTTTAAAAGATGGACACGGCACGCGAATGGTCACGGCACGTAACTGACACGCGTGCCGTGCCGTTCCGTGCAGTAACCGTGCCGTTCCGTGACGGAGCCGGCTCCACCGTGCCATTTTTCCCACTCTAGATACATTATAGCACGACATTGTATTGGTCATGTGTCGTGATTCTCTTTTTGAAATTTGACAGTACAATACGTCACGCGAAAAATCCGTTCATGGCACAACACGTGTGCACGTGAGTTACGTGAAATTTTGACCATAATTTTGATCATTAGATTTTGATGGAATGGTGAATCTTGAATATACTGATTTAAATTATAAAAAATAGTTAAATGTAACCAAACGTGATCAGTCCGTATAGTTACAGCGTAACTAACGTATCGTGATCATCTTTCTGAATTTGATCACAGCACAACACGACACGTAAAAATCTAACTTAATCACAGTATAACATGCGAACCAAGTCACATCATTACTAATCGCAACACGTCACAACACGTGACGTATTTAAATCCCATTGGTGCTTATATTATATTTAGTACTTTCCAAATGCTTAATGTCGCAACTACAAAAGCTAACTCTCCATAATATTCCTCTAATAAATAAAATACTAGTTGGTGATATCATTCTTTTACATGCAACAACTGAACACCTCAGCACACTACAGGATATGTGGAATGCAACAACTCAACAAGTAGCTCTTTCCTGTTTTTTCAAGATTTTATTTTTTGTGGGTTTTTATTGTTTGTGAGAACTATTAAATTAGCTAATTAATATGATTTTTTTTAATTTAATTTATAACCAATAGTACATGTACTGGTTTGATAATTATTTTATTTTTGGGTTTATTTGACTTTTTATATTTGTTTAATTTTCCATTGTCAAAACGGTACCATAAACTAAAAAAAAATAAAGTATTATAATTTTTAAACTGAACTAAATTATTTTATCTAAAAGAAATTTGGTTTGATCAAAATAAGTTGACTTGTTGGTCATGTCATAAATTACTTTTTATAAATATTTAAAAATATGAGACTTATTTTCAAATTCATGTTAATTTTTTTTTAAACTATACACAAATCTCTATCTCAGAGATGAAGAGATGAAGACCTGATTTCCATTTTTTTTCGAAAAAAAAAAACAATAACTCGTGCAAATAAAATTCATAAAAGAAAATAAATATGAGGAAATTATAAAAGAGAAAAGAAAGAAAGAAAGAAAGGAAAAGAACAAATTAAAGCTGAGGAGGAAAAGAAGAGAATAGTTGAGATATACATAGCATAGCATATATATCCAAATGATAGATATACATATTCTAGGGTTTGGATGTGTGTGTGTGTGTGTGTGTTTATGTGTGATTGGATAGATATGAAATGCTTGTACGAGTCAGTCTTTAATTGCTTCTCATCAGATCATATATATATATAGAGTAAAGCTAATATGCACTTAAGTGTACCGTACTCCTAAATTTAGGCCGTTAGATTTCTTCAAAAGTCGTGCTACCACGACTTTTAAAGAATCTACACGACTTTTGAAGAAATCTAACGGCCTAAATTTAGGAGTACGGTACACTTAAGTGTATATTAGCTTTACTCTATATATATATATATATATATATAGAGAGAGAGAGAGAGAGAGATAGAGATAGTAGGGCTATTGTACTTTGCGAAGTAAAACGACGTTTTACTTCACGCTCATACTTCCATTTTCAAAATTCAAATCGTCGATCCGAACCGTTCAAGTTGTTCTCCATATTGAAATATGCTTGGAGACCAAATTTTACATTTTTTTTGAATTTTTTTACTATTTATTAAGCCACTTTGAAAATTGCTGATCCGGGTGAACAGTAAAAACAGTGCAACAAAATTATGGACCATGTGATCAGCAATTTTCAAAGTGGCTTAATAAATAGTAAAAAAATTCCAAAAAATGTAAAATTTGGTCTCCAAGCACATTTCAATATGGAGAACAACTTGAACGGTCGGATCGACGTTTTGGATTTTGAAAATGAGAATATGAGCGTGACGTAAAATATTGGCTTTACTTCGCGAAGTACAATAGCAAAATTATATATATATATATATATATATATATAGAGAGAGAGAGATAGAGCTGGGCTTAGCTAAGCCATGGAGTAAAACGACTTGGTGCTCCACGCCTCATTATTTCCATTTTGAAAATCCAAACTACCGATCCGAACCGCTCAAGTTATTCTCCATATTGAAATGTGCTTGGAGACCAAATTTTACATTTTTTGGAATTTTTTTACTATTTATTAAGCCACTTTGAAAATCGCTGATTCATTGGTCCAGAATTTTTTACTGTTTTGCTACTGTTCATCCGGATCAGCGATTTTCAAAGTGTCTTAATAAATAGTAAAAAAATTTCAAAAAATGTAAAATTTGGTCTCCAAGCACATTTCAATATGGAGAACAACTTGAGCGGTTCGGATCGGTAGTTTGGATTTTCAAAATAGATATATGACGTGGAGTACAAAGCGTTTTATTCCATGGCCTAGCTAAGTCCATCTCTCTCTCTCTCTATATATATATATATATATATAAATCCAACAGTGCTTGCCTCTTTGCTTCAACTAATATTACAATAATACACTCTTTATTCCTTTTTCTATTAACAAATCACCCAACTAAGCCTCTAATCAAAAGTAAAAAAAAACCATTTTTTTTTATACTATATTACTTTATCCATTCCACAATAGGTGTACTATGAAACGTGACATTTTACCTAGCTACCTTATTTTGTTTTTTATAAAGCTTTTGATTTAGACCATCCTATAAAAAAAAAAATACACATGGTTTGCTATGTCAAAAAGTATAATGAAATTAATGAAAGAATGTAGAGGAGGGTTCAAATGGAAATTTTTTTAGAAACCATAAATAAATAAAAAATTACCAAACTAACTTGATTGCTTTGGTTTTTACAAAAATCATAAGAACCGAGATGTCATTTCAGTCCGAAGTTTTTTTTTCCGGACCGAATTGTCATTTCAGTCCGAGTCATTTTCACAGATTTCGAAAAAGAATGATGTACCTATTGAGGTAAAACTTGTGAAAATACCTCGGACCGAAATGACAATTCGGTTTTCGAAAAAAAAAACTTCGGACTGAAATGGCATCTCGGTTCTTATGATTTTTGTAAAAACCAAAGCAATCAAGTTGATTTGGTAAAATCTTTTTTTTTTTCATTTATGGTTTCTAAAAAAAATTAGTTCAAATGCCTCTATTTTTTTGTGCCTCCATTATGTCTCTATTTTTAAAAAATCTAATAACTCAAAATTTAAAATATAAACGTCAAAATAAAACCCTTAGATGTGATCTATATGATTTTCAATGTATGCTCGTAAAAAAATTATCACACATTTTGGTTTTATTTTTATATAAATCAATAAGTTTAAAAATAAACGTTTAAAAATTATTCACATCGGTATATTTTTAAAAGCTCTTGATGACAAACACAACAAAGTTGAAATATCATAATATTTTACGCGTAAATAGATAAAATAATGTAGATCATATTTAACGGTTTTATTTTGACTTTTAAACTTTAAATTTTGAATTATTAAATTTAAAAAAAATAAAAACATGATGAAGACACAAAAAATAAAAACATTTGAACTCTGATCAAGAATCTAATAAGCGGCTGAGAGGATTGATTATATGTTAAATTTTAACAGCATGATAACATGGTAACATGGTAAGAGACCTACATCATTAAATTTTTAATCCTACAAGTTATAGCCCCCACCAACTAAAACCCAATTTTTTTTTTTAAAATTCAATTTCACTGTTGAGCTGTATGGGTTTAATTAGTTGTATTTGGTGGATAGTTTGCATTGAATTTGAATTACTGCTGCCTTTGATAATGATTTGTGTGCGTTGGAACTAGGAAAACCTCAAAAAATAAATGGCATGAAAAAGAAATAGAGTATTATTGATACTTCAACGGTTGATTGACAAACATAAAAAAGCTCAACATTTTTTAATCTAAAGAGGATATTTTGTTTCCCTTAAAATAAGAAAATGTAAACTTTACGTATGCAATTTTTCATCATTTTATTTTTATTTATATATATAGGGCTAGGTTTAGCTAAGTCATGGAGTAAAACAACTGTACTCCACGTCATATTTTCATTTTGAAAATTCAAACTACCGATCCGAACCGCTCAACATGATCTCCATATTGAAATGTGCTTGGAAACCAAATTTTACATTTTTTGGAATTTTTTTGCCACTTTGAAAATCGCTGATCCGGATGAACAGTAGCAAAACAGTAAAAAATTCTGAACCAATGGATCAGCGATTTTCAAAGTGGCTTAATAAATAGTAAAAAAATTCCAAAAAATGTAAAATTTGGTCTCCAAGCACATTTCAATATGGAGATCATGTTGAGCGGTTCGGATCGGTAGTTTGAATTTTCAAAATAGAAATAATGAGACATGAAGTACAAAGTTGTTTTACTCCAGCTTAGCTAAGCCCAACCCTATATATATATATATTACCCGGCAGAGTGCCAGATGGCAAACAAGGAAACAGCTGTCAATTTCGCCGTTATTTTCAAAAGGAGGCATTTATGTCGTTTATAAGAACAATGTAACTTTCTTGACAAATATTTATAATTTCCCAACTATGCTCTACAAATATGAAAACAAAAATAAATTAAATATTGAATGTCTGTGTAATAAGTTGCTTCAAATTGATTTCTGGCTTATAGAATCACGGTTTATTGTTATAAAATTATAGTTAATTACTATCATCATAAATATTCATTTAAAATATATATGTCATAATTCTAATACATGTGCTAATATTAATTGTCTGACATTTTTAGCATTAAATTCTTATTGCAAAGGTTAAGAGAAAAAATAACTCCTACAAATAAATTATGAGAAATAATAAATGTATATATATTTTTTTTTACCTATTTAACTTGTATCCTCGTTTATCACTGATCACATAATAAGTACCGGATCAAATTCAATCTGATGTCTGATGTCGTATAAATATAAATAGACGTGAAATAAATAATATCAGATTAGATATTAAACCGAATTTGATCCAATACCTACCAAATCTCTTTACTCCCATCACCACAACATATATATATATATATCTCATAATTTTATTTTTCATTATCTGTACTTTGTTTAACTGGTGCAGAATACCAGAAGCTGAAGCAAGAAACAGCTGTCAAATTCGCTGTTATTTTCAAAAGGAGACATTAACCTTTTCTTTGCATTTGTCACAAATTGAAATCGTTGATTTTTCTTTGAAAAATTATCTTGGTTATAAGAATTATGTTGTTTTCCCAATGAAACCAAAAAAAAATATATTAAAAAATTCAATGTCAGGTTTAATAAGTTGCCACAAATTGCCTTCTGCCTAATAAAATCATTTTATTGTTATAAAATTATAGTTAATTACTATTAGCTTAAATATTTCTTTTTTTTTGGTTTACAAATATTAATTGAAAAGATATACATAGGGGGTAAGGAATTTTATATTCATTGCAGATATTAAAATTCTGACATTTCTAGCATTAATTTTCTTATTGCAAAGGTTGGAACCAGTATTGTAAAAAACGGCCGTTTAGGCCGATTAATCGGCTGATTAGTCGTTGGCAGCGATCAAACTATTACGAATTTTTTTGACTAATTGGCCAATTATTTTCAATTATGACCAATTATTTTCAATTATTCCTGATTTGTACTTGAAACAATGTGAAAAGCAAGAGAAAAAATTGACTCCTATAAATGATTTTTTTCATTTACAAACAAAGTAAACGTGCTTTAATTATTGATTTAATAAATATAATATTAATATTTGTACAAATATTGAGACTACCAGTCAAGTCAAATCAATGAATGTCTCATTGGGCATGTCTTGAAATTTCTTACAAGAGAGAAAAAAGCTCTCCATTTGTGTGGTAAAATGGAGAAAGCCTCATGAAATGAATAAATAAATTGAACCAAAATAGAGACCGTTCAAAGTTGAAAACCCCAAAAAATTAGATGATAAGGGTCTCAAATTTGGGCCCACATGAAAGCACCCAACAAGCTCCAATTTATAATCAATGTTTTGGAGAGATGCTTTGAATGACACCACATTATCCCAACTCCACCTTCTCTGTGTGTGTGTGTGTTTT
The DNA here is from genome assembly GCA_025461125.1 of Carex kokanica. Classification (NCBI taxonomy): domain Eukaryota; kingdom Viridiplantae; phylum Streptophyta; class Magnoliopsida; order Poales; family Cyperaceae; genus Carex; species Carex kokanica. The sequence continues at coordinate 283,985 of JAJGRX010000675.1, read as the reverse complement.
TTTCCTTAGCCCCTTTTTATGACCTAATTTAATTCCCTTCTTCTCTCTTGGGTTTTGGGTTTTGGATTTGGATCCAATATCCAGTTAGTAATTACTATTTGTCACCATGGTGCACCCACTAATACCAAACTCACCTACATCTCTCTTTCCATTTATGTAATTATGGGTCTTTATGAGTTACATCACTAGCAAAATAAAGTCTTGATGAATAATATATGAGCATTTTATTTTATTTGAGAATACAGATGGCATTTTCTACCTCATCTATGTTGAAATATTTTAACATATTTTCATTGACTTGGATATTAGTATAATAATCATAAACCTTATTATACTTTTTTTTTTTAAATAATCCTACCTTATCACGCTCAAAAGATTTAACCTACTTGTAATTATCATCAAATTTACTTGTTATTTTTATACAATGCTTGATTTATATGATAAATAGAGAATTATTTATACATGCTAATGTGCATTGATTTGATATTTTATTGTGATAATAACATTACCGTTAATTAAAAAAAGTAGTTATAAAATTGATTTATCAAATGAGTTTGTATGACCTTATAATGGGTCGGTTTAAAACTTCTAATTAAAATGTTGCAACGGTTAAGTAATTAAGTAGAATACCATTAAATTAATAATTTTGAGTTATGGAAACATTTTGTTCCACCGATATATATATATATATATATATATATATATATATATATATAGAGTCCGACTAGGCTACTCCATGGAGTAAAACGACTTGGTACTCCACGCCATATCTTCATTTTCAAAGTTCAAATAGTCGATTCGAACCTTCCAACATGTTCTCCATATTGAAATGTGCTTGGAGACCAAATTTTACATTTTTTGGAATTTTTTTACTATTTATTAAGCCACTTTGAAAATCTGAAAATCCTTATAAACAGTAAAAAACAGTAAAAATTTCTGGACCGCCGGATCAGTGATTTTCAAAGTGGCTTAATAAATAGTAAAAAAATTCCAAAAAATGTAAAATTTGGTCTCCAAGCACATATCAATATGGAGAACAACTTGAGCGGTTCGGATCGGTCGTTTGGATTTTCAAAATGGAAATAATGAGGCGTGGAGCACCAAGTCGTTTTACACCATGGCTTAGCTAAGCCCAGCACTATATATATATATATATATATATAGAGAGAGAGAGAGAGAGAGATAGACTAATGTGCTTTTGGTAGCACTTCGGCCGAAGTGCTACCGATTCAAAATTGAATTTTCAAAGTCTAAATGGCCGATCCGAACCGTTCAAGTTGTTCTCCATATTGAAATCTGCTTGGAGACCAAATTTTACATTTTTTTGAATTTTTTTACTATTTATTAAGCCACTTTGAAAATTGTTGATCCGGGTGAACAGTAAAAACAGTGCTTTCAAATTCTGGACCACCGGATCAGCAATTTTCAAAGTGGCTTCATAAATAGTAAAAAAATTCCAAAAAATGTAAAATTTGGTCTCCAAGCAGATTTCAATATGGAGAACAACTTGAACGGTTCAGATCGGCCATTTGGACTTTGAAAATTCAATTTTGAATCGGTAGCACTTCGGCCGAAGTGCTACCGAAAGCACATTAGTCTATCTCTATATATATATATATATTTTTTTTTAATCGGACGGTTAGAATATCATAAAGTGAGCAACATAACACAACTCATAAATTACTTCATACACACTCCTCTCTCCCTTTTAACACTCTTTTGTCCTTTACCTTGGAATTTGGTGAATACCTATTGTAGTGCTTACCATTTAATGCAGATTGTACGGTATATATATATATATATAGAAGAAACAATCCGAAATTTTTATTCATATCCTCAAGGAAAAAAGAATTCAAAGTTGTCCTCATATTTTTCTTTTAAAAAAAATTGTTCATTAATTAATTTTTTTAATAATTAATATCAACTTCACAATATATAACTCTTACTTATTGACAGTACAAAACACAAACACTATATTAGTTCAAGTGAAAAATAAAATAAATGATGCTCCTTATTTTTTGTAATATTAAAACTCGATTTTAGAATGTTTATTATTGTAAAATAAAGTTTTCTAATGAATAATTAACGGACCGAAGAATCAGAAACAACTTCAACTGAAATTTTGAGATTGAAAATGACGTTTTTTTTTTTTGCAATTCTAATTCTTCTGACGTCCGAAGGCTTATGCCTGGGACACCAGGCCCTCCGTCTCTTCGCGAGCTTTATGAATTGTCATCAGTGCTCAAATCGGAGTTTCCTATCAAAATTTATAGTTGTTTAAAGTTTATAACAATATATTTATTAAGCCACTTTGAAAATCGCTGATCCATTGGTCCAGAATTTTTTACTGTTTTACTACTATTCACTCGGATCAGTGTTTTTCAAAGTGGCTTAATAAATAGTAAAAAAATTCCAAAAAAAATGTAAAATTTGGTCTCCAAGCACATTTTAGTATGGACATCATGTTGAGCGGTTCGGATCGGTTGTTTGGATTTTCAAAACGGAGATATTGCGTGGAGTACAGACTTGTTTTACTCCATGGCTCACCCTAGCCCATCTATATATATATAGTAGGGCTATTGTACTTCGCGAAGTAAAACGACGTTTTACTTCCCGCTCATACTCTCATTTTCAAAATCCAAATCGTCGATCCGAACCGTTCAAGTTGTTCTCCATATTGAAATGTGCTTGGAGACCAAATTTTACATTTTTTGGAATTTTTTACTATTTATTAAGCCACTTTGAAATTGCTGATCCGGGTGAACAGTAAAAACAGTGCAACAAAATTTTGAATCATGTGATCAGCAATTTTCAAAGTGGCTTAATAAATAGTAAAAAAATTCCAAAAAAATGTAAAATTTGGTCTCTAAGCACATTTTAATATGGAGAACAACTTGAACGGTCGGATCGACGTTTTGGATTTTGAAAATGAGAATATGAGCGTGAAGTAAAATATTAGCTTTACTTCGCGAAGTACAATAGCAAAATTCATATATATATATATATATATATATAGAGCTGGGCTATGGTGAGTTGTGAAGTAAGATGTCATTTTTACTTCACGCTCATATTTTTATTTTGAAAATCCAAACGACCGTTCGAACCGCTCAACATGTTCTCCATATTGAAATGTGCTTGGAGACCAAATTTTATATTTTTTATAATTTTTTTACTATTTATTAAGCCACTTTGAAAATCTCTAATCGAATGGTCCAGAATTTTTTATTGTTTTTTACTGTTCACCCGGATTTGAGATTTTCAAAGTGGCTTAATAAATAGTAAAAAAATTCCAAAAAATATAAAATTTGGTCTCTAAGCACATTTCAATATGGAGAACATGTTGAGCGGTTCGGATCGATCGTTTGGATTTTCAAAATGGAGTATGAGTGTGAAGTAAAACGACGTTTTACTTCACAACTCACCATAGTCAATCTCTCTCTCTCTCTCTATATATATATATAGAGCTGGACTTAGCTAAGCCATGGAGTAAAACGCTTTGTACTCCACACCATATTTCTATTTTGAAAATCCAAACTACCGATCCGAACCGCTCAAGTTGTTCTACATATTGAAATGTGCTTGGAGACCAAATTTTACATTTTTTGGAATTTTTTACTATTTATTAAGCCACTTTGAAAATCGCTGATCTGGATGAACAGTAGCAAAACAGTAAAAAATTCTGGACCAATGAATTAGTGATTTTCAAAGTGGCTTAATAAATAGTAAAAAAATTCCAAAAAATATAAAATTTGGTCTCCAAGCACATTTCAATATGGAGATCATGTTGAGCGGTTCGGTTCGGATCGGTAGTTTGGATTTTCAAAATGAAAATAATGAGGCGTGGAGCACCAAGTCATTTTACTCCATGGCTTAGCTAAGCCCAGCTCTCTCTCTCTCTATATATATATATAATGAGTGGCTAAGCTACAAACGTTTGCACCAAGGCTTTGGTGCAAACGAATGGTTTTCAGATTTTCAAAGTTCAAACGGTCGATCCAAACCGTGAGATATTTAATCTATATTAAAATCTTCTTGGAGACCAAATTTTATATTTTTTGAATTTTTTTGCTATTTATTAAGCCACTTTGAAAATTGCTGATCACATGGTTCAGAATTCGATTGCACTGTTTTTACAGTTCACCTGGATCAACAATTTTCAAAGTGGCTTAATAAATAGTACAAAAATTCCAAAAAATGTAAAATTTGGTCTCCAAGCACATTTTAATATAGATTAAATATCTAACGGTTTGGATCGACCGTTTGAACTTTAAAAGTCGGAGAACCGAATCGTTTGCACCAAGGGCTTGATGCAAACGTTTTGAGCTTAGCCACTCTCTCTCTCTCTCTCTCTCTATATATATATATATATATATGAGGAGGGATCAAATTACATCTTTTTTGGTGACACACTTTGACACCTACCATTTTCAAAATCCAAACAGTCGATCCGAACCGTTCAACATGATGGATATATTAAAATGTGCTTGGAGATCAAATTTTACATTTTTTTGAATTTTTTTACTATTTATTAAGATGGTTACAAAATTGTTATTTTCAGACCATTACCATCTTAATAAATAGTAAAAAAAATTCAAAAAAAATGTAAAATTTGATCTCCAAGCACATTTTAATATGGTGATCACGTTGAACAGTTCGGATCGACTGTTTGGATTTTGAAATCGCAAAATTGACCTATAAAAAACGGTGTCATGATGTGTCACCGAAAAAGGTGTAATTGGATCCCTCCTCTCTCTCTCTCTCTCTCTCTCTCTCTATATATATATAGAGTCCGACTAGGCTACTCCATGAAGTAAAATGACTTGGTACTTCACGCCATATCTTCATTTTCAAAGTTCAAATAGTCGATTCGAACCTTCCAACATGTTCTCCATATTGAAATGTGCTTGGAGACCAAATTTTACATTTTTTGGAATTTTTTTACTATTTATTAAGCCACTTTGAAAATCTGAAAATCCTTATGAACAGTAAAAAACAGTAAAAATTTCTGGACCGCCGGATCAGTGATTTTCAAAGTGGCTTAATAAATAGTAAAAAAATTCCAAAAAATGTAAAATTTGGTCTCCAAGCACATATCAATATGGAGAACAACTTGAGCGGTTCGGATCGGTCGTTTGGATTTTCAAAATGGAAATAATGAGGCGTGGAGCACCAAGTCGTTTTACACCATGGCTTAGCTAAGCCCAGCACTATATATATATATATATACATAGATAGACTAATGTGCTTTCGGTAGCACTTCGGCCAAAGTGCTACCGATTCAAAATCAGATTTTCAAAGTCCAAATGGCCGATCCGAACCATTCAAGTTGTTCTCCATATTGAAATCTGCTTGGAGACCAAATTTTACATTTTTTGGAATTTTTTTACTATTTATTAAGCCACTTTGAAAATTGCTAATCCGGGTGAACAGTAAAAACAGTGCTTTCAAATTCTGGACCACCGGATCAGCAATTTTCAAAGTAGCTTAATAAATAGTAAAAAATTCCAAAAAATGTTAAATTTGGTCTCCAAGCAGATTTCAATATGGAGAACAACTTGAACGGTTCGGATCGGCCATTTGGACTTTGAAAATTCGATTTTGAATCGGTAGCACTTCGGCCGAAGTGCTACCGAAAGCACAATAGTCTATCTCTCTCTCTATATATATATATATAGGCTAATATGCTTTTAGTAGCATATGGACCGATATGCTTTCAACTCAAAATCAGATTTTGAAAGTCCAAACGGTCGATTCGAATCGTTCAAGTTGATCTACATATTGAAATATGCTTGGAGACCAAATTTTACTTTTTTTGGATTTTTTTTACTATTTATTAAGCCACTTTGAAAATTGTTGATACGGGTGAACAGTAAAAACAGTGCAACCAAATTTTGGACCATGTGATCAGCAATTTTCAAAGTGGCTTAATAAATAGTAAAAAATTCCAAAAAATGTAAAATTTGGTCTCCAAGCAGATTTCAATATGGAGAACAACTTGAACGGTTCGGATTGACCGTTTGGACTTTGAAAATCCGATTTTGAGTTGGAAGCATATCGGCCCATATGCTGCTAAAAGCATATTAGCCAATCTCTCTCTCTATATATAGGATTTGTGTACTCTAAAGTTTCCAAATTTTATTTTTAAATTTTGAAATGGAAAATATATTTATTGATCGTGTGAGGTTAATCGACTGGTTCCAAAAAAAAAAAATATATATAATTCACGATATCTATTTATTCAAAATTTATAAATAGTATAATTTCCTTTTACCAAGAGGTTCAAGAAATATAAGATTTATATCACTTCCTACTTCCTAGTTTGAATTTTACAGTAAAAAAAAAAAATGCTTGTGTCTTAGACGATATTAAAAATGTTTTTCCTGTAAAGTTCCATTTGTGAGTTTATTTTTTATTTTTCAATTGAAGTAATATATTGTTCTAGATAATATGGTAATATATTGTTCTAGATAATATGCTTCTACCGTTGGATATAACAAAAATTATTTTCTTACATATATTTGTTTTGTTTAATGAATTGATACTTTTGAAAGGAAAGAATTGAGTATATGACTCAAATCAATAAATTATTATTTTTTATTCCGGAATTTGTCAATTCAATTTGAGAGGAGGATTTGTAGAAAGGAAGTGTATATCTAACCATTTGTGTATTTTAGAATTTACAATACTCTTAATTCATATATTATGAAATTAGAAGTATGGTTTTGACCAGTGATGTAAATGAAATGTAACTCAATCATAAATTAAATATACAAAATTTTACCAAAACTTTAAAAATTACCACACATTATTACTATTGTTCAAAATAAAAATGGTGGTTAATTGATCCCAAATTTCTCAGTGCTTCCACCTTGCTCAGAACAGTTTTGCAATGTATTATTAGAAAAAAAAATATATTTTAGAAAAAAGTCTCAAAAACTCATTTCCATCCAATTATACTAGTGTTGTTTAAGGATTCATTGTATGTATGGACTTCATTTTCAAACAATTTAGCATGCCAGCTAGATGTTTTTATTTGCTTTTGAAAAAAAAAAATGTTACTAATATGGTTAAAAAATTCATTGTACAAAAAGATGTTAACATTGAATGCATCACTGTCAAAGCTTAAACAGAGAGAGGTATATTAAGTAAAAAAAAATAAAAAAAATATAATTACATATTGGGTGAACACAGACCATAAAAAACAAATATTGGATTTTTTATTTTACAAAAAATACTAGAATTAAAATATTATAATCTTACAATAAAAAGAGAATAAATAATGGGTGTAAAATAACAGAGGTGAGGTGTTGCCGTTTCAAAGTCTCATCTCTTGTTATTCTCTCTCTGGTATATTCCCATTAAATCAGGATGACAGGATGTGCTGTGCAGAATTTACAGCATGTTCTCTGAAATAAGTGGGTCCCAGTTAACAGATCCAATCAAAAGAGAGAGTTTGGTGTTTGCTGTTTCAATAATATTAGTGGTGGGTGGTCTGTAAATGCAGAGTTAAGCAAATCTTAGTTCACATTAACTTGAGTAAGAGATATATATATATTAGAGGTTTTAACTTTCAAAGCAAACACTGTTTACATTCCAGTCCTCCATACTTTTTCATATTTCAAAACTATAAAATTTTATTTGAAGATGCTTTTAATATTTTTGTGAGCTTGTGTTTGGAGTAAATTTTCTTCTTCTGAATTACTACATCTCATAATATTAACGTCAATTTGATGTTAAAGGCGCGTGCAATTTTGTGTAAAAATAAGAACAATAATATCTAACATGGGATGCAATTTTTTTTTTTTTTGGGAATAAATGAATCAAATCAACCAACGAAATTAACCCGCAACAAAAAGACTTCGTGACCTATTTTACCAAAATTAAACCCAATTTAGTGCAAATAACCCATGATCATTTTTTAAAATTACATTTATTCTGATACTAAAATGAAAAATGCTAATTAAAGATCCAGTCAATCAAAAATTAATAGAAAAACATGAGTGTCATGATATGATGATATCATCTAAAGGGACATTGTTAGCATGGTCATGTAAAATTGTAAAAAATCTTACAATTTTTAATATTACAAAAATGCAGGGTCTTTTAAGCAAAACTTGGTCAAATAATAAAACAACCCGTTTGAGTGGGAAAAATTAAAAAAGAAATGCCTAATTCTGCCAAATTTACTTCCAATCTCTCTCTTACACTTTAGCGGTACAGAATGTTAACAGAGTGTGTTTTCCTTCATACAGAGCACTTTACCTGTTTTAATCCTACAGTGTGTGAGCTGTATGAAGTGAGTATTACTCTGTTAATATATCCACCCTTTCTCTCTCTCCATCCATCCAATAACCCATTTCATTGATTCAACCCATCTAACCATTTTTTCTATCTATTTCTCTCTTTCTTTCTCTTTCTCTTTTTAATACCCATTTATTTATTATCTCTTTCTCTCTTTCTTTGTCTCTTTGCCTCTCAAGGAGACGGAGAGGCGCCGACTTCTCTCTTGGATTCAACCCAAATCGCTTTAGGTAACCTCCTTCGATCCCTTTTTCTCTCTTGTTTAAGCTCAAAGTTTTGATCTTTCTCCCTTTTTTTTATGGGTTTTTTGTAAAACGAAGAATAATAGTGATTTTCGTTGATTAGGAAACAGATCATCAATTTTTGGTGATTTTTGATGGAAAATGTTTTTGAATTTTAATTTTAATACTGATTTGTGACCAAAATTTGGGTCTTTTTGCTTGAAAATGAAATCGTCAAGCTTTAAATGCAAGTCTGATCTAAACCCATGTCTCCTTTTCAGTTCTATTTCATCCAAAATAAATTTGGGATTTTTCTCTCATGACTTGATCAAAGCATGCTCTTGTTGTATATATATTGTTGTTTTTTTCCCATAAATTTAATTGATAGACGGTACTAAAGTTTAAATTTTTAAATAAATTCTAAATTGAGAGATGGTGAAAAAGTATAAAAATTTCCTTTAAAAAGCAATTATTTTTCTCTTTTATGTGGTGTTTTAGAGATCAATTTATGCTTGTTATAACTTATTAGAGAATGTGCAAAGACCAGAAGGAGAACCTAATCTGATTCTTGATTTCCTGTGACGGTTTGGTGTGACAACCTGTGTGCCCAGTAGCTTCTCGGCCGGGTCCATACTGCACTGCAACCAAAATTTGGGTCTGTTTCAAGATTAATGAAGAGAGAACAATTCTTCAATTTGAGTTTAATGTATTAGAAGTTATTATTTGTAGAAACATGGAAACATCTTTTCAATATGAGTTTTAATTCCAATTTTCCTATTTAGGTTTGTTCAATCCAAGCAAAGTTGATCCTTGCAAAATGCAACGACAGAGAAGTTCGGTCGAACCATTTCCCGAGGCATTCGGGTTTGAACCCGGATCCAGTTCAGCCTCTCCTGGACCTGTTTCGCTCGATTCTCAGTTGTATTGGAACAACATGCTCCTCAACCCGGTTGACCCTCCTGAGTTTCCTCAAATGCCGTATCACAATGAAACCGACCCGCAACACCCTCAACCCGAACCTGTTGCCTCTCTCTCCTTAGAAAATGTCGGTATGAACATAAACCTCAATGCAAACTACTCTGATATGCCATCTCAGGTGCAAAATTCTGACGCGTCAGAGCTGAGGCTCTACCCGCATGGTCACGGTCACGGCCACGACTCGTTTTTTGGGTCGGGTTCAGGTTCACTGAGTTTGAACAACTTGGCTAGTGGACTTGGGATGGGTTTGGACGAGGACATGGATACCCGACCCGGTAATAGTGCATTAGATGGAAGGAGACTAGCATGTAAAAGGAAGAATATAGAGACTGGGGCCCACGGTCAGACTTCGGCAAGTGGAAGCACGAGTAATCCACATTTGCATGGTTCCGGTGCTTACTCATCCTCTTCCTCTAGTTATCACCTGTACCAAAACCCTAATCCTGGTTCGATTACTACTGGTATGAATATACCATCTTCGCCATTGAATTACCTAAATCCAGCAGAGGAACCATTTCCCGGCTTCAGAACTCCAGTTACGGCAAGTGGAGTTGCTGGTAACTCGCAGAGGAGTTTCAGGATAAGAACTGGCCCGACTGTAGGGCCCAGTTTGCACCAGGATTTAGGTGCACCTGGTCTACAGAATCCTAATTCATGGTCTACTTTAAGTAATACTAATACTAATCATAATACTGGTACTGATCAAGGGAGTTACATTAATAACGGAAGTGCCAATAATATGAGGCGATTCAATTTGTGGGGCCCGCCACCGTCATTCCAGTCACCAGTCGTGGACACTGTGCCGCATCTCGATCCTCCGGTATTGGGTTTTGGGCCAGGTCATGTACCATCGCCGGTATCGGTACCAACACATCAATTCCCTCGCAACGGAGCATCGAGTTCAAGGGTAGGGACCGCCTCCAGTCCGATTGATTTGGAAAGTGGTTTTGCCGAGTTTACCCCTACGCCTCCTCCGGTAGGGGAGTTTGTTACAAGTGGGGGGCACCGGCCTGTGCATGGTGCAGCCAGCTCGTCTGTGAATTGGGATGAGGAGAGAGAAAGGATAGTGAGTAGTAGTTCGTCTGTCAGAGAGAGGGGTGGCGCCAGCTCGTCAGTTAGTCCACCTGTTGGAGGTCCTGCTTGGGCCCCATCTCAGGGCTTACACTCTCGGTACCATAGGAACTTGTCTGAGGTTCGAATCTTTTGTTTAATTTATTTTATGCTTGTGTCTGAAACATGACTCTGCTAAATTGAACCGTAACTTTACAAATTTACCGTGTCTGGAGACCTGACCGAGAGGAGTTAAATGAAAAGAAATTAGAAAGTGTTGATGTTTTGGTAAATGTTGGAATGCATGCCAGAATTGTACCTGAATTAGCTGTTTAGTTAAACCAAAAGTTAATAGTTTCGGTTAATTTTTACAAGAGTAGAGATGAGGTTGGAGTTAGATTTAATTTGAAGTGACCTCACTTGAACTAGACAGGAGTCAAGTAGTGTTTGGTGGGTTAAGTCACTTACCTATAATATCAACTATTATTATATTAATCTAATTATAAATCTTCAGAGATCCTATATTTATATTTTTCCTTTTCTTTTGTAAATAAAATATTCTCACTGCTTTATTTGTAAGACTTCTATTCAACACTGATGTGATTGATATATTTTGCGTTATTATTAAGTTAATCTGAAATTAAATATTGTTGTTAAAGTACAATCTAATTATTAATTGATTATGGTTAGTGCTGGCAATTGTTTCTGAAACTCACTAAATATAAAATAAAACCAATCTAATTTACTTCTCCTAACATTTTACAACCGAGTCTAGTAGACTCGACATGTATTGTATATATTTGGTAGTTGCGGTTGCATTGTGAAATTTTAGAATGGAGTGGGATTGCAGGAGATTCAAGGGAGGATAGGAGGGGGCCCACCAGGGCTGAGGGGGCAGCAGGGCCCACCACCACCTAGACTCAGGTCCCAATATATGATGGAGAGGATGGAGAGGCATGCAAGTGGAGAAGGTGTTTGGGGCGTTCCTCTTTCTCTTAGAAGCCGTGAAGGCCGAAGAATTATCGAGGTATTATATCTCTTTAACTTAGAAATGTTAATTTATGTATGTTGTTTTGAGTTTGATTTCTCTTAATTTGGCAAGTTGTAAGTAGAGTATTTAAATTGAATTTATTGTTTATGCATGTAGTAGTATTTAAAAATAGTATCGACTAAAGAAGAGAGAGGGGGAAAAAATTTAGAGACCTAATTTTAGAGTTACGCCTAGGTAGACTGGCCTAATTAATCTGCATTTTGTGGAATAACCGAGGCGTAAACCCCTTATTCCATGGTTTAGGCCTCAACCAAACACCATCTTATATTTTGTAAGTTAACTACACATTTCCATTTTATAAATTATTATTTTCCATATTGACCTCCATGTCTAAAGCGCTCACATGCTTTCCGATTTGCTTGATTTTTCAGATTCGAAATGCTTTGGAGTTCATGCGTAGAGGTGGTGACAACTTGCGTTTTGAGGTAACAAAATTTTAAGTTTCATTTATTTGATATTTCATTTTTTTTTACTTGTGTTTTTATTTCTGTCTTGTGCCATGAGGAAATAAAAAATAAGACTAGAAAATACAAATAAACAAACAAATAATTTTGGTTTTGAACTAAAAGAACAAAATTGCTCTCCTACATTACTAGGTTTTGATTCAAACAGAATTTTAAACGCCAGATTAAGCTTTATTATTCTTCAATTTTGGCTTAGAACAGCACTCTTAATATAAAGCTATATACTTCCAATTTTTGTTCTCTGCTGAGGAATTGCATCTTTTTTCTCCTTTTTTTTTGGTTTTTTGAAATATTAATGTAGAGCATATACTATGGTGGTATTGAAATGCATGATCGACACAGAGATATGCGGCTAGATATTGACAACATGTCATATGAGGTTAGTCTCAATCATGCCAAGTTTGTTAACAAAATATAATGTAGTGTAGATACTAGGTACCCAACGTTTTGCAAGGGTTTTTACTTTGTCAGAACTGTCTGATTCGCTCCAAGATTTGATGAACACTTGATCTGCACAAATCTTGAAGCGGTGCGCACGAACTAAAAAACTAGTACCCCCGCTTTACCAAGTTTGGTCCGATATGGACGCCCCTTGGTTTTAGCAAACTAGTACAGTAGTACCTGTACCAAAAAACTACTTTTCAATTCCTATTAATTTTTTTTTCGCCTGATAAAGACCAGAAATACCCAAGTGGTATAAGAGATAATTCTCATATGGTGAGAACTTGTTTGTTTTTTCTCGGGTGCTTGCATGAAACTCTCTTAATTAATGTTATTTTATATTATATTATGAATGTTATAGGAGTTGTTAGCACTGGAAGAAAGGATAGGTAATGTAAGCACTGGACTTCCCGAAGCAGCAGTTGCTAAGCGCTTGAAGCAGCACAAGTACTCTTCTCTCAACCGTCACATTTCCATGGAAGAGGAGCCATGCTGCATTTGCCAGGTATATAATTTTTGTTATTTAAAAGGGCCTTCTTTCAAAAATCCTCCGTGTCAGCTGCACGACTTTTATTGTATTGTTCAGAGCCAAATGTTCGTAATATATATATATTTTTTTTCTATAAATCTGCAGTAGAAATTTTGCTTCAGTATAGGATAATATAATGGTTGTAGTGCTGGTACATCTACAGTACCAAAAAATGTGTTCAAGCCTTTTGTTAGGAGCATCTCCATTCAGCTACAAAATCGGGCAAACACTTAACTTGAATAATTAAGTAAAATGCCAGAAAAGTCTCCTACCTTTTTTTTTTTTTTTTTTCGAAGGGCCTGCTCTGATGTCTCGTTTTCATTGGGAATGAATGAGATTTGGGAAAAAAAAAATCACGAAATCAGACTGAATCTCTCTCCTCTCTGTTTTTCTGGAAAGACTTAGCAGGGGGTTGCGAAGTGGCACTCTCTCTCCTCTCTCTCCACTCTTTCCCACTTAGGCCACTACAACATATGCCTCCAAGCATTTATATATAAGTGTATTACAATGTAATTTTTCCTTGTGGGACTAATCGGATATAAGATTTGAAAGGGCTTAATAATGATTAATTTAATTTTTCTTGTTTTTGGAATTGTTTTTCAGGAAGAATATGTGGAAGGGGACGAATTGGGGATGCTAGATTGCGGTCACGATTTTCATTCTAGCTGTATAAAACAATGGCTGACTCACAAGAATTTGTGTCCCATTTGCAAAAATACAGCGCTTTAATTACATAGGTTTAATTTTTAAGTTTCATAATTAAATGTTTCATTCCAAATTGGATAAAGAATTAATGTTACTCCAAATATTGTATGTTGGTTTTGGTCGGCTGGGATCTATTAATTGCTATACTCTCAATGGTTGGTAGTTGGTACTGGTAGACGGTGTCGAAATTCAAATTTATTTAATATTTGTTTTAATTAAAATTTTGTTTGAATACATATATGGCAGGTTGGTATGTTGTAGTAATTTTGGTTGGCAATGAATTATTATTATACCTGAAATAAAATGTATATGATTCAATCTGCTAATATTATGATATGTTGTATGATTGCACCAAATCTTTTTTTGTAGCTTGAATTTGAGTACAAATTGAAATATGAGTACCAAATCTGACTAGTGTTGTATCACCAGCAATTGGTTAGGTTGATTTATTAACTGGATAAAAAAAATGAGCACAAATTTGATTGAATTTGGATTAGATATATGTTTGGGCCTGAAAACTAATAAGATTTATTTCTTCAAAATGCTCTATTCATAATAATATTAGACTCTTGAAATTTCAAAATTAAGAATATTTGCATTATGACCATCTAGTAAAAGTAATTTCTAAAATAGTAATTTGTGTAGAAACAGTTGTAGTGAAAAAAAAATATACTTTCAAGTTATAATTTCTATAATAGATGGTAATAAATAATCTACTTCGCAGTAGTAGTACTGCAATGAACAACATCTGAGGGACCAGATTTTATCAATAGTCGTGCTGAATTTTTGAATTTTGCACTCAAACATCTTCCCATAGAAATTTTACAGCGTTATGCGACAAGTGTTGCTTATACATTCATTATTCATCAATGGAGCATGGAGCAAAGTAAGGCCCAAGCCCAAGACCAAGACCAAGCCCAAGCCCAAGCTAAAATTAAAGTTGTATCACGAGGGACTGGGCTATTCATGCGGTATATATAAGAGATAATTCCAATTTTTTTTTTCTTTAACCTAAACCATATATATATATATATATATATATAAGAGTTAATTCTTATATGAGTAGGGTTAAAATGCACCATTGGTTTTGTGCTCCAATCATGCTTCACGTTTTTTTCTCCGTTTTCAAAGTTCGAACAATCGATCTAAACCGCTCAATAGGATCTTTGTATTAAAATGTGCTTGGAGACCAAATTTTATATATTTTGAAATTTTTTACTAATTTTCCAGACAAGTACAAAATCACTGTTTTCTGAAGATTCTGAATAGTGATTTTGTACCTATCTAAAAAAATAGTAAACAAATTTCAAAAAATATAAAATGTTGTCTCCAAGCACATTTTAATATGAAGATCATATTGAGGGGTTCGGATCAATTGTTTAAACTTTGAAAACGGAGAAAAAGACGTGGAGCATGATTGGAGCACAAAACCAATGGTGCATTTTAACCCTGCTCTTCTTATATATATGGTGGGATGAGCACAAATTTGATTAAAAAGAAACCAAGGCCCAAGACACAGTCAACCGTTCATGGCAGAGCAAAAGTTGAATCACAAGGGATTCAGCTTAGATAAGAGAACCAAGATCAGTTTAATTTTAAAGCAATTTAAAAGAGGCCGTCTTAAAAGCCATATAAGAAAACCAAGTTGAATTATGAGAGAAAGTTAGTCACAAACAAGTCAGAGATTTGGTTAATTATAATAAATTTGTAGTGACATCATCTTAATCAATTATTACATTTTAAAACAAATATTAATATTGAGGAGACACAACATTTTACCACCTCATATACTTCTCATTGACAATGGAACACATCTGAGCATTCAAAAAGCAAACAGAAGGTCTAGTCCTCAAATTTAGTGATGCAGTCATTTGGGTGTTTATCTAAATTGTGATCCCTTTTAAATTGGATGAAAAAATGTTTACATAGATCAAATTTTTTTGTTTGTGAGAATGAGATATGCCTCAATGAAATACAAGGTCAGGTGACAGCAATCATGGGGATCAAGGAGGTCGCACACATATATTTAGTTTATGAAATTCAGATAATTTAAATAACAAATTTGTGCATATTTGACACCAAAAATATCAGTACTAGACATTATATATGAAGCTAAGAGGTAGCAAGGTACCTCATTAGTTTTGGATTGATTTTTGACTTGTTTCATGAAATAGTGTATATGCTCTTTCATTTGGTTCCTTCCAGTGGCTTATAAAGAAGAAATTAAGTGATTATTCTTAAAATTAAACATATACAATAGGTTTCTAATTATTTTTTAATTAATATGTCTGCAAATTACTCATTGCATTAATTTATATATAGAAACAATTTAGATGATTTACAATTAAAAATGCTTTTTGCATGCTATCAAGTAGTAGTAGGTAGGAAACACTCTGCTTGGTATATATAATTTAGAGGGTTGTTTAATTTTATTATGCAATGCGTTCTAAATATTTGGATGCAGTTTCTTATTGGGCCATTGGAATCAAAATACACAAAGAAGACTACATATTTAATTTCTTTTTCATTGAAAAAACACATAAATTTTTTGCAAATTGGGTTTAGAACCATAGCTAGTCTCATAACTCATAAATCCAAGTTAACCAGGCTATTCTATTATAATAATCTCACCATGTTCTAGCCCGGATATGTGCTTTCCGATTGAATAAGGTTTAGAAATGTCATTGAGGATAGAGTTGATTGCCCGCCAAGCGATTTATCGATCACGGCTTGTGTTGTGGTCTCCTTCATGACATGGCTCAAACACCATGAGTCGTAAAATATCGAGTGCTCACCATGTCTTTTTGGTGCTATGTCGAGTAGCACATCTTCCAATTTGGTTATGCCTCCTTTGTCGTCTTACTCGTCTAGCCAACCAACTGTTGGGGTCTTGCCTTTCGGACATTCACCATGTCGCCCAACCATCAAACTTGGCCCTTTGCACCTTCGGATCTTCTGCGCGCGCCAATGACTCTTCTATCAATTGCAAATTGACTCTGCCATCAATTGCTTGGCCCACGGAACCATTGGCTCTGACATCGCTTGTCCCACCAAACCATCGGCTCTGATATGGCATGTCCCTATGAACCATCGGCTCTAATATGGCTTGTCCCTTCGAACCATCGGCTCTAATACTACTTGTTAGGAGTCACGCGGTAGCGGAAGTTCTGATATCAATTGTTAGGGCAGTGGAAGCCTATGATGCAGCTGTTAGGGCATCACAAGACAAAAACACGACAAACAAGCACACAAAACAAGACACAAGATTTCTGGTGGAAAACCCTTAACAGGGAGAAAAACACCACCATTCGTCAAGCACTCTTTTTATTACAATCAAGGAGATAGATACATGTTATAATCACCCTCAACTCACCCACCTCTCCCAACTGATCGAGAGTTACATCTTGAGTTGCTGCCAACTACAAGATATGTTTAACCAAAAAAAAAAAAAAAACTACAAGATATATGCAGATCGATTGATTCAGTACTGCATTTAATTTAATTAATTTATTTGTTGATTTGCTTCAAGATTTTTTATATGATAGAGAAGCTTTTATTGTGCCTGCTGCTATATATGGCGATTGGCGATTGCATGTTGTCATAAATTTTTGTTTGTCGATAAAAAGGTTAGAGTCAAGCCCATTTATAGTAACACAAGTAGTGTCATGTTTTAAAGATTTTGTTGATGCATGTTGATAATTAACTTGAAAGCCACATGTATCAATTGGTTGACATAAATAAGTGGTTTCAATACATCAATTTCTCTCATCTCCGACACCTAGGGCTTCTTTTTTTCACGTTGGGTTCATCTCAAAGGATGATATCTGAGCATCCTTCCAGGTTGTACCAGATTCACCCACTGCCCAAAATGGGCCATGTTCTGGATCCCGCCCACACGTGGATGAGTGGGTTATAGTTATAACCGCTTCGTGCACAGTTTTCTGTCAGTATGCCCATTTTACCTATAAAAATTTGGCTAATTCTAACAAAAGAGTGAAAGATTTGGCTATAAGTGCTTCTAATAGACGACCAATGGAGATCTCCAATAGTTATACTACTGGACAACATGACACACAAGATTAGTCAAGGCCTTAGATTATTTTTTAATATTTTGACATGTACTAGCATTTCTATTTCATCATGCATAGTCCATATTACTTTCTTAATATAATTTGAACAATAAAAGAAATCACTATAAGAAGAAGATAACATAAAAATAATTTTAGGAATGATGTTTGGTTCTTTTCATGTCCAAATTCTTTCTGCCTTTGACATATATAGCAACACATTCCCATGCAGTTTCTTTCCTCAAAACTCGGTTACTAATATGGCGAAGCTGATATTCATGTTTTGATTCTGATAAACCTAAAACTAGGAAACTGTAGCCCTAACCAACACTTCTTATCCACTTTCTTCAAGACTTGCACCGGTCACGCTCGACCCGTTCTCTCTTGTGCTAATTGGCTCAAGTTCTGCTCTAACTTTTCAACAGCCACCTCATATTTCTCTTTGACAATGGTACATATCTGAGCTTTGTGGTTAAAGGATAGAAAGTAATAAACTTATATCAGAAGCAAAGAAAAGGTCAAGATCAGAGATGTGATCATCTTGGTGTTTATTGAAATTGTGAGCCCTTTTAATTGGATCAAAAAAGTTTGCAGAGATCAAAATTTTCCTTTTTGAGAATGAGATATTCCTCAATGAGACGCAAGGTTAGGTGGTAGCAATTATGGGGATTAAAGAATTGGTACTGGTACACGTATGCTCAATCTTTGAAATATCAGATAATCTTAGCACTAGTTATTATTAAGTTAAGAACTAGCAAGCTACCTCATTAAATTTGGATTGATTTTAGACTTGTTTTATGATATAATTTACATTCACTTTCATTTGGTTCCCACCAGTGACTTATAAAGAAGAAAGTGATTATTCTTAAAATTAAACATAAGCAATATGTTTCTAACTATTTTTTTAATGAGAAGGGTTCAAATGCCTTCATTTTTAAAAACTTAATAACTCAAAATTTAAAACTTAAAAGTTAAAATAAAACGTTGGATATGATCTACATCATTTTCCCCCGTCTCTCAGTCCCCCAATCGCCCCCCGAAAATCCGGTCAGCGCATACCTTCCTCTAACGAACTGTTGGGGTCCCCACCAACTAACCTTCGTAACCCACCTTCCTTCCTCTCGCTGCTTCCTTTTTCTCGACTTTGAGGCGATTTAATGATGATTTTGACGTGATTTCTGATCTCTAGTCTAACACTCCCTCTTCTGAACTCTACTCTCATGTTCTTCATATGTCAGCGATTCCAGGGGCAGATCCAGGATTTTCGTCAGGGGAGGGCAAAAAAAATATCGAATCGGGTTTAAATTCATTAACCAATTGGGTACTCGATAAAAAACAATGCTTAACTTGTAATTTCTGATGCTTTGACTTGTAATTTCTGATGCTTTGACTTATAATTCTAATTATCAATCAAAATTCAACAAATTTATTTCAATTTTAATCCTAAATTTAACCCAAATTATAAATCAAACGTCCAGAGGGGGGCAAAAAAAATTTCAGGGGGGGCAAAGTCGGTCGGAACCGATAAATCTCCACTAAAACTCAAAATCCAGGGTGGAGCAGTTGCCCCCCTGGATACACTTGGGTCCGCCCCTGAGCGATTCTAACGCGATCTTCATTTCTTATCAGCGATCTCAACCCTTCCAGGTTCAATTTTGCTTATCTGGATGTGTTTTTGCAGTTAATTTTTGTTTTGGCAATTAGAAATGATAGAACGTATCGAACTCTAGTTGATATTAATACTTGATCTTCAAATTTGCTTGAATTAATACAAATTGATATTTATTATTAATTTTGAGGCGATTTTTTTATATTTTATGAGATGTTGTTTGATAATCTGATCTGAAAAGATAGAATTCTTTATTTTGTATGAATTTGATTGTGTGTGAAAGAAATGCTTGATAGATCTACTATGAACACTTGATAGAACTGGTACAAATGCATGATTCATACATAGGGAGAGATATAAATTGAATTTTAAAATTTTTATTATGTTTTAAGTGTAAATGTTTGTTTTGACAGATATAAATACTTGATATGTATGTATATATTATTTTTAAATAGAAAATTGTGATTTGATAGGCAGAGGTATTGATCTGTTATGATGTCTAATTGTACATGTTTGTAGTAGGCATAAGATCAACTCTATGGGCATATTATTTTTTTTTTAGGAGAGTTCAAATACCTTCATTTTTTTTGCCTCCACCGTGTCTTCATTTTTAAAAACGTTAATAAATCAAAATTTAAATCATAAACGTCAAAATAAAACAGTTAGATGTAATCTATGCTATTTTCTTTATGTGTTCATAAAAAATGTCACATTTCGATTTTTTTTATGTGAATCAATCATTTGAAAAATCAACGTCTAGAAATTATCCACATTAGTACGGTTTTTACAAGCTCTTGATGACAACCAAAACAAAGTTTAAATGTCACAATTTTTTTACACGTGCAGATAAAATGAAGTTGATCATATCCAACGGTTTTTATTATGACTTTTAAGTTTTAAATTTTGAGTTATTAAAGTTATTAAAAATGGAGGCATGCATGATGGAGGCACAAAAAATGAAGGCATTTGACCCCTCCTCATTTTTCTTAGGTGTACATATTTGATTTATAAGATGTAACAATTTGATAGTATTGGTATGAATACCTGATTTGACAAGTCATTTGTGAAAGAGTGTAAATGTCTATTTTGATAGATATAAATACTTGATAAGTATGTATGTACTCTTTTTAAATGAAAATATGTGATATGATTGGCAGAGGTACTGATCTGTTATGATGTTTAATTACTCTTTATTCAATATTACATGTTATATGAAAGGTAAAAAATTACACGCAGGTGGTACAAAATACTGAATTTGCGGAACTATGCAAGCAACAGTTGATAACAGATCAAACAGTACAAAATAACATGGAGGAAACCAAGCAGGTGGTACAAAATACTCTTGATAACAGATCAACAGTACAAAATTAAGCAAGCAATCAAGCAATCAAGTATATAGGAAGAAACCAAGCATTGATGGAATCAACCAAGCAATCAAGCAAGCAATCACATGGAGGAAATAATTCTAGTATATAGGAAGTCAATTTAAGGTAGCTAGATCTGAGGTCCATTCATTTAATTTGAATAATTAATTAAGTTGCTCAACTGTTTGATCGTTGTATGTGCGGAAGAAACCAAGCATTGATCACATGGAGAGCCGAACTGTTCATTTGTATTTAATTCACAAGTCAAACTCAATTAATGGCAGATCTGGAGATCTATAGGAACTTCATTTGTTTAATTAAGGAGCTTAATTAATTAGTCTGAGTTGAGATCACACATATGTACAAGAAAATAATCTTCGGCTTCTTACGAATTAACTTGTAGTTCTCTTCTATATATGGTGTATGGATATGGGGACTGATATCATATCGGATACGATACAGATACAATGATACAGTAATTTAAAAAAATGTAGGATACATCTAATTCCTATTTTCATTTTTTTTCCTTGGCCTGATAAAGACCAGAAGAACCTAAGTGGTATAATTAGTCTAACAAAATAATTTGTTGTCTATTAAATTTCATACAAAGTCTCATTTCATATTTTATTAAACAGTACCATTAAATATGTTATTGAACATTAAAATCATTTTTTTGTTTCTGAAAAAAATTAAAAATTACATCAAATTTTATAATTTGTTATTTTTATAAAATCCACAAAGTATGTGCTCATATTTAAACTGTCAAATTTCAAAGTTATGCAAGTAAACCCGTTAGTGGATGGATCTCAATCCTCCTTGTGATATGTAGTTCTACATACAAATAAAAATATCGTAACAAAAAATTGCTCATATATATACCTCGCAATTCATACGAAGTAATAATAATTCAAATATCAACTTATTCATATGTTTAGTTATTTATTCGGCAAAAACAATACTCTTCGTAGGGAACGAGAGATGCAGTTCCAAAACCAGTTGAATGGTTTTCAGTCGGGTATTAATAATTTGAGAAGTTCGATCCTTATCTCATTCTTAGAAAAACCTATATCCTTTTATTCAGGAAAAAAACTCAAGATACAAGCACTTATTGGAATATTACACAAGGTTTTGATACACTACTACTTAGGTGTTCTTGATAATAACATAGTTATTGTATCTCTTTTGATGAATCACAATCCTCTCACTTGAAGTTAATAGAATACACCGGCTGTTTGTTAGGATAGAACAGGCCCCAGTTCTGCTCTACTCCCGCCGGCTTCTGATTTTCATTAAACATAGCAAAGATGTAAATCTTCAACGCTGTTGGTCTCTTAGGCGTGCCTTTACCAACATGATTAATCAAATTCTGGTTGTATTTCTGTGCATTGCTTACTGTCGTGCCAGTCCCACCAGCCGATGGCCAACCGCTCTCTGAAATAACAATACCAACATTTGATCCTCCAACCTTCTCCATTGCCGAGTAAAGCGCATCCACCTGTGCATCAAAGAGATTCTGATACTTGTTCGACCCGTCTGTCACCACAGTGCCAGGCGAGGTGAACAATGCATAGTCAAGGCTGATCTGTGCTGTGTTGCCGGCATAACTGAAGTACGGGTGTATATTTGCCAGGAGGGGTGAATTTTTTGAAGCAAGGTACTGCACTATGGATGTCATGTATGAAGCATCCGAAGAGAATGCACCCGCTGAAGGAGGGTATGAGGTACCCACTACACCAAACGCGACCGAAGTCGAGACCTTGATTGAGTTTTGAAGGCCGGCAGAGGATAGCGCACTGTAGATGTTTTTCATTGCTGGGAGGATTTTTGAGACGTTGCTACCACTAATCTCGTTGCCTACTGCAATGTATCTGTTGAAGGAACATTACATATATAAAGATTTGTACGTGTTATTTTACGAGCAATGAACAATAGATTTTATGAATTTTTAGCTAATATTAATTACTAATAAAATATCCTGACATGTAAATTTTAGGATTTCCTTCTAGGATTTGCACTGAACTTGTAGTAAAATACTCAGATCATTAATTTGAATGGAAAATATACTCAGATCCCTTACTTGAAATTGACATCAGGGTAATAGGGTTTGACATTCTTGTTCACCCAGCTGCCAGCAGCTGAAGAACTCGAAGCATCGGAGAGGCCGACATCCACGATGAGATTGATTTTGGTGCCTTTGAGTGCATTCAGAGTGTCACTGTCGGCGTTGTATATACGCATTCCAGTGATGCCATTGGACTGGTACATCTTTACCACATCAGCTTTCGATGGAAGGTTGTTACCGAGCATCCCGAAGCATACACCTATTGATTGCACACCTGTGGAAGGATGACGTATATATGTAATTTTCAATAGGTTTCTTATTACATGCATTCATTGATTGTCTTGGTGGACCAACTGTGGTAATTGAGGAATTAAAGGATCTGTTTGGTTGATTCTTAAATCTGAAATGGACATTCACGTGTGATGTACAAGGATTTGTAATACCTAGCTAGTAACCGATTCCATAGACATTAAGTGTCTTAAAGCTTTCTACAATCTAAATATTCAATCAAAATATAAGAACTATCTTATGATGGTACATGCTCTATAGCAAGTTTAAACAGCACAAGAAGTTTGTGTGTGTGTGTGTGTGTGTGTGTGTGAACAAAAGAGAGAGAAAGAGAGGAGAGATACTTCTGGGATAGCTAGCAATGATGCTAACAAGCAATGCGAGTACCGGCACCATGGAAAGAGCATCTGATCTATGTGCCATGGAGAAGATACAAAATAAGCTCACTCTTGTTCAACTATTTTAGTTTCTTAAAAGGGAAATCAGTTCAAACCTTGTCATGGATGATTATTGCATATGAACTCCTTATATAGACAATGCCAGAAAGAGCAAGAATAATTTCTTCTATATCCATATATTTCAATGTTTGACTGTTGAATTTTATTGGAAGAAGATTATGTTTATTGGAAGGAAAAATTATTATTTTGAAGAAGGTTATGTTATTACAAGGTTCCTACTCTATTTATACAAAGTTGTCTAACGGTAAGATTATTGTACCGTTGGTACTTCTACAGTGTACCGTTGGGTACTTATTCCTATTCTATGCCTACTGTTGTCTTTTTCTAAATAAACAAAAGAGCTTATACTATGCTTGATCTAAGCCACTCGATCAATGATGAATGATTGAGATCGATCCTAGACTACTTCATTATTTTAACACTTCCCCTCAAGGTAGGAATGTAAATATCATACAATCGTAACTTGCTTGAAATATTATCAAATTGTTTCGGATCCAATCCTTTTGTGAAGACATCAGCTAATTGCTCTCCACTTCTTACAAACAGTGTCTCTATTTTCTTAGCTTGGACTTTGTCTCTAATAAAGTGGCAATCCACTTCTATGTGTTTCGTTCTTTCATGAAACACCGAATTTGATGCAATATGTCGAGCGGAGTTATTATCGCAATACATCTTTATAGGTTGATCAAATTCGATGCTGATGTCTCTAAGTAGTTGTTTGATCCATATTAGTTCACTTGCGGTGGATGCCGTGACTCGATATTCTGCCTCCGCACTAGATCGAGCCACGACATTTTGTTTTTTGCTCTTCCATGTGACTAGATTCCTGTCTACAAATGTGCAAAAACCGGTGCTGGATTTTCTATCAAAGCTACCGACCCAATCTGCATCGGAATAGCCACATATTTTATTAGAATTATTGTTCTTCATTTTTATGCCTTTTTCGGGATTTCTTTTTAAATATCTCAATATTCTATTTACGGCCTCCAAATGAGGCGTTCTTGGTGAATGCATAAATTTACTAATTTGACTTACGGAAAATGAAATATCCAGACGTGTTACCGTGAGATAAATTAAGTCTTTGAAATTGGTTTATGTCTTCTAAAGGTTCACCATCCTCGGTATTTAATTTATATTTGTTATCAATTGGTGTAGATGCCGGTTTACAACCTAATTTACCGGTTTCTGTACAAATTTTTCTATTTTATACAGTTGTTAGTTGGATTAAAGCCACTAACCATAAAAAAAATATTACATGAATCATGTTTTATTTTTACTTATTTTAACATTCGAAATAATAGCTTTCTTTACATTATTGATAAGTGTAATATGGTGAAGTAAGATAAAATCCCTTAATAGAAAGAGCTTTGGGCTTTTATTTAAATACTTATTAATCAATGGTTGCATACAATGATCTCTCTACTCTCTAGTACAACATGAAAATGAGTAACTAGGAACTGCAACACAAGAAAATACAAATACAAGAAATTAAAATGTATTTTTTGTATATCGATCCGTCGAATCCGACCATCCTAAAAAAGCATATACGTACTTAATAGAAAAAATTACAAGGACTAGACTTTTGGAACGGGCTTAAATGGGCCGAAACAACTTCCTCCTTAGTTATTAGGGCCACTCAGCACAAGGTAAAACAATTTAATTTTATATCTAATAATAATATCTTGCATTACAAAGATTATTTTCATGCCTCATTGTGTTCGTTGTGCTACAAAATGTAAACATGCTTCAGAAAACATATTTTTGTTAAATTTGAAGTGATATATGTTATGTTCTGATTCCATAAATCATTTGCAAAAACTTTAGTAAACGGTTGGGTTTTCAATGACTGTGTTGGTACGTATGAGTTTTTATTCGTGCAAGCGCCTCCTTCTGTTATACACTGTTAATGTGGAATTTTTTCGAATCCGTGTATAATATGCTGTGTATAACGTTTTTGTAGTAGTGTTATGTGAGATGCAATTGAAAACTTGCGTGTTGCACAGCTCGCTCCGTGTGCTATATATTCATGCTGCACACAAATTTTGTCCGTTTTTGTGGAAGCAACCAATCTATCACATGGAAGTCAACTCAAGGTAGATCTGAGGTGCAGTCATTTTATTTTGTTGAATTAATTCAGTTCCTCAACTGCTCGATCATTGTATTTGCGGAACAAACCAATTTAGCATTCACATGGAGGTCCCAACTGCTCATTTGGTATGTTTGGATGGCAGTTAGAATAGTCAGAATAGTCAAATTTGAGATTAGTAAATAAGAATAGAGAAAAAATATTAATTTTCATAATAGTGTGAAAATTGTACTATTTTACATTGAAATAGTGAATAGCTGTAAACGAGAAAGAATAGTAAGAAACAAAAGGTGGTAGCTCTTTCAAGTGCTGAAGCTAAGTTAATTCATTGGAATCGTTAAAGGTTTACAAGAGCTAATATGGTTGAGGAGGATACTGAGTGAACTCAGGTTTGATCCGAGAGAAGGAATGAAGCTCTTTTGTGATAACAAAGCAAGAATTGTCATATCTCATAATCCTGTACAACATGATCGCACAAAGCACATAGAAGTGAGCAGACATTTCATAAGACAAAATATAGAGGAAAATGTTATTTCTCTACCATTTGTAAGGACAGGTGATCAACTGGCTGATATTCTCACCAAAGGCGTTTCAAGTGCAACATTTCATAAGTCTCTTGGCAAGTTGGGCATGATGGATATCTACCTACCAAAAAGAGGGGGAGTGTTGATATGAGTTACCTTTTATGCTAGTTGAAGGAATATTTATCTTTTATTATGTTTCCATTTGTAATATATTCATATATAGAAGAAAATATGTACTCTAATAAGGAAGGTAGGTAGATCAGCAGCAAAGGGTATGCGCTAGCCGCCATAATCTCTGATATAAGAGGAGGTTCTCTCTTGTAAAATATGTACTCATATTTTACTATTCAAATAAAATAAGGGTGGGAAGGGAGTTTCATGAGAGTTGTGTGTTATTTACTTTATTTCTCATAAGTTGTCATGGTATCAGAGCTCACGTGTCAATTCACTAAAAGACTAAAATATCTAAAAGATCATCCACAACAAATAAAAATCAAAAGAAGAGAAAGATGTCAAGATGTGTTAACCAATTTCTATATTGTAGATAATCACACTTAGTTGATTACTCTTTATCCAATATAACTTTGAGTAATTATAATTTCCCCCGTCTCTCAGTCCCCCAATCGCCCCTCCGAAAATCCGGTTAGGGTGCATACCTTCCTCTAACAAACTGTTGGGGTCCCCACCAACTAACCTCCGTAACCCACCTTCCTTCCTCCCGCTGGTTCCTTTTTCTCGACTTTGAGGTGATTTAATGATGATTTTGAAGCGATTTTTGATCTCTAGTTCTGACACTCCCTCTTATGAACTCCACTCTCATGTTCTTCATATGTCAGCGATTCTAACGCGATCTTCATTTCTTATCAGCTATCTCACCCCTTCCAGGTTCAATTTTGCTTATCTGGATGTGTTTTTGTAGTTAATTTTGTTTTGGCGATTGGAAATGATAGAACGTATCGAACTCTAGTTGATATTAATACTTGATGTTCAAATTTGCTTGAATTAATACAAATTGATATTTATCATTAATTTTGAGGTGTTTTTTTAAAATTTTATGAGATGTTGTTTGATAATCTGATCTGAAAAGAAAGAATTCTTTATTTTATATGAATTTGATTGTGTGTGAAAGAAATGCTTGATAGATCTACTATGAACACTTGATAGAACTGGTACAAATACTTGATTCATACATAAGGAGAGATATAAATTGAATTATATATTTGTTTATTATGTTTTAAGTGTAAATATTTGTTTTGACAGATATAAATAATTGATATGTATGTATATATTATTTTTAAATAGAAAATTGTGATTTGATAGGCAGAGGTATTGATCTGTTATGATGTCTAATTGTACATGTTTGTAGTAGGCATAAGATCAACTCTGTGGGCATATTATTCTGGTAGGTAACACATGTATATTTTTCTAAGGTGTACATATTTGATTTATAAGATGTAACAATTTGATAGTATTGGTATGAATACCTGATTTGACAAGTCATTTGTGAAAGAGTGTAAATGTCTATTTTGATAGATATAAATACTTGATAAGTATGTATGTACTCTTTTGAAATAGAAATATGTGATATGATTGGCAGAGGTACTGATCTGTTATGATGTTTAATTACTCTTTATTCAATATTACATGTTATATGAAAGGTAAAAAATTACACAAACTAAACTGCAACCGTAATAGTTGACGCTAAATGTGCTAGGAAATCACATGGAGGAAATAATTCTAGTATATAGGAAGAAACCAAGCATTGATGGAATCAAGCAAGCAATCAAGCAAGCAATCACATGGAGGAAATAATTCTAATATATAGGAAGTCAAACTTGAATAAATAATTCAGTTGCTTAACTGTTTGATCGTTGTATTTGCGGAAGAAACCAAGCATTGATCACATGGAGAGCCGAACTTCTCATTTGTATTTAATTCATAAGTCAAACTCAATTAATGGCTGATCTGGAGATCTATACGCACTTCATTTGTTTAATTAAGTAGCTTAATTAATTAGTCTGAGTTGAGATCACACATATCTCTGTACCACGCTGTTAATGTGTACTGAACAAAAATAGGAAATGACTAACTAACAGAGTTGTGTGGGGTAGCCCCACGAGACAATCTCTCCAACAGCCCATAATTTGTCTGGCTTAATGTCCAACCCTTTTTGGAACATGCCCCATTGACTTTTTTTTTTCTTTTCATATACCAATATACATATATGAGTAGAACTAAGGTGCTCTTAAGCTCACCAAGCTTTCCGTGAGCTTAACTCAAAAACCTATCAATTCGACTTCAAACGACATTTTCAAACCGTTAGATGTTCAATCTATATTAAAATGTGCTTGGAGAACAAATTTTACATTTTTTGGAATTTTTTACTATTTATTAAGCCGGTTTGAAAACCGCTGTTTTTTAATGGTGTAGATTTTTAATAAAAACAGCGGTTTTCAAACCGGCTTAATAAATAGTAAAAAAATTCCAAAAAATATAAAATTTGGTCTCCAAGCACATTTTAATATAGATTGAACATCTAACGGTTTGAAAATGTCGTTTGAAATCGGATTGATAGATTTTTGAGTTAAGCTCACGGAAAGCTTGGTGAGCTTAAGAGCACCTTAGCTCTACTCTATATATATATACACACACACACACACACACACACACATATATATATATATATATATAGTGCTGGGCTTAGCTACTTCATGGAGTAAAACGACTTGGTGCTCCACGCCTCATTATTTTCATTTTGAAAATCCAAACGACCGATCCGAACCGCTCAAGTTGTTCTCCATATTGATATGTGCTTGGAGACCAAATTTTACATTTTTTGGAATTTTTTTACTATTTATTAAGCCACTTTGAAAATCACTGATCCGGCGGTCCAGAAATTTTTACTGTTTTTTACTGTTCATAAGGATTTTCAGATTTTCAAAGTGGCTTAATAAATAGTAAAAAAATTCCAAAAAATGTAAAATTTGGTCTCCAAGTACATTTCAATATGAAGAACATGTTGGAAGGTTCGAATCAACTATTTGAACTTTGAAAATGAAGATATGACGTGAAGTACAAAGTCGTTTTACTTCATGAAGTAGCTAAGTCCATCTCTCTATATATATATGAGGAGGGATCCAATTACACCTTTTTTGGTGACACATCATGACACCGTTTTTTTTATAGGTCAATTTTGTGATTTCAAAATCCAAATAGTCGAGCCGAACCGTTCAACATGATCACCATATTAAAATGTGCTTGGAGATCAAATTTTACATTTTTTTGAATTTTTTACTATTTATTAAGATGTTTACAAAATCACTATTTTTCAATGGTCTGAAAACAACGATTTTGTAACCATCTTAATAAATAGTAAAAAAATTCAAAAAAATGTAAATTTGATCTCCAAGCACATTTTAATATATCCATCATGTTGAACGGTTTGGATCGACTATTTGAACTTCGAAAATGGTAGGTGTCAAAGTGTGTCACCAAAAAAAGGTGTAATCCGATCTCTCCTCTAGATACATATACATATACATATACATATACATATACATATACATATACATATACATATACATATACATATACATATACATATACATATACATATACATATACATATACATATACATATACATATATATATATATATATATAGGGATGGGCTATGGTGAGTTGCGAAGTAAAACGTCGTTTTACTTCACGCTCATACTCCATTTTGAAAACCTAAACGACCGATCCGAACCGCTCAACATGTTCTCCATATTGAAATGTGCTTGGAGACCAAATTTTATAATTTTTGGAATTTTTTTACTATTTATTAAGTCACTTTGAAAATCGCAGATCTGTGTGAACAGTAAAAAACAGTAAAAAAATTCTGGACCATTCGATCAGCGATTTTCAAAGTGGCTTAATAAATAGTAAAAAAATTCCAAAAATTATAAAATTTGGTCTCCAAGCACATTTCAATATGGAGAACATGTTGAGCGGTTCGGATCGGTCGTTTAGGTTTTCAAAATAAAAATATGAGCGTGAAGTAAAATGACATCTTACTTCGCAACTCACCATAGCCCAGCTCTATATATATATATATAGGGCTGGGCTTAGCTAAGCCATGGAGTAAAACGACTTGGTACTCCACGCAATATTTCCATTTTGAAAATTCAAACTACCGATCCGAACCGTTCAAGTTGTTCTCCATATTGAAATGTGCTTGGAGACCAAATTTTACATGTTTTGGAAACTTTTTACTATTTATTAAGCCACTTTGAAAATCGCTGATCCGGATGAACAGTAGCAAAACAGTAAAAAATTCTGGACCAATGGATCAGCGATTTTCAAAGTAGCTTAATAAATAGTAAAAAAATTCCAAAAAATGTAAAATTTGGTCTCCAAGCACATTTCAATATGGAGATCATGTTGAGCAGTTCGGATCGGTAGTTTGGATTTTCAAAATGGAAATAATGAGGCGTGGAGCACCAAGTCGTTTTACTCCATGGCTTAGCTAAGCCCAGCTCATATATATAGATATATATATATATATATATATATCAAGCACATTAAAATATGGAGAACAAGTTGAATGGTTCGGATCGGTAGTTTGGATTTTCAAAATGAAATAATGAGACGTGGAGCACCAAGTCGTTTTACTCCATGGCTTAGCTAAGCCCAGCCCTATATATAGCCATGGAGTAAAACGACTTGGTGCTCCACGTCTCATTATTTTCATTTTGAAAATCCAAACTACCGATCCGAACCGCTCAACATGATCTCCATATTGAAATGTGCTTGGAGACCAAATTTTACATTTTTTGGAATTTTTTTACTATTTATTAAGCCACTTTGAAAATCGCTGATCCATTGGTCCAGAATTTTTTACTGTTTTGCTACTGTTCATCCGGATCAGCGATTTTCAAAGTGGCTTAATAAATAGTAAAAAAATTCCAAAAAATGTAAAATTTGGTCTCCAAGCACATTTCAATATGGAGAAGAACTTGAGCGGTTCGGATCGGTACTTTGGATTTTCAAAATGGAAATATGGCGTGGAGTACAAAGCGTTTTACTCCATGGCTTAGCTAAGTCCAGCTCTATATATATATATATAGAGTCCAACTAACGTCCAAATGTTTGGATAGAGACCTATATCTAAACGGTTCATTTTTCAATTTCAAAGTCCCAAAAGTCGATCTGAAGCGCTCAACATGTTTGGAAACTAAATTTTACATTTTTTGGAATTTTTTTGCTATTTTTTTAGAATTTTTGAAAATCGTTGTTTTGATGAATTTTTTATTATTTTTTTCCATATCAAAACAATGATTTTCAAAAATTCTAAAAAAATAGCAAAAAAATTCCAAAAAATGTAAAATTTAGTTTCCAAGCACATTTTAATATTCCCAAAAATGTAAAATTTAGAAAACACTTGAAATACATACCTTAACAACTAAACATTAATTATAAGCTGCCAATAATTGAACTTAGAGACTGCCACCAATGGTATGTATTAGGTAAGATTTGTATTTTTTTTTTTTTGTGGAACAGGTAAGCATTGGATGTGTGTGGTAGCCCCACGAGACAATCTCTCCAACAGCACATAATTTGTCTGGCTTAATGTCCAACCCTTTTTGGAACATGCCCCTTTGACTTTTTTTTTTCTTTTCATATACCAATATACATATATATATACATATGTGCACTGTAGGAAAATGCGGTTCATGCGGCCGCATATGCGTATGCGGTTGGCAACCGCATGGAAAATCAATATGCGGTCCAATATGCGGTCGCATATTCAGCCGCATATTACCGCATATTTGATTGTATGATACCGAATATTACCGCATATTTCCGCATACTACCGCATACTTGTTTATATATATATGAATTCTCATTTTAAAATCCGCATATATAGGTACCGCATGAAAACCGCATATGCGGCCGTATACTGTATATGCGGTATGCGGTGGCCTTCCGCATATCGCATGAAAACCGCATTTTATAACCTTGCATATGTGTGTACACATATGTGTACATATATGTGTATACACATATATACATATGTATGTGTATATTTATATGTATGTGTATATATATGTATATATATATATCTATATATATGTATATATATCTATGAGGAGGGATCCAATTACACCTTTTTTTGACACATCTTGACACTGTTTATTTATAGGTCAATTTTGTGATTTCAAAATCCAAACAGTCGATCCGAACCGTTCAACATGATCACCATATTAAAATATGCTTGGAGATCAAATTTTACATTTTTTTGAATTTTTTTGACTATTTATTAAGATGGTTACAAAATCGCTATTTTTCAATGGTCTGAAAACAACGATTTTGTAACCATCTTAATAAATAGTAAAAAAATTCAAAAAAATGTAAAATTTGATCTTCAAGCACATTTTAATTTATCCATCATGTTGAACGGTTTGGATCGACTATTTGGACTTTGAAAATGGTAGGTGTCAAAATGTGTCAAAAAAAGGTGTAATCCGATCTCTCCTCATATATATATATATTCTATTGATGTAATCACATTATCTGAATTGTTAATGTTTGTTTTGCATCAGACCCCGAAGTTTGCACTTTAATGTTTGATAGGGTGTAAAATTATAGTAATTTACCCTACCATTTGGCCTAGGAAATGACCAATTATCAAGTTTTATGTGCATTTTTAGGTAGAATCATGTTACTTTTGCTAAATACTCTTGATTTTGCAAAATCGCAGTTTTTAGTATTTTTAGGGCAAAATCAGACAAATACGAAGCATTCCGGTCAGACGGGACTTTTATGCGGTTTGGTCACAAACCGCATGCACTTGGAGCAAGCAACTGAATGGAAATTAGATGGAGAGGAAATCGCTAAGTCAGTTAATATTAATTAGAGAATTGTGGGAAATTGACACCTGCATGCATCCCTATGAAAGATTCAATTAATATTAATTGGAGATGAATAGACTTATTTTTAGGGATGGAAATGCAAAAAGTTTACAAAGTTTAGGTACACAGATAATTTCAGTTGCACAGTTTTGGGCAAAACATCAAAAATATGAAGCACTTGAAAATCTAACGTTTATATATGCTGCCTTCTGATGCAAAGGTCCTGTCAGGAAGTTGTCTTATTTTGGAGGGGGAACAATTAAGGTACAATCCCTATATATGTTTGGTCCAGGATCACTTCTATTGAAGAGGAGGCAGCTGGCTGAAGACTTAGTATTTTGACAAGTTTTTGTGGTTGTTAATGTTGTTTTTGATAATTAAAGTTGTTTTGTAAAACTATGCTACTTAATTGTCAGGTTTTTACTTTTTAGTCATCTGTATGTGGTAGTGCAGGAACTGGATTATTTTAGTGTTAGGTATTATATATATATGTTTTTAGTGCCATAGGTATGCTCTCAATTACCTATCGTCTATCGATCGATCCTTAATTAATTATTAGTTATTCCTTATTTCCTTACCACTCCTTTCCAGACTAATTCACGGGCAACATATATAGATAGATGAACGGACAACTTAATTAATTAATTATTAGTTATTCCTTATTCCTTATTTCCTTACCACTCCATGTAGGGGAGTCAATTAATATTAATTAATGTGACCTGGCTAGCCAGTCAGAGTCAGATCATGCATGGAAACCAACTATACATATTGTGCAAATAATGCAAGTGTTGAGATCAGTGATATTGAAAACATGATGATGAACGACGGTGAGAGTCAGACAACGGTGGTGGTTCCGCTTCTGCTGAGTCCGTCGGATGCACGGCGCAAGTCGATGTTGCACGATGAGCTGAGGAGTTTCGGAGTGTGCATCAAGTGCTGTCTACTCGATCACTCATCTCTTTGCTCTGCCGTCCTCTCTTTCTCCGCCTTTTTGCTCTTCACCTTCCTCCTACCCCTCGCCACCTCTTTCTCCATTTTCACCAACAACACTACTAGTACTACCCCTCCATCCCTTGTTACTTTCAACAGACTGGCACAGCTGCCAACATCAGGCTTAACGACCATCGCCTTCATCACCCTCACAAAGTGCTTTCGCCATCATGGGGACCTGAGGAAATTGCTTTTCCTTGATGACAGCTTGCAAAGCGACTCATCCTTAGTGTGTCGCCGTTACACGCTTGAGATCGACCAAGCCTTCCGGAGACATCTTGCATTTATCCTTCTCCCTTCCTTCTCCCTCGAACTCATTCACAAGATCATCCTCTTCTCCTCAGTGCATGTACGCCTGCCCTTCTTCCCTGACATGCTACACAATACAAACACTAACGTCTCATGGAGGGCCGTTATTTTTATGTTCATGCTGATATCATGGATCTACAGAACAGTAGTTTTCCTCCTCATATGCGTGCTCTTTAGGCTCACATGTGAGCTCCAGACACTCAGGTTTAATTCATAGTATTTGCGAATAATTAATTAATAAATTACTAATTACTAATTACTAATTATTAATAAATTACTAATTATGACATGTGCAGGTTTGAGGGATTCTATAGGATGTTCAGAGTAGAAAGGTCATCGGAGGAGCAATGCGGAGCGGAGGTGATATTTCAGGAGCATGCGAGCATAAAGAAGCAGCTGCTCAAGACGAGCCACCGCTACAGAGGGTTCATAATAGGATGCATGGTTGCCATTACTGTCAGCCATCTTGGCGCTCTTCTCCTTTTTTTATCATCCAAGTCCCCCAAGGATTTTTGCAACTCCGGCGACTTACTGGTTTGTTTTATCCATTGATATGATCCATGTATATATATATATATATATATATCTATGTTCTTAATACAATTAATTAATTGGATGATATAATATAATATAATATTATAGGTTTGTTCAGTGGTTCAGTTGAGTGGATTCATCATGTGCCTGCTAGGAGCAGCACGCATCACTCACAGAGCTCAGAAAGTGGTCTCCATTGCAAGCAAATGGCACATGCGCATGTCATGCCACCCCAAGCGTAGTAAGCATGTCACCGATGCAATCAAAGATGATGTATACACATCAGATTACGATCATCATGCCTACGATGCCGATGCCATGCAATCATTCCCGGAGGAGGCGTCAGGTTCTAGTACAAGGGAAGCTCTAGGTATGCATGTGTACTCTTTTTAATTTTTAATTTGAGTTGACTATAAGGGAGGCTAGCTAGCTAGTAATTAATACATTAATTAATTAATTGTTGCATGCAGTGACATACTTGCAGTACAACAGGGGAGGAATTACACTGTTTGGTTTTGCGCTTGACCGGGGTTTGCTCCATGCATTGTTTGCATTCGAGATGACCCTCGTGCTCTGGATCTTAAGCAAAGTAGTCGTTCTTTGAAATCAATTGTATCTCTATTTTTGCAAAGCATTTGTATTTTGTATTTTGTATTTTGTAAGACTAGTAATTCATGGTGCATGTTCCAAATGTAGGCGCGCTGCACATTGGCACTACTGGTATCCCCTGCTGCACACATGCAGGGAATCCCATGCCAGTGCCATCAGTGAATTAACAAGTCTCAAATTGAGATGGAAAACCTAATATTGATATTACTGGCAATTAATTTGTAAGGAATGTTATGTTTATTAGAAGACATTTATGTTTTTGTGTATGCTTTTGTTTTACAATATTAACCTTGTTGTTTTATAGTATCCATTTAGTTGTTTTATAGTATTCTTCATGTTGTTTTGTAATAGTTGTTGTAAAGTATCCATCTTTTTATTTTACAAGATATAGATGCAGATATAAAAAATTAAATTTTGAAAAAAAATTACAATATTAACATTGTTGTTTTACAGTATCCATCTGATAGTTTCACAATATCCATCTTGTGGTTTCACAGTATCCATCATTTTTTTTACATGACCCATCTTGTTGTTTTACATGATTTAGATGCACATATCAAAAATTGAAATTTGAAAAAAAATCAATTTTGCAGTATTCAAAGAGTAATTTTACAGTGTTTAAAGTGGTCCCGGGTTAGTTGAAAAGTCATTAGAGAGCTTCTAGAAGAAGTCCTAATGGTCCCGGTCAAAGTTTTGTAAGTTGTCCAAGTGGTCCTGGTCAAAGCAGTTAGCAACTAACTCGGGACCACTTTGAAAAGTCGTTACTTGTGAGTACTTATTTTACAGTATCCGTATTGAGGTTTATAGGATCTAGTATTATATTTTATAGTATCGCTGATTGTTTGTTGACAGCTGTCCAAGTGGTCTTGGTGAAACCGCGTTAGCAACTAACTCTGGGACCACTTTTTAAAAGTCACGACTTGGAAGAAGATCATGTGCTTATTTTACAGTAGCCGGGTTGAGTTTTATAGGATGCAGTATGCTCCTTCACAGTATCGGTGTTAGTCAAATGATAATTGGTTTGGAAACCGGGTACAGAACCTTGGGTACAATTAGTCGCTTCCTTTAATTATTCACATGACATCATGAGGGAATTATATATGATGCTTTCCTGTAATGACTTGGACCATTTTTTTGAGCTACACTGTATATGCTAATTAATAATCACAAAAACAAAAATTGGGAATTAAGACGTTCCAAATTATGGCCATCATAAAATTTAAAAAAACATCGAAATGAAATTTATAGCAGTAGACAGTTCAATGCATGGCATGTAGTACTATTGGATCTATTAAAAGTTACAGATATATATATATATATATATATATATATAGACAGAGAGAATGGCTAATATCAAAACGTTTGTTCCTGGGCTCAGGAACAAACGGTTCCGTTCTCCAATTTCCGAAGTTCAAACAACAAATTCAAACCGTTAGATGTTCAATCTATATTAAAATGTGCTTGGAGACCAAATTTTACATTTTTTTGGATTTTTTTTACTATTTATTAAGCTAGTTTGAAAACCGCTGTTTTTATGAAATTTCTGCAGCATTGAAAAACAGCGGTTTTCAAACTAGCTTAATAAATAGTAAAAAAATTCCAAAAAATGTAAAATTTGGTCTCCAAGCACATTTTAATATAGATTGAACATCTAACGGTTTGGATTTGTTGTTTGAACTTCGGAAATTGGAGAACGGAACTGTTTGTTCCTGAGCCCAGGAACAAACGTTTTGATATTAGCCATTCTCTATATATATATATAAAGATATATAGATATTTGTTGAAATAAAAATTAAGTTCCTAAAATATAACCTGCGAGGGAAAATTGTCTGACAGAGAAAATATATCTTGTTCCCCAAGTAAGTTCTAAGTCGAATTAATTAAGGCACAGCCCTTCAACAATTATGTAATTAATATTTTATAATTAAAACTATCGACAAAAGAATACATGAATAAAGTAAAAATATAGTAAAAATAGTAAAACTATCGACCAAACAATTATGTAATTAATATTTCTTAAAATATTGTAAAAATATTTTTTTAAAATATAATATTTTAGCGGCCTGCTTTTGAAAAGCAAATTAATTCCTGTAAAGAATACATGAAGATAATACATGAATATTTTGATTTTGTCAATCAAAATAGAGTGTGAGGATTATCAATTCAATTAAATCAAATTACACGGATTAATTATATAATACGCACCGTTGGCAATATATCTTTCTCTGTATTTAATTGAGCTCTCCATCTCTTTAATTTTGGTATACAAATTTAGCATTTTTTGAATGGCATCGAGGAAATCTGAAAGTAAGTCGACAAGGTCAGCCACCAGCCAATCCTCCAGCTATGCCAGCTCTTGTCAAAGCTATGCAAGCATAATAAGCACACTCAGGTTTCAATAAATTTAATTATTTCTAGTTATAACATAACTGGCTTACAATCAATTAAGTAATTAGTTAGTTCAACTTTTATTATGTATGAGAAGACTGCCGCCGATCGAGCCATGAAAGTAAAAGCAGCGGAATCAGGTTTTAAAAGACCGTTTCTGCTTCTGCAGCACAACCAAATTGTTATAATTATGTTAATTAGTTATAGCTGCATATCATTAATACTTAATAGACTGCCTCTCCTTTTTTGGTGTTTCAGTAGTTTGAGTATCACGCCGAGTATTATCACCTACCAACCATCGTATGACCTAGGGAGGATTAGCTTTGCTGGAACGCATGCGAGCGGGAGCAGCAGATTCAGGTTTCCATTAATTTCATTACTTCTGACAGAGATGCGAAGCAGTATAACCATGTTTTTTTCTGAGCAAAAGAAAAGGTCATATCTTAATTTTAAAGAAGCAGTATAACCATGTTAAAATTAAGTTAGTTAATTTATTTGATCTAATATAAGCGTGCCAAGAAGTACGGTCACCGGAGGCGGATGTAGATTCAGTTAATGGGGTTCAATTGACTCCTATAAATTTTCAAAATCCACATGCTTAGACATATTGATTTTGATATATATTTTAGAGTAAAATGTTTTGGCTACTGTAAAATTGGACCCCCCCCCCCCCCCCCCCCATACTTTTTCTAAATATTCTATATGATTGACCTCTATACTTTAATTCTTTGTATATGGTTCTCTCACACCTTGAAACTGACTATAGTAAAAAAGGTGCAAAAGCATAACAGAAGGAGAACAACAAAACAAATCTTGCAACATGTGATTAGTTTCAGTTATCCATCAATTTATTTGAAACCTCCAATTCTAACACTAAATTTAAACCAAGAAAAAAGAACAATGTTATACAAAGAACTACTCAAATTGGTCAAGAGATATTTTAAAGCCTGTGGCTAGTTGACATTATAGGCTAGTGACAACATCCATCTTTTGGACAATTAATTTCCATGAAGATGTTAAGAATTGTCTAGAAACTATCAAATAAAATATCTTGTAGTGTACGTTAGGATGAAGAAATATCTAGAGGAAGCCAAAAATATCTTAGGTCTAGATGTTTCCTTAGATCTCATGGAGCAAGTATAAATAGGGTGTTTTGATCTCCACTTTGAACCAAGCAAGCAAACAAGCAAAGTAAGAAAAGAGAGAAAGTAAGAGATCCAAAAAGAGTATTGTAGTAGTTTGGACTTGGAGGTTTAGGAAATATGTAGTAGAGGTGTAATTGTAAGAATAGTTTGAGTGAGTAATAAAATTAGTTCAAATATAGTTTCTCTACTCAATATTTTTTTTTAAGGTTAGCAACAAATTGTCGCTAACAATATATTGATAAAGAAAACGCGTTAACTTTATTTACAAGAATCTAGATTGCCTACTCAACCTAGCACTATACAAGGAT
Organism: Carex kokanica; assembly: GCA_025461125.1. Classification (NCBI taxonomy): domain Eukaryota; kingdom Viridiplantae; phylum Streptophyta; class Magnoliopsida; order Poales; family Cyperaceae; genus Carex; species Carex kokanica. Next base: position 244,608 of record JAJGRX010000675.1, on the reverse strand, counting down.
ATATACCCGAACCGGATATTGAAAGTAAGTTGTCTTCCCAATTTCAAGATAGTTAAACAAGTTATATTATATTCCTTTCACCTCCCAAAATAATTGAGCAAGTGATGAAAACAAATTGATGTCTTCATTTCAGTGTTGGAGATTTCAAATACTGGGCAGAGAGGTTTGCTCTCTGTTTAGATGCATTTTTTTTTTTTTTTTTTATAAAAACAAAGATATTTCTCATAATTTATATAATGGAAAACATCATTTAAATTATTTAAATTATTTAAATGATCATTTAAGTGATGTTCATAATTTGCATAATTGTCATATGGCTTCACATAATTTAATTATGTCTTATCATAATTTAAATAATTTTGGTAATTCAATTAACTCTTATATATGAAAATTTAGACAATTCATTTAACTTCATTAAATCCGAGGATTTTTCAACTATAAATAAAAAGATTTGAATTATTGATTCGGGTGCTACAGACTCCATGACAAATTGTTTGAATTATTACAAAATTTGACAAATAAAAAAGTTACAAATACCTTTGTCACGGTAGCCAATTGTATTCAAGTACCAATACAAGGAATTGGAAAAATAATTTTTTTTGGAAAAATAATTACCAATGTATTATACAACAGATTGCGACCTGGTTTTCTATGCCTAGTCCTGGTCGGTGGCGTTGCACCCAGTTTGGATTGGCCACGTGGTGCTGTGCTAAGACAGCTCCCTTAGATAAATCAATAAGATTACGGATGAATAGAGATGGTGTACCATTAAGAACATATGCTGATCCAATATGTGTAGTGTAGAATTCATATCAAAATTCATATTTTGTGTTATTTCTGAGGATCCGGATTCCGGGGGGAGTGGATCCATATCCTCTGCATTAACTCAAAAGGGAATATTTTGAGTGAATGAATTTCAACCGTTTGATTTTAAACGGAGCCAATTCGGCTCGTGCTTATAACATAGAGGGCCTTTTAATATTAGTGTAGATCTAATTTGCATGAATTTCAAAATGGATTGGATGGTCGAGATGCATTAACTCAAAAGATTCTCTTTTGAGTTAATATAGAGGATACAAATTCCTCACCCCTGGCCCCTCCCTTGTATAATCATAAAAAATAAATAGATATAAATGATGATAAGAATAATATAAAATATTTCGGAGATACTAAATTATTTTACTTGTATAATCATAAAATCGATTGATATACGTTTCCTTTGCAAATTAAAAATTCGTTTGGGAAATGTTCTCAGTCAAACAAAGTAATATTATGTTCTCAGCACAGGACTCGTTTGGGAAATGTGCCACATGTCACTCTTGTCTACTTGATAACTTGTATGGACATAGTTCACAAAGAATCAAGTTATATTTTCAAAGCAAAATAATAAACCACTCCTCCACCATGTCTATTCGAAATTTTATAATGCTTTAAGCTTCTTCTCCTTTCTTTCTTTCTGAGTCGCTTGTCGCATCAATTTTTCTGCCCCAAATCCCTTCGATTAACTAAGCAAAATGCAAAATTGGTTCGATTGAACTATCAAACGGTGTAATTTTGCTCTAAAAGCAAGATACTAAGTAGAAATTTGGTTGATTATTTCGATTCAGCTTCAATTTTAGCAGTTTTCTATGCAAAATTTGTCCAACCGGGAAAACTCGAGAAAACTCGACTGACTCGGGTGAAACTCGGCTAACTCGGCCTGAAAGTAGGCTAACTCGGTCGAGTCAAGCACTGTTCATATGAGTTTTGCTAAAAACTCACACGGGCGCGAAACTCAGGTGAAAATCGAATCGGACACGGTCGATACCGAGTTGACTCGAAATCGGCCGATTTTCCAAACCATGGATAGAAGTGGATCAGTTGATGAGGGAGTTGGGTTTGTCGATGAGGGAGATCCGGAGGAAGGCGGGGGAGGCGGGGCGCCGTGTGGATTATATGGAGTTGCAGGCCCGTGTGGATGCGATGGTGGTGGCGACCCGTGAGGATGCAATTCATGCAGTATATATAAGAGATCATTCCAATTTTCTCTTTTCTTTGACCTCAACCATATAAGAATTATTTTCTTTGGTTCGAACATGAAACTTTCTCTTAATAATTAAATTAATTGTTATTTTATGTTGTATTATGAATGTTATATATAGGAGTTTCTAGCACTGGATGAAAGGATAGGTAATGTAAGCAGTGGAATTAGTGAAGAAACAGTGGCCAAGTGCCTTGATAGGGCCATGTTTTCAAGGCCCTTAAAATACACCATTGGACCAATGAATATCCGGGATTCGAATCTCCTTCTAGGAGCCAGCTGGGAGCTAAAATGAAAAGAGGCTTAACAAAAGGCCTGAGATCCATGAATAAGGATCCAGGCACAAAAGAGGCTCAACAAAAGGCCTCAAGCCTCACAAAGACAGACCTGACTCAAAATTGGTTTTCACCGCCTTAGTGCGGGATAACCACCAACGTGGTTGGAATAACTGTTCCATCTCTCATAACCGCACGAGATAGCAGTTATGAGATATCCTATATAAGGCAGAAAGGCCAATGAAACGGGAGTCGCAATTTTACACTTACAGAGATATCGCATAGGTCAGAATCAGAATCTTTCTAAATCCACCTGAGTTCCTAACTCGTTCACATCTCGACCTGCCATCCCGCGGCAGGACGAGCCCAACCCAGAAGCTTCACCACATACGGCCTATTCTCTTCGAGATAGGACGTATCATGCCTCAAGCAGCACAACTACTACTCTTCTCCCAACCGTCACATTTCCATGGAAGAGGAGCTCTGCTACATTTGCCAAGTATAATTTTTGTATTGCTCATAGCCAAATGTTCATAGAGTTGGTTTAAAATCGTCCATTGTTTTTGTACTCCAATCATGTCTCACATGCTTTATCTTCGTTTTTAAGATCCAAACAGTCAATCTGAATTGCTCAACATAATCTCCATATTAAAATGTTTTTGGAAATTAGATTTATATTTTTTTTATATTTTTTTTACTATTTTTCTATATAGGTACAAAATCACTATTTTTGGATGGTCCAGAATCTTCTGAAAAATAATGATTTTGCACATATATGATAAGATAGTAAAATATTTTCAAAAAGTATAAAATTTCCAATTTTTTTTATATTTTGGAACTTTGTAAATATAAAATCGTGAAGTGGTTTAATTAATTAGTAATGATATTAATTTAATTTTTTTATTTTTGGAATTTTTTTTTCAGGAAGAATATGTAGAAGGGGACGAATTGGGGAGGCTAGATTGCGGTCACGATTTTCATAGTAGTTGTATAAAACGATGGCTCACTCGCAAGAATTTGTGTCCCATTTGCAAAAATACAGCGCTTTAAATACTTGTGATATGTGGATTTGCTATGATTATCTCTTTCATAATTTATAAATGCTTCTGAGAAGATGTTTTGGGTTGGTAATATGTTTTCTGACAAACTATTTTGTGTTGGAAATATATTTACACATGACTGTATATGATTTCATATTAATTGCTTGGCATATATATTTGTGCTGTCAAAATGTTTTGTAACGGTTTAATTAGTGAGAACTGTGTTAGTTTTTTTTAGTATAAATATTTTAATAAACATTGTGCATAATTGTGACAAAAATAAGATGCGATGAAACAGTTCAGATTAAATTACGAGTATCATACTTAGTTTAGTATAAACACTTTCCAAGCATATCATGTTCGAATAAAATTTACTTTTGAGTTCATGGGCTCTGAGACTATGGTTCTAAACCCAACTTTCAAAGAAAAAAAAAGGTTCACAATGAAAAATAAAATTTATATATTAGCCTTGCTAATTCCTGATTAATCACTTGGCAGTATCCTGTCCGTCCGACGAGCGCATACCGTTATTTACAACACTGGTAAATACGCGGTGTACAGTACAAACATGCCAAATATTTGTATGCTTAAATTGTTATCATCTTTTGTTTGAAAAATAATGGTTTTCATTCCTTCAGATTCCATTTGCATGATAGTCGAAACAAAATGCACAATCACATATCAATGGGTACACTGCATGGAATCCGTATGAGATCCACTGGTACCAGTTCCTAAACGCCCCTGGACCCAAATTTGGATGCCCTAAAGTAACACAAAGTTTGAGTTTAGATCCAAACCGTTCGATCTGCTCTGGCACAAATATTAAAGGGTCCCGCTGTCATGAGGTCATTCACGCTGCGATCCTCCTTATTTTCTGGTATCATGGAATATGAACAGGTCGGCTGTCATGAGGTCATTCTTTTTTTCTCAAATCACTGGAACAATCCAAAGTTCCAAACACCTACTGGTGTGCTCAACTACATTGGATGTGACATCGGGGTTGATAACTTGGCGATGGTCCAGCTCAGGTCTCTTCACGGTCAGCTCCTCCTACAAATTCATCCAACAAAGAGGCATCTCCCGTATTTTCTGGCGCAGACTGTGGAAACTCAGAGCACCTACAAAGGTCATGGTCTTTTTCTGGGTAATGCTACATAACATAATATTAACTCAGTTACTCAGCAGTTTCTGAGTAATAGGGATGCCCGGGGGTCCCATGATAACTTCTCTGCGGCAATAATAAAATGGAGAATAGAGATTTCAATATTTCGCACAAACTATGACCATCTGCTCCAACTTATATTGTTTGCCGGATCGTGGGCTCTCTGGTGCAGAAAGAAATTGAAGGTTCTTTTCGGAAAATGAGAAACCGGTGCACAATTTGATTCATGATATGGCTCAGGAAATACAACTATGATGGACGTGCTGTTGATTGGCTCCAACTTTTACGGCAATTTAATTGCGACACTGTACCATCTAGGATTAATATGAGGGTAAACCAGATACCCTGGTATTCTGTACAAATTTTTCTATTTTATACAGTTGTTAGTTGGATTAAAGCCACTAATTATAATAGATTTCTTTACATTATTGATAAGTGTAATATGGTGAAGTAAAGTAAAATCCCTTAATAGAAAGAGCTTTGGGCTTTTATTTAAATACTTATTAATCAATGGTTGCATACAATGATCTCTCTACTCTCTAGTACAACATGAAAATGAGTAACTAGGAACTGCAACACAAGAAAATACAAATACAAAAAATTAAAATGTATTTTTTGTATATCGATCCGTCAAATCCGACCATCCTAAAAAAGCATATACGTACTTAATAGAAAAAATTACAAGGACTAGACTTTTGGAACGGGGTTAAATGGGCCGAAACAACTTCCTCCTTATTTATTAGGGCCACTCAGCACTAGGTAAAACAATTTAATTTTATATCTAATAGTAATATCTTGCATTATAAAGATTATTTTCATGCCTCATTGTGTTCGTTGTGCAACAAAATGTAAACATATATTCTTCAGAAAACATATGCTGATTTTGCGTTTTACTTACTTCTGTTAAATTTGAAGTGATATATGTTATGTTCTGATTCCATAAATCATTTGCAAAAACTTTAGTACATGGTTGGATTTTCAATGACTGTGTTGGTATGTATGAGTTTTTATTCGTGTAAGCGCCTCCTCCTGTTACACACTGTTAATGTGGAACTTTTTTAAATCCATGTATAATATGCCGTGTATAACGTTTTTTCAGTAGTGTTATGTGAGATGCAATTGAAAACTTGCTTGTTGCACAGCTCGCTCCGTGTGCTATATATTCATGCTGCACACAAATTTTGTCCGTTTTTATGAATGCAACCAATCTATCACATGGAGGAAATAATTCTACTATATGGAAAGTCAACTCAAGGTAGATCTGAGGTGTATTCATTTTATCTGCGGAACAAACCAATTAAGCATTCACATGGAGGTCCCAACTGCTCATTTGGTATGTTTGGATGGGAGTTGGAATAGTTAGAATAGCTAAATTTGGAATTAGTAAATGAGAATAGAGAAAAAATAGTAAATTTCAGAATAGTGTAAAAATTGTGCTATTTTACATTTGAAATAGTGAATAGCTGTAACCGAGAAAAAATAGTAAGAAACAAAAGGTGGTAGCTCTTTCAAGTGCTGAAGCTGAGTTCATTGGAATTGTTAAAGGGTTACAAGAGCTAATATGGTTGAGGAGGATACTGAGTGAACTCAGGTTTGATCCGAGAGAAGGAATGAAGCTCTTTTGTGATAACAAAGCAACAATTGTCATATCTCAGAATCCTATACAACATGATCGCACAAAGCACATAGAAGTGAGCAGACATTTCATAAGACAAAATATAGAGGAAAATGTTATTTCTCAACCATTTGTAAGGACAGGTGATCAACTGGCTAATATTCTCACCAAAGGCGTTTCAAGTGCACCATTTCATGAGTCTCTTGGCAAGTTGGCCATGATGGATATCTACTTACCAACATGAGGTGGAGTGTTGATATGACTTTTATGCTAGTTGAAGGAAGATTTATCTTTTAATATGTTTCCTTTTGTAATATATTCAAATATAGAAGAAAATATGTACTCTAATAAGGAAGGTAGTTCAGCAGATTTAATAAAATAAGAGTGGGAAGGGAGTTTCATGAGAGTTGTGTGTTATTTATTTTATTTCTCATAAGTTGTCATGGTATCAGAGCTCACGTGTCAATTCACTAAAAGACTAAAATATCTAAAAGATCATCCACAACAAATAAAAATCAAAAGAAGAGAAAGATGTCAAGATGTGTTAACCAATTTCTATATTGTAGATAATCACACCTAGTTGATTACTCTTTATCCAATATTACTTTGAGTAATTATACTTTCCCCCATCTCTCAGTCCCCGAATCCCCCCCCCCAAAAATCCGGTCAGCGTGCATACCTTCCTCTAACAAACTGTTGGGGTCCCCACCAACTAACCTCCGCGATTTCTGATCTCTGGGTCTGACACTACCTCTTCTGAACTCTACTCTCATGTTTTTCATAGGTCAGCAATTCTAACGCGATCTTCATTTCTTATCAGCGATCTCTCCCCTTCCAGGTTCAATTTTGCTTATCTGGATGTGTTTTTGTAGTTAATTTTTGTTTTGGCGATTGGAAATGATAGAACGTATCGAACTCTAGTTGATATTAATACTTGATGTTCAAATTTGCTTAAATTAATACAAATTGATATTTATTATTAATTTTGAGGCGATTTTTTTACATTTTATGAGATGTTGTTCGATAATTTGATCTGAAAAGATAGAATTCTTTATTTTGTATGAATTTGATTGTGTGTGAAAGAAATGCTTGATAGATCTACTATGAACACTTGATAGAACTGGTACAAATACTTGATTCATACATAGGGAGAGATATAAATTGAATTTTAAATTTTTTATTATGTTTTAAGTGTAAATGTTTGTTTTGACAGATATAAATACTTGATATGTATGTATATATTATTTTTAAATAGAAAATTGTGATTTGATAGGCAGAGGTATTGATCTGTTATGATGTCTAATTGTACATGTTTGTAGTAGGTATAAGATCAACTCTGTGGGCATATATTCTAGCAGGTAACACATGTATATTTTTCTTAGGTGTACATATTTGATTTATAAGATGTAACAATTTGGTAGTATTGGTATGAATACCTGATTTGACAAGTCATTTGTGAAAGAGTGTAAATGTCCATTTTGATAGATATAACTACTTGATAAGTATGTATATACTCTTTTTAAATGGAAATATGTGATATGATTGGCAGAGGTACTGATCTGTTATGATGTTTAATTACTCTTTATTCAATATTACATGTTATATGAAAGGTAAAAAATTACACAAACTAAACTACAACCGTAATAGTTGACGCTAAATGTGCTAGGACATCACATGGAGGAAATAATTCTAGTATATAGGAAGAAACAAAGCATTGATGGAATCAAGCAAGCAATCACATGGAGCAAGCAATCACATGGAGGAAATAATTCTAGTATATAGGAAGTCAATTTAAGGTAGATCTGAGGTGCATTCATTTAATTTGAATAATTAATTCAGTTGCTTAACTGTTTGATCGTTGTATTTGCGGAAGAAAGCAAGCATTGATCACATGGAGAGCCGAACTTCTCATTTGTATTTAATTCAAAAGTCAAACTCAATTAATGGCAGATCTGGAGATCTATACGCAATTCATTTGCTTAATTAAGTAGCTTAATTTATTAGTCTGATCGAGTTGAGATCACACATATCTGTACCAAGCTGTTAAAAATAGGAAATAATCTTCGGCTTCTTACGAATTAACTTATAGTTCTCTTCTATATATGGTGTATGGATACGGGGACGGATATCGTATCGGATACGATACAAATACAATGATACAGTAATTTAAAAAAAATGTAGGATACGTCTATCATATATATTATTTTTATTTTATTATCAATTCAACACTTGTATTATACGGCAGTTTAAAAATTAATTAAACACTTGTATTATTAAAAATTTCTTTAACCAGATTTTTATTTTGTTTCTTCCTTTGTTTCTAATTCCTATTTTCCTTTTTTTTTTCCTTGGCCTGATAAAGACCTTAAGATATAATTCTCATATGGTGACAACTTATTCTATTTTTCTGGTGAAAATGGTGAAAGTGTGACATGAACTTTATCTTTATTAATTAATGATCTTTTATATTATATTATGAATATTGTAGGATCTGCTAACACTGAAAGAAAGGATAGGTAATGTAAGCAGTGGGCTTACCGAAGAAGCAATTAGGGGTGTTCATCGGTTTGGTTTGGTTCGGTTGAAACCAAAATAAAATTGGCAAATTAAAGTTTTATTGAGCAGTTTTCAAATATAGAACCTAACCGATTAAACCTATCAACCGATTAAGAACTGAACTGAACAAACCGAAATAAGAAATTAATAGTAAATATAAATTCACTAAAATTCCATATCCAACTTTTAATCTAAAATTTTGAAAAGAAAAGAAAAATAACAGCAAAATATAAGAATTGATTGATAAAATCAATAGTGCCTTCAAACTGTTAATCTAAAAATGCAATTTTCTCTGGATGCGATCGGTTCTCTGGACCTGTTGAAATCGGTAAAATAAAAACATAAAAAGCTAACAAAAAAGAAAGTCTAAAAGAGTGAAATGTGGGGTCATTCTGGCAAAAAAATTTAAATAAGAACAAAATATAAGAAAAGTTTGCACTGACCCAAAACAGCAAAAAAAAAAAAAATGATATGAGGTTTTGCATCCAAGCGTAGCTGTCGCAAATAACAGATACTATCTTACCAAACAATCACCAAAAATTAATAAACGAAGGAAGAAAATTGGAAAAAAAAAAAAAACAAGATAGACACCTTCAAAAGATCGGGACGGTTGGGGTTTGAAGGGGTGTTAAGAAAATGAACCGGACCAAAGGGGTTCAATATTTATAATATATGGTAGTTCGGTCAGTTCAGTTTAACCAAACCAAAGTATTAAATCAGTTTTAAGAAGTGAACCGAACTATTTAGTCCAATCTAATTCGGTTCAGTTTAAAACAAAAAAAAACCGGATCCGATGAACACTCCTACAAACAATTGCCAAACGCCTGAAGCAGGACAAATACACTTTTCTCAACCGTCACATTTCCATAGATGAGGATCCGTGCTGCATTAATTTGTCAGGTATAATTTTTGTTATTTACAAGGCCTTTTATTTTGATTTTTCTACTTTCTTTTGACAGAGACATTTGTTGTGTTTTATGTGAATTAACAAGATAAAATGTTCCCAATAATATTTACGAAAAATTGTTTGTCAAATTAATCAAAATTTAAAATTACAATTTTTTCTAGTCAGATCGGACAGATCAGTTGAATTTTTAAGGAAATTTAAGTTACACTTAAAAAATTTTCACATTACATTTTGAAATAGAAAGTCGGTTACATTTTTTTAAAATGGTCCTCAGAACATAGAAAATTTTGATCATGTTCAACTTTAGTACGAAAACACTTAAAATACATACCATAAAAACTAAACATTAATTATAAGCTGCCAATAATTGAACTTAGAAACTGCCACCAATGGCATGTATTAGGTAAGATTTGTATTTTTTTTTTTTGTGGAACAGGTAATAAGCATTGGATGTGTGGGGTAGCCCCACGAGACAATCTCTCCAACAGCACATAATTTGTCTGGCTTAATGTCCAACCCTTTTTGGAACATGCCCCATTGACTTCTTTTTCTCTTTTCATATACTAATATATATATGAGGAGGGATCCACCTACACCCTTTGTGGTGACACCGAATTATATCCTATATTTTCAAAGTTTTCAAGGTCCAAACAGTCGATCCAAACCGTTCATTCAACATGATGGATATATTAAAATGTGCTTGCAGATCAAATTTTATATTTTTTTTGAATTTTTTTACTATTTTATAAGTATTTGACAAAATCATTGTTTTTAAAATGTAAAATTTGATCTGCAAGCACATTTTATTATATCCATTATGTTGAACGGTTTGGATCGACTGTTTGGACTTTGAAAATGTAGGGTGTAACTGGTGTCACCAAAAAAGGATGTAAGTGGATCCCTACTATATATATATATATATATATATATATAGTCAACTAAGATATTATATTACACCAACCTTATACAATGTAATAATTATCTTATTAATTAACGTACGTTCCTGAAATTAATGGAATTCTAAATTGTTTATCAATTCTTTATATATGTAGATAGCATTAATTAAACCTTGTACACCTGAGCCCGAGTACAATGAGAACTTAGTCGTTAACTTCAGTCTGACACAAATCCCAAAGCGAAACCCTCCATATCTAAATAGGCATTGTCAAGGTTGAAGTCGGACTTTCAAAAGGTTGAAGTCGGACTTTCAAACTATGAGAATCAAACGTGAATGAAAATCAATCATATAAAATTTTCATGCTAAGTATGGAGTCATTTTTACATTACTCATAGCATTTTATGCTAACTATATATAATATCTTGTATAATTACAAAAATTTTGAAAAAAAAAAATGGGATCAATTGATCATACTCATTCTCTATTACTAATTTCACCTATGGCCACTGTATTACTTTTGGCTCGGTTGGAAGTGTTGTTGTTATTTTTGTAAGATAGAGAAGAGAGATTAAGAAAACAAATTGTATTTGCAATCTTATTTATTCTATTTACAAGTGTCCCTATTTATAATTACAAGGCAACAAAAAACTAGCCATTGGAATGCACTATTCTCTATTGCTATTAATTACAATACACTATTTCCTATATTATGAAATAAATTAGCTGTTATAATTTGAACTATATTTTATATTTTAATAGTTGTACTCAAAGATAAGGGGAAAGAGACTCTATTCATATACCATTTCATTTCCTCAATCCATTATCCATGTAAGTACTTTTACTGACACGGTCCGGCTAATGAGATTCACCCGAACACAAGCTAGCTCAACTAAAACATCACTCAAAGAGGATCAAGATCAACTCAAAAAAGGATAAAGAAGAGATAAACTCAACTTGAACAAATAATTTTTGTAATATTTCAATAGCTTCCTTCCAAAATGAGTTTTGGGTTGTTATATATATATATAGTCATATTTTACACTAGAATCTTCAACTCTCAATGACTTTTTTCTAATACCACAACACACTCAATAACTTCCTAAAAACACTAAAAAGTCTGTCCTAGTAACCCACAAAATGAAATTGCATAACACAAAAATACAAACACCTTTTCAACAATTTAAAAAAGCACTCAAAAGACACATAATTATGCAATAACAGAAATTAATCCTCCAAAAGCTATCACATTGTTAGCACGACATTTTGGCCATGTTATGTTTAGAGCTTGTTTTTTTAGAAATAAGTTGTAGAGCTTGTTGTTAGCTTTCCACAGAATTTTGAATCACCTTAATCGGAGCTCGTACGAAATAGTTATTGCGGCAATATACTATAGTGTGTCTCTTAGTGGTGGTTTTGTCTAATAATGACAGTTTTGGACAATAAAACAGCCAGTATTGGAGCCATTGTATTTTGTTTAAGCACCTGGATGTTCTCAAGATCTGTTGAAGTGTTTCATATGACATTTTGTTGTACGGTGAGGCCTAACGGCTAAAAGAATATCGGAACAGTGTTTTCCGGTAGGTGACATTTACCCTCACGGATACTAACAGAATCTTTGTAGTATATACAAACTACAAATCTCATTGAGGGTGTTCGGCAATGAGGCTTAGAGTGTTGCAGCTTAAGAGTTTAAGCTGTGCTAAGGAGTTGTTTGGATGACTTTGGCTTAGAGCAATGAAGCTTAGAGTGTATAAAGGTGCTAAAGAAGAGCTCTAAGGAGGCACTGTGCTATAAGCCTGGATTTTTATCAGCTTAAGAAATGTGTTCTAAGCTTGTCTAAGCCACATCTGTTTGGCCAGCTTAAGCAACTAAGGAGGCTAAAGCCCGAACACCCACGTTGAATATATAAACTAGAAATCTCATGATCATGTGAGATCCAATTTAAAACTTGGTTGTTGCGCAGCTCTGTGTGCTTTAAAATTCATAATTCACATTTGTTTGAAAATCATTTTTGAAAATCATTTTTAAAAATCCATGCACCCATCCAAAGATGAGAACTCCTTTATTTTCTGGCAGAAACCAAGCATTAATTTACATGGATGGAATAATTCTATTACATACTGACCCAAACTCGAGGCAGATCTGAGGTGCCTTCATTTTATTTTGTTTAATTAATTCAGTTGATCACTTGATATAGTATACTAATTTAGAGTTCATGGTGCGCTGCCCAACTGCTCATTTGTATTTAATTCATTAGTCAAACTCAATGCAGATCTCGAGATCTACTCATTTTATTTGTTTAATTCAGTTGAATTAATCGAGTTCAGATCGCATATCTGCACCAAGTTGTTAATGTGTACTAAACAAGAATAGGAAATTAATGACTAATGAGTTGTTCGATGTATAAATAATGTTTCCCATCTTACGAAAAAAACCTACTTAACAAGTTCTCTTAAACCTAGCTTGCAAAATGTTTCTTAATGCGAAAGGTTAGAAATCATAGAATTTGTTCTGTATTTTGACTACCTTTTCATTTTACCGAATCAATAGTTTGATTTCTTAGAGAAAAAAATAATATAATATCAAAATTTATAAGCGAAATGGCACAACAATACTCTAAAAATGTCAGAGAAAAGTGAGGTCTTATCTTTCAGCAAATTAAGGACATCTCATTTATATGAACTGTTGGAATATACACCATGACATGTTGACGTGAGTCACAAAAAATCAGAATAAGAGTGGTGAACAAGGCAGAAGATTTGTTTAACTTCAATGTAATATTTAGACAATCTTGGATTAAGGAAATAATGTGGTAAAGGAAATGTTTATTAAGGCAATATGTATCTGCTAGGAAATTTAAAATTTAGGCAGGATAGATTAATAATCAAGATTATATAAGTGGTCTGCGGCACAGGAAAAGAATCATACAAAAATATTCTGTAATTCTATTCTGAATTAATAAAACAAAGGGAGTGAAGGGAGCTTCATGGGAGTCCGTGTTCTCTGTTATACAATTCTAATATTTTTGTCATGAATCATTTGTGTACTTGAAAATTAACTAAATGACTAAAATATCTAGAAAATCAGGAACAAAATAGTCATTTATATAAAAGAAACTTTAACAGCGCAGATTACATTTAATTAACATTGCAGATCACATTGAACGGCTCTAGTTATTTAGAATTTCTATATGAAATTTTCTGTCTTGCTTCTTGTGTTTCTTAGAAAGTACCTATTGTGCGTTTTTTATTTTCTTCTACCAATTCCAACTAATAAATGAAGATTTTTATTGTAAAGTGTCTAAAAGACGAATTTCATATAATAAATCATAGAATCTTGTGTCTACGTTAGAAATCTGGATTTGCCATTCCTTATTTCCACTTATTTAGAAAGCTAACCATTTGTTATAATTAGTACAATCAGTCCCGTGAAAGCTAATCTCCCAGTAATATATACGTCAACCCGCTAACTCGCTTAGATAATTATCCAACCTACAAGGCCAACAAGGCGACAACCTTTTGCTTGTTATTATATATTTTTTTCCTTGATAATTGGACCGAGGACAACCAATCATAAACAACATGAATTATATATTTTTTCCTCGACAATCTTCTGTTTGTTGTAAGATGTGTACAACGTGAGAACGTTAACGAGGTTTCTTAACTTGTCGAGTTATATAAATCCATTTTATCTTCTCAAGATCAATACTCAAATTAAGGCGACTAAATAAGAAAACAAGAAAGCATGAGCAATTCAGCTAGCTTAGCTTCCTCTTCCTGCCCACCTGTTATCCCAATGGACCCACGACTACGACAGCTCCTCAAGGCATGCTCCGAAGGTGATGTCAGCCTCTGCATCAACTTGATTGATACCAACCCTGATATCCTGCTCTCTACCACTCCTCACAAAAACAACTGCCTTCACATTGCTGCCATGCTCGGCCATGACGAATTCGCAAAGGAGATCTGGACCAGGACCCCTTCCCTCTTCTCCGGCACCAACATTGATGGCGAGACCCCACTGATAACCGCTCTGATGGCGGCTAACCTTTCGTTGACTTCTGACATCATCACTGCTGCATCACAGTATATGCAGCATGACGATTTGGAGGAAGGGAGGTCTTTCAACCGCATGCTCTTGAAGGTTGATAGGCGTGGAGAGAATGCATTGCATCATGCCATGCGCAATGGCTTTGAAAATTTGGCATTACAGCTCTTGGACAAAGAGCCACGACTGTCTGAACAAGTTATCAAAACAGGTGAATCGCCGATGTATATGGCAGCCCGCAGAGGATATTCAAAAGTTGTAGAGCGATTGCTTGAAATCCCGTCTTCGGCAGATTGTGGCCCAAAAGAGGAATCAGCCATGCATGCTGCTGTGAGATTCGGCGACACAGGTTTATTACTTATTATAAGCCTAATTCTGTGCATCTTATTTTTCAAACTAATTACAGACTTCTCATGCAATTGTACTTAAAAGTCTAGTTAGTTTTTTTTATCACATGAAAAGCTAGCCGCTTGCAGCTATTGTTTGCAAAGCTATACGTCGATCTTGTATGTACTTAGTTGAGTCCGAAATCCACCTCTCAAGCCTTGGAGCCACTATCGTTGCTCACTTTCTTGTGATGGGGTTGTGGTTTTGCGGTCTCGACCCATTTAAATTTTTAAGCTACTTCTCAACATTCTAAATAATCTATTTAATAGTGAAATGTACTGTCAGGTATAGTTATGCAACTACTGCAAGGACGGCCACAACTAGTATACTGTATATGCTTAGACGGAGACGGTCCGCTGGAGAGAGCCGTATTTCACAACAATCTCGAGCTGGTGAAGATACTCTTAAAATATGATCCTAATTTGGCATATATTAAGAATGAAATAACACAAAATACTCCATTTATTACGGCAGCACGAACAGGCTTTGTGTTGATTGCAAAAGAGATAATGAGCGCTTGCCCCGATTCTGTTTATACTCCCGACACATATGGGTATAGTGCACTCCATGAAGCTATTAATTATGAGCAATTGGATTTTGTCGACTACATAATCAGAACTCAAAAGCTCCATAGGCTTATTAACCAAGCCACCGACAATGGAAGTCTTCCTCTGCATCATGCTGCTCGCATGTGCAACCCGAAGCTCCTTCGTTCTTTACTATCCCATTCAGGACAAGATTACTCTGCTGTTAATGTTGAAAGGGAAAATGCAGTTAACATAGTTTATTCAACGACAGCCTTATTGAAGACTTTGAGATGGGTAAATTAATTAATTAATTTTCATTGCTCTTACACACAACACTTAATTCCAATCCTGAAATAGCTAGTGTTTATATATGGTCAAGAAAGATTATACGATTTTAATTTTTAATTTTTGTTTGTTATCACAGAATGAGTCGTTCACATTGTTGTCAAATGTAATTCCCTCCGGATGGAAACACTTAATAAGAGATAGCGCAAAACAATATATGAAGACCGAAGCAATTCAGGAGGTCAAGTCACTTACAGCAAAGTACACTTCCAATACAACTGTGGTCGCTGCCCTCCTCGCTACTATCACTTTTGCTGCTGCCTTTACCTTGCCCGGAGGATTCAGTGCCGATCCCTCACATGCCGGACAACCCCTTTTTGCAAGGAAAGCAGCTTTCCACGTGTTCCTCATCTCTGACACCATAGCCATGTGCTCTTCCCTTTCCGTTGCATTTCTCTGTATTTTGGCGACATGGGAGGATTTTGATTTCCTGCTGAATTACAGGAAAACAACGAGGGCTCTCATGTGGTGTGCTTACGAGGCTACTGCAGTTGCATTTGGTACCGGTTTGTTCACAGTGATTGCTCCCAACAACTTGTGGCTTGCAATTCTCATACTAATACTCTGCACCATCCTTCCCCTGCTCTCCAAGATCATCGGTGACTGGCCCCTATTAATGCTTCGCTACAGGCTTCGTGGTCTTTTTCGGGAAGACCTCATTCCAAATATTTGAAAACGTGCCATAATTAATAGGAGAGTTGTACCATTATTTAAATAAATGTCAGAGCCTTCGTGGTATGAGTTTGAAGAAAATTATTAAAAAAATTAAGTTTATTTATTGATTTGTCATCTTATCATCTCTCAGTCCTTTGTAACTGAGATGAAAAATATGGTATCTTCGTTGTACTCGTGCGGATGGCTTATGCCTCAGCTTACACGAGGAGAGAGTTTAGATAGGTACGATTTTATTGAACCCATGACTCCATGAGAAGAGAGGAGAGCAAAGGAGAGAAGGTGAAGCCAAGAAGGAAGGAAGATGAAGGGTTTTCTGTTTTAGCTTTTGTTCAATCACTGTAGAAATATAATAGACACCTCCATTTTAATAAAATAGTATATTGGTCAATATAATTTTTGAAATAATTAATTAAAAGATAAAATAAATGAAAGGGGATAGACAAATGAAATTTAAGTTTATATGGGTGATATTGGATATTATGATTTATTCATGGGGAAAATGAACAGTTTTGAAAGTTTGGATGGGCACATAGGAAATTTTCCAATTTTTATCGGTTTCTTCTTGTTCAGAAAGCTGTTCTCTATGTTTTAAGTACTATGATCAGTCCAGAGAAAGCTAACAATGTATACTTAAAATTTGTGGTGAGTTGGGGGCGTATACTTAAAATTTACATGGGTTCAATTGCAAATTACGCCACCATCATTTGGACTTAACAGGGACAGGGCTGCAAGAATATATTATATCTATAGAAACATGTTGGGCCCCAATACTAACTATATCCATCCAGAGCCCAGAACTTGAATTTTACACATGCAAAGATTTAAAAAAAAAATTGGCTATCGATCATCTATTCTCCCACCCACTATGAATGAACAAAATGATAAATTGAGTAAATTAATAAGGACCAGCAACTTTCGAAAAGTTAAGCATACCAGAATATAAAAGAATTTGCAGAACTCTTGACTTTCATCGCAGTTATTCACCTCCAAATAACATTTATATTTGCTATAACATATTTAATTCAAAAAAATGACAAACCACAAGTTATACAAAACTGTACAGCAGTTAAAGAGTAAATAAAAAATAAAAAAAACTTCATCTTCTTCTTACAACCAGTTTAGGAACAAATTGAGTCAATACGAGCCAGGCTGAGGTAAATTTGAGCTCGACTTAAACTAGAACGAATCAAGTTGTGCCAACTCGTTAGCGGCTTGAGCCTAAATCGAGCGAGCGAATTACAAAGTTGTCTCGAGTTAATCTCAAGCGAGCCACAAGCTACAGCTTCTTTTGCCAGCCATGAATAGAGTTCACTTTGACACCATAAACAAAAGTAGTTTTATTTTATGGGGGAATTTCATGTATATCCTTCAAAAGATGCAATTACGTATTCCCTCCTCTAAAATTTATAATATCATATTTACCCTTGTAAATTTCAAAAACTTGCAAATTTACCCAATTTATGAACTTTTCTATTATAACTCATTTTAAATTTATAAAGTAGTCATTTTATCCTTTCATTGAAAGAATAAAAAGTATTTATCATGTTTAAGAGAAATATTCAGTTTTCTAATTGACCAATTGTGAGGGCAAAAGATTAATTTTCTTGCTTGTGACGTACACAAGCATATACTTAAATATCGCTATGTATGCTTAAATTAGAAGATTGGACATGTATGTTACACATGCTATATATTTATTATTTTTTAATAAATTATAAAATGGGTACATTAAAATGAGTTATAATAGATAAGTTGTTAAAATATAATGGCTAGTTTCAAAATTTATTTGTAACGGCTAGTTGTAGGGAATAGTGTCTTGTAATTAATAGACTAGGAAATAGTGCTTGTAATTAAATAGAATAGGGAATAGTGGAACAACTAGTTTTTTATTTCTTTTATGTATAGAGATACATGTAAAGCTGAAAATAAGATTGCAATATAATTTGTTTTCTTAAACTCTCTCTCTTGTCTTACAAAAAATAACATGGTATCAGAGCAAAAGACTCTGTAACCGAAAAATCAAGAAACCACAACAAATTTCAGCAAAAGAAAATGGCTCAAGAAGAAGCAACGAACTTCTCAAAGCTAACAAACACCTTGCTTAATGGAAAAAATTATGTGTCATGGGCAAGGGCGGCATCCAGGGCCCTGAGTGGATAAGAGATGTTTGAATACATCACTGGTGAAAATAAAAAACCAGAAATCACAATCCCAAACAAGCTAACTCATGACGAAAAGATGACAACAAAACAATGGAGAATAACAAACGATAGAATCATCACCTCACTAATAAACTCCATGGAGCCAATTGTATCCGACCTCTTTATGATGGCCGAAACAGCACATGAGTTGCGGAAAGCTGTAAAAGCTATGTACGGTCAGCAATATAATTTCTCATATATTTATCAACTTATGCAGGAGATTCAACAAGAAAAATAAGGGTCTAGAAGCCATATTGAGTACCTTAGTGTTCTTGAAAGCAAAATGCAATGAGCTTCGATCCTATCAGCCAATAACAACAGATCTGGCTATACTTCAGAAGCGGGATGAAGAGGATGAAATTTTTAGTACCTTGCGGATTTAAACCCGAGTTATGAAGCAGTAAGATCTCAAATCATGACCACGGTACCTCTTCATTCTTATTCTCAAATTAAAAGTTCAATTCAACAAAAGGAAAGTAGGAGACTTGCCATGAATGATTCACAGACTGCAAGCCATGAGGGACATGAGATTCATGGCTTAGTGATAAAAAGTCTCAATTTTAATCGAAACTCTAGTGTTCAAAATCGCCCAAATCAATCTAAAAATGAGAAGTATAACTACTGTAAAAAAGATGGCCACACTCAGGATAGGTGTTGGAATATCTATCCTCATCTTAGACCAAAAAAATTCAAAGGAAACGATCAAAATCAAATTTTGAAGAAAAACAGTGAAAAAAACAAAAGTTATTGTGCTCTTTCTAGTGCATACAATTAAATTTGATTTTGATATTCCTAGTATATTCAAATAATAAGTTTCTCCATCTATTTTTGAAAATTAATAAAAAAATATATTCAACGCAGCAGTTGAATTCCAATTTTTTTGAGAAATTTGGTGTCTGCCATATGAGATTGCGGACACTCCTTTAGTGTCCGCAACTCAGATGATGGACGTATCAAATCTGAAAATTTTAAAATTTCATGGTTATTTGATTTATCTTTATTTTGTGAATGGTATATTTAAAATTTCGGCACGCAAGCGTTGTCCATTAAGGTAAATGAAAAGGTGTGAACGAGGGATATGTCCATTAATCCATTCGTCCCTTACAACAACCGTTGCATCAACCTCAATGAAAGAGGAAGAAAATATGATATGAAGCTAGATTGACTTGCATCAACCTCAATTAATGCTACCAAGTCAAATGGATGTGTATATCGTAGCTAAAAACGTGCACCATATCACATTGCATCAACCTCAATTAAACACAAATATCATATCACCTTGCTTACATCAACGCCAATCAATCAGACTATTATTGCTAAAAACGTGTTTCCCACTTCTTCTTCTTGTTTTTTTTTAAGAAATACGGAGGTTTAGCTTTTAAAATTCTAATATTTATAAAAAAGATCTATTCGGGTTTCAAACATTCATGTAATCTTCACGGAGAATATTATCTTTTGTCATTTGATCAGTGTTGAATCTTGGAGATATAAATTTTTCAGTATATATATTTATAATTTATGTTTTCTAATTAATCCTAATTACTTCTGCTTATGGCAACTTGTCATTCTCTAAATAAGTAGAATAGCCTTGATTAATATAGAAGGGAAAATTAGGAGAGAGCTCATGAGAAACCCCATGTATGAGATCTAGCTTCTAGCTATGTTTTTTTTTTTTTTCCTACAAAACTAAAATTGCTTATTGTTCACTCAAGCAATTTCAACGAGTCTATCTTTTGTTGGATAGTATAATTTTAGTGTAGATTTGTTTTTATTTATTTTTATCCTTTTACATAATATTGTATTTTGTACAAAGTTCAACCATCAGATTTTATTGTTAAATTTATATTAAATTATGTAGTCCCAATTAAATTATGACTAATTCCTGAATTTATATTCAATTATGACTAAGTACTGAATTCATAAGAATTTGATACCAATTAATTCATCCTTAATTTATACCAACTTGTTATTAATAATTCCAATTAGTTTTTGGTGATATACGTATTCCAAAAACATATATATATTTTTTATTAACAAGGATTGCAAAAAATTTCTGATGATGTGTCGTATTAGCTATTAGTGGATCTTTATGAGGTAAAAAGCAAACTATAATCTGGCCAATACAAATTTAACAACCATTTCTCAATCCCCTATATATCAATTTATAACTTGATTTGATTAGATCCAAAGTATCTCTCATCAAAATCAAACAATATTTACTTCACATTACATGTGACCCTACGTATTTATAGAAATTAAACCGACTTGGCATCATATCTATTAGGTCATATGAAATTCCACTAACCAGACCAATATCTCCATGTCCGTTAAAAATAATGAAAAAATGACTTCCAACTAACAGGTAACAAGTTCACACTCCACTTGAGATTTCCCGTAATTATAAATGGAGAAGAAATATTCCAAATTGCAAATAGTATATTTCACGTAGAATCCGCACTGTATCCGCATCATAATTACCATAACTATTTGGGGGCCTCAAAAACTCCAACATTGAATTTTTTTTTCTAAAATATTAATACCTATATCAAAAAGTATTTATACGATGCACGGAAATATTAATACCTATGAGGTGAACAATTTTACATAAATAATTATCTTCCCAACCAAATCTCCCAAACATATCCACACTATAAAAACTTGTGAGGAACCACTCAAACTAAATGGGGGACCATACACGTTTTAAGAGGTGGATTTTTTTTCTCTGTTCAATCTCATTCATATTTATGACGATCTGTGACGAATTTTGCGAATCTAAATCCACAAACGTCTTCTATACAAGTATTTATACTTGCACGACGATATATAAATACTTGCACGATGTATAAATACTTTCGGGCTCATCATCATACAAGTATTTATACATCGTCGTGCGAGTATTTATACATATTCATGCAAGTATTTTTTACATATGACATTGGATGACGTCTGAAAATATTATTATCAAATACTACAAGTATTTATACATATACACTGAATTATTTATACCTATGTGGTCAACTATTTTTGTTAGAGGATGATTGACGTAGGGATGATTGGAGAAGGTTGATGCAGTGATACGGAATTCCCACTACTTCATTAGAGGAAGGTTGACGTGGAACGATTGGGGGACTGGAAAATGGATGATTATAACTGGTTACACATCAAAATATTAACATCAAAGTATTAATATCTTATTTTTCAAGTGTTAATATCTTATTTTTCAAGTATTTATATCTATGAATGTTGATTCGGGGACGAGTGCGGAGATTGGAAAAGGGGACCACATAATTTGTGGGGACCATAGAGAAAGAGTGGTGCATGAATTTTAGAATAGGCGAGTGCTATTCTACACGCAACAATTGTAAAATCTAGCACTGAGAGAATTTTTTTTCACTTAATTCCGATTTTACCCTCCCTACATTATCTTTCTTTGATTGACTCAATTAATAAATATTCTCTCTCAATTAATGCATATTCTCTCTCTTTGAAAGGAAAAAAAGAAGAAGTAACGCAGACTCTTTCGTTTTATTTTTTGGTAAGGTCTCTTCTCTGAATCTATTTTTGAGCTAATTTTCTATTTACTGTCAATGCGTGCAGAAAATAAAACTACATCCTGACGACTAAGTTACACCCCTCACTAATATATTTACAAGATCTCCTTTTTAAGATAGTACTAAAATTTCACACAAATTATGTTGTCCGCCTCAGTATCAGTCTCGGTACCGGTCTTCAACACAACACCTGTTGCCCGCCTCAGTACCAGTATTAGTACACGTACCGGTCTTGAACAACACTTATTCCACCTCTGCCTCAGTACCAGTACCAGTCTCTAGTAGAGACTGTTCAACAGAATTGTTTGTCACATGTTATCGGTGTCCCTTTTGGTGTATTGGTTAGGTACTTTCGGAATTTCAAACAAGAATACATCTCTCATGATTTTTTCTGGGAAAGAAGGAGAGCCGGGGAGGATTTTGATTTGGAAAACCCATCGCTTTGTTTTTTCTTTTTAATTTTGACTGTTTCAATAATTGATGCATGAAGGTTAGGGGTGAAAACAGAGCGGATAGTGGTAAAATCAGATCCATATTTTTTTTAATTTCCCGATACGGATCGGATATCAGCCGGATACGGATACGGATCGGATCGGATATTTATTAAAATAATATAAAAAATATTTAAAAAATACTAAAATTCATAATATCCATCTAATTATAATGGTGAATACCAATATTTTTTCATAATATATATTAAAATATATGACATATATCTACTATTTGGATACAGATAATTGAAACATAAAATCATATCAGTATCCATATCCACACGGTTATTTGGATATCGGATATCCACATCTAATTTTTCGAATACGGATTGAATATGGATCGGATATTATCCATACCGTTTTCACCCCTACATTGAAGGTATATTATTGATTTTTTTTGTTTGTTTGTTTTCCATCTAGTTTGTTTATAATTTCAGAAGCTGTTGATTATTGGTTATCATGTCTTGATTCAAAATTAGACCTTTCTTCACCCCATCTTTTATAGAGAACCCGTTTCTTTTGTTCTCTTTGTATTTATTTATTCATTTTATATTATATTTTCATAGTTTAGTTACCGTGAAATAAACAAATTTATATGTGTGTAAAAATAAAAAATAGCTGCAACAGTAATTAAAGTGTGACAAAAGAATTGATTTTTATTTTCTTTTCGTATTTTTTTTTTTTTTTTTTGCTTTCTGGCTTGCGTTATTATTTCATTTGAACGAAGCTAGGGAGACTTAATTTCTCCGTCAAGCAAGCTCTCAACTTCTGGATATGCGCTGCAATTTGACTAAGAACAGAGAATGAAGATAGATATGCCACTTCTATAAGCCACCTTTGACCAAAAATATCTGCCCAAGTTACACTTAAATTATGCCTCTCTTCAAAACATACATTAAGGTCAACAATTCTTAATTGGAGAACTCAGGTCTAGATTGGTTCCAAATTCAGCTATCTACGGTTAGTCCAAGGTTTTCAACCTCGAGCAGTGCCTTGAGCACCAACAGAGGAAATTGGTTCTCTATAAAAGATCGGGTGAAGCTAGAAGAAGAAAAGAGATCTCAATTTTAAAAGAGGGGCAAAATGGACATTTCTACTTTAAAATAAAATTAAATCATAAATTCAGCTTAAAATTCCGAATTTAATCAATACATGGGGAAATAAAAAAGAATTTCTACTTAGAATGAAAAAATAAGAAATTTTAATGTATTAATGGGAAAATTGGCTATTTTGAAAGTTTTGATGAGTACACTAGAAATTTTCTCGAAAAAAAAAAAATTATACATTAGCACTACTCTGATTCTCTGAAGCATGTGATTGTTTGATTATGCACATATTTACAAAGTGAGCTTACGCTTGGCTTCCCAAGAATTCCTACACGATAACTTCTGAATAAAAATCATTACAAACTAAATTAAGTGTTTTTATTGAGTGTTTTTATTTTTGGAAGAGAGTCTGCGTTATTCTTTTTTCTTTATTAATTGCTGATACGAAGAGAGAGACTACACATTAATTGGGTCAATGGAAGAAAGGGAGTGCTGGAAGGGTAAAACCGGAATTAAGTAAAAAAATTCTCTCAGTGCTAGATTTTACAAATGTTGCGTGTAGAATAGCATTTCCCTTTAGAATAATAATTAGTGCGTACCATAGTACATAATTTTTCTATATGAGATGCGGGAATTTAGAAGTATTGGAGTGAGGGTACTCAAATAATTATTCTTATTTTTTATTCCAATTATACTTCACATCTTTATGTTTGTTTTCAAAATCTCAACAGCTAATCCGAACCGCTCAACATGATCTCCATATTAAAGTGTATATGAAGACCAAATTTTTTATTTTTTAGAATTTCTTTACTAATTTTCGGGATATATACAAAATTATTATTTTTTGGATAGTACAGAATTTTATGATTTCGTACATATTTAAAAAATACTAAAAAATTTATAACATACATTTACAACATAAGGCCCCAAGTATAGTTTTCTCAGGCCCTCCTAGTTTATTTTTGCGGCATCAATTAACAAATTTCAAACGATCATTTTCAAGTTTTCTTTTTGTCCTTTCTTGAAATTTTATACTTACCTCCCAAACTCTCATCCCAATTGTCTCCAACTGATTTTTAACAGACTTAAAAAATAAAGAGGTAAATGTAAATTAGAAAATAGAAAAGTATATAATATGCAACAATCAAGTGTGTTTTGTAATTCAAGCCTTGACATTGTTAAAATTAGACAGTGCTCAGATGTAATCCCACTAACAAACAGGGAATAAACAGTGCTCAGATGTAATCCCACTAATTCAAGTCTATTCGTTTCAGCTTATGTAAGATTCGTACAGGTTAAAACAGACAGTGCAGCTACCTCATTTTACAACGTAGGGTACTCTACTGAATCTGAATCCATGAATTCTGTTGGGGGTACAAGGGAATAAATAAGGAGCAGTGTGGATGAACCCACGTGATCAATACCACATTAATATGGTAGGTGAAATACGTACAAGAGATTACAATAAGGAGCAGTGTGGAATTGTGGATGAACCCACGTGATCAATACCACATTAATATGGTAGGTGAAAGACGTACAAGGGACTAAATAAGGAGCAGTGTGTCATGTGCAATGAAGACGGAACCTCCGCTAGCAAGCATTAACATTAAACATTAACCATAGCTTAGCATCCCCTGCTAGCCGATCTGAGAACGTGAACGAAGTTTCTTAACTTGCGAGATATATAAATCCATTTTAACTTCTCAAGATCAAAACACAAATTAAGGATACCAACAAAGTAAGCAAGAAAGCATGAGCAATTCAGCTAGCTCAGCTTCCTCTTCCTGCCCACCTGTTGTCCCGATGGACCAACCACAACAACTACGAGAGTTCTTCAAGGTATGCGTAAAAGGTGATTTCAGCCACTGCATCAACTTGATTGATGCCCACTCTGATATCCTTCTCTCTACCAACCCTCACAAAAACAACTGCCTTCACATTGCCGCCATGCTCGGCCATCATGACTTTGCAAATCGAGTCTGGTCCAGCGCCCCTTCCCATGTCCCTGACCTCCTCTCCGGAGCCAATTTTGATGGGGAGACCCCGCTGATGGCTGCTCTGATGGCGCCTAACCTTTTGATGGCTTCTGCAATCATTACTGCTGCATCACGGTATATGCAGCATGATGATTTGGAAGAAGGGAGGTCGTTGAGCAGCATGCTCCTGAAGTTCAATAGGCGCAAAGAAAATGTGTTGCATCATGCCATAAGGAATGGCTTTGAAATTTTGGCATTGCAGCTCTTGGAGATAGATAGAGCCACGACTGTCCATGCAAATAACCAACGCACTTGAATCGCCCATGTTTATGGCGGCCCGGAGAGGATATTCTAACATTGTAGAGCGATTGCTACAAATCCCATTTTCCACCGATTCTGGCCCAGCTGATCAATCTGCTCTGTATACTGCTGTGCTATCTGGAAACACAGGTTCATTACTTATAAGCCCAAATATATTTGCATGTATTTTTTCATACTAATTGATTAGAGTTTTTTTATGCAATTGTACAAACAACTGTAGTTATGTCCTTATGTACTTCAGTTGAGAAAAGTATTATTAATATTCATTCAAATTATCTGAAGTCCATCAGTTCAGTCAGAAGACAAAACTCTAAAGTACTCATTTCGTTTTGTGAAAATAAGAACTCTATGAAACTCAACAGCGACCCCACCACTAACTTTGCCTCCCAACTACCACACCAACTCTATATGTGCCGCTATTGCGCCTCTACCCATCCCCCGGTTGTTCCACCTCGTTTCCCAGCCTATGCCCAAGGCTTGGAGCGAGCCCCTATTGCCATCTCTCCAGAAAGGCTTGGAGCAGCTATCATTGCTCAATCCCTGCACGCATTTGAACCACTTACTTGTTATAGATTTTAGGTGGTCTTGGTAAATGTTGTAATTTTATCGTGACATGTACTGTTAGGTATAGTTAAGCAACTGTTGGAAAGACGGCCCCAACTAGCATACCAGAAGGACATTGCTGGAGTCACTCCGTTTGAGAGAGCTATAATTGACAACAGTCTCGATATGGTGAAGATAATCTTAAAATTTAATGATAATTTCACATATATGAAGCATGCAAGACTAGGAGTTACTCCATTTATTTTAGCAGCGCTATGTGGCCATCTGTCAATTGCAAACGAGATAATGAACACTTGCCCAGATTCTGTTTATATTACCGGCTTACATGGGGAAAATGCACTCCATCACGCTATTCAATGTGAGAGACTGGATATTATCGACTACATAGTCAGAACACCCCAGCTTCATAGGCTTATTAACCAAGCTGACGACACAGGCGAGCTTCCCCTGCTTGTTGCCGCTCGCATGTGCAACCCAAAGATCCTTCGTTCTTTACTAACCCATGCAGAACAGGATTGCACTGCTTTTAATTTTTCTGGGAATAATGCAGTTAACGAAGCCCATAAACAGGAAGACTTCTGGAAGACTTTGAAATGGGTAAGTTAATTAATTTTCATTGCTCTTACCCGCGACACTTAAATTTAGTATTAAAATTTGTACATGTCCTTAATTCTAATCATGATGTAACTAGTGTTTTTTTATGTAAGCACAAGAAAAATCATGCATAATTTTTTTCTTTTTTGTTGTTGTCACAGAATGAGTCGTTCACATTATTGTCAAATGTAATTCCATCAACATGGAAAAACGTAACAGGAACTTACGTAAAGGGGACAATCAAGAATCAAGCAATTCAGGAGGTGAAGTCACTTACAACAAAGTACACTGCCAACACATCTCTGGTCGCTGCCCTCCTTGCTACCATAACTTTTGCTGCGGCTTTTACATTGCCAGGAGGATACAGTTCTGATTCCGCCCATGCCGGACTACCCATTTTTTCAAGGAAAGTTGCTTTCCAGGTGTTCCTCATCTCTGACACAATAGCCATGTGTTCTTCCCTTTCTGTCGCATTTCTCTGCATTTTGGCGACATGGGAGGACTTGGATCTCTTGCTCAATTACAGGAAAACAACGAGGGCACTCATGTGGTGTGCTTACGTGGCTACTACACTTGCGTTTGGTTCCGGTTTGTTCACAGTGATTGCGCCCAACAACTTGTGGCTTGCAATTCTCATACTGGTACTCTGCACTATCCTTCCAATCCTCTCCAAGATCATCGGTGAATGGCCCTTATGTAAACTGCGCTACAGGCTTGGTGGTCTTTTTGAAAAAGATCTCGTTCCAAGTATTTAAAAAAGTGCAAAATGCTGGGAACTTTGTTTTTTTTATCGCATCTTTGAACTTTGTATTCCAATGCTATGGTTTCAATTTGAATGTAGTAATTATTTTTCCTGACGAATGTTGGTACAATATTTTAATTTGAAATGGCTTTTGCTATAATACTGCTATTTACATAGCTCTTAGAATCTCGCTGCAATATATTGGGAACCGCCATAATTTAAAAGTGGTATTAAATATTGTACCCTATTTACACTTGAAAAAGCTGACAACTATTACCAAGGTTTCAATATGAGAAATTTATTACACCGACGACTCTTCCTATTTCTACCAGATAGCATCTTTGGATTTTTTTTTTTTTTAAATAGAACCAATTTTAAATATTTCAAAAGAACAAACACTATTGATTTGGTTTTTATAAAAAACAGCTTCACCGATACATTATGATACTTGATCTAATCAGTCACAGACAAAAATTGAATAAATAATTACATCCAAGTAGTTACTTTTTAGTTGTTGTGATACTATTATATATACCTTTTTGTTTTGTTATATATTTAATGGTCAAACAACCATTACACAGAGACCAGAATGTCTCTATCAGTAAGCATAATTATATACATATATAATGCTTAGATTCGAGTAAAAAATAAATAAGTAAATATTATTGTAAGGTTTAAGTACTTATCATATGTGTACAATAGCGACTACAGTTGATGAAAATAGAACACATTTTAGTTACCGTAGTTTTTCAGTGCAAATTTTAGTTATGCAATCTATTAAGAATTTGAGGCTTATTTTAGTAGTTATGATATAATTACATTTTACATTATATTTAAAAAAAACTATCGAATTATTCATTATGTGAAATGGCATTTGCAACAATACTGCTAATAACATAAACTTTTTTTTAGAATCTCGCTGCAATATAAACTGTTAACTGTCATAATTTAAAGGTGGTATATATATATATCAAATATTGCACCCAACTTACAATTAAAAAAGAGGAGGGTTCAAATGCCTTCATTTTTTGTACCTCCATCGTACCTCCGTTTTTAAAAACTTTAATAACTCAAAATTTAAAACTTAAAGATCAAAATAAAACCATTAAATATGATATACATCTACACAAAAAAATGGAGGCATTTGAACCCTCCTCATTAAAAAAATCAAATATATTTTTTTCAAATTTTTTTCATTGATTTGTCTTCTTACCATATAATCTGTCATGATATTTCTGCAAGAGAATATGAGAACAGAATGAAAAAGCATCACCTTACCTAGCTATTGCCTTGAACTAGAAGTCTCCAAAAGCCTGCAAAATATAAATCACGGCCCAATATTATCACAATTTTGGGCTCCACCAATGAAAAGTATCTCAGACGGGCTGTGAAGGCCCAACTATGTTATTACTATTTGGTACAAAGATGCCAAATATTTTAATGCTTAAATTGTTATATCTTTTGTTTGAAAATAATGGTTTTTCATTTGCATGTAGACCAAACAAAATGCACAGTCATGGGTTGCATGAATAATGTTTTCTTTTTTATTATTTTAGCATTTTTAATAAAAACTTTTTTTACATGATTGATATATATAGGTGGGATATGGTGTGTTTTGTATTTGTATTTTCTTGTTGATTAATTAATGTTAATTATACAATTTTCAAATCATTTCTTTCATCAATGAAATTTGTACTATCCGTCAAATCCGACCATCTTAGAAACAATCATATGTACTTAATAGACAAAATTACGAGGACTGGAACGGGCTTAAATGGGCCGAAATAACTTCCTAATTTATTAGGCCCGCTCTGTTTTGATTAAACAATTTTAATATCTACCAGTGATATCTTGCGTTATAAAGATTAGTTGCATGGATAATTTTTTATCGGTAGAAAATATAAAGAAAAAAAAAGAAACAGAAAGAGTACAATTGATTTCTTTATGATAGAAGGATCGGTATAGATTCTAGCGATTCAAATTATCTAAAGTTTGAATTGGTTTAGATTTACCGATCCAAACTAATTTTTTTCCACATGTTTAGATATGTTCAGATTTTCTGTGGTTTTATTATATATGATTCCTTGATTTATGTTATGCTCCTCATATGATGAAAACACAGATAATCCAGACACATTTCTGTTTTTCCGAAAAAAAAATATGTGGTTTGAATCGGTAAAATCTACACTAAATTACCGATCATGTTATTCATAAAAATTTTGATATACTATTTCTATTTCTCTCTCTTTTATATTTTCTACAGACAAAAAATTATCAGTTGCATGCCTCATTTTTGTTTTGTTCAACAAAACATAAACATGCTTCATAAAACCATGACAAAAAGAAAAATGTGTACCCTAGTAAAGGAGTAGTTCTCCTTCTAGTCTACTCATAAAAAAATTAAAAATGCCTACTACATACAAACTGTACATGTGATATGAAAATGGTAACTTTGATTCAAAATAAAAGTAGTACAAAAAAGTAACTGATACATTAACCAAGTTACCATGGCATACTAAAAGTTACCTAGGAGAGAATTAATATTATATTTGATGACATCTGCAATACAAAGTACACTTATAAATTTTAGCTAAATAGTACCAAGCTGTATGAGCTGTCTCCAACCTTTTTCCAAATAAAGTAATACTCACTTTTGATTCATTCATAATTCATAGTGTACTATATAGCCTATAGGAGGAATGCTTTATTGCTTTACCTGCCTCTCTCTGTTTTCTTATAAAACTATTCAGTTATCATACACCCAAAAAAAATTTCACAAAAACATGCCTACTTTTCCTATCACCTGTTTCATCAAGACAAAGCAACTTCATGTCTCCATGCGACTATACTTGGTAATAAACTAGATACAGTTGAAAATCTAAATAATTTTTCAACAAAATCTAAATAGTATGCAATAATCTATTAATAACATTATTAGCAGGAGCAGATTCAGGATTTTCGTCAGGGGGTAAAAAAAATATCAAATCAAGTTTAAGTACCTAATCGGGTTTAAATCTATTAACCAATTGGATACTCGATAAAAAATAATACTTTAACTTATACTTTCCAATGCTTTGACTTATAATTCTAATTACAATCAAAATTCAACAGATTTATTTCAATTTTAACCCTAAATTTAACCCGAATTACAAATTAAATGTCCAGAGGGAGGCAAAAAAAAAATCCGGAGGGACAAAGTCAGTCGGAACCGATAAATCTCCACGAAAACTCAAAATCCAGGGGAAGGCAGCTACCCCCCGATACACCTGGATCCGCCCCTGATTATTAGACAAAGAGAAATAATCTAACACTTTTTTGGGGGTTTTTTTTATATAGATTATTGGGATGATGTATGGTCTTTTATTAATCAAGCCTCCCTTGTGCATATGGATATGTCAAATTCAAACCAAAACATTCATTATTTATATTATGTATTGTTTTATTTTATAGTAATTTTATCTACAAATAATCTTTGGCCATAATATGATAATTACTAATATCCTTTGGCCTTGATATGATAATTGTCAAGTTTTTTCCTAAGTACACTATTCCACATCAATGATTATTTTATCATTTGAAAATTTGCTAATATATATGTACATGATGAACCTTGTAAATCTTTCTATACTAAGATTATTCAAATTTTGTTTCGAAAGTTTAATTTTTTATATGATAATTTTCTATTAAAAAATGTCTTGTAGTCAAGTTAATTTTGGAAATGAATAAATCATATCTATGCTAATATATGTGGATAAGAAATGGATGATTGACACTTACGAATATTAGCATAGAGTGAATAATTGACAAATTCTACTAACAATGATGCAAGCATAACATAGATAAGCATTTAGATTAATAATATAAATAATACAATTATAAAATTAAGGACAAACTTTATGTACTATTTAAAATTCGAAATAATGAACATGTACACAAAATGAGTCTTTAAATAAAGAAACTAAGATTTGACATATGCAAATATCAACTCAAAAGATTCCAACATCTTCCTTTTTCAAGAGATTATTAATTTATCTATATATGGATAGAGTAGGGTTATAATGTTCTATTACTTTCGTGCCCTCACATTCTTATCTCTGTTTTCAAAGTTGAAACACTCGATCTAAACCGCTCAACATGGTCTCCATATTAAAATGTGCATGTATACCAAATTTTATATTTTTTAGAACTTTTTATACCCAATCTTCTAAAATGTGCATGTATACCAAATTTTATATTTTTTTTAGATAAGTGTAAAATTAGAAGATTCTAGACCATTCAAAAATAGTGATTTTGTATCTAATAAAATAGTAAAAATATAAAATTTGGTCTCCAAGACTCTAAGTATATTTTAATATGAAGATTATGTTAAGCAGTTTGAATCGGTTGTTTGGACCTTTAAAACAGAAATAAGAATGTAGAACATAGTTGGAACACACACAAAAAAAAAAAATGCATTTTAAACCTACTCATATAGATAATTATACATTACGAATGCTAGCGATTTGTCTATAAACATATATGTTTGATTTATCACTCAAGTCAAATGCCTAGTTCATAACTTAACCTCATATTTGAAATAAAATTAGATTAAATAGTGACCTAGTATGGTAGCTTGCTAGATTTGTGAAAAGTCTGGCAAAGTAACAACCATGGGAACTTGAACAAGTTCCATCAGCCTGGTACCATATTTAAGTAACAACTACTAATAGGTCATTGCCACATGGCAACTTTTTTGTACTAGGGAAGGAAGCACACACAGGGCTTAATTGGAAATTGAATGATACTATTTATGGGAGAATCGTGAGGGTTTAGGTTTGTTTAATGACCCCTCTTTTTTAAATTGTTGATTTGGTGGTGTTATTGTATAGTCCCTCTCGGAAATAAATGAATGGGAATAGAGGGGAAATTTTTTATTTATAGAAATTATTAAATTGAAATATATATAAATAGAAAGAGTGTCTCATTTTTAATAAATATAGAAAGATTGGAACCATTGAGTCTGATCCAATATTATGGATAGGACTCAATAGTTCCTATCCAATTTTTTTTTTTTTAATTCGGCACTGGTTTTAGAAAGCTGAGATTTATTGTTGCAGATAATTTGGAGTCTTGGATCTGACTCAATGAGTTTGATCCAACTTGTTCTTTTTTTATTTCGCAGAAACAGTAAAATGGACTGCCACATTTCATCAAGTGGAGATTGGATAGGCCAAAACCATGAATTCATATTAAAAAAATATCATATCTTACAAAAAGAATAGATCCGATACTCTACGAGCTTCTCCTCTCAGTTTGAAACTTGTTCCAACAAAAATTATTGAATTCAGTAAAGAAATGGTGGGACATTTTCTTAGAGACCAAAACCATGAATGAAGAAAAAGTTTTTCAATTGTTAGTGAAGGAAAAACTTAGGCGAAGAGAAGAAAGAAAGAGCTATAGTGATTCTCTGTGACTTCCTTTTGGATCGGACTTAATGGGACTGATCCAAAACTCCAATTGATTTTCTGTGGCAATCCATTTTATTGTTTATGCAGAATTTAATGAGTATGATCCAAAACTCTTCAGATTATCTGCGACAAGAAATCTCAGCTTTCTAAAACTAGCACTGAATTTTAAAAAAAAAAAAAAAAACTTGGATAGGAACCATTGAATCTATCCATAATATTGGACCGAACTCGATGAATCCGGTCTTTCTACATTTGTTAAAAATGAGCTCTCTTTCTATTTCCGTACATCTCAATTTAATAATTTCTATAGATAAAAAATTTCCGAATAGAGGTGCAGGTGGATTGGCAGCAATTTTAATTGCCGTAAACAGACTTTGAGGTTAGAACGAAAAGACAGCGACGCGCCAATTGGGGACGTACTCTTCACGTTGTTTCCCGAGGAACAAAGCGCCATTTTTTTCATTTCTCATTTCTCATTTTTCATTTTTCATTTCCTTTCCTCTGCTTGCTTTCTTCCTTTTACTGATTCCCCCCTTCTCTTTTACCTATTTATATTCCATAATAAAACATAGTACTCAATTCTTTCATTCATTCATTGATTCCTTCATGCACTGGTACTTCAGTTCATGAACCTTCACCAAGCCTTCTTTCTTTTGTTTAGGAGCTCCAACATGTACCCAATTCATAATATTAAGGTAACAAAATATCTTTGTTAAGATCTGAACCGTCTGATCAGAATCCGTTCGTATATTAAAGGAGTTCTGTGCATTCCATCTTGGACTGGATATGCCCAGAGTCTAATCTGACAGCCCGAATCTAAACAAACATATTTTATTAAAGTAATATTATATTTCTATTTAGATCCGGACTGTCTGATCAAAATCTACACTAATATTAAAAAAGCCCCATGCATTCTACCTTGTACCGGATTTGCCTGGATTCTAATTTGATGGTCCGAATCTAAATAGAAATAATTTGTTACCTCATAGAATAGAGTAAAGAGGTATCAGATTACACCGTTTTTGGTGACATCGAATTACATCGTTCATTTTTAAAGTTTTCAAAATCCAAACAGTTGATCCAAACCGTTCAATATAATGGATATATTAAAATGTGCTTGCAGATCAAATTTTACATTTTTTTGAATTTTTTTACTATTTATTAAGTACTTTACAAAATCATTGTTTTCTGACAATTGAATTTTTGTACCCATCTTAATAAATAGTAAAAATATTCAAAAAAATATAAAATTTGATCTGCAAACACATTTTAATACATCCATCATATTGAACGGTTTGGATCGACTGTTTGAACTTTAAAAATGGACGATGTAATTCGATATCACCAAAAAAAATGTAATCCGATCCCTCTAGAGTAAAACATGAACCTGTTTTTTCTCATCCAACCAATCAAATTTTTTCATTTGCGAATTTCGATTTGATGAAAATCAAAAGTTTGATGAGAAAAACATGTTCTTACTTTTTCAAAAGAATAGTAGCCGATTTCATTCCCATAGAATATGGACTCATATGTACCCACCCAATATATGTAGACTTCAAATTTTATGAAATAAATATATATGCTTATTGGGGCATTTTAACAAAAAAGTCCGAATTAAACATCAATCAATTAATGGTACAAAAATTAACATAGTAGGAAAGAGTGATCAATAATTTGCCGTTTTGATTTGTACTTTCTTATAATTTGTGTGGCAGACATATCTTGTACCAAAACCAAGGAGCAAATATAGCAACCGAATATATTATGCTAAACAACATAGGCATAGGTCATAGGTCCTTGTCAAACAGTAACACTATTGATTAGTGAAACACTGTATCAAGGAAAAGGAAGTAGAGAGAGAGAGATGTGATATGTGTGGTGTGGGGTACAATTTGGAGATAGATAAGATAGCTCAAGCTAGCTCTACTCCAATCAATCAGTGGAAATGGAAATTAGGCCCTTGTTTCTTTTATTGCACCTAAGAAAAGAAACCCCTACCTAGGTCAATTATTGCAATACCCAAAAAAGAAACAAGGAATCCAACCCAACTCAATTTTCTTTCTCTCTACTTTCTCTCTCTAACACACACCGACGCAACTTAGAATTGAATGATGCAACATGAGACCAAACAAATTGAGCTTTGGGTGTGACACCAACTATCATTGCAACTTGCAAAGTACCTCCCAAAGTAGCAAACAAGTGAATCAACAAAATATATATATATATTATATATATTATATTATATAATAAATTAAAAGGAGAAAGAGATATTTTTTTTGAGGTGAGGTGATGATGCAACTATCCAACTATCCATTTCAAGGAAGCTTTACATAAAAAAAAAACACCCTCTTCCTTTCTCTCTCACACCAAAAAGCAAAGAAATCCAAATGCAAACTTCTACAAGGGATTGCCTCCAATTGAAGAAATTGACCTAAAATGGTTAGTGTGGGGATGGTGGCATCTAATTTTTCTTCTTAGGCATGGAACCCATTTTGGTGCAGCCAAGATGGGGTTGCTCGGATCGTCTGTGGCGGGAATCC
The DNA here is from genome assembly GCA_025461125.1 of Carex kokanica. Taxonomy (NCBI): domain Eukaryota; kingdom Viridiplantae; phylum Streptophyta; class Magnoliopsida; order Poales; family Cyperaceae; genus Carex; species Carex kokanica. The sequence continues at coordinate 208,681 of JAJGRX010000675.1, read as the reverse complement.
TGATGATGCTGCTGTAGCAGAGGCCGTGGCGGATGCCGTGTTTGCAAACATATAATGCGGGGCCGTCACTAGCGCTCTAGTCCAGTTAACGGGCCCACCACTACCGTGGGCCCACATCTGTGGTCTCATTTGTTGTTGCTCATTGCCAATTGCCAAAGAAAGATTTGGAAACTGCAATAAGAAATAAGAAATACTACCAAGTATGAACATATGATAAGACATGTATGTTACATGATGTATATGGCACAAGCATTCCTTTGAAGAACTTTTGTACAGTCAAGACATAAGATGCATGAATTTGGCAATTGTATTCTCATAATATTGCCATGACATGTTCCTATAACATAGTTTTAGACCTTAGTACTAAGTGTGTGTCTAATCAATGGAACATGATATAAGAGTTCACTAATTTTCGGTGCGGTTGAAAGAAACTCACTTGGTGATAGGCAGCAGAGTTAACATGATGTTGTGTCAATTGCTGAGGTGAGGGTGTGGGCCCCACATAGCCACTGCCGAACGAAAACTTCATCATATTTTGTTCTCCGGGAGATTTGAAGTTACCGTCACACTGCACTCACAAAAAGGAAACAAAAAAAATTAATGGTCAATTGATTAGAAAGAGATCTAATTATTATTTTTAAGAAAAAAGAAAAGCATTATATATACCTTTTGTTTGATGGTGCGATTAGTTGGTTGTACTTCTAGTTCAAATCCTAGTGGGACCCGCTGGTCAGATCCCGAAGGACTGCTTTCTTCTCCTATCTGGTCCGTATTTATCCGTTTTGAACCAGATGCACCCAAACTTAAGTCTAAATTATGCTCATTGGTCTCACTTACAACAACTACACACAAAAAAAACATATCATTAATTACATTCAACTTCTAAATTACTACCAAATTGTATATATTTTTTTAATTTATGTAAATTTCTTTGTACCGGTTTCACCGAGCTCCTCAGCATATATACTAGGATCGAAATTTGTCACTGCATCCTTGCCGTTGCATTTGATTGCGGCTTTATCATACGCTCTGTTTCAAACAAACTTTCGGTAAATTAAATAGAAGATATTTGATTTTAAGTTTTTTTTTTAGGAATATTATGTAAAATAAAAAGAAAGTACCTAGCAGCATCGACTTCGGTGTCAAACAAACCCAAGTAGACATATCTGCTTAGTTGTCATTAAATAAAATTAAATTAAGTTAACAATCTGATTTATATACTAAAAAAGATCAAATAGACCAAGTGTAATTATCTGAAAAAGTAAACTAACAATAAATAATGACATTAATGAACTGAGATAGTACAGAGGTACAATTAAATGGCCAATTTTTCGTGAATTTGGTGAGAATTGAAGGGTTAGAATGAAAATATGTCATGAAATGAGAAGGGCATGTTATCATACTTTTTGCCTAAGAACTGGCCCATTCTAGCCTCCCATCTGCCACATTTATGCAAAGTGACCCCTCTATATTTTGAGCTTCCCCTTGGAAACCCTGTGCTCTGCCTTCTCAACACGTGTACAAACTCCTCTTTGGTCAAATTACTCATCTGTCCACAAAATAAATCAAAATCACATTAGCCCCCTCTTTCAAAACTGATATATGTATATATATAAACTATAAAGTCAAGTATATATATATAAACTTGTTACCTGTTTCATATCATCCTCATAGTCTTCTAAACTGAAGTTTATATCAGCATTTACACCCCTGAATTTAATCGCTGCTCGATCATACGCCCTTTTAAAATGAAAAAATAAATTGAAAGAACATAAATTAGTACCAACAAAAGAATTTCATGTGATGGCAAAACATGGATGAAATCCATGTATGCTTTGGTTGACAAAGTAAATTCTATAAACCTGTGAAGGTATTTAAAATAATTTGAAGGGTTTTTTTGTAATTTAGTGGAAATACAATTTTGGCATTGTATTTTTCAGGGGCCAACCAATGCTCTGTTAGCTTAAAAGAGAAATATTTTACCTAGCAGCAGCATGAGCAGTGTCAAATCCACCTGAAAGAACAAATGCATAAAAAAGACATTGTAAAATATAAGTGAAAAAATATTATTTACAAAATGGTCCATGAATAATTTGTTTTTCTCCTGAAGTGAAAGCAATACCAATTGAAGAAAAGAAGAGACTTTACCTAGATAGACTTGCTTTCCACAATCCCTGTATAAAATTGAAACAAAGAGGAGAGAATAAATTGATATGATGTTATAAGCAATATACAAAGAAGGTAAAAACCAAAAGCAAGAATCTAGTTCCATCCCTACAATTCATTGTGCTTTTACAATTTTTCTAAAATTTTCTGAACACATTTACCAGTGAGGAATGGTGAAGCTAGAATTTTAATTTCAGATGAAATTCACCAAAAGAGATAACCAAAGCATGATTCTTTATGAAAAATTTTGTGGGTTGAGATTAAAACCGGTACCAGATATGAGATTCCCAGCGACCGGTACGCCGGTAGAAGGTGACACCCCGGTACTGAGAGCTTCTGGAGCGTGGGCCCCGCCTACTCTTCCTACCACCACCGCCTGCTCCTGCTCCTCCTCCTCCTCCTCCGGCTACAGCTCCGGGAGGTGGTGCCACGGCGGCTGGAGAACGGAGCTCAACGCCCAGCCACTGAGCCTGAGGCGGCGCCACCTCTTCCTCAGAAGGAAAGAACTGTCTCGTGACAAGGTTCTCACCGGAACCCTCACCAGAGAAGGAGGTCTCCGGCGAGTTGTCAGGCGAATCCGGCGAGTCGTTCAGGTCCCACATGGCAGTCAGTGTTGATTGGGGTTTTGGGTCTCTGTTGTTTTTGCTATCTAGCAAGCAAACAAGAGAGAGAGAGAGAAAGGTAAAAAGATTGCAGCTTTTTAGTGGTTATGCGAACGAAAGAGAAAGGTTGAGAGTGTATGAGTATAAAGAAGAGAGAAGAAGGAGAGAAAAGAGAAGGGAGCAAAAGGTAAAATCGAACTGTGTATAAATTGGGGGAAGCAACCTTAAATGATCTCTCTTTCTCCTTTCTCTTTCTCTCTTTCTCTTTGTTTAATGGAGGTGATCATTAAATAGTCTCCATTTGTGACTAACTGTATGCTCCAGTCTTTTGATATGTACTTTTGCTTGATTGATATTTGATAGATTGATTCCTCTTTGCTTTTGCAAGGAAGGAAAGGATATATGGGTAGCCCAATAATATATACCTTTAAGGTCAATGTCATGGATTTTTTTAATAAATCATAAATAAATAAATAAAAATTTAGAAAACCAACTTAAGTGATTGGTTTTTTACAAAAATTATAAGTACCGAATAGGTTATGCAGCACTTACTATTTATTTTTTTGGTGCCGAATAGTCTATTCGGCACCAAAGAGTTATTTACTTTTTGTGTTATAGTTTATACTGAAAATTTGTGAAACTCTACGGTGCTTAATAGCCTATTCGGCACCGAAAAAAGTTAATGGTTGGTACAGAATAGGTTATTCGGTACTTATGGTTTTTGTAAAAAAAAAAAAAAATCCAATTAGGTTGGTTCCTTAAAATTATGTTTTTTTATTTATGGTTTATAACAAAAATTCAATGGCATGTGTACAATTTGAAGGATTGTGAACAAACAAAATAAGCATTTTGTGTTTTTGTTTGGCTAAATTATCCCTCTTTTTTGCTAGGATAAATACTCTTTCATAAGCATGAAATAAAATTGGACAAAACAAAATTCATGTTTTGGGGTATAGAGTATATTTGTTTGGTTAAATTCATGTTTTGTATTTTTTTTTTAGCTGAATTATTTCTTTTTTAAATCTTTTTTGTTAGGATAAATACACTTTATGGAAACATGGAAATAAAATGGGACAAAACAAAATTCATGTTTTGGGGTTTTAGAGTATATGTCTTTGGCTAAATTCATGTGTTTGTGCTTTGGTTTGGCTTAATTATTTCTCTTTTAAATCTTTTTTTGTTAGGATAAATACTCTTTCATGAAGCATGGAAATAAAATGGGACAAAATTCATGTTTTAGATTATATTGACAAAACAAATGAAAAGGTTTAGTCTCGCTTTCAAAACATATTGCTTTCTCAATTAGGTTAGGAGCCAATAACTTGAAGGTACAATAGAACTCTTACATCTACATCAAATGATTATAAAATAATCTAATCTATTTAAGCCCTTTTGCATCCATGAAAAATATTTATATTTTGGTCGGCACAAAAAAAGATTTTCTATGTTTTTTTGGGTATTTTTGCAATTTTTTCCTTGGTATTATTTATTAACAACTTTGGTGTCTCTTTTATCTAAGTTAGTCCATATTCTATTTCATTTTCTAAAGAGAAATATTTCCAAACTAGTGGTTAATTTGTTATCGAGTTAATAAAAAGATTTCCTTTCTTTCCACTACAAGTTAAAGAAGAAAAGAGAGAAACTTTGCCTTGTTATTGTAGAAAGCACCACATTTTACATCCAAATTGATAAGGCTTTAATAGTTCCTTTTTTGTTGCATACAAAAAATATCAGAAAGCGACACCATAGGCTTGGATTTATGCAAAGGTTTAGCAATAATAATTGCACCGACCATTTTATAATAAAGCCCTCATTCTTTGTTTCTCTCCAACTAAGGGAGATTTTTAGGCATTTTAACAACATTTTTTGTCATTATTTTACTTCTTATTAAAGTTTGGAATTAATTATGCAACGTTTTACACACTCCTCTTTATTATGATTTTTTTTATTCAATTTCTATTATTGGCCAATGTGATTGATGGTCTCCACTTTGTATTTTTTTTTTCTTTTCCTTTTGCTAAATATGTATTTAATTTGTTGCTTATGTGTGCTTGTTATTATTTTTTAATGATGTTATATTTTAAGATATGAAATTGAAACTAAAAGTCTAAGATTTCATCCAAGGCAAAAAGGGAAAGGTGATATATAGCCCAAAACTATCATAAATCAGTTTAAAATCCCCCCCCTTCAAAAAGTGGTAATACATATTAGATAAATAGTTGATATATGAGGGTAATAATGCTAAACAAGAGAAGTTCCTAGGAAAATATACCATACAAGCATTTAAAAACATTTGTCACATCAACTTACTTGTCAAAACTACTATTGTGGAGAAAAGAAAGGTAGGGTTGCCTTCAAACTTGAAACACTTCCAACTTTGGAAATTGAAAAATAACAGCACATGAGCACAACACCATCTATTTAAAGTTTTAATGGAACCAACAAAAGCACTTCCAAAAAAATCTATGATCTCTTGTGGCAATTTCAACATTACTCCATGTAGCGGGTTGTTGCGCAATGTGAGTTCGTGCTCTATGTATGACCCGTTACATCGGTTGCTATATTATGAGGTATAAGAAAGTTGGATTTAGGTTGTGTTGAATATTACAATTTTTGCCAATTTGGGCAGAGAATAATACAATTTGTAATAACAATGGTTTCAATTTCTTTAGAAAATGACTAGTGGTATATGCTCCAATAATGCAGGCCAACTAGGCATATATATATATATATATATATATATATATATATATATATATATGCCTCTATCCAAACGTTTGGATGCTAGCTGCAAACGTTTGGACGCTAGCCGGACTCTATATATATATATATATATAGGAATTGGCTACGGTGCTACGCGTAGCATAGAGGGCCTCCGTGCTACGGCTCAATATTTGAGTTTTCAAAATCCTAACGGTCGATCCGAATCGTTCAACATAATCTCCATATGAATATGTACTTGCAAATCAAATTTTATATTTTTTAAAAAAAAATTACTATTTTTTTAGATAGATAGAAAATCACTTGATCTGAATGGTACATAATTTTCAGATCAAGTGATTTTCTACCTATCTAAAAAAAATAGTAAAAAAATTCTAAAAAATGTAAAATTTGGTTTGCAAGTACATATTCATATGGAGATCACGTTGAATAGTTCGGATCGACCGTTAGGATTTTGAAAACTCAAATATTGAGCCGTAGCACGGAGGCCCTCTATGCTACATGTAGCACCGTAGCCAATTCCTATATATATAAATATAGAGGAGGGATCCGATTACATCTTTATTGGTGACACACTTTGACACCTACCATTTTCAAAGTCCAAATAGTCGATTCAAACCGTTCAACATGATAGATATATTAAAATGTGTTTGGAGATCAAATTTTATATTTTTTTGAATTTTTTTGCTATTTATTAAGATGGTTACAAAAATTGTTGTTTTCAGACCATTGGAAAACAGCGATTTTGTAACCATCTTAATAAATAGTAAAACAATTCAAAAAAATATAAAATTTGATCTCCAAGTACATTTTAATATGGTGATCATGTTGAACGGTTTGGATCGACTGTTTGGATTTTGAAATTGCAAAATTGACCTATATAAAAAACAGTGTCATGATGTGTCACAAAAAAAAGTGTAATTGGATCCCTCCTCATATATATATATATATAGAGAATGGCTAATATCAAAACGTTTGTTCCTGGGCTCAGGAACAAACGGTTCCGTTCTCCAATTTCCGAAGTTCAAACAACAAATCCAAACCGTTAGATGTTCAATCTATATTAAAATGTGCTTGGAGACCAAATTTTACATTTTTTGGAATTTTTTTACTATTTATTAAGCTAGTTTGAAAACCGCTGTTTTTCAATGCTGCAGAAATTTCATAAAAACAGCGGTTTTCAAACTAGCTTAATAAATAGTAAAAAAATTCCAAAAAATGTAAAATTTGGTCTCCAAGCACATTTTAATATAGATTGAACATCTAACGGTTTGGATTTGTTGTTTGAACTTCGGAAATTGGAGAACGGAACCGTTTGTTCCTGAGTTCAGGAACAAACGTTTTGATATTAGCCATTCTCTCTATATATATATATATATATCTTTACATATGCAAATAAATATATGCTCTTGAAACATCAACCCCTGGCCTCATGTATGTTCATAGGTTTACCAAATTCAACTATAGAAATAGAAATTCATTAATTTATGAACTCTTCATAATATAATAAAGATGCAATTAATTTAAGTATATAGTTAAGATCCTTTGATAATTACTTAATTTGACAATATTTTTTATAATTATTATGAATATTGTTGAATTTGTATTCCATCACATTATTAGACAAGATATTGTTTAGCACAATTAACTAAGATATTATCCTTCGCTTGAGAGATCAATTTTAAAAAACCAGCACTGGCTAAGTTTTTTTTTTTTTCTTAAGAAAGGACTTAAGCTCTTTCTTTACAAAAAAAAAAAGTACAATATACATATTAAGCATATAAGAAAAAAAAAAAAGATTTAACAATTATGTCTGAATTTGTTCTTGATTTGAAATTTTATCAAATTTGTATGTTATATTGTTAAAAAAATTGTATCCAAAATATTTCATGTGGATATTTTAAATCCACAAGTTTGATCCTCGTTTTTATATAAAAGCAGATCATTCCATCTCCCAAAATAAATATCTATAAAATAAAGAAGAGTAGGGTTAAAATGCATTATTGGTTTTGTGCTCCAATCATATCCCGCATTTTTATCTCTATTCTCAAAGTTCAAATAGTCAATCTGAACCGCTCAACATGATTTTCATATTAAAATGTGCATAGAGATCAAATTTTATATTTTTAATTTTTTTTTTACTATTTGTTTAGATAGGTACAAAATCATTGCTTCTAGACCATCCAAAAATAGTGATTTTGTATCTATCTAAAAAAATAGTAAAAAAAAGTTTCAAAAAATATAAAATTTGGTCTCTAAACACATTTTAATATGGATATCATGTTGAGCGATTCAAATCGACTGTTTAAACTTTAAAAACAGACATAGAGATGTACAGTACGGTTAGAGCACAAACCTAATGGTGCATTTTAACCAAACTCAAGAAAGAAAGTCATGAATTGTATTTTTCCTATATTAATTTCGACAAGAAAAAGAGGGTTTTAAAACTGTTCAATAGGAGACAGCTCTATTGCTTTTATGGGTCCTTTAGTCTGGTCTAAGTTTATTGTGCCTCAAGCAGTTTTCATTTGTTTTCTTTTATTGTTGTTTTTACTTTGCTTATTTATGTGATGCATCTCTATTGTAAATTGTGTCTTACTATTAATTATTGGATTTGTATTTTTCTTATTTTCTTGACATGTTGATTTGGATTTTATTAATAAATTCATGATAACACACTGTATGAGAATATGAGAATATGATACAATTTTGGACACGGCACTGACACATCTCGATTAGAACTTTGCACTTCCAAGCCCAGTATGACGATACGTGTCGTGTTTTTACAAGTACCGTGTTGATTTCCACTCGTTTTTAGCACAACACGACACAACACTTGTAACCAGCAACATGTACGTGCTTACAAGGTAGTGAACGACACGACACGACACGTCTAACTGAGACCGTTGGCACATACAAACACGGCACGTCCATAGCTAGCTAAGTGTAACACTGTTATGCATGTTCATATTTTACACAAAAATATTAGATTACCTATGACATAATTTGCATGTGCCTTTTGTATACTAAAAAAAGAAAATAATATGTACTTACATTTTACATGATTGTACTATTTTGAAAATAAAAAGATATCCAATATTATGAGCATTACTCAAGGGAACATGGGCATGTTTGCTTGTAGACATATTTGAGTTGAAATTATAGGAAATGCTAATCATTTCTACAGAACAAAAAAGAAAAGGAAGTCAAGGCCAAATACACAAAGGTCACTGGTAGCTCACATGTTAAATTATTTGATTATATATTTTCAAGTACTAGGAATAATGTTGATAAAGCAAATGAGATCATGTCCCCTTAAACAAGTTGCAACACCTTTTAATCAAAAAAATAACTGCTAACACTTGCCTTGACTAATTCATTCTTTGTTGCCGGTTGTGATGTAGCCTTATGTGTGCTCACCACCCAAAATGTTTTATTTGTTGCCTTATGTGACATCTTTCATATAATAGAGGCTGAAATATAATTTAATATGTTTGTTATTTAGATGATAATGATAACAATGTTTTTATTCAATTATTATATGTCAAATTATTTTTCTCAAGATTAATTAATACAAGTCTTATTTATTATTTAGTTTATCTATTTTTTTAATGGTAAAAATAAAAATTTCGGCTAATTGTACATTCACTTTTGAATAATTGTCTGAAATATTTCTATATATATATATATATATATATATATATATACGAGTAGAACTAGGGTGCTCCTAAGCTCACCAAGTCCTTCCGTGAGCACGACTCTAAAACCTATCAAATTGACTTCAAACGACATTTTAAAACCGTTAGATGTTCAATCTATATTAAAATGTGCTTGGAGACCAAATTTTACATTTTTTGGAATTTTTTTACTATTTATTAAGATGGTTTGAAAATCGCTGTTTTCCAATGGTGCAGAATTTTAATAAAAACAGCGATTTTCAAACCATCTTAATAAATAGTAAAAAAATTCCAAAAAATGTAAAATTTGGTCTCCAAGCACATTTTAATATAGATTGAACATCTAACGGTTTGAAAATGTCATTTGAAATCGATTCGATAGGTTTTAGAGTCGCGCTCACGAAGGGCTTGGTGAGCTTAGGAGCACCCTAGTTCTACTCTATATATACATATATATATATTTTCTCTTTTCCTTGTGGTTAGCTAGATTGTTTAGGAAGCAACACAATTGATGACACCATGTATGGCATAGATAGTAGGCAGTAGATTCCAATACCGCTTCCCATTTTAATCTTGTACCTTTCCCCCAATGCTACTTTTGCTCCGTACTTTGTATTATTTGTTTTAGGAATTTAAAGATTTAAATATGATTTGATATGTGGCTATGCGTAGCTATGGTGGCAATGCATAGTCTGTTTCTGTTAGCTGTGATTCAACTTGGAACTATAAAAAACAGAGATAGCTTTGGCATGATCATTGAAATAAGAAAAATGTTTCATGACACACATATGTTACACCTGTCAGAGACATATGCAAATATGCTCCTCTTCCTCTAACTCCAAGAGATAGATTTTATAAACTTATCAAATTAATTAAGTACACTCAACATGTTTCTTAAATAAAATATTATGATTAACCTTTTTGAAGCATACCTACCACTACCATACCAATAAGCAACCTACACATCATATGTCTTTTGATGAATGTAGACATAACTTTCCTTTCAAATAATATTTTATTTGCCCAAGGGATCTTAATCCATACCCTATCTTTTACATATTTCTTAGAAAAACAATATATAATATGTTTCAAAAGCTATTGGGAACAAGTGTGACTGTCACTCTATGATTCTTGAATTTTTATATGATCTAGTAAATAGAAGGGCCCATAGAAATATGCTTGCTAGTATCTTATAATAGATTTATAATTGTACAAGTTGTATAGATCCATACATACAAGTGAATCACTTACAATTTTCTTTACAAGAGTTGATTAACTTTTTATTGTTTGAATTAGAACAAGGTTTCAATATTCGCTTGAGTAAAAAGTGACTATTGCCGAGAGTACACCGACATAAATTATTATTTCCGAACGTATCAGTATTACTTACAAGAGTATCTTAGCGATACCGTCGGCAAAAAATACTTTTACCCTCGCGGATAGTGACATATTTTTGTACCAGTTATTTGTTTTTTTTCTTGCTTGTGAATCGTGATTATTCTTCATCGCCGATCTAAATATTAGTATCGTAATAACCGAGATTCATTAAAAAGTAAAATCATAAATTATCTTATCTTATATTTTCATTGATGAATCCAAATAAAGCATAAAGGAAATAACAACTCTTATGAAGAGTCATCTCAAGACTTAAAAACCTACTTGCGTTGTAGTATTAAGTTGAAACATCCAAACAAGTAAACAATCCTGTGGGTCCAAGTTAGGAGTGATGAAGGAGCCCACAAGGAGCACAACCAAGTAATTAAAAAAGAGCTAGAAACAAATCAAAAACCAAAACACAAAAAATTTAAGAGATCCAAACATCAAGTGGTGCAATAATTTGCATATTTATATTTGCATGAAGGCCCACCACCAATTCCCCAACCAAAACCCTTACAAAAAAATAGAAAGTGGGGTGCTTTTTATTTCCATAAAAAGGTTGGATCCACAACTCTAGGAATCCAGTAGCCTTTCCTTTGACCCCCTCCAGTTTCATGTAATTTAAGTATCATCCACTTTTTTTAACACCATTCTTTCAAACTCACTCAGGTGCCAGATAGCCAGATAGGTTTTCTCTTTCAAATAGTAAATAATTCATATCACTATTTATTGAGAAGACTTTAGTTTTTACCTCCAAAGAAAAGAAAAATCATTAGAAACTGGATATGTCCAGTGTGATAATATTGGAGAAAAGATAGTAGACCAATCAGCTTTGTGTCCTATAATTGTTGCATCTTCCCTAGGCATGAACATTTTACAGTAATGTATGTGATCCTAGGGGATCTTTCTTCAAAAGAATCAAAGATTTTTTTTTTTTTAAATAAAGGATGAACATTTTAAAGCGGTTGGTAGGCAATGGTGAAGTATAGAGTCTTCTTTGGTTAAGAAATAATATATTTTTGGAATTTATATTCCAAAGTTTCAATAATAAAACATTAAATGTACATAAAAAAATACTCAACATAAATAATTAAGCTTAATAGTGTGTATAATTTTATTATTCAGTTTAAATAATTTAGTATTCAATTAATATGTTCTTTTATTCAATTTAAACTTTGTGCTTTAGTATATACTTATTATTTATTTTAATTGCTTTGTAATTCAGCTTGTTGATTCTGTTATTTACTTTCTTATCTTTATTATTCACTTTGATTGTTTTAATTTATGGTTCATGTCAAGTAATTTATTATTCAGTTTGTGTGTTGTATTATTTACATCAAATGCCTCCATTGAAATTTCATTGGAAGTTCATTAGAAGTTTATTGAAAATTTCATTGGACGAGTAGGGTTAAAATGCCCCGTTGATCTTATGTCTCATTCATATCTCATGTTTTTATTTTCATTTTTAAAATTCAAACTGAAGATCAGAACTGCTCAACATATTCTCGATATAGAACATTATATTATAATTATTTTGAAATTAAGAATAGTTTAATATTTTTTATAGACACCGAAATTGTCTGATGCGCTTTAAGATTTGCGCATCCCTCATTATGAGATTCGTGCGCACGGATTTTGAACTGTATTGGACGGCTCCGATTGTCATTACAATAATTTACATAAAATTAATAAGAATTTGAAATTAAGATTTCTCATGTATTTTCTTATGATGACAACAACAATATATAATTGTACCTAAAACTATTTTCTCATTTCATTTTTTGCTCAAATTATATATAAAAAAGAGATATGTTAGTTCGTTGACAGTTGCACCTGTGAGGTTAATCCTTGTTTCATTCAAAAGAATTGGGGGAGAGTAATAAAAAAATAATTTAGTTGACATTTTGACAAGTTAATAATTATTTCTCACATTTTCTAGCCACTACTATTAATAGAAAAATCCCAATGGGATATAAAGTTGACTTTTCTATATATCTAAACAATCAAAATTTTAAATAATTTTTAAGAAGAAGTCATTGACATTTTTTTTTTCCTGAAAAATAGAAAATCAACAAAAGTCTAACATGTCATCTGGCATTACAACTAACTTAGTTTAAAAGATTCACCTTAAAAAGGTGTTTACCTGAAAGGCTAAGTTTTATAGGTGCAAAACAAGGTTTTAAATAATATTTAGCTGTACTTAACATTTATATGGTCCCTAATAACAAAGTTGTACAAATATTAATACCAAGTGTCAATATGATATAATATTTAGCTGTACTTAACATAAATTTAACTATAGATCACTATATATTCTATTATGTTGTTAAAATCCATAAATTGTGACTTAAATAATGAAACAAAATGAAGAACCAACATTTGATCTAGTGGTTAAAGATAATATTTTATGTATGAACAGTTGCAATTTCGAAATCGGATAGAGAATCCTTTATGGATAAAAAGTAGAAGGCTCTTATCATCTCTTTATCTTAAAAAATGTTTTTCAGTAATTTTCCTATCATTTTCCTATCATTTTCTTCACTTTAAAATAATTTTTCAATATTTTTTTTTTTCACAATTTTAAGGATTTCATTTATGTTTTCACCAACAATTCAAAATCGTGACAAAACTAAAAATATTTTTAACATGAAAAATTATTCTTTTTTCATTCTGCAGTATTTGCAATTTTTCATAATGTTTGACAGTTTTTCTATTTTTTTAATAAACAATTTAAAATCCGACAAAAAAAAAACTTAATGTAGTTTTCATTGTACAAACCGACACGACATTATCACAGTGTCACTATTTGTGATGTGTCGTGGACACGACGCGTCTTTTCTCTATGATGTGTCGTGGACATAACTTTTTTTGTCATGTCACATCACATCATGTATTTAGAACAAAAGTGATAAAACACAATATTTGAAAGCATTTTCAAAATATTACAATATTGACATGCATCTTGGGTGCTCTAATTTTGGTTGCTCTTAACAATTATGAAAAATGTAATATTATCTTGAAGAGGTGACGTCACGGATGACGTCAATGCAAAAAGGTCCAAGGTTAAATCCCCTTGTGAAATATTTTATTTTGAGAAGGCAAAATGCCTTGGCTGCTAAACCTTGTCTCATTTTTATTCCTTAATCTCTTCTTTAATGATTATACATTATATTATTAGCACAAGAGGGCTCATAAGAATCAGAATCTTAAAAATAATTAGGTCGTCAGAGTTATTTTTTAATTTAAAGCAAAGGCCGTACCTTGAGATATTTTCTCTTAGATAAATTATTTTTTAATTCAAAATTTTATTCATGAGGTACCTCAATTAAATTTTAATTATATACAACATACACATCTATTTGCTTTAAATTTTTGTTCTTCCTATATCACCTTCTGTGATTTATTTTTTGTTTATTTAGGCCTAATTTATGATATCGTAAGCACATTTTTTCTTTCTTTGCAATGGCGGAATCACATTGAATCAGAGATAGACAATTAACTTTTCTGAATTTTGAAAAATGGATATTGATTTCTCTATAATTAGACTGTTTTTATTTTTGGAGAGGAATTTTGCCTACCCTTAGACAGCTTACATTACAGTATGAATTGGTTAATTCACAACAATTCACAACTTGCTGGAGGAGAACTTATAGTCTGAAAACCTTTTGCCTACCCATAGTAAAATTTCTAGCTACGCCCTTGTTTTTTTGCATGTATATGACATGTATAATCCGTGATAATGCCAAAAAGTATGATAGACAATTTTAAATATTAAAATTTTATGGGTATAAATGAACATATTAAAATTCAGAAAGGTGCTAATGCCAATCATAGTGACAAATGAATTATTCGGTTCGGTTCGGTTCGGCGAATTCAAAAGTTTGTGATTCGGGAATAATTCAGGAATAATTTGGAATCATCTGTATTAGAGATCTCTGTTCTACAAGGGAGCAAAAAAAAATGTTATGAGAAAAATTCGAGAATTATTCAAGAAATAAAATATTCTGAGAATAATTTGAGAAATTTAGAAAATTCACGAATTATTCAGTCAAAGTTTGGTCAACCGTCAACGTTTGATTCGGCGTTACAAAAAAAACAAATTATTCCCGAATCTTATAATTACCAATCTAACTTCAAAAATCTCTTCAACAACCAAAAAATTGCTAATCCGTGTAGAGAATAAATATTTAAAATAATGAGCACATGGGATCCTCGGATGTGGCGTCCATTAAATTAATATATAATTGATTAGGATTGGTGTCGCTATCAATAAATGTATAATACATAGTAAATATATTATTTTATATTGTCTGTATTGGGAAGTAAAAACAAGGTTTGAATAGGCCTTTTTGTTGGTTGGGGCCCCCTTAATTTCTACAACTACAAAGCCTTATCCTAAGATTCTCTCTCACCTTTCATGCGTGGTTGCTAACATATCACAACCTTTATTATTATTTTAGGGGTCAAATTATTAATTTGACTCATACTATATATTGCTTCTAGAAGTTGTTTAATGTTTTGACCCAAATACTTGGGTTTGGGGTCAAAAGTGTGTGTGTATATATATATTAGTGTTTTGCAAACGGGTAAGGGCGGGCGGGCACGGGCAAAACCCGGGACGGGTCACGGGCAACGCGGGTCACGGGTAACGCGGGTCACGGGCGACACGGGACGGGTTAGCACGGGTATTTTTTTGAAAAACCTTACCCGGCCCCTCTCAAACCCCCCGGGCAACACGGGTCACGGGCAACACGGGTCACGGGCAAGCGGGTTTAGGTCCGGGTAGAACGGGTCTGGTCCGGGCGGGTAAATTTTTTTTTTTTTTTTTTCCTGCTGCTGTTTTTTTTTTTTTTTTTTTTCTGTTTTTTTTTTTCTTTTTAAACCAATAAAATACAAATCAAAATTCATTTAACATGATTGCATATTTGAACTCAATAATTATTGTGATACTAAAATCAAAATCAAAGTTACGAATTATTTTAAAACAATATTGCTTAAATCAATTACTTTAAATTTTGAACAATAAAATATAAATTAAAAATTTCTTAAATCAATTACTTTAAAATATTTTAAATCAATTACTTTAAAACAATAAAATATAAATCAAAAATTTCTTAAATCAGTTACTTTAAAAATAATAATGAATTATTTGAAAACAATAGATTAAAAAATAAATGCAAATTACTTGGCATATTTAAAAAATAAATCTAACATACTTATTTAACCTATTACAAATAAATCCGAATTTGAAAAATAAAATCTAACCTATTCACAAATAAATCTAATTACTTAACATATTCAAAAACTAAATCTAACATACTTATTTAACCTATGAGAAATAAATCCGAATTTGAAAAATAAAATCTAACCTATTCACAAATAAATATAATTACTTGGCATATTCAAAAACTAAATCTAACATGCTTATTTAACCTATTAAAAATAAATCCGAATTTGAAAAATAAAATCTAACCTATTCACAAATAAATCTAATTACTTAACATATTCAAAAACTAAATATAACATGCTTATTCAACCTATTAGAAATAAATCCGAATTTGAAAAATAAAATCTAACCTATTCACAAATAAATCTAATTACTTGGCATATTCAAAAACTAAATCTAACATGCTTATTTAACCTATTAGAAATAAATCCAAATTTGAAAAATAAAATCTAACCTATTCACAAATAAATCTAATTACTTGGCATATTCAAAAACTAAATCTAACATACTTATTTAACCTATGAGAAATAAATCCGAATTTGAAAAATAAAATCTAACCTATTCACAAATAAATCTAATTACTTAACATATTCAAAAACTAAATCTAACATACTTATTTAACCTATGAGAAATAAATCCGAATTTGAAAAATAAAATCTAACCTATTCACAAATAAATCTAATTACTTGGCATATTCAAAAACTAAATCTAACATACTTATTCAACCTATTAGAAATAAATCCGAATTTGAAAAATAAAATCTAACCTATTCACAAATAAATCTAATTACTTGGCATATTCAAAAACTAAATCTAACATACTTATTTAACCTATTAGAAATAAATCCGAATTTGAAAAATAAAATCTAACCTATTCACAAATAAATCTAATTACTTAACATATTCAAAAACTAAATCTAACATACTTATTTAACCTATTAGAAATAAATCCGAATTTGAAAAATAAAATCTAACCTATTCACAAATAAATCTAATTACTTAACATATTCAAAAACTAAATCTAACATGCTTATTTAACCTATTAAAAATAAATCCGAATTTGAAAAATAAAATCTAACCTATTCACAAATAAATCTAATTACTTAACATATTCAAAAACTAAATCTAACATACTTATTTAACCTATTAGAAATAAATCCGAATTTGAAAAATAAAATCTAACCTATTCACAAATAAATCTAATTACTTAACATATTCAAAAACTAAATCTAACATACTTATTTAACCTATTAGAAATAAATCCGAATTTGAAAAATAAAATCTAACCTATTAGAAATAAAATCTAACCATAATCACTCTCTACCTCTCAGCTGCATACTATAGCCTCACGCCATTTGTTTATTTTTTGAAACAACCTCACTCCATTTATTGTATTATATGGATAAATGTTAAGGTGCTTCATAAAGATATATATCGGATAGAATAGACATATCTTGTAAGGTGCTTTACTATAGCCTCACTCCATTTATCTGTTGATATCTTGTACCGGATAGTGGTACGACAATTGTTAAAATAAGACAAGGATCCTTGCCTTGTTAAAATGCAATTTCACTCTACTTGTATTTCAATGAAAATAGGGCACAGAAGATCCGGGGGGAGGGGGCTGGCTGGGGTTGGGGGGGGGGGGGGGGGGGGGGGGGGGGGAAAAAATTCGAATTTAAAAAAAAAAAAAAAAAAAAAAAAAAAAGGTACAGGGGTTCTGGTTCGGGTTCGGGTTCGGGTACGGGTAGGCGGGCACGGGTCTACGGGTAGGCGGGCACGGGTATTCGGGTACGGGTACGGATACGGGTAATACGGATCCACGGGTCGGTACGGGCGGGTACGGGTTTGAAACGGGACGGGTATCACGGGTAAATTTTAAAAAAATCCGTACCCGTCCCTTCTCAACCTGTACCCGTTGAACCCGTGTACCCGTGCAAAACCCGTGCACGGGCACGGGTCCCGGGCGGGCGGGCACGGGTCTGACCCGTGGGGGTATTTGCCAAACACTAATATATATATATATATGGTTGCACTAATCTAGCATTTGATTAGACATAATTTTAATTATGCACCAAAATAAGTTTTTGTTTTGACTTTAAATGTATAAATTTTAATTTTGTATTTTAGAAATATGCAACTTGTAAACAACAATTTAAAATATGAAGATTTGATATTTAAATCAATTCTTGAATATTTTTCATCCAATTTCAATTTCCCTCACTTCAGCTTTTTTTTTTTTTTTTTCTAAATATGTTCTATAATCTAGCTAGTTTTAAAAATATATAATTCACTTAATTCAAATTTAATTATTTTAATACAAGCTAATTTATGCCCACATAAATAACTTGAGTAAGAGATTATCTCTCAATTATGAAAATTTATTTAAGGGTCGGAAATTTGACCCCAAATTGATTGCAAACACGAACAAAAAATTAATGAACATATTCAATGGATATGTTTGATTTAGCATGAATAAATTTGTCGATAAAATTCATTAATTTAAGCTGATTTTTTTTATTTCAAGCGAATTTTCACGCACAAAAGATATAGTTTTTTTTTTTGCGGAAAACTATAGTAAACACATTTTTTTAGCGTATAGTTATCTTGTTGTTAAGTTTTTCGGGTTTTATACTCTAATTTTAGGATCTAACAAATTCTCAAACATTTAGTGCACTTTAAGTTTCAGTTTTTTTTTTTTCATAAAGTTTTAAATTCTATTTGTCTTTTTTATGCATAATCTTGTTGTCAAGTTTTTCAAAATTTAGACTCTAATTTGAAGAACTAACAATTCAAATTTTATGTGTTTCTTGTGGCCGAAATTAAGTGTTAGGTTTACCAGGAAGAATTCAAATACTTGTCATTACAACTTTTAAACTTGAAAATTATTATAAAAGAAACATGGTTTTTTTTTTTTTTTTTTATAATTTGCAAACTTGAAAAATCATCACATCTCCTTTATATGATAAATCAAAACAAGTGGCAAGTTAAAAAATAGAGAAAATGTTAAATTGTTTGGCATAGTGAAATGATAAATATATATTAATTAATTAATAATATTGACAGACCTAAAATCTGAAACCAGTAAAATTAAAACATCAATTTAGCAACAAAATTTTTGTCAAGAATCTTTTGGTGAAGTATGTCATTTCCATCACCTGATGTGAAATATTAAACATGATATGATGTGTTGTTTTAGACAGTCCATAGTAAATGGTAGTTGGGATGTTTTTTTTTTTTTTTTTTTGAGGAAGTAGTTGGGATGTTGATGTATTTAATAAGCTAATCATTTTTTCAAGAATATATTTTCTGTGCTGATCTCATCTAAATAACATAGATATTGACTCAAGTTGTGTTCTAATTCATTATGTTTTTTTTTTTTTGTCTTCTATTTTGCTTAATTTGAAATAAATTTGAACACTTTTAGCTTCTGTGGAAGTTAAAAAAATAAATAGGATTCTTGATAATATGCAAAGTAGCAAGGAGCAATTGAAAAAATGGAGGCGTATGTCAAGAGTGCAAACGGATTGGATATTATCCGTTCGTATCCGGATCTGGATTTGAAAATTAAGGACGGATATCTGATATCTGAATATCCGTGCAAATATGGATACATATATGATTTTGATTTTTAATTATCCGTATTCAAATAGTAGATATATGCCATATAGTTTAATATACATTATGAATATATATATATATATATATATCTATGGATATCCGATCCGTATCCGTATCCGTTTAATATCCGATCCGTATCTGTATTTCAAAAATAAAAGTGTATACGAATATAGTTTTACCACTATCCGATCCGATCCGTTTGCATCCCAACGTATGTGTATGATATTTAAAAAGAAATATACAGAATGGGAAATAAAATGTAGAATGAACAAAAAATGAACTATACAAAACATTTTCGGGACCTTTAGTTCTGATGAAGGCCTATTAAGAGCTATTGGGTCGAATTTAAACCTGGCCTAAAATAAAGCCCAAAATGTTTCCAAACAAATAGCCGTTACATGGCCCAAAAAGTAAAATATTGTGGGCTTTTTGTATGTCTAATGGATTGGAATTTTTTTCAGATTTTCTGAAAGGCAAGTACAAATCTTATAGCATTTTTCCTCTAAATAGCAACACGAAATTATTGGTCAAGTAATTTATTTATGAGGAGGTTCCAATACCTCATGCTCTTCATACCTCATCATACCTCATATTTTATATTTTCATTTTCAAAGTCCAAATTGTTGATCCGAATCGCTGAACATGATATCCAGACTAAAATATACTTGGGATGAAATTTTATAATTTTTTTATTTTTTATTTTATTTTTTAAGATAAATATAAAATTACTGTTTTTGGACCGTTAAAAAAACAGCGATTTTCTACTCATCTTAAAAAATAGTAAAAAAAAAATTCAAAAATTATAAAATTTCAACCCAAACCATATTTTAGTATGGATATCATCTTGAACAGTTTGGATCGACAATTTAATCTTTGAAAATGAATATATAAAATATGAGGTATGATGAGGTACGAAAGGCACGAGGCATTGGAACCCTCGTCTTAATTTATTAGCTAAAAAATAGGGGCGGGGGGATTCATTATTTTTTTGAGATATATGTAGTTGCAAGGAAGGAGAAACAAAAATTATGATTTTGAATTAATTTGGGGTTTGTTGATGGCCGGCTGCCTAACTTATCTATTTCCCACGTCTCTTAATGTGTTACTTAGTGGAATTAATTAATTAATTAAACCTTGTTACTACTTCCAACGATGATTCTCTCAATCATTAACCCAATATATTTTCTTGGTGTACTTGTCACATCCATTCTTTCATAAGCCAAGTCTTATACAATATATCAAGTAATATCTATCTCTCTCTTATTCTTTTTGTTTTGTTCATGTTATATATATACTAGTATAGTTCATGTAATATTCATTTCTATAAGGCCCTGTTCGGCTGCATAGTGGGCTGGGGAATGGGCACAGGAAAAAAAAATAATTTTGAACTGATTTTTACTGTTCACGTGGGAAAAAAAATTCACTCTAAGTGAATTTTTTTTTTCCCACGTGAACAGTAAACGCAACTATGCAGCCGAACATGACCTAAATTCTACATCTAGGTTTCCAACAAGTTGCTTGCTTAGATTGTAAAAAAGTACAACATGCATGGGTTATACCCAAAAACATATATAAATAAATAAAGAAATTGATAATTAAGTAGCATAGGTAATCATACATATATTTTAAGAAACATAATTTTGGATTAATTAGACATAATCATCATTTAATGATTATCTCTATCATTAAACAAACATGTTTGTTGCCATATTAGCTAAGGAATATCTAGCTATGACCTATACATATTTTGATATGTTAATTGCTAGTATGTGTAAATGTTGTTAGGATATTTGTATAATAAAATTTGCATAATAATATTAGTGTGGTGAAGTCTGGTTTCTGGTGGAGGTGAATTTATTTCATCCAAGGTTCTAAATAGCGTTTATAGCGTCGTAGCGGGAAAGCTAAAAAAAAAGCTATAGCGAATAGCGTCGCTATAGCGGAAGCTATTCCAAATAGCGTTTTTTTTTTTACATTTCGTATATTCAATATTTGTACTAAATATCAACATTATCTAAGGTCTCATAGAACAATAAATAACACCAAAGTAATTAAGAAATTATAATATTCATATTGAACCCGTACAAAGTCCAAATTGCGGTTCAAAATACCCATAGCAATATCATAAACTATCGATTTTTCCTATTAAAAATATCTTAAGTATCATGAATTCATGACATGATCTATTTTTTTTTCTATTCAAATTTTAATTCCGGTTTGGACTTTTTTTCTATTCAAATTTCTATTTCTATTCCCAATTTCAAATTGATTTAATTGTAGCAAGTAGCAACAAATTCAATTTCGGTTTGAGATTTTTTTATCTTTATTTAAAACCCATATAAATTGCTTAAAAATAAAAAATAAAAAAAAACTCATATTGTATAGCGCAAATAGCGCTGTAGCGGACCGCTATAGCGTTGTAGCGGCCGCTATAGCGGCCGTAGCGCAAATAGCGCATTTTGATGTCGTAGCGTAGCGTTTGGGGTCCAATAACGCTATAGCGGCGCTATAGCGGCGCTATAGCGCGCTATTTAGAACACTGATTTCATCTAAGGTAACAAATTATTTCTGTTTAGATCAGAAATTTCGATCATCAAGATCAGCAATAGACCAAAAAAAAATTGTTCTTAATTTTTTATTTAATTTATTATCATTTTTTTATGAAAAACTAGAATTGCTAACACACTCTTTCTTTAAAATAAAGGTATATTTTATTTCCAAACAATTTCATAAATTGGTCAAGTTAAAAGTTAGCATATGACTGCATGCATCGAACTAAACTAAAAATAATGAAGACATATTAGAAGATATTAACAAACAAAAACTTTATAAAGATCAACCATTTTAAGCATCTAGGTTAAATCGATTTAATACTTCCATCCATTTTCAAGTATTAAATCTTCGAATTCTGATCGTACGATCAGAATCTAAAAGAAATATTTTGTTTACCTTACGGACGAATTTTTTTTAAAAACCATAGTAAAAAAAAAAAATTTAACAAACTAGTATGATTACTTTGGTTTTTACAAAAATCATAAGAACCGATATGCCAATTCGGTCCGCATTTTTTTTTTCCGGGACCGAATTGGCATTTCGGTCCCCCATAATTTCACAACTTTTCAGCAGAGCCGCCACAGAAGATCTAAAATGAGCAGGGACCGAATTGACAATTCGGTCCCAGTAGGTTTTTTTTTTTTGAAACCGACAGAAGTATGAAGTATGTACGATTTGATTACTCTGGACTTTGAAGTTTGGAGACATTAAAATTCGAAACGGCCAATTTCCTGTCCTCACATAGGCGATTTGATTACCGCGTGTCCTCACATAGTCTGGATTAGATTACCACGTGCCAATTTTTTGTCCTCACATAGACATTAAAATTCAGTACATTTTATGCTAAAAAAAAAAAGGTAGGGACCGAAATGCCAATTCGGTCCCTAATTGAAATTACTCTGGACCGAAATGAGATCTCGGTCCAAACATGTTACACCAAAGGCCAGAGCGGTTCTGCTGAAAAACTGTGAAATTATGGGGGACCGAAATGCAAATTCGGTCCCGGAAAAAAAAAATGTGGACCGAATTGATATTTCGGTTCTTATGATTTTTATAAAAATCAAAGTAATCATGTTGGTTAGCTAATTTTTTTTTAATTATGGTTTTTAAAAAAAAATTCCTTACGGACTCTTGGAGGTGGGGGGAAAGCTACGCAGCGATAAAAGTTAATTAAATACAATCTGACGTTGCATGCACCTCCTTCCATACCTCCCATTTGTAAACTATCCAACGGTCAAAAAACAAGTTGACAGTTGTTGTGCACACGAGTCAGCATTATATAGGCTGCTTGGTGGGACCCACCATGTGGAAATAAGCGTGCTGCTTTCTCGGTCGACACGTGTTGCGTCTGTATCTGTTTCCATGTTATTTATAATTTTCTATGCAGTGGGTTACAATGTTTTTTTTTTTTGAAACATGCAAGCAGTGGGTTACAATGTTAGAGGTAATTAATAACAACCTTTTCATTAAAAGCTTGATAAATCTAAGCCGTCCATTTTGCTGATGATATAGATGTACGGTCAGTATGTGTTTCTATAGAGGAGGCCTGGGAAGCGCTGCATGTAGGGTGTTCATCGGTTCGATTCGGTTCAAACTGAATTAAAATAGACAAACTAAAATTTTATTTTGTTTTCAAAAATCAAAACAAACTGAATAGAATAAGAACTGAACTGAACAAACCGAAGTAAATTTTAATTTGTTCGGTTGAACCAAAATAGATATTAATCATAAAAAAATATATTTTTTTGTTAATTTTTGGAATTTTTTTAAAGATGGATTAATTTTTTTTTATTGTTTGGTTTAACGATTTTTAACCGGACCAAGCAATATACATTATGTCGTAATTTTTTTTTTTAAAATGTTTGGTTAGGACGGGTGATGAGTTGAAATATTTTTGTCGGTTCGGTCTAACCGGTTTTAAAATTTCTAAACTAAACTGAACTATTAAAATTTGATCTCCAAGCACATTTTAATATGGAGAACACATTGAGCATTTCAGATCGAATATTAAACTTCAAAATCGTAAAACCCACCAATGTTGATATATTAGCCAACCTCAATATATAATATATTCAATTAATTAGTTTTTGTAAGCTTAATAAATAGTTATTCGAGATTTAATTCCATTGGCACCAATTTGATAGTAAAATATTTGGCATTGATTCCTTCCTTAAAAATATTCTCTAATATTTCTTGTGCCTCTTGTGTCTTGCGTAATTCAAACTTATTTTTTGTTCATATGCGCTTTATTTTAATAATGAAGAATATATATATAGTTTAACTTTTTAGTTTTTTACAATTTTAAAAAATACTAAATTATATATTATGAAAGTTAGATGTAAGTTAGAAATATCATATTTAATTTGTGTAAAAGAAATTTTAAGCTCCATTTTGTTCAAACTTGGCACTGGAAAAATTGAATCGATTGGCACCAATATTAATAATAATGTTATTAATATCATTATTATTTCATTATTTCATTATTTTTTGGGAGGGGGGAATGGAAATGGAGAAGAGGCGTTATGGGTTGGGTCACCGACATGAGAAAAAAAATGGAGCGATAGCAACTGCATGATTTATTGTTATTATCACCACAATTAATTAATATGCTATTTCTTGCTTAATTAGTCTTAATTAGAGTATTAGGCATGACGTTAAATGAGAGGCACCACATGATAGCAACATGATGACATGATTTCATTAATCAATCTTTTATTCATTCTTCAGAAACCCATAAGTTTGATTTTGTATACGGATATCCGATCCATATCCGATCCATAAGAGTTTGTTTTAATTGATTTTAAACCAAACTGAGAGAGTTTGATTTAAACGGTTCATTTTTTCGATTAAATACATCAGTTCAAATTTTACATTTTTTTGAAAAAAATTTACTATATTTTTCGGATTTTTTAAAATCACTATTTTCAGTTTTTGTTTAATTATTTTTTACAATATTAAATCAGTCATTTTAAAAAAATCCGAAAAAGATAGTAAAAAAATGTAAATTTTGGTCTCCAAACACATTCTAATATAAATAACACATTGAACACTTCAGATTAATTATTTGAACTTTAAAATCATAAAAACCCACTTGGTATAATAAAGTGCTCTATCCCAATGTTAGTATATTAGCCAATGTATCAATCAATATGATTTCAATTTTATTTGATATGCATCACAATCAAACAAAATCAACAGACAAATTTTGACGATTTTGCCCTCTCTTGATGTCTACACAAATGAAGAGATTTAATTTGATATTCATTTCTGTTGCGGTGTTTAGCAGCCCAAAATGGTACTTGTACTAACAACAAAACATATTTAATGAAATGTAATCATTTATAGTTTTGAGTTAGTCAACCAAAAAATGCATAGAATAAAAACAAGTTGAAGATCAAATAATTTGAACTAACTAACAGCCTGTTGTCATATTTAAAAATTTGATTTTTTTAAGGCAACCAGATATGTGAACGCTACACATATCATCGTACCAGCTGTACTGGTACATATAATTAGTTAATTTAATCCAAATGTTATCTAAGTTTGAGCAATAAATTGTTTTGTTTTAGTACTTGCCAGTTGCCACATGATCTAATCTGTTCCTTGATAAAGTTCTGGATTTTATACAGATGCTGCTATGTTACCATCCATGTAACGAGTCTTCAACACATTTACTATTTTTTTTTCGTAAATTGAAATTGATCGAGAACTGGACCAGCGTCGCACGACAGACGCGCCAACATGCACACTATATACCTACATCAAATTTTGGCAAAGTTTGCACGATCCGAGCTTTAAATATTAAAATTTCAATATGATATTTTATTTACTAATATTGTGAACATGCATACTATATACCTATATCTGTTGTTGCAGATTTTGGATATTATAGTCATTTAATATTTCAATAAAAACTAAACAGACACGAAAAGTATGCTGATTTAAAATAAAATTTAAGTCTGACCTTT
Organism: Carex kokanica; assembly: GCA_025461125.1. Classification (NCBI taxonomy): domain Eukaryota; kingdom Viridiplantae; phylum Streptophyta; class Magnoliopsida; order Poales; family Cyperaceae; genus Carex; species Carex kokanica. The sequence continues at coordinate 182,770 of JAJGRX010000675.1, read as the reverse complement.
TATGTATAAATTATGTTAAGTATAATATGATATTAGACATTTTCCTTGTAAAAATACAAATTCAAAATCTATCTCCAACTAGTCCGTAAAGTTTTAGAAAAAAAATACAAATGCATGCAATTGAATCTTTGTAAGATGCATTTGAATGTAACATATTTGTGAGAAATGTTGGTGTTGGTGGTAATTATAGGCCAATTTGTTTCAAAAACAAAAAAAATGATCTTTCTATAAAAACAAAAAAATGGGTGAGGTAATGACCCGCTACAAGAATTGAAATGGAAAAAGGAAACAAAGTAGAGAAGCAGTTAGATTCCCATTTCTGCTAAATTTCAGCACGTCTCATTGACATTTGCAATTATTTATTTGTTATTTTTTTTTAATTCCATTCCTTTCTCCCAACTCTCTCTCCTCTTTTTATTCTTCTATGATTAACCGACCACAAATATAATTCCACCGACATGTTCAAGGATTTTTTATGGCTACCAACTATGCTACTCTTCATGTCGTGTTTTTTTTCTTTTTCTTTCTATCATAGTCACAAGATTTGTAAATAATTCATTTTTTTCATGATGGTGGAATGATCGCCGAATTATTCGGTTTACCGAACTTCGCCCGAATTATTGGCGAATAATTCGCGAATTTTATGAATTTTTTTTGAATTTTTCGAAATATTCACAAATTTTTTCCAATTTTTTTTCGCTCCCTTGTGGGACTGAGATCTCTAATTCGGTTAATTCCGAATCATTTCCGAATTATACCCGAATTATTTCTGAATCACGAATTTTTTACTCCGCTGAATCGAACCCTAATAATTTATTTGTCACTATGCTTTCTATGGGAAAACTTTCTTCGTTTCTTGCGTTTGCACTCTGCACAAATTTACATGTATTTAAAATAAATATAAAATATGATATCTTATTTGAAATTTCTCTTTCAATGTTTATAACTTTTTAACTTGTTATATCATATTAGTATTTTTAAGAAAATAAAGATAGATTCAAGCCTTCTAAATTTTAAGATCCTCAAGAGATTTTTCAGTTGGATTGCAAACCTATAATCTCTGAATCATAATATATATCTTAGTTATTAAATCAAATGTTGATTCTCATTATATCATATTAGTAACTATTGTCAAGTATTTACATAATTTTTTTATGATAATTACAATTGTGAATTAACCTAAAAAAATTACAAATGTGGAAATTGTCAAAATGTATCCAATTTCTTCTCCAAAAAGAAAAATATCATAGAGTTAGAGAGCATAAAAATGAAATTTAAATTATCACACAACTACTTTTGCCAACATTTAGAATAATTATTATTTTGATTGATGTTCAATATAGTACTTGTTACATTTAAAAAAAATGGTATGACAAGGTACACTACATGTGTTGACACACCTAATTATTCTATTTGAATAATTATTGAGCCACACACATGCCACACCAACTTAGATATATATCACTAAGGAAACAAAATTAATTAATGTTAGACAAAATTTATGACAACCTTTCCATTACTGGCTAGACCAACTAATCAAAAGAAGATAGCAACATCCACTATGATTTTATTTTCCACAAATATAAAATATTAAATTAAAAAAAAAACACCCCCACCTTCCCTTGATTGGGTGACCATGGTGGACCCACAAAACATTATTAGTAATTGGAATATTATTTTGTCAATAAAAATAAAATAAATTAATGTATTTATATATTCCAATGAGGAATTCTAGCAATATTAAGATTCTTTTAATTTTCATCTATTCTTATAATCATGTCATATAAAATTCATAGGATATATTTATTTGAGAAAATAATAACAAAAAATGAGAGATGAAAATTAGCGGGGTTTAAAGGGACCGTAGCAATGTTTTGTTTTTTGTTTTTTTTTTTTCAAATTTTGAATTTTTTGGGAGATGGTTGTAGAAATGGATTAAATATAAAACATCATTTCCTTTTCAAAAATTTCTATGAGATTTTAAATAACTAAGCCTTTTAGTGCATAAAAAAATGTTCAATCATATATGTTATTTAAGAATAAAATTTTGAATTACTAAAATAAAAATTTGCCTGATTTTGGGTTATATCTTTCTACATTTGTATAAATATAATGATCTATAATTAACCTTATTAATTATAAATATTACGTTTTTCTACAATTTTACGCATTACGGAAGGATACGTTCGAACTTATTAATCTCCACATGGTTAATTTATTTTGAAAAAAAAATCATAAAATTTGAAATTTGAAATTAACAATAATAATTAAAGCATGATACATAATTTAATTCTAATTATCCAAACTTGATACACCTGGCTATATATATTTTGAGCAAGGTTCTAAATAGCGTTATAGCGTCGTAGCGGGAAGGCTAAAAAAAAAGGCTATAGCGAATAGCGTCACTATAGCGGAAACTATTCCAAATAGCGTTTTTTTCTTTACATTTCGTATATTCAATATTTGTACTAAATATCAACATTATCTAAAGTCTCATAGAACAATAAATAACACCAAAGTAATTAAGAAATTATAATATTCATATTGAATCCGTACAAAGTCCAAATTGCGGTTCAAAATATCCATAGTAATATCATAAACTATCGATTTTTTCTATTAAAAATATCTTAAGCATAATGATTCATGACATAATATATTTTTTTTATATTCAAATTTTAATTTCGGTTTGGACTTTTTTTCTATTCAAATTTCAATTTCTATTCCCAATTTCAAATTGATTTATCTGTAGCAAGTAGCAACAAATTTAATTTCGATTTGAGATTTCTTTTATCTTTATTTAAAACCCATGTAATTTGCTTAAAAAATAAAAACCATATTGTATAGCGCAAATAGCGGACCGCTATAGCGCTGTAGCGGCCGCTATAGAGGCCGTAGCGTAAATAGCGCATTTTGATGTCATAGCGTAGCGTTTGGGTTTCAAAAACCACCATAGCGCGCTATTTAGAATACAGATATTGAGAGAACAAGATGCTCAATTTTTTTATTGGAGAAGTACAGAAAGAAACTTGAATTCAATTATTCAAACTTGACAAGTACAAAAGAGAAGCATGAAAAGCATCTAAAAAGAAAGAAACAAACAAGTGAAGAAAGATCTTAAAAACAAGTAAAAAGTTGCTTTTTTTTCTCAAATGGAATTATAATGACATGCAAAGGTTACACCAACAACACACTTCTGACATCTAAAGGGACCCCAAAATTCCATTTATTTTCCCCATGTTCTCTCTTTCTCTCTCCTTCCTTCCTGTCTCTCTAACAATAACACCTCAAATCCTTTTACTCAACCACCTCTACTCTCTCTCTCTCTCTACTTCCTTCTTATCCTAACAAACAAAAATCAAAAGATAAAAAGAAAATGACATGTAAAGTACACATGACACCAGGTTGCAAACAAAAACCAAACCAAAATAGACACTAGCTACTTTCCATCAAATGAAATTCTTGGCTAGGCTTAGTCCACCACTACCTCCCTCATACACCAATCTAAAATCACACCACTGTTACATTAACCATCTCTTAAATCCAATTTTTATTTTCATACCATCCTCTCAAAAACAATAAACAGAATTGATAGGTTTTCGTAACAATTCTACGAAACCGCAAATTTAATCTGCGCTATGCCATTAAAAGCAACACAGATTTAATATGTTTCTCTAGTAAAAATAGAATTATTAAGAAAACTCTGTCAATTCTGTTTATTGTTTTTGATAAAATGGTAAGAAAAAAATAACCAAGAACACAAGTAGAGAATACATACTGAATTTTTGCTGAGTTCAGATTTGAACACCACTTCTGGGTCTATCAATATAACAGTAGACCAAGCCTAACCAAGAATTCCTCTTTACAATCAATTAATTCTCTTTTTTTTCTTGAATTTTTATTTTTGCACTCACTACTACTCCAAATCCGAACTATCCGGGCTTGGCGCTTGGTTCAGATCCGGGTTCCGGTTTCTAACCCGAATCCGATTCTGATCTCTCTCTCTCTCTTCCCCTTGCTGTACCCGAATCCGATTCTCATCTCTCCTCGTCTCTATCCCGGCTGCATGCATCGCATCTACTCTGGCCCCCACCTCAGTCGCCTTCTTCCTAATCAACGCTGCCGACAAACCCTCACCCGAAATCGAACCCGGATCCGTTATCAACTCGGGTTCTATCTCTTCAGGGAAATTGAGGCGTGCTGATCTACCTCTTAAGTAGAACACAGCCGTGTCGTAAGCTCTTGCTGCTGCAACAGGAGACGCGTAGGAACCTAACCAGATACGGGAACGCTTGTTGGGTTCGCGGATCTCAGCTACCCACTTGCCCCACTTCCTCATCCTGACACCTCTGTAGTGTCGGGAGGTGGTGGCTTCCGGTGGTGGAGGTGGTGGAGGAGGAGTTCCGCTGGTGGGTTCCTCTTGTATTGGAGAGCAACACGCTTCTCTTCCTTCTCTTCCTCTCTCCATAGTTTTGTTTTTTAACTTTTTTTGTTTCTGTTGGTCTCTGTTTCGGGTTTGGGTTTTTATTAGGAGGTGGTGACAGGTCAGCAGGTGAGGTTAGGATAAAATCATTAATCATAGAGGAATAGTGAATACTTTGTATTTGGTTCATATGAAAAAGAGAAATATATTATATAATAATGGCAATGGTGAAATTAATAAAAAAAAATGATATTTGGTTTGTAAGTTTTACTCTGCGTCCCCAACTGTTTACATATTAACATTGTTGTAAATAACGGTATGCGCTCATCTGACAAACAAGGTATCATCAAGCGATTAATCAGGAATAATTGGCTGATTAGTCAGAAAAATCCGTGACAGTTCGATCTTTGTCAACGACTAATCGGCCGATTAATTGACCTAAACAGACGATTTTTATAACACTACGTATTAAGTTAATAAGTCCATATATACAATACTAAAATGATTGTTTGTCATTTTGCAATTATAACTATTTTTTGAAAAATTTATTAAGTATATGCATATAATAATTGAGATGGACTTTTTCTACAATAAAATAGCAGGGCTAAAATGCACTCTAGTTTTTATGCTCCAATTATGTTCCACATTCTTACTTTTATTTTGAAAGTCTAAACAGTCGATCTAAACTGTTCAACATGATTTTCATATTAAAATGTGCTTGGATGCAAAATTTTATATTTTTTAGAATTTTTTTACTATCTTTTTAGATAGATACAAAATCATCTGAAATCATCACAATTTTGTAATTATCTAAAAAAACAGCAAACAAATTCATCACGACCGTGTATACTAAATGAATTATTTGACATGAAAAAAAATATAAATATGCAATATTTTGTGAATATATTACATTTTGGATTCACAATGTCATGAATATGACCAACCATTGTCACAATTAAAGATCCTAAACTAATTTTGGGAAACCTGTCACCTGTGCTGCTGTGGGGGTCAACTTTTTGGGGCTACGAAAGCGCTCAAAAGGTGTCTTACTTCTAGGAGGAGCTTAAGAAAACGACAGCTTTGCTATCCCACCCCAAGTCAGTGACCCCCCTTGAATATCTTCATAACGACCAACAGTGTCATTCTCTGGTTGGGTAACATCCTTCTTTCCCAAAGCAACTATATGACACGTCAGTAATTATAGTGGGACCCACTGCACATTAACCCCATTTGCTAAACCACTGATTATTTGGAAGAATTTAGGTCGGCTGTTTTTTACAAAAAAAATTACAGTTAATTATTGACTTTCTGGCAAGGTGTAATTTGGGTGGATTCGGTCTACAAAATACAAATAGTTAATTTTATTTGTTTGAAAAATGCGAAAGTACGTTATAATTTATAAGTTAGTTTCGGACAAATTCACATACTCTTAGGTTTTTTTAGTAATAATAATTTGAGAAGGGATCAAATTACGCTATTTTGTGGTGACACATCTTGCCACCATATATTTATAAGCAAATGTTTAAATAGCGTTTATCGTGTCATAGCGGAACGGCTGAAAAAACGACGCTATTTCCATATAGTGCCGCTATAGCGCACAGTAGCGGCAATAGCGTTATAGTTTTTATGGTCCGAAAACGCTATAGCGATGTTATAGCGCGCTAGTTAGAACCTTGTTTATAAGTCATTTTTGCAATTTCAAAATCCAAACAGTCAATTCGAACAGTTCAATATGATCTCCATATTAAAATGTGTTTGGAGACTAAATTTTACATTTTTTGGACATTTTTGTCTATCTATTTAGAATTTTTGAAATTCGTTGTTTTTTAATGGTCCAGAATTGTCTGAAAACAACAACTTTGTACATATCTTAATAAATACTAAAAAAATTCCAAAAAAAAATGTAAAATTTGGTCTCCAAGCACATTTTAATATGGAGATCATGTTGAACGGTTTGAATCGACTATTTGGACTTTGAAATCACAAAATAGCTTATAAACATATGGTGTTAAGATGTGTTACTATAAAATAGTGTAATTGAATCCCTCCTGTAATAATTTTAGTCTCTGTTAGATGTAAAACACGCCTAATAATTGGGATTATAATTTTTTAAAACAATATTCACAAAGTTTTGGGATTACAATTTTGCATACATGTTTTTTAAGACAAGCTTACAAAAAAATTCATTTTTCTTGTAAGTGGCATGATTTACACATAAATTACATTTATTGTCAACATAAAAACATTTGGATAATAATTGTGTTTTTTTTTAATGATTATATCACTGAGATTGCGGATTGTTCCATAACAAATATAATATGTTCCATAAAACATTTTTTTACCATGAAACATTCGTGCAAAATGTACAATCTGTGCTGAATATATGATCTTAGTGTAGACCAGGTCTATTCAATCTTAATGCCGATTGATTTGTCCAAGGGATCTGTCGTCTACGCACAGTGCCACGTGGACTGCCAAAACTGGGTGCAGTGCACCGACAAGGATTAGGAATAGAAAGAGGCCAGGTGGCGATCTGTAACACGCGACGGCTGCTGATGTAGACCTTTCCTCTCCGCCTACGCAAGTCTTATAAACCATAATTTTTTTTTTTTTTTTACGAAACCAACATGTTTATTTATTTTTTTTACAAAAATCATAAGAACTGAAATGCCATTTCGGTCCGTTATTTTTTTTTATTCCGGACCGAAATGTCATTTCGGTTCGGTCTCTTTTTTGGATTTTCTGTGGTACTGGTTTCACAAGTTTTCATATGAGTCACCACAGAAAATCCAAAAGGCGGACCGGACCGAAATGGTATTTCGGTCAAGAATAAAAAAATAACGGACTAAAATAGTATTTCGGTTCTTATGGTTTTTGTAAAAAAAAGTAATCACGTTCGTAAAAATATTTTTTTAATTATGGTTTATAAAAAAAATTCCAAGTCTAAGCCCCTCATGTTTTCTCACAAATCTAAAATCGTACAATCCTATTTTCTGAAAAAATTGTTGTTACGAAGACTATAGTCTAATTAATGATAGTGACAATATATCATTTATTTAGTAGTGGTGAATCTAGAATTTTCGTCAAGAGCAGTAGAATATAACAAATTAGGTTTAAATAGCTCATTGAATTCAAACTCATGCTTTAACTTCTAATTCTAATTATCAATTAAAATTCAAAAAAAATATTCTAATTTTAACTCTAATGACAAATCAGAATTCAAAGGGGGACAAATAAAATCGAGAGGAAGACAAAGTGTGTCCAGACCTATAGATCTTAAAAACAAAATTTAAAATCTACAGAGGAGGAGCAAAGTTGATTCGAACCTACATATTTCCATAAAAATTGAAACTCCAGAGGGGTGAGGGGGGTTGCCCTAGCTCTTACTGGGTCTGCCTCTGATTCTGAAATCTTGAAGAGATTGACATTTCCTTATATTTTGTGAAAAAAAAAAAATTGTTATGAAGACTATAATGTAATGATAGTGACAATATATCTTTATTGAGGAGACTCAATAACAAATTGCAAAATGAGTTTGATTGCAACTTTAATTTTAGAGTGAAGTGCGTGTCCACATACATGCTTTCTTTAATATTTTTTATTTTCTAATGGAGAATTAATTTGTAGGAACAATAATACTACAAAGATTAGATCATGCTATGCAATGGATATTTGTAAAATTGTAATCCACATAAATGGTAATTAAGGATTCATATATGAAATATGATATTCAGAAATGATGTCATAGTTGACAATTATTTTTATTAAATTCTACATACTTTTCTGCATAAACTTAACTTTTGAGTTAATGCATCTCGACCGTCTAATTACGATTCGAACCAATACGGTCCGAAGTAAAACTCACGGGACATCTTTAATATTCATGTCAACACAAATCAGACTGTCCGGATTCATTATGCATTAACTCATTAACCCGTGATTTTTATTAATATCCAAAGTTAATTACAAAATAATAAAAATGCCCAGAGCCGCTGACTTTTATTAAAAATGCCCAAACTGGCTATTAAATGGCCGGTCCATTATTTTTTTTAGAGACAAATAGCTAAAATGCTGAAATATAACATTAAAAAATCGAATTGTTTTTTAAATATTTGTTAGATTACTTTTTTTTTTTATATATAATTACCATATTTATACTAAAATACGCTAAATTACTTGAAATTATGTTAATTTAGGCTAAATTACACTAAATTATGCTAAATTACAATAATTATGTAAAATTATGCTAAAATACGGTAAATTACGTATGAAATAGGGCCGATTTTGTATCATCTTTCATAAATCATAAAAAATAGTAAACAAAATCCAAAAATAATAAAAATTGGTATGCTGCAAGTTCATTATATAACTAATTTACTGAGCTATGTAAATTGGAGAATAGAAATGAAAATCTTAATCGGAAACTTCAACTGAAGTTTTGAGGCTCTTTCCTTTATTTTTTTTTGGCAATTATGAATTTCAAAATCTAGCATTGTTGACACTGACGCATGCGTATTTTCGCAAGCTTTCCGAAAAGTGGTAATTTGCTGAAATCGGACACTCGAGTGCCGTTTTATGGCCGTTTGAAGTTTCATCGTCGTTTTTCGCCTTCTCAGTGAAGATATCATCCCTATTCATACGTAATTTAGCGTAATTTACTGTATTTTAGCATAATTTTACATAATTATTATAATTTAGCATAATTTAGCGTAATTCAACGTAAATTAACATAATTTCAAGTAATTTAGCGTATTTTAGTATAAATATGCTAATTATATATATAAAAAAAAGTAATCTAACAAATATTTAAAAAAATAATTCGTTTTTTAGTGTTATATTTCAGTATTTTAACTATTTGTCTCATAAAAAAAAAGGGAACCGGCTATTTAATGACCGATTTTTTATTTAATAAGGAACCAGCCATTAAATAGCCGGTTTGAGCATTTTTAATAAAAGCCAGCGTCTCTGAGTATTTTTATTATTTTGTAATTAACTTTAGATATTAATAAAAATGTCGGCTCATTAACTCAACATAGTGGGTGTGATAAAATACCGACATGTAAGTAAAGTAAAGTTTATGTGGATCAAATTGGTAGATTCTATAAAATTTCTAGTTATATAAAGTTGTGTTTGTTTGTTGGGAAGCGTGAGTTACTAAAAAAAACAGAGGTGAGATGCTCACACCGTTGCTGTCTTATCTCAATTCAACTTTTAATCTAGTATCAATAATATATTAATCTTAGAGCCGTAGTTTAGTTTAACTAGGAATATATATAATGCTTATCAATGATGTCATGAGATGGAGATGGTGAAAGATACTCATTAATTCCTCTCTTCTCCACTCCCTATCAAACACATCATCACCCTTCATTTATTACTAATAATAGGTAAGATTTTCATTCTCACTCTACTAATAGATAGAGTGAGAAAAATAACACGTTGGAGCTCCGGTACGGAATGGAACGGCTATGAAACGGAACAGTACGTGTATCAGTTATGTGTCGTGATTCACGTGTCGCTTATTGTTATCAATTCTCAGCAAAAAAGACACGACACAATACGAATTACGACATAGAACGACACAGAAAATGAAATGAAACGACACGAAGACACGCGAGATACTGCATGGCACGTATTTTTCAACATTAGTTCTTCATTTTAAAATTGCGAAGAATCATTTCATATTTTTTAGGAACTTTTCTGAATTTTTTTCAATAAACAATTTTATATTATAAAAAAAAGTTAAATATGATTGAAGATGACTATTGTGACCGTTCACGACACAATTTGATCACGACATGTCTATTCGCGTGCCGGAACATCCCTTGTTATTTTGATCACATCACAATATGTGAAAAATTAATTTGGATATGGCACGTGACCAAAATTACAACATGCTAGTTACAACACGGCATGACACGATTTTTTGACTCTAATTAATAAATGATTCATGCACTTCAAAAAGTAATGGATATGTCCATTTGTAAAGAAACTGGAGGTTGTTAGAACAATTTTAGAATAATGCTTGTGTTCTGGAATTCCACAATCGGCCGCCACGCACATATAAATATTTTTTTATGAGTAGAACTAAGGCCGTCATTTTTATTAATATCCAAAGTTAATTAGAAATTAATAAAAGTGCTCAAGTCTGTTGGAAATTATTAAAAATGTCCATACTGGCCATTTTCTGATCGGTTTTCATTTTTTTCGGTACCGGCAAGAAAATGGCCGGTACTTTTTTTTTTTTTTTTATAGACAAATAGCCAAAATGCTGAAATATAACACTAAAAAATTGTATTTTTTTTAAATATTTGTTAGATTACTTTTTTGATATATAATTAGCATATTTATACTAAAATACACTAAATTACTTGAAATTATGTTAATTTACGCTGAATTACACTAAATTACGCTAAATTACAATAATGATGTAAAATTATGCTAAAATACGGTAAATTACGCTAAATTACATATGAATAGGGCCGATTTTGTGCCATCTTTCATAAATCATAAAAAATAGTAAACAATTCCAAAAATAATAAAAATTGGTATTATACAAGTTCATTACATAACTAATTTACTGAGCTACATAGATTGAACAATAGAAATGAAAATCTTAATCAGAAACTTCAACTGAAGTTTTGAGGCTCTTTCCTTTGTTTTTTAGCAATTCTAAATTTGATATGTAAATGCACCACTCGTGAAGTAGAACGGATTCAACGGTTTAGATGTGTCGTTTGAAGTCAATCCGATAGGTTTTTGAATTAAGCTCACAAAAAAGCTTGGTGAGCTTAAGAACACCTTAGTTCTACTCTTTTTTTTTATACATGATGAATAATGATCTGATCCATAAATTTACCTACACTAATGACCAATATAACTTATTTTTTTGCTTATATACCCTTTAAGTAGGGTTCTATTTGCAAAATTAAAAGAAGCAATTAGTATCCCGTCCTAAACAAATTTTTTCATAATTTTCTACATAACAATGAAACATCTTCCGTTTTTTTATTTACCTCCAAAGACTTAAATTTCTCTTATTTATCATTTAACTTTTACAATTATATTTTTATTTATCATGTACATGATTAATTTTAGAGCGTAAATAATTAATGCGCTCTTCAAATAGACATGTGTTTTCCAATTACAAAATGAAATTTGCAAAAAAAAATAAGAGTAGGGTTAAAATGCACCATTGGTTTTGTGCTACAATCATGCTCCATGTCTTTTCTCTGTTTTCAAAGTTCAAACAATCGATCCGAACCGCTCAATATGATCTTCATATTAAAATGTGCTTGGAGAAATTTTTTATATTTTTTGAAATTTTTTTACTATTTTTTTAGATAGGTACAAAATTACTGTTTTAGATGGTTCATAATCTTCTTAAAACAGTGATTTTGTACCTATCTAAAAAATTAGTAAAAAATTCCAAAAAATATAAAATTTGGTCTCCAAGCACATTTTAATACAAAGATCATGGTGAACTGTTCGGATTGATTGTTCGGACTTTCGAAATGAAAATAAGAATATGGAGTATAATTGGAGCACAAAACCAATGATGCATTTTAACCCTGCTAAAAAAATAATTATAATACACAAGGGTGAACAACGACTGCGTTTTATTGAAGACTATATGGGAAAATAACTTGCGCTTATTGCCATTAGTGTAGATTAGTTTGCAAGGGGGAATTTCATGTATACCCCTCATAAACATGGAAGTTACGTATTCCCCCCTCTCATAATATCATATTTATTCTTCTAAGCTTTAAAAATTCACAAATTTACCCATTTTAATGTCTTTTCTATTAAAACTCATTGTAAATTTATGAAATATCTATTTTACCCTTCATTAAAATAATAAAAAATACGAAGCATGTTTTAAAAAAACTAATGTCAACCTTCTAATTGAATGGTTTCCGAGGCAAATTGATCATTTCTCTACTTCTGATGCTTATACAGTGACATTTAGGTAAGCGTTAGAAGTAGAAAAATGATCCATTTGTCCTCGGAAACCGACCAATTAGAAGACTGACATTTTTCAGAAATATTCTACATATTTTTTATTATTTTAATGAAGGATAAAATGAGTACTTCATAAATTTGAAATAAGTTTTAATAGAAAAGACAATAAAATGGATAAATTTGTGAGTTTTTGATGTTTAGAAGGGTGAATATGATATTATGAAATTTAGAGGGAGAAATATGTAATTTTCAAGTTTTTGAAGGCTATACATGAAATTCTCCCTTTATAAAAGAAAATTCCGCAGACCTTTATCTGGGATATTATTTCTCCATTTATAATTACGGGAGATCTCCAGTGGAGTGTGAACTTGTTCCATGTTTGTTAGTGTCAAGACTTGAATTACAAAACACACTTGATTGTATATTTGTGTATTTTGTAATTTACATTTACCTATTTATGTTTTAAGTCTGTTAAAAATCAGGTTCGAATTCTGCAGGTTGCAGGAGTAGAGTGTGTGTTGTGGGTGTTGTGTGCGTGCCTACGGACTTAGATAAACTTGGCGGGTCTGAGAAAACTATATTTGAGGCCTTATGTTATAAATGTATCTTAATTTTTTTTTTTAAAATAGGTACAAAATAAAAAGATTCTAGACTATTCGAAAATAATGAATTTTGTATATATCCAAAAATCAGTAAAGAAATTGTAAAAAAATATAAAATTTAATTTCTATGTACATTGGTTCGAATTGACTGTTGAGATTTTGAAAATGCAAATTAATAATATGAGATATGATTGAAGCAAAAAACAATAAAACATTTTAACCTTACTCATTATACTCCATGAAATATGCTATTTATAATTTGGGTTCAAAGATAAGGTTTTTAGCTCTGGCTGTATTTGATATGTTTAGTTCAACAAGGTATGAAAAGCCCGGCCCAAACTATACGACCTAATACATATAATGCTAAGTCGGTTTAATTTCTATAAATAAGGAGGGTCACATGTAATGTGAAAGTTCATAAATGCTGTTTGTTTTAACATATATATTTCTTAGCTGCCAGTGAGCTAGGTCAAGCAGCAGTAGTCTTGCCAAACACATACATATGCCCAATCCTTGAAATCCAGACTAAGAGAATGAAGCCCAATACAAGGATTTGCTCACAAGGATGGGCAAGAAACAGGGAATGTTTTTGAAAACATATGATATATGGAGTTGCTTTATTGAAATAGTAATAACTTGGTTGGGCCTCCAAGCCCATCTGAGAATCTTTTCATTGGTGGAGCCCAAAATTGTGGTCATATTGGGCCTAGACTTATATTTTGCACGCTTTTGGAGACTTCTAGTACAAGTAAGGCATTAGTCAAAGGTGATGCTTTTATCCTTGTGCTCTCAAAGATGCTATCTGGTAGAAATAGGAAGAGTTGTCGGTGTAATAAATTTCTCATATTGAAGCCCTGGTAAATGGTAATAGTTGTCAATTGATTTTTCAAGTGTAACTAGGTACAATATTTAATACCATTTCTAATATGGCGGTTCCCAATATATTGCAGCGAGTTTCTAAATATATAAGAGCTATGTAAATAGCAGTGTTATAGCAAAAGCCATTTCACCTAATGATTATCTCGATACTTATTTTTTAATATGATATAAAAATATAATCATATCACAAATACTAAAATAAGCCTTAAATTCTTAATACATAGCTAAACTAAAATTGCACTGAAAAACTATATCGCTTAATTACTTAACTGTGTTCTGTTTTATATGAACTGTAGTCGTTATTGTATATGTACAGATGATAAGTAGTTAACCTTTCACTAATCAATTTACTTATTTTCTGCTCGATTCTAAGCATTAAGTACAAAATTATGAGTATTAAAAATGAAATCAGTATTAAGATGGAGATAGAAGAGAAAAACGAAATTAATTAGTATTAGTAATAAAAAAGAGAGATTACAAGTGGAGATTACAAGGAAGAGATAAATTATGAGATTAGAGGGAGTAGGAGAAGAGAAGGTGAACCAACCCTTGTCAGGAAAAATAATTAGTACATTCAAATTGAAACCATAGCATTGGAATTCAAAGTTCAAAGATGCGATAGAAAATACAAAGTTCCCAATATTTTGCACTTTTTTAAATATTTGGAACTAGGTCTTTTTGAAAAAGACCACGAAGCCTGTAGCGAAGCATTAATAGGGGCCATTCACCGATGATTTTGGAGAGGAGTGGAAGAATGGTGCAGAGTACCAGTATAAGAATTGCAAGCCACAAGTTTTTGGGGGCTATCACCGTGAACAAACCAGTACCAAACGCAACTGCAGTAGCCCCATAGGCACACCACATGAGCGCCCTCGTAGTTTTCCTATAATTGAGTAGGAAATCTAAGTCCTCCCAAGTCGCCAAAATGCAGAGAAATGCGACAGCAAGGGAAGAACACATGGCTATGGTGTCAGAGATGAGGAACACCTGGAAAGCTGCTTTCCTTGCAAAAATGGGTTGTCCGGCATTAGAGGAATCAGAACTGAATCCTCCTGGCAATGTAAAAGCAGCTGCAAAAGTGATAGTAGCGAGAAGCGCAGCGATTAGAGATGTGTTGGAAGAATAGTCTTTGGTAAGTAATTTGACCTCCTTAATTGCTTGCTCCTTGATCGTCCGTTTTGCTTCATCTCTTATTAGGTAATTCCATCCGGAGGGAATTACATTTGACAACAATGTGAACGACTCATTCTGTGACAGCAAATAAAAAATAGGTAAAATATATACATGATCTTTCTGGACCTTATATAAAAAAAAAACTAGCTACATCATGGTTGGAATTAACGAATTGTATAAAATTAATTCTAAATTTAAGTAAGTGTTGTGTGCATGAAAAATGAAAATTAAATAACTTACCCACTTCAAAGTCTTCCATAAGGTGGTCTGTCTATAGATTATGCCAACTGCATCAGCATTCTGACAATTGACAGCAGTATAATCCTGTCCTGCATGGGTTAGTAAAGAACGAAGGAGCTTCGGGTCGCACTTGTCAGCAGCATAATGCAGGGGAAGATCACCATAATTGTTGGCTTGGTTAATAAACCTATGAAGCTGGGGTGTGCTTAGTATGTAGTCGATTAAATCTGGTTTTTCACAATAAATAGCGCAATGGAGTGCACTATCCCCATTATTGTCGGCAGTATAAATAGAGTCAGGGCAAGTGCTCATGATCTCTTTTGCAATCGACACATAGCCTTTTGCCACTGCCTCCATAAATGGAGTATTTCCTGTTGGTTCATGCTTAATATATCCTAAATTAGGATCATATTCTAAGAATATCTTCACCAGCACGAGTTTGTTTTCAAGTACAGCTCTGTGCAGCGGAATGATTCCATGTTTGTCTTCATGGTATGCTAGTTGGGGCCGTCCTTGCAACAGCTGCTTAACTATACCTGATAGTACATGTCAAGATAATATTACAACATTTACTAAGACCGCCTAAAATCTATGAGAAGTAAGTGGTTCAAATGTGTTGAGGGAGCAACGATAACGGATCCAAAACTTTCTGAAGCAATGGCAATAGTAGCTCGCTCCAAGGCTTGAGCAGTGGATGGGAGATGAGGTGAGACAACAGGCAAAGGTGGATTTAGGACACTTTTAAGTACAGGCAATAGCGACATATATAGTTGGTGTGGGAGTTGGAAGGGCGAAGTCAGTGGTGGGGTCTCAGCTGTACGTACTTTTGTGATTTGACTTATGACTATAGACTTTAGTAATTAGAACAAATATTTCGAGTCAAATTGTGTCAGTTCAAAAGTGGAAAAAATATTTTCTCAACTGAAATACATACATAAAACTAACTACAACAGAATGTACAGTTGCATATGAAGTCTCTAATTAGTGTGAAAAATAACATTCACAGAATTGGGCTTATAAGTAATAAACCTGCGTGATCGAATCTCACAGCAGCATGCATAACTGATTCTTTATGTGGGCCAAAAACTGCCGAAGATGGGATTTGTAGCAATCGCTCAATAACTCTAGAATATCCTCTGCGGGCTGCCATATACATGGGCGACTCTTCAGCGTTGGTAACTTGCTCTGACAATCGTGGCTCTATGTCCAAGAGCTGCAATGCCAAATTTTCAAAGCCATTTCTCATGGCATGATGCAACACATTTTCTTTGCGCCTATCGGCCTTCAAGAGCATGCAGTTCAATGGCCTCCCTTCCTCCAAATCGTCTTGCTGCATATACTGTGATGCAGCAGTGATGATTTCAGAAGCCAACGAAAGGTTAGCCGCCATCAGAGCAGCTATCAGTGGGGTCTCACCATCAATGTTGGTGCCGGAGAAGAGGGATGGGGCTCTGGACCAGACCTCCTTTGCGAACTCGTGATGGCCGAGCATGGCGGCAATGTGAAGGCAGTTGTTTTTGTGAGGAGTGGTAGAGAGCAGGATATCAGGGTTGGCGATAATCAAGTAGATGCAGAGGCTGAAATCACCTTTTTTGCATGCCTCGAGGAGCTGTCGTAGTCGTCGGTCCATTGGGATAACAGGTGGGCAGGAAGAGGAAGCTAAGCTAGCTGAATTGCTCATGCTTTTGTGCTTACTTAATTAGTTAGTCGCCTTAATTTGTGTATTGCTCTTTGGAAGATATAGTGGATTTATATAATTAACTCGACAAGTTAAGGAGCTGCTTTGGCGTTGATGTTCAAGTTGAGGATATATATAATAGATGGGCTGAATAGTTGATGGTTGCTTGCTTGTTTGCTTAGTTGCCTTAAATAGAGTACTTCTCAGTGAAAGATATAAAAAAAAAAGATTTATACCACTCCACAAGTTAAGAATATTGAACTCGCATGTGATTGACAGTGGGCTCAATCATTACTTCCTTTTTTTTTAGGTTAAGATGAGGTCTTTGAATGCTTTTTCTTTTTCAAATTGTTTAGATTATGCTGAGGTCTTTGAATACTTTTTTCTTTTACAAATTGTTTAGGTTAAGCTGAGGCCTTTGAATACTTTTTCTTTTTTAAATTGTTTAGTTTAAGCTGAGGCCTTTGAATGCTTTTTCTTTTTAAACTTTGTTTAGGTTAAGCTGAGGCCTTTGAATGCTTTTTCTTTTTAAACTTTGTTTAGGTTAAGCTGAGGCCTTTGAATGCTTTTTCTTTTTAAACTTTGTTTAGGTTAAGCTGAGGCCTTTGAATGCTTTTTCTTTTTAAACTTTGTTTAGGTTAAGCTGAGGCCTTTGAATACTTTTTCTTTTTTAAAATTGTATAGGTTAACCTGAGGTCTTTGAATACTTTTTCTTTTTTAAATTGTTTAGTTTTAGCTGAGGCCTTTGAATGCTTTTTCTTTTTTGTTTTAATATGTGTCGGCCCAGTGCCTACGGGCTTTTAGCCCAAAAATATATGTGTGGGTCCAGGAGTGTTTAGAGACTGGTAACAGTGAATCTGATACGGATTCCATGCAGTCTATCCTTTGATTGTGATTGCAACAATGATTGTGCATTTTGTTTAGGTTATCATGCAAATGGAATCTGGAGGAATGAAAAATCATTATTTTCAAACAAAAAATAATAAAAATTTAAGCATGATACAGATATTAGGCATCTTGAAATAGTATAACATAGCTGGGCTCCACAACCCGTCTGACAAATTTTTTTTTTTTCATTGGTGGAGGCCACAATTGAGGGCATATTGAGCTTTATTTTTTTTTTGTTTTTTTTCACTCTTTTGGAGACTTGTAGTTCAAGGCAATAGGTGATGTGATGCTTTCTGCATGTGCTCTCATATTCCCTTGCATAGGATTATTATGGCAAAAGCCATTTCACATAATGATTATCTCGATATATATTTTTAACATGATATAAAATATAATTATTGTAAATACTAAAAGAAACCTCAAATTCTTAATATATAGCATAACTAAAGTTTGCACTGAAAACCTATCGCAAACTTAAATGTGTTCTATTTTATATCAACTGTAGTCGCTATTGTACGTACACTGGCGATAAGTACTTAAACCTTTGACCAATCAATTTACTTATTTTCTGCTCAAATCTGAGCATTAAGTATACAATTATGCTGATAGATGTGCCGGACTATATGTAATGCATGGCTGTTTGGCCACCACATAGAAAAGTGATAAAAGAATAAAAAAATAAAAAATGTAATAACACAACGACAACTAAATAGTAACTATTTGTATGTAATTTATTCAATCTACAATTCATTTCTGTTTCAAATTCTTACACTTCTCTTTAAATCCTACTTTAGAAAATAAATTGCTTTGGAGATGGTCCAATAAACATGAGTTTACTGTTAACTCTTTTTATAAAAGGTTAGAATATATATGGTGGCATTCTAAATAAGAAATATGCCACCATCTGGAAATCCAGAAATCCTCTTAATTAAGGTTAAGGTTTTCCTATGGTTACTTAGGAAAAATAGAATTTTGACTAAGATTAATCTAGTAAGGAGAGGATGTCCATGTACTACTGATTGTTCAGTACTTTTATATGACTTGGATTTCGTCTTACCATGGTTTTACTTTTTCTTGTCAGTCGGTACAAGACTTGTGGCTTTTAGACGTTGCAATTCCTTTTAAAGATAGATTGTTAGTAGAATTGGTAAGAGGGGCTATTATGTGGACCATCTGGCTAGAACGTAATAGTGTTTGCTTTAATAACACAAACCCCTCTACTGCTAAATATTTAGGAAGTAGAATATTATCTTTAGCTTATTTGTGGTGTATATCTCGTAATGATGATTCTCATTTAAATTTGAGTCTTATTCTTCCGTACGATGTTAAGATAATCTCAGACCAGCTCCAGGTAGTGAAGGAGGGCACTATATATGGATGTGACCACAGCAGTGGAGGTCCTAGTGTCAATGTCAGAAGGGGAGGCATCCAGGGACCAATTCGCGTGCCGGAACCATCCAGGTCCTAGTGTCACGACATGACTATTCGCGTGCCAGAACCATCTTTATCATTTTGATCACGTCACAATACGTGAAAAATTAATTTGGATACGGCATGTGACCAAAGTTACAACTTGCTAGTCACAACACAACATGACACGATTTATGATTCTAATTAATAAATGATTCATGCACTTCAAAATGTAATGGATATGTCCATTTGTAAAAAACTGGAGGTTGTTAGAACAATTTTAGAATAATGCTTGTGTTCTGGAATTCCACAATCGGCCGCCACACACATATAAATATTTTTTATGAGTAGAACTAAGGTGTTCTTAAGCTCACCAAGCCCCTCTGTGAGCTTAACTGAAAAATCTATCGGATTGACTTCAAACAACGTATCTAAACTGTTGAAACCGATCTACTTCATGAGTGATGCGTTTATATGTCAAATATTTAAATTTTTGAACTAATTTAGTATGAAGTGAAGCGGTAAAAAAAAATGATTTATAAGTTAATTTTAATGAGTTTATTTTTCATCATTTTTTTGACCACTTGAATTTATACTAAACTAGTACGAAAAATTATAAATTTGACATGTAAATACATCACTCGTGAAGTAGAATGGATTCAACGATTTAGATGTGTCGTTTGAAGTCAATCCAATAGGTTTTTGAATTAGAGGCATAAATGACAATGAAACTAATGACCAATATAACTTTTTTTTTTTGCATATATACCCTTTAAGTAGGGTTCTTTTTGCAAAATTAAAAGAAGCAATTAGTATCCCGTCCTAAACAAATTTTTTCATAATTTTCTACATAACAATGAAACATCTTCCGTTTTTTTTTATTTACCTCCAAAGACTTAAATTTCTCTAATTTATCATTTAACTTTTACAATTATATTTTTATTTATCATGTACATGATTAATTCTAGAGCGTAAATAATTAATGCGCTCTTCAAATAGACATATTTTTGCCAATTACAAAATGAAATTTGCCAAAAAATAATTATAATACAAAAGGGTGAACAACGACTGCGTTTTATTGAAGACTATATGGGAAAATAACTTGCGCTTATTGTCATTAGTGTAGATTAGTTTGCAAGCTAGGGGGAATTTCATGTATACCCCTCATAAACATGGAAATTACGTATTCCCCCCACTCATAATATCATATTTATTCTTCTAAACCGATGTATAGACAAAAATTATCGGACTCCTAATCCTGATCAAAAGGGGTCCTATGAACAAACATCAAGCGGCACGGTCCTCAGGGACAGCTCCTGGCATCCTTAGCTGCGGTACGCCAGCCTCTGTACCTAAAATCCACGAAAACAACGTGTGGGGTGAGCGACTAATCACCCAGTATGTGATCCAGAATTACCCTTTCAGGGATCCTCTTTAGTCAAGCACCATTTCACATAATGATTGTCTCGATATATATTTTTAAAAGAAACCTCAAATTCTTAATATATTGCATAACTAAAGTTTGCACTGAAAACCTATCGCTAACTTAAATGTGTTCTATTTTATATCAACTGTAGTCGCTATTGTACGTACACTGATGATAAGTACTTAAACCTTTCACCAATCAATTTACTTATTTTCTGCTCAAATCTGAGCATTAGATGTGCCGGACTATATGCAATGCATGGCTGTTTGGCCACCACATAGAAAAGTAATAAAAGAATAAAAAAAATCAAAAATGTAATAACGCAACGACAACTAAATAGTAATTATTTGTATGTAATTTATTCAACCTACAATTCATTTCTGTTTAAAATTCTTGCACTTCTCTTTAAATCCTACTTTAGAAGATAAATTGCTTTGAAGATGGTCCAATAAACATGAGTTTACTGTTAACTCTTATTATAAATGGTTAGAATGTGGTGGCATTCTAAATAAGAAATATGCCACCCTCTGGAAATCCAGAATTCCTCTTAAGGTTAAGGTTTTCCTATGGTTACTTTTGAAGGCTATACATGAAATTCTCCCTTTATAAAAGAAAATTCCGCTGACCTTTATCTGGGATATTATTTCTCCATTTACAATTACGGGAGATCTCCAGTGGAGTGTGAACTTGTTCCATGTTTGTTGGAAGTCATTTTTTCATTATTTTTAACGGGCATAGAGATGTTGGTCTGGTTAGTGTCAAGACTTGAATTACAAAACACTACACTTGATTGTATATTTGTGTATTTTGTAATTTACATTTACCTATTTATGTTTTAAGCCTGTTAAAAATCAGGTTCGAATTCTGCAGGTTGCAGGAGTAGAGTGTGTGTTGTGGGTATTGTGTGCGTGCCTACAGACTTAGATAAACTAGGCGGGTCTGAGAAAACTATATTTGAGGCCTTATGTTATAAATGTATCTTATTTTTTTTTTAAATAGATACAAAATAAAAAGATTTTAGACTATTCGAAAATAATGATTTTGTATATATTCCAAAAATTAGTAAAGAAATTGTAAAAAAATATAAAATTTGATTTCTATGTACATTGGTTCGAATTGACTGTTGAGATTTTGAAAATACAAATTAATAATATGAGATATGATTGAAGCAAAAAACAATAAAACATTTTAACCTTACTCATTATACTCCATGAAATATACTATTTATAATTTGGGTTCAAAGATAAGGTTTTTAGCTCTGGCTGTATTTGATATGCTTAGTTCAACAAGGTATGAAAAGCCCGGCCCAAACTATACGACCTAATACATGTAATGCTAAGTCGGTTTAATTTCTATAAATAAGTAGGGTCACATGTAATGTCAAAGTTCATAAATGGTGTTTGATTTTGAAGAGAGAAACTTTGGATCCAATCAAATCAAGATATATATAAAATGAAATCTAGGGGATTGAGAAATGGTTGTTAAATTTATGTTGGACAGCTTATAGTTGTTAAATTTGTTAATAAAAACAATGTTTTCGGAATACGTATATCACCAAAAACTAATTTGAATTATTGAGAAGCTATGTTGCATGGATACGGGTACGGGTATCGTATCGGATACGATATAGATACTGCGATACGACAATTTTGAAAAATCAAGGATACGATACGTCTATTATATTATATTATTAGTTCAACACTTGTATTATATAAATTAAATGTCAATTCAAAATAAAAAAAATTCTGGATATACATTAAATATAAACGCTACTAGATTATAACATCAAATTTGAATTGAAGTGGTGTAGTGGTGAAGGCCTTTGGAGCCCATAGCAAAGGTCCCAGGTTCGATTTTGCCTTGGTGTGCTAGAAAAACTATTTTTGGAGCGGTCCACAGCGATGGTGCGGTCCACAGCGATAGCGCGGTGTACGGTGGACCATGCGAGGTGCGCAGTATCCAGGCCATATCCAGACCGTATCCAGACGAGTCAGAGCGTATCAGAGACCGTATCGGGGCCGTATCGGGCGCGTATCCGTGTCCGATACGTGTCAGATACGGGTACGGAGCCTATAATGAAGTATCCGAGTAACATAGTTGAGAACAAGTTGGTATAAATTAAGGATGAATTGGTATATCAATTTGTTTTAAATTTAGGATTTACTCATCCGAACTCAATTAATTGGGACAACATAATTTGATATAAATTTAACAATAAAATCTGATGGTTAAACTTTGTACAAAGTACAATATATAGAGTAAAATAATAAAAATAAATAAAAACAAATCTAACACTAAAATTATACTATCCAACAAAAGATAGACTCATTGAAATTGCTTGAGGGAACAATAAGCAATTGTAGTTTTGTAGAAAATTAAACATAATTAAAAAGAAAAAAAAAAAGCATAGCTAGAAGCTCTCATACATGGGGCTTCTCATGGAATCCGTATCCTTGCATTAACTCAAAAGAGAATCTTTTGAGTTAATGAATCTTGACTGTCCAATCTGTTTCAAAATTCGTGTGAACTAGATCTGCACTAATATTAAAGAGCCCTCTATGTTATAGACTTGAGCCGGATTTGCTCCGTTTAAAATCAAACGGTTAAATTTATTAACTCAAAAGATTCCCTTTTGAGTTAATGCAGAGGATACGGTTCTCTCCTAATTTTCCCTTCTATATTAATCAAGGCTATTCTACTTATTTAGAGAACGACAAGTTATTAGACATAAGCAGAAGTAATTTGGATTAACTAGAAAACATAAATAATAAATATACACAAAAATTTACATCTCCAATAATCAATATTTGATCTAGTGACAAAAGACAATATTTTTTGTGTGAAGGCTGTATGTTCAAAACCTGAATAGATTTATAAATATTAAAATTTTGAAAGCAATTATATTCTGTTTGATTAAGGTTGATATAAGCAAGGTGATATGATATTTGTGTTTGATTGAGGTTGATGCAAGGTGATATGGTACACGTTTTTAGCAACGATATACACATCAATTTGACTTGGTAGCATTCGTTGAGGTTGATGCAAGTCAATCTAGCTTCATATCACATTCTCTCTCTCTTTCATTGAGATTGATGCAACCCTTGTTGTAAGGGACAAATGGACATCTCCCTCACTCACCCTTTCACATACCTAATTAATGGACAAGTGCATGTTGTTTTATATTGGTGATGCTCTGTAGCATCGTTTGTGCTGCCCATAAATGAAATTTCCACTGCATAGAAATTTATCCTTTGAGGATACGGGTGGCAACGAGCTAGGCTCAGCTTGAACTCATTACAAGCGAGCTGATATTAGGAGTCCGAGTTGAAATCTCAGCTTGAAATCATCACGAGTTTGACCGAGCTAGTTCGCGAGCTAGCTCGCTGGGTCTAACTGGACCTTGTTTTAAGAAAAAGATAAATTCTATAAACTTTTTGGATCGAGCTGAACCGAGCTGGACAATACAAAATGCACACAAATTCACAAATTGATGCCTACCCGAGCTAGCTTGCGAACTGGCGAGTGAGCTAGGCTCCAACTTGAACTCGTTAATTCTGAATTGAGCTAGTGGCGAGTTGGCTCGTTAACAGCTCGGTCCAGTAACGAGCAAGCTGTTAGCGAGCGAGTCAGATGCGAGTCACGATTGAGCCACGAGCTACGGCCTTTTTTGCCACCCTTATTTGAGAGTATGGTTCTATATCTGTATATCTAACTTGCACCTATTTCAATTTACCTTTTTCAAATTCCAATTTCTAAAAGAGTTGCATTTGAATTTTAAACTTGCAACCTTACATAGACACCCAAATAATAATCCAACTACTAATATTTAACATGCAATACATGATAAAACAACTTCCACAAATTGTAACAAGCAAGGTTTTCCTTGCATACTATTTTAATAGCATGCAAAGAGCATTTTTAATTTTGCGCTAAAATGCTTCTATATATAGAGATGCCATGAATTATTTTTAGAATACATAGATGCTATAATTTAAATGTTGTGTTGGTTTAAACTTACTTTGAGTATATTCATTTGCTCATTACAATTACATTATGTATGAAGGTAAAAAAAAAAATTATTTCCCAATTATACAAGCTTGTGTATAACATCTATATTACTCATTAATTTTAAGAATTTTACGAATAATACGTAAATTAGACTCATATTATTTACACAATTTATGAACATTAATTTTTATATTGTAAAAAAGAACTATTAATTATAATATTGTTTATATTGTAAAAAATAATTATTAATTATAAATTATACCCTAAACACGAATTTTTAAATGTTATAAAATTAATAAAAAATTCGAATTTGTTATTATGGTACAAATTGCTTGTCTATCCAGAAATAACAACGATATTGCATTTTTTTAAATTGATTGTTTCATACTTACCCAAATAATTACTTGCATCTTTTTTTAAAATGATAAAACAATCAGCTATGCTGACTAATTAATCCGCCCCTTGATTAAACTAGTGACCCAATGAACATTAGTGTGATACACAATCTAATTAAATATTAATCTAACTTATTGCCTTTTAAGGTGTTCCCCACCATCATAGCCGTTAATTTTCCATATTTAAAATCTAAAAACATCGATTTGATCATAAAAATGAAAGAAATTCACAATAATTGATAGTGCATTTAATATTCATTAGTTTTTTTTTTTTTTTTGAAAAGAGAAACACCATGAAATAAACCTTGCATAAAATCCGAAATTTTTTTGTGACCACCTCGGAAGAACTGCTTAACGCGGGAAATCCTTCTCTATATAAGTTTTCGTACGAGGTTTTTGAACAGAACTTCGATAGACGAGAGGTGTAAGCACCGCGAGATCGCCATCAACGTGAGTTTCTACTGGGAATTCGCCGTAGGCACTTGTTAGAGTTGCCCATTTTGGGAGCCGATTCGGCTTTTTGAAATTTATGTGAAAATTTCAAAATTCGCACTTTACCATCGATTGTCTAAAAAATGAGAATTTGCCACGTGCGCAGACTGGGACTACGCACCATTTTTGGCGCGTGCGCAGATCCAATATAGGTACACATACTGGGTCTGCGCACATGGCAAATTCTCAATTTTACATCAAACAATATTAATGTGCCAATTATGAAAATTTGAGTTGGAAAATTTCAGCAATAAACTTTCTACGTACAAGTAAACCTTATCCAATGGTAAAGCACATATCCGGGCTATACCATGGGGAGATTGTTAAAATAGAATAGCCCAGGTAACTTGAGTTCATGGGCTCTGAGACTATATGTTGTTCTAAACCAAACTTGCAAACTTTTTATTGGTTTCAAATGGGTAAATAAATTATATAAAATTGGTACACGGTTTTTATATAAAATTGGCAAAACCGTGTACGATGTGCAGTGTACGATTACCATTTCTGTAGTAGTGTCACATGACAAATTCTCAATTTTACATCAAACAATATTAATATGTGAATTATGAAAATTTGAGGTGGAAAATTTCAGCAATAAACTTTCTACAAGTAAACCTTATCCAATGGGAAAGCACATATCCGGGCTATGCCACGGGGAGAGTGTTATAATAGAAGAGACCAGGCAACTTGATCATGGGCTCTGAGACTATGGTTCTAAATCCAACTTGCAAAATTTTTATTGGTTTCACATGGGAAAAGAAATTAAATGTAGGCTTGGCAATTATAAGCCTTGTTTGTGTACTGGGATTCATTCAACGAGGCCTTGTTTTAACATATATATTTCTTAGCTGCCAGTGAGCTAGGCCAAGCAGCAGTAGTCTTGCCAAACACATATATATGCCCAATCATTGAAATCCAGACTAAGAGAATGAAGGCCAATACAAGGATTTGCTCACAAGGATGGGCAAGAAACAGGGAATGTTTTTGGAAACATATGATATGGCTCAAGTACACAAATAATAGTAAACATATGATATATGGAGTTCCTTTATTGAAATAGTAATAACTTGGTTGGGCCTCCAAGCCCATCTGAGAATCTTTTCAATGGTGGAGCCCACAATTGTGGTCATATTGTGCCTAGACTTATATTTTGCACACTTTTGGAGACTTCTAGTACAAGTAAGGCATTAGTCAAAGCCCAAGGTGATGCTTTTATCCTTGGGAAATAAATCTGCTGTTATTCCAAAGATCACAGGACTCTGTTATTCTGATTCCAGCCGTTGACTATTATGAAGATTCAGGCACGAATAATTTTTTCTTGAGATTCGTGCATGAAAAAATTTGAACGGTTGTGATAGAAATAATAGGGTCATGTGATTCTTTTGTAATAACAACAGATTTATATCCTTATCCTTGTGCTCTCATATTCTGGTATAAATAGGAAGAGTTGTCGGTGTAATAAATTTATCATATTGAAACCCTGCTAATATATAGTTGTCAATTGATTTTACAAGTGTAACTTGGGTACAATATTTAATACCACTTCAAAATTATGGCAGTTCCCAATATATTGCAGCGAGATTCTAAATATATAAGAGCTATGTAAATAGCAGTATTATAGCAAAAGCCATTTCACCTAATGATTATCTCGATATTTATTTTCATATCATATAAAAATATAATCATATCATAAATACTAAATTCAGCCTTAAATTCTTAATACATAGCTAAACTAAAAATTGCTATAAAAAACTATCGCTCACTTAAATGTGTTCCATTTTATATGAACTGTAGTCGTTTTTGTACACTGTACACAGATGATAAGTACTTAACCTTTCACTAATCAAGTTACTTATTTTCTGCTCGATTCTAAGCATTAAGTACAAAATTGTGAGTATTAAAAATAAAATCAGTATTAAGAAGGAGATGGAAGAGAAAACCGAATTAGTATTAATAATAAAAAGAGAGATTACAAGTGGATCATACAAGTAGAGATTACAAGGAAGAGATAAATTATGAGACTAGAGGGAGTAGGAGAAAAGAAGGTGAACCAACCTTTGTCAGGAAATAATTACCACATTCAAATTGAAACCATAGCATTGGAATTCAAAGTTCAAAGATGCGGTAGAAAAAAAACAAAGTTCCTAGTATTTTACACTTTTTTTAGATATTTGGAACGAGTTCTTTTCGAAAAATACCACGAAGCCTGCAGCGAAGCATTAATAGAGGCCATTCACCGATGATCTTGGAGATGAGTGGAAGGATGGTGCAGAGTACTAGTATAAGAATTGCAAGCCACAAGTTTTTGGGGGCTATCACTGTGAACAAACCGGTACCAAACGCAATTGCAGTAGCCACATAGGCACACCACATGAGTGCTCTCGTTGTTTTCCTGTAATTGAGGAGGAAATCCAAGTCCTCCCATGTCGCCAAAATGCAGAGAAATGCAACAGCAAGGGAAGAACACATGGCTATGGTGTCAGAGATGAGGAACACCTGGAAAGCTGCTTTTCTTGCAAAAATGGGTTGTCCGGCATTAGCGGAATCAGAACTGAATCCTCCTGGTACTGTAAAAGCAGCAGCAAAAGTGATAGTAGCAAGAAGGGCAGCGATTAAAGATGTGTTGGAAGTGTAGTTTTGGGTAAGTGACTTGACCTCCTTAATTGCTTCCTTCTTGATCGTCTGTTGTACTTCATCTCTTATAATGTAATTCCATCCAGAGGGAATTACATTTGACAACAATGTGAACGACTCATTCTGTGACGGCAAATAAAAAATAGGTAAAATATATGCATGATCTTTCTTGACCTTATATAAAAAAAAACTAGCTACATCATGATTGGAATTAACGAATTGTATGGAATTAACGAATTAAGTAAGTGTTGTGTGTAAGAGCAATGAAAATTAAATAACTTACCCACTTCAAAGTCTTCCACAAGGCGGTCTGTGCATAGATTATGTCAACTGCATCAGAATTCTCACAATTAACAGCAGTATAATCCTGGCCTGAATGTGCTAGTAAAGAACGAAGCAGCATTGGGTCGCACTCGCGAGCAGCAAAATTCAGGGGAAGGTCGCCATAATTGTTGGCTTGATTAATAAACCTATGAAGCTGGGGTGTGCTTAGTATGTAGTCGATTACTTCTGGTTTTTCAAAATAAATAGCGTAATGGAGTGCACTATCCCCATTATTGTTGGCAGTATAAACAGAGTCAGGGCAAGTGCTCCTGATCTCTTTTGCAATCGACACATTGCCTTTTGCCACTGCCTCCATAAATGGAGTATCTCCGGATGGTTCATTTTTAATATATGCCAAATTAGGATGATATTCTAACAATATCTTCACCATCACGAGATTGTTATTAATTACAGCTCTCGTCAGCGGATTGACTCCATTTTTGTCTTGATGGTATGCTAGTTGGGGCCGTCCTTGCAACAGTTGCTTAACTATACCTGACAGTGCATATCACAATAAAATTACAACATTTACTAAGACCACAAAGTTATGAATCTATGGGAAGTAAGTGGTTCAAATGCGTGGAGGGAGCAACGATAATGGCTCCAAAACTTTCTGGAGCGATGGCAATAGTGGCTCGCTCCAAGGTGAGAAAACAGGCAATAGCGACATATAGAGTTGGTGTGGGAGTTGGAAGGCAAAGTTAGTGGTGGGGTCACAGCTGTAGACTTGAGATAATTTGAACAGATATTTCGAGTAAAATTGGGTTAGTTCAAAAGACAAAATAGTAGTTTTCTCAACTGAAATACATACGTAAAACCATAGAAGGCAAAATCGGCCGTTCCGGAGCGGGATCGGACGGTGCCGATCCGATTTCAGGCCGATTTACGCGGATAGTGAAGATTTCGTCCAATTTCGGCCGTTCCAGACCGATTTTGGGCCGTTCCGGAACGATTCTAGTCAAATTTGGGCTGAAATATACCAATTTCACCGAAACGGCCGAAATGCGAATTAATAAACAAATACAAAAATTTTTTTAGCTCAGTGTGGATCGAACCAATGTCCTTCATTCTGGCAAAAAGTCTGATTTTCCGATCTGATTCCGATCGATTTTTCCAATCTGGATCGGAATCAGACGGGGCCGATCCCGATTCCGATTCCGATTTTTCCTTCTATGCGTAAAACTAACTATAACAGAATGTACAATTGCATATGAAGTCTCTAATTAGTGTGAAAAATAACATTCACAGAATTGGGCTTATAAGTAATGAACCTGTGTGACCCAATCTCACAGCAACATGCATAGCTGATTCATTATCTGGGCCAAAAACTGCCGAAGATGGGATTTCTTGCAATTGCTCTACAACTTCAGAATATCCTGCAAAGGAGTCTCAATTAATTAGTATGAAAAATAACATGCACAGAATTAAGGTTACAAGTAATGAACCTGCGTGTTCTAATCTCACTGCAGCAGGCAAAGGTGTTTCTTTTTTTGGGCGAGAATTTGCCGAAGACGGGATTTGTAGCAATCGCTCAATAACTCTAGAATATCCTCTGCGGGCTGCCATATACATGGGCGACTCTCCAGCGTTGGTAACTTGCTCTGACAATCGTGGCTCTATGTCCAAGAGCTGCAATGCCAAATTTTCAAAGCCATTTCTCATGGCATGATGCAACACATTTTCTTTGCGCCTATCGGCCTTCAAGAGCATGCAGTTCAACGGCCTCCCTTCCTCCAAATCGTCATGCTGGATAAACTGTGTTGCAGCAGTTATGATGTCAGAAGCCAATGAAATGTTAGCTGCCATCAGAGCTGCTATCAGTGGGGTCTCGCCATCAATGTTGGTGCCAGAGAAGAGGGAAGGTGCTCTGGACCAGACCTCCTTTGCGAACTCGTCATGACCGAGCATGGCAGCAATGTGAAGGCAGTTGTTTTTGTGAGGAGTGGTAGAGAGCAGGATATCAGGGTTGGCATCAATCAAGTCGATGCAGAGGCTGAAATCACCTTTTGTGCATGCCTCGAGGAGCTGTCGTAGTTGTGGGTCCATCGGGATAACAGGTGGGCAGGAAGAGGAAGCTAAGCTAGCTGAATTGCTCATGCTTTCTTGATTGCTTAGTTAGTCGCCTTAATTTGGGTATTGATCTTGAGAAAATAAAATGGATTTATATAATTAACTCGACAAGTTAAGGAGCTGCTTTGGCGTTGATGTTCAAGTTGAGGATATATATAATAGATGGGCTGAATAGTTGATGGTTGCTTGCTTGTTTGCTTAGTTGCCTTAAATAGAGTACTTCTCAGTGAAAGATATAAAAAAAAGATTTATACAACTCCACAAGTTAAGAATATTGAACTCGCATGAGATTGACAGTGGGCTCAATCATTACTTCCTTTTTGTTTAGGTTAAGCTGAGTTCTTTGAATGCTTTTTCTTTTTTAAATTGTTTAGATTAAGCTGAGGTCTTTGAATACTTTTTTCTTTTTCAAATTGTTTAGGTTAAGCTGAGGCCTTTGAATACTTTTTCTTTTTTAAAATTGTATAGGTTAAGCTGAGGTCTTTGAATACTTTTTCTTTTTTAAATTGTTTAGTTTAAGCTGAGGCCTTTGAATGCTTTTTCTTTTTAAAATTTGTTTAGGTTAAGCTGAGGTCTTTGAATGCTTTTTCTTTTTTGTTTTAATATGTGTCGGCCCAGTGCCTACGGAATCTGGAGGAATGTAAAAAAAGAAACCTTTGATTGTGATTGCAACAATGATTGTGCATTTTGTTTAGGTTATCATGCAAATGGAATCTGGAGGAATGAAAAATCATTATTTTCAAACAAAAGATAATAAAAATTTAAGCATGATACAGATCAAGGTTCTAAATAGCGTTTATAGCGTCATAGCGGGAAGACTAAAAAAAATTGAGCTAAATAAAATAAATACAATTATGCATACATTTGATGAAAATTGAGCTAAAAAAAAATTGGACATATATAGTTGGTGTGGGAGTTGGAAGGGTGAAGTTAGTGGTGGGGTCTCAGCTATAGCGGGAAGGCTAAAAAAAAAGCTATTGCGAATAGCGTCGCTATAGCGGAAGCTATTCCAAATAACGTTTTCTTTTTTTACATTCCGTATATTCAATATTTGTACTAAATATCAACATTATCTAAACTCTCATAGAACAATAAATAACACCAAAGTAATTAAGAAATTATAATATTCATATTGAACCCGTACAAAGTCCAAATTGCGGTTCAAAATATCCATAGTAATATCATAAACTATCGATTTTTCCTATTAAAAATATCTTAAGCATCATGATTCATGACATAATCTATTTTTTTTTCTATTCAAATTTTAATTTCAGTTTGGACTTTTTTTCTATTCAAATTTCAATTTCTATTCCCAATTTCAAATTGATTTATCTGTAGCAAGTAGCAACCAATTCAATTTCGGTTTGAGATTTTTTGGATCTTTATTTAAAACTCATATAAATTGCTTAAAAAAAAAATCATATATTATAGCGCAAATAGTGGACCGCTATAGCGGCCGTAGCGCAAATAGCGCATTTTGATGTCATAGCGTAGCGTTTGGGGTCCGAAAACGCTATAGCGCGCTATTTAGAACACTGATACAGATATTAGGCATCTTGAAATAGTATAACATAGCTGGGCTCCACAACCCGTCTATGAATTTTTTTTTTCATTGGTGGAGGCCACAATTGAGGGCATATTGGGCTTTATTTTTGTTTTGTTTTTTTTTCACTCTTTTGGAGACTTGTAGTTCAAGGCAATAGGTGATGTGATGCTTTCTGCATGTGCTCTCATATTCCCTTGCATAGGATTATTATGGCAAAAGCCATTTCACATAATGATTATCTCGATATATATTTTTAGAGGAGGGATCCGATTACACCTTTTTTGGTGACACACTTTGACACCTACCAATTTTAAAGTCCAAATAGTCGATTAAAACCGTTCAACACGATGGATATATTAAAATGTGCCTGGAGATCAAATTTTACATTTTTTTGAATTTTTGTGCTATTTATTAAGATGGTTACAAAAATCGTTGTTTTCAGACCATTGAAAAACAGCGATTTTGTAACCATCTTAATAAATAGTAAAAAAATTCAAAAAAAATGTAAAATTTGATCTCCAAGTACATTTTAATATGGTGATCATGTTGAACGGTTCGGATCGACTGTTTGGATTTTGAAATCGCAAAATTGACCTATATAAAAAACGGTGTCATGATGTGTCACCAAAAAAGGTGTAATTGGATCCCTCCTCATATTTTTAACATGAAATAAAATATAATTATTGTAAATACTAAAAGAAACCTCAAATTCTTAATATATAGCATAACTAAAGTTTGCACTGAAAACCTATCGCTAACTTAAGGCCCTGTTTGGCAGCACAGTGAAATGGGCACAGGAAATTTTTTTCTTTGAATTGATTTTTACTGTTCACGTGGGAAAAAAAAATTCACTCGGAGTGAATTTTTTTTTTCCACGTGAACAGTAATTGTAACTGCACTGCCGAACAGGGCCAAAATGTGTTCTATTTTATATCAACTGTAGTCGCTATTGTACGTACACTGACGATAAGTAGTTGAACCTGTCACCAATCAATTTACTTATTTTCTGCTCAAATCTAAGCATTAAGTATACAATTATGCTGATAGATGTGCCGGTCTATATGTAATATTGGCTGTTTGGCCACCACATAGAAAAGTAATAAAAGAATAAAAAAAATAAAAAATGTAATAACACAACGACAACTAAATAGTAACTATTTGTATGTAATTTATTCAACCTACAATTCATTTCGGTTTCAAATGCTTACACTTCTCTTTAAATCCTACTTAATTTAGAAGATAAATTGCTTTGAAGATGGTCCAATAAACATGAGTTTACTGTTAACTCTTTTTATAAATGGTTAGAATATGGTGGCATTCTAAATAAGAAATATGCCACCCTCTGGAAATCCAGAATTCCTCTTAAGGTTAAGGTTTTCCTATGGTTACTTGGGAAAAGTAGGATTCTGACTAAGATTAATCTAGTAAGGAGGGGTGTCAATGGGTACGGTACGGGTCGGGTGGATGCATTTTCATACCCATACCTATTAAAATTGACTTTACCCATACCCTACCGATACCCATTAAAAATTGACCTTATCCTACCCTACCCTACCCTTACCCGTTAATATTATCGGGTAACGAAACGGTAGCGGATTAATAACGCATATTACTAATATAATAATTAGTATTATTATATTTTACAAATTAAATATAAAAAACTCATTCATTTCACACATATGTAATTATATTTCTAATAAAAAATAAAAATGAATTTGCAATCAATTCCAATTAAATTGTTTTTTATGAAGGAAGAAAATTCAAAAACACAAATACATATTTAGGTGAGTTGGAAATTGAATTGAATATATATTTAGATTTTATAATTACCCTATAGGATAACGGGTACGAAATAGTTATTACACATACCCTTACCCATTTGGTTAACGAAAAAAAATTCTTATCCATACCCATACCCAATAAGCTAACAAAAAAAAAAACCTTACCCATGCATACCCGCCTTATCGAATACGATATGGGTCGGGTAAACGGCTAAAAAGGTACCATTGACACCCCTAAATAAGGAGAGGATGTCCATGTACTACTGATTGTGTATTCTGTGGTGAACCAGAAAGTACTGATCATTTGTTTGTTCAGTGCTCTTATATTAGACAGATTTGGACTTGGATTTCGTCTTACCATGGTTTTACTTTTTCTTGTCAGTCGGTACAAGACTTGTGGCTTTTAGACGTTGCAATTCCTTTTAAAGATAGATTGTTAATTAGTAGAATTGGTAAGAGGGGCTATTATGTGGACCATCTGGCTAGAACGTAATAGTGTTTGCTTTAATAACACAAACCCCTCTACTGCTAAATATTTAGGAAGTAGAATATTATCTTTAGCTTATTTCTGGTGTATATCTCGTAATGATGATTCTCATTTAAATTTGAGTCTTATTCTTCCATGTGATGTTAAGATAATCCTAGACCAGCTCCCGGTACTGGAGGAGGGCACTATGGATCTGACCACGGCAGTGGAGGTCCTAGTGTCATTGTCAAAAGGGGAGGCATCCAGGGACCAGTTCGCGTGCCGGAACCATCCAGGTCCTAGTGTCACGACATGACTATTCGCGTGCCAGAACCATCCCTTGTCATTTTGATCACGTCACAATACGTGAAAAATTAATTTGGATACGGCATGTGACCAAAGTTACAACGTGCTAGTCACAACACGGCACGACACGATTTATGACTCTAATTAATAAATGATTCATCCACTTCAAAAAGTAATGGATATGTCCATTTGTTAAAAACTGGAGGTTGTTAGGACAATTTTAGAATAATGCTTGTGTTATGGAATTCCACAATCGGCCGCCACGCACATATAAATATTTTTTTATGAGTAGAACTAAGGTGTTCTTAAGCTCACCAAGCCCCTTTGTGAGCTTAACTAAAAAATCTATCCGATTGACTTCAAATGACGCATCTAAACATTTGAAACCGATCTACTTCATGAGTGATGCGTTTATATGTCAAATTTTTAAATTTTTGAACTAATTTAGTATGAAGTCAAGCGGTAAGAAAAAAGATGATTTATAAGTTAATTTTAATGAGTTCATTTTTCATCATTTTTTTACCACTTGAATTTATACTAAACTAGTTCGAAAAATTATAAATTTGACATGTAAATGCATCACTCGTGAAGTAGAACGGATTCAACGGTTTAGATGTGTCGTTTGAAGTCAATCCGATAGGTTTTTGAATTAAGCTTGATGAGCTTAAGAACACCTTAGTTCTATTCTTTTTTTATACATGATGAATAATGATCTGATCCATAAATTTATCTACACTAATGACCAATATAACTTATTTTTTTTGCATATATACCCTTTAAGTAGGGTGCTTTTTGTAAAATTAAAAGAAGCAATTAGTATCCCATCCTAAACAAATTTTTTCATAATTTTCTACATAACAATGAAACATCTTCCGTTTTTTTATTTATCTCCAAAGACTTAAATTTCTCTTATTTATCATTTAACTTTTACAATTATATTTTTATTTATCATGTACATGATTAATTCTAGAGCGTAAATAATTAATGCGCTCTTCAAATAGACATGTGTTTTCCAATTACAAAATGAAATTTGCAAAAAAATAATTATAATACAAAAGGGTGAACAACGACTGCGTTTTATTGAAGACTATATGGGAAAATAACTTGCGCTTATTGCCATTAGTGTAGATTAGTTTGCAAAGGGGAATTTCATGTATACCCCTCATAAACATGGAAATTACGTATTCCCCCCACTCATAATATCATATTTATTCTTCTAAACTTTAAAAATTCACAAATTTACCCATTTTAATGTCTTTTCTATTAAAACTCATTTTAAATTTATGAAATATCTATTTTACCCATCATTAAAATAATAAAAAATACGAAGCATGTTTTAGAAAAACTAATGTCAACCTTCTAATTGAACGGTTTCCGAGGCAAATTGATCATTTCTCTACTTCTGATGCTTATACAGTGACATTTAGGTAAGTGTCAAAAGTAGAAAAATGATCCATTTGTCCTCGGAAACTGACCAATTATAAGACTGCCATTTTTCAGAAATATTCTACATATTTTTTTATTATTTTAATGAAGGATAAAATGAGTAATTCATAAATTTAAAATAAGTTTTAATAGAAAATACAATAAAATGGATAAATTTGTGAGTTTTTGATGTTTAGAAGGGTGAATATGATATTATGAAATTTGGAGGGAGAAATTACAAATATGTAATTTCCAAGTTTTTGAAGGCTATACATGAAAGAATAAAGATTTTTTTTCCCTGGCTCCTATCCCCCATTCATCCCCCAATCATTAATTATCTATGAGACCACAACTTCAAGCACAAAAAGACAAAAGAAAACGCGTATCAATCATTACTTAGATTTTTTACAACTGACGCGCACTAATATTCATATACAATACATCAAGTATTCATATATAATACACTAAGTATTCATATCTAAGATATCAAGTATTTAAAAAAAACTGGACACATTACTCACCCATCTTTTACACGTTTTTAGAGGTGGTTTTTTTTTCGCCTTCACTCTAACCAATATTTCTGACAATCTGTGAAGAATTTTGTGAATCTAAAATCACAAACGTATTCTACGTAATTTTCTCTTTCAAATGAGATCCATGATGAAGTACTTTTGAGTTATCCGTCGTGCAAGTATTCATACCTCGTAAAATTATTTATATCTCGTCGTGCAAGTATTCATACCACGTCGAGCAAGTATTCATACCTCGTCGAACAAGTATTCATACCTAAGATATCAAGTATTTCAAAAAATGAGTGGTATCGGTAAAAAATGAGTGAATGACGTGTCCAGTTTTTTATTTGTGAAATACTGATGAGGTATGAATACTTGCTCGATGAGGTATGAATACTTGAATGACAAGGTATGAATACTCGTGCAACGGACAACTCGAAAGTATGTCATCATGAATCTCATTTGAAAGAGAAAATTGTGTAGAAGACGTTCGTGGTTTTAGATTTGCAAATTCCTGCAGATTGTCAGAAATATTGGTTAGAGTGAACGGAGAAAAAAAACCACCTCTAAAAACGTGTAAAATATGGGTGAGTGGTGTGTCCAGTTTTTTTTTTTAATACTTGATGTATTATATATGAAAACTTGCACTCCCCGCGATAATGACGCGTTTTGTTTTGTCTTTTAGCACTGAAATTTGTGGTCCCCTCTTAATTAGTGGTCAACAAATATAGTTATTGACTGGGAAATGAATGGGGGATAGGAGTCAGGGGATAGTTAGTCGGTCCCTACATGAAATTCTCTCTTTATAAAAGAAAATTCCGCAGACCTTTATCTGGGATATTATTTCTCCATTTATAATTACGGGAGATCTCCAGTGGATTGTGACCTTGTTCCATGTTTGTTGGAAGTCATTTTTTCATTATTTTTAACGGGCATAGAGATGTTGGTCTGGTTAGTGTCAAGACTTGAATTACAAAACACACTTGATTGTGTATTTGTGTATTTTGTAATTTACATTTACCTATTTATGTTTCAAGTCTGTTAAAAATCAGGTTCGAATTCTGCAGGTTGCAGGAGTAGAGTGTGTGTTGTGGGTGTTGTGTGCGTGCCTACGGACTTAGATAAACTAGGCGGGTCTGAGAAAACTATATTTGAGGCCTTATGTTATAAATGTATCTTAATTTTTTTTTGAAATAGATTCAAAATAAAAAGATTTTAGACTATTCGAAAATAATGATTTTGTATATATTCCAAAAATCAGTAAAGAAATTGTAAAAAAATATAAAATTTGGTTTCTATGTACATTGGTTCGAATTGACTGTTGAGATTTTGAAAATGCAAATTAATAATATGAGATATGATTGAAGCAAAAAACAATAAAACATTTTAACCTTACTCATTATACTCCATGAAATATACTATTTATAATTTGGGTTCAAAGATAAGTTTTTTAGCTCTGGCTGTATTTGATATGTTTAGTTCAACAAGGTATGAAAAGCCCGGCCCAAACTATACGACCTAATACATGTAATGCTAAGTCGGTTTAATTTCTATAAGTAGGGTCACATGTAATGTCAAAGTTCATAAATGGTGTTTGATTTTGAAGAGAGAAACTTTGGATCCAATCAAACTTTGTTAAATTTGTTAATAAAAAAAATGTTTTTGGAATACGTATATCATCAAAAACTAATTTGAATTATTGAGAACAAGTTGGTATATCACCAAAAACTTGCAACCGACATCCAAATAATAATCCAACTACTAATATTTAACATGCAATACATGATAAAACAACTTCCACAAATTGTAACAAGCAAGGTTTTCCTTGCATACTATTTTAATAGCATGCAAAGAGCATTTTTAATTTTGCGCTAAAATGCTTCTAAGTATAGATGCCATGAATTATTTTTAGAATACTTAAATGTTATAATTTAAATGTTGTGTTGGTTTAAACTTACTTTGAGTATATTCATTTACTCATTACAATTATATTATGTATGTAGGTAAAAAAAAATTATTTCCCAATTATACAAGCTTGTGTATAACATCTATATAATTACTCATTAATTTTAAGAAATTTACGAATAATATGTAAATTAGACTCATATTATTTACACAATTTATGAACATTAATTTTTATATTGTAAAAAAGAACTATTAATTATAATATTGTTTATATTGTAAAAAATAATTATTAATTATAAATTATACTCTAAATTTGACTTTTTAAATGTTATAAAATTAATAAAAAATTCGAATTTGTTATTATGGTACAAATTGCTGGTCTATCCAGAAATAACTGTGATTTTTATTTATATCCAAAGTTAATTAGAAATTAATAAAAATGCCCAGATGCACTTGGCTTAATTAAAAATGTCCATACCGATCAAAAAATGGCCGGTTTCCGATTTAAATAGGGTACTGGCCAGAAAATGGCCGGTACCTTCCTATTTTTTTTTTTTAGACAAATAGCTAAAATGCTGAAATATAACACTAAAAAATCGATTTTTTTTTAATATTTGTTAGATTACTTTTTTGATATATAATTAGCATATTTATACTAAAATACGCTAAATTACTTGAAATTATGTTAATTTAGGCTAAATTAAACTAAATTACGCTAAATTACAATAATTATGTAAAATTATGCTAAAATACGGTAAATTGCGCTAAATTACATATGAATAGGGCCGATTTTGTACCATCTTTCATAAATCATAAAAAATAGTAAAAAAATTTGAAAAATAATAAAAATTGGTATTCCACAAGTTCATTATATAACTAATTTACTGAGCTACGTAGATTGAACAATAGAAATGAAAATCTTAATCGAAAACTTCAACTGATGTTTTCAGGCCCTTACCTTTGTTTTTTGACAATTCTGAATTTCGACATCCGGCATCGCGGGCATTGACGCATGCGTTTTATGGTCGTTTGAAGTGGTCATTTGCAGTGGTCACAAGCTTTCCGAAAAGTGGTTATTTGTTGAAATCGGACACTCGAGCGTCGTTTTATGGTCGTTTGAAGTTTCGTCGTCGTTTTTCGCCTTATCAATGAAGATATCATCCCTATTCATACGTAATTTAGAGTAATTTACTGTATTTTAGCATAATTTTACATAATTATTGTAATTTAGCGTAATTAGTGTAATGCAGCATAAATTAACATAATTTCAAGTAATTTAGCGTATTTTAGTATAAATATACTAATTATATATAAAAAAAGTAATCTAACAAATATTAAAAAAAATCATTTTTTTAGTGTTATATATTCTAGCATTTTAGCTATTTGTCTAAGAAAAAAAAGGAAGGTACCGGTCATTTTCTGGCTGGTACCCTATTTAAATCGAAAACCGGCCATTTTATGATCGGTATGGACATTTTTAATAAAACCAAGCGGGTTTGGGCATTTTTATTAATTTCTAATTAACTTTGGATATTAATAAAAATGTCGGCAGAAATAACAACGATATTGCATTTTTTTAAATTGATTGTATCATACTTACCCAAAAAATTAACTTGCATAATTTTTTAAAATGATAAAACAATCAGCGATTCTGACTAATTAATTCGCCCCTTGATTAAACTAGTGACCCAATGAACATTAGTGTGATACAATGGGAATTATTAAAATTTGGGGTGGAAAATTTCAGCAATAAACTTTCTACAAGTAAACCTTATCCAATGGTAAAGCACATATCCGGGCTATACCATGGGGAGATTGTTAAAATAGAATAGCCCAGGTAACTTGAGTTCATGGGCTCTGAGACTATATATTGTTCTAAACCAAACTTGCAAAAATTTTATTGGTTTCAAATGGGTAAATAAATTAAATGTAGGCTTGGCAATTATAAGCCTTGTTTGTGGATGGGCAAGAAACAGGCAATGTTTTTGGAAACATATGATATGGCTCAAGTACACAAATAATAGTAAACATATAATATATGGAGTTGCTTTATTGAAATAGTAATAACTTGGTTGGGCCTCCAAGCCCATCTGAGAATCTTTTCATTGGTGGAGCCCAAAATTGTGGTCATATTGGGCCTAGACTTATATTTTGCACGCTTTTGGAGACTTCTCGTACAAGTAAGGCATTAGTCAAAGCCCAAGGTGATACTTTTATCCTTGGGAAATAAATCTGCTGTTATTCCAAAGAGATCACAGGACTATGTTATTCCGATCCCAGTCGTTGACTATTATCAAGATTCAGGCATGAAGAATTTTTTTCTTGAGATTCGTTCATGAAAAACTTTGAACGGTTGTGATAGAAATAACAGGGTCTTGTGATCCCTTTGGAATAACAACAGATTTATATCCTTATCCTTGTGCTCTCATATTCTGGTATAAATAGGAAGAGTTGTCGGTGTAATAAATTTCTCATATTGAAACCCTGCTAATATATAGTTGTCAATTGATTTTACAAGTGTAACTTGGGTACAATATTTAATACCACTTTAAAATTATGGCGGTTCCCAATATATTGCAGCGAGATTCTAAATATATAAGAGCTATGTAAATAGCAGTATTATAGCAAAAGCCATTTCACCTAATGATTATCTCGATATTTATTTTCATATCATATAAAAATATAATCATATCATAAATACTAAATTAAGCCTTAAATTCTTAATACATAGCTAAACTAAAAATTGCACTAAAAACTATCGCTCATTTAAATGTGTTCCATTTTATATGAACTGTAGTCGTTTTTGTACACTGTACACAGATGATAAGTACTTAACCTTTCACTAATCAATTTACTTATTTTCTGCTCGATTCTAAGCATTAATTACAAAATTATGAGTATTAAAAATAAAATCAGTATTAAGAAGGAGATGGAAGAGACAAACGAAATTAGTATTAATAATAAAACAAGAGAGATTACAAGTGGAGCATAAGAGTAGAGATTACAAGGACGAGATAAATTATGAGACTAGAGGGAGTAGGAGAGAAGAAGGTGAACCAACCTTTGTCAGGAAATAATTACTACATTCAAATTGAAACCATAGCATTGGAATTCGAAGTTCAAAGATGCGGTAGAAAAAAACAAAGTTCCTAGTATTTTGCACTTTTTTTAAATATTTGGAACGAGTTCTTTTCGAAAAATACCACGAAGCCTGTAGCGAAGCATTAATAGAGGCCATTCACCAATGATCTTGGAGATGAATGGAAGGATGGCACAGAGTACCAGTATAAGAATTGCAAGCCACAAGTTTTTTGGGGCTATCACTGTGAACAAACCGGTACCAAACGCAATTGCAGTAGCCCCATAGGCACACCACATGAGTGCTTTCGTTGTTTTCCTGTAATTGAGCAGGAAATCCAAGTCCTCCCATGTAGCCAAAATGCAGAGAAATGCGACAGCAAGGGAAGAACACATGGCTATGGTGTCAGAGATGAGGAACACCTGGAAAGCTGCTTTCCTTGCAAAAATGGGTTGTCCGGCATCAGAGGAATCAGAACTGAATCCTCCTGGCAATGTAAAAGCAGCTGCAAAAGTGATAGTAGCGAGAAGGGCAGCGATTAAAGATGTGTTGGAAGTGTAGTTTTGGGTAAGCAATTTGACCTCCTTAATTGCTTGCTGCTTGATCGTCTGTTGTACTTCATCTCTTATTATGTAATTCCATCCAGAGGGAATTACATTTGACAACAATGTGAACGACTCATTCTGTGACAGCAAATAAAAAATAGGTAAAATATATGCATGATCTTTCTTGACCTTATATAAAAAAAAAACTAGCTACATCATGATTGGAATTAACGAATTGTATAAAATTATTTCGAAATTTAAGTAAGTGTTGTGTGTATGAAAAATGAAAATTAAATAACTTACCCACTTCAAAGTCTTCCATAAGTCTTTCCGTCCATAGACCACGCCAACTGCATTAGTACCGTGATGATTAACAGCAGTATAATCCTGTCCTGCATGGGTTAGTAAAGAACGAAGGAGCTTCGGGTCGCACTTGTGAGCAGCATAATGCAAGGGAAGGCTGCCAGTATTGTTGGCTTGGTTAATAAACCTATGAAGCTGGGGTGTGCTTAGTATGTAGTCGATTAAATCTGATTTTTCATAATAAATAGCGTTATGGAGTGCACTAGCCCCATTATTGGCGACAGTATAAACAGAGTCAGGGCAAGTGCTCATGATCTCTTTTGCAATCGACACATAGCCTTTTAACACT
Organism: Carex kokanica; assembly: GCA_025461125.1. Classification (NCBI taxonomy): domain Eukaryota; kingdom Viridiplantae; phylum Streptophyta; class Magnoliopsida; order Poales; family Cyperaceae; genus Carex; species Carex kokanica. The sequence continues at coordinate 139,952 of JAJGRX010000675.1, read as the reverse complement.
GCCTCCATAAATGGAGTATTTTGTGTTGATTCTTGCTTAATATATCCTAAATTAGGATCATATTCTAAGAATATCTTCACCAGCACGAGTTTGTTTTCAAGTACAGCTCTGTGCAGCGGAGTCTTTCCTTTTTTGTCTTTATGGTATGCTAGTTGGGGCCGTCCTTCCAACAGCTGCTTAACTATACCTGATAGTACATGTCACGATAATATTACAACATTTACTAAGACCGCCTAAAATATATGAGAAGTAATTGGTTCAAATGTGTTGTGGGAGCAACGATAACGGATCCAAAACTTTCTGAAGCAATGGCAATAGTTGCTCAACTGAGATGGGAGATGAGGTGAGACAACAGGCAAAGGTGGATTTAGCGACATATATAGTTGGTGTGGGAGTTGGAAGGGCGAAGTTAGTGGTGGGGTCTCAGCTGTGGTTCACAAAGTTCTTAATTTCACAGAACGAAATGAGTACGTACTTTTGAGTTTTGATTTATGACTATAGACTTGAGTAATTACAACAGATATTTCGAGTCAAATTGTGTCAGTTCAAAAGTGAAAAAAAAGTTTTCTCAACTGAAATACATACATAAAACTAACTACAACAGAATGTACCGTTGCATATGAAGTCTCTAATTAGTGTGAAAAATAACATTCACAGAATTGGGCTTATAAGTAATAAACCTGCGTGATCGAATTTCACAGCAGCATGCATAGCTGATTCATTATCTGGGCCAAAAACTGCCGAAGATGGGATTTCTTGCAATTGCTCTACAACTTCAGAATATCCTGCAAAGGAGTCTCAATTAATTAGTATGAAAAATAACATGCACAGAATTAAGGTTACAAGTAATGAACCTGTGGCAATTTGCTGAAGACGTTTCTTGGGCAAAGGTGTTTCTTTTTTTGGGCAAGAATTTGCCAAAGACGGGATTTGTAGCAATCGCTCAATAACTCTAGAATATCCTCTGCGGGCTGCCATATACATGGGTGACTCTCCAGCATTGGTAACTTGCTCTGACAATCGTGGCTCTATGTCCAAGAGCTGCAATGCCAAATTTTCAAAGCCATTTCGCATGGCATGATGCAGCACATTTTCTTTGCGCCTATCGGCCTTCAAGAGCATGCAGTTCAGCGGCCTCCCTTCCTCCAAATCATCATGCTGGATAAACTGTGTTGCAGCAGTTATGATGTCAGAAGCCAATGAAATGTTAGCTGCCATCAGAGCTGCTATCAGTGGGGTCTCGCCATCAATGTTGGTGCCAGAGAAGAGGGAAGGGGCTCGGGACCAGGCCTCCCTTGCAAACTCGTGATGGCCGAGCATGGCAGCAATGTGAAGGCAGTTGTTTTTGTGAGGAGTGGTAGAGAGAAGGATATCAGGGTTGGCATCAATCAAGTTGATGCAGAGGCTGACATCACCTTCGGAGCATGCCTTGAGGAGCTGTCGTAGTCGTGGGTCCATCGGGATAACAGGTGGGCACGAAGAGGAAGCTAAGCTAGCTGAATTGCTCATGCTTTCTTGCTTGGTATTGATCTTGAGAAAATAAAATGGATTTTTATAATTAACCCAACAAGTTAATAAACCTCTTTGGCGTTGACGTTCAAGTTGATGGTTGGTTGCTTGTTTGCTTGTTTGCTTAGTTGCCTTAAATAGGGTACTAACTCCGAGTGAAAGATATAAAAATAAAATATTTATACAGCTCAACAAGTTAGGAATATTGAGCTCGCATGACAGTGATAGTGATAGTGGCTCAAGGAAAACTCACGACTACGACAGCTACTCAAGGCATGACAGTGATAGTGATAGTGATAGTGTCTCACCATATATCACCCTCATTGGTGTAAATGTGGAATTAATACTTCCTTTGATACTGAAAGTAGGACTTTTGGAGTTAGTGGGTGGCCTATGCAAAAAAGTCTCATTGCTTGATTCGAGTTGTGAGCCTTTTTTGTATAAGCCTTTTTTGATTGTTAGTGGGTGGCAAAAAAGTCTCATCGCATCAAGCAAAAAAGTCCTACTTTCAGTATCAAGCAACAAGGAAGGTATCAATTCTACATTGGAACCAATGAGACTTTTTTGCATAGGCCGCCCACTAACTCCAAAAGTCCTACTTTCAGTATCAAAGGAAGTATTAATTCAACATTTACACCAATGATGCTTTTTTGTATAGGCCACCCACTCACTCCAATGCCACATATATATACAAGTACTATCAAAGGAAATTTTTTTATTGGTAGAAATTAATAAAAAAAAAGAGAGAGAAATAAAAAGAGTACATGAGTTGTAATATTGGTAGAAAGATCGGTAAAATTCTTACCGATCCAAAAAATCAAAAAGTTTGGATCGGTAGGAATTCTACCGATCCAAACTTAGCTTTTTTTTTAAAAATCTGATGTATAGATGGAGGGAATTCTTATATTATATTTCTAGTAAAATATGAAAAAAAATTCAAAAAATAGCTAGAATGTTTCTATTATATCTAAATTTGAAGATACTTTATCTATTTTTATAAAAAAAATTATATTTTACTAGAAAAAATAAAAGAAAAAAAAACAAACTGGTTTTTGAATCGGTAAGAATTTTACCGGTCTTTCTATCAATATTATAACTCATGTACTCTTTCTATTTCTCTCTTTTCTTTTCTATGAATTTCTACCAATAAAAAAATTTCCTATCAAAGGAAGGTATCAATTTTACGGTGAGATGCATGTTTAATTTTTATAAGAGATATCTAAGCCGGGTTACTATTAATAAACTCGTTTTTAAAAAATATTTGTCGTTATCTTCTTGTTCAAAAAATGACAAAAAGTTACTAAGAGAGTCATGGTGCCGTAATATTTAGTGTCAACTATAATGGTTGCAGTTTTATTTGTCTAATTTTCAGTCGCAGTGTAGAGTGCAATGCCTGAAAAAGCTATAGCGCAATAATAGATAGCTATTTGAAATAGTACTATTAATGTCAACGAATTTTCATATATGCCACCGTAATTACAATATGTATTGTCCCTAGAGGAGGTGAATATCAGAATATGGCATTCACTAAAAAAAAAAATACACTTTTTGGGTTACGCTTTATTTTTTCTAGAACTATTCACTAAGGGCAAAGGATATTAGTAATTATCAAATATATTATATAGCCAAAGATTATTTGAGAAAGAAAATACTATAAAATTAAACAATGCATAATATAAATAATAAAAATTTTAGTTGGAATTCGACATATTCATATGCTTAAGCGAGGCTGGATTAATATAAGATCACCCGACATTTTTAAATATATCCAAAGTTAATTACAAATTAATAAAATTGTCCAGAAGTGCTAACTTTTATTAAAAATATCCAAACTGGCCATTAAATGGCCGGTCCATATTTAAAAAGGGAATCGGCCATTAAATGGCTGGTCTCTGATTTAATTTTTTTTTTTTAGAGACAAATAGCTAAAATGCTGAAATATAACACTAAAAAATCAAATTTTTTTTAAATATTTGTCAAATTACTTTTTTGATAGCATATTTATACTAAAATACGCTAAATTACTTGAAATTATGTTAATTTATGCTGATTTACACTAAATTACTTGAAATTATGTTAATTTTTTTAAGAGACAAATAGCTCAAATGCTGAAATATAACACTAAAAAATCAAATTTCTTTAAAATATTTGTTAGATTACTTTTTTGATATATAATTAGCATATTTATACTAAAATACGCAAAATTACTTGAAATTATGTTAATTTATGCTGAATTACATTAAATTACTTGAAATTACAATATTTATGTAGAATTATGCTAAAATACGGTAAATTACGCTAAATTACGTATGAATAGGGACGATTTTATGCCATCTTTCATAAATCATAAAAAATACAATAAAATTCCAAAAATAATAAAAATTGGTATTCTACAAGTTCATTATATAACTAATTTATTGAGCTACGTAGATTGAACAATAGAAATGAAAATCGTAATCAGAAACTTCAACTGAAGTTTTGAGACTCTTCCCTTTGTTTTTTGGCGATTCTGAATTTTGAAATCCAACATCATGGGCACTGAGGCATGCGTATTTTCACAAGCTTTCTGAAAAGTAGTAATTTGCTGAAATCGGACACCCGAGCGCCGTTTTATGGCCGTTTGAAGTTTCGTTGTCGTTTTTCGCCTTCTCAGTGAAGATATCATCCCTATTCATACGTAATTTAGCGTAATTTACCGTATTCTAGTATAATTCTACATAATTATTGTAATTTAGCATAATTTACTGTAATTCAGCATAAATTAACATAATTTCAAGTAATTAAGCTTATTTTAAATATGCTAATTATATATGAAAAAAGTAATCTAATTCAATTTTTTAGTGTTATATTTCAGCATTTTAGCTATTTGTCTCTTAAAAAAATTAACATAATTTCAAGTAATTTAGGATAAATTAGCATAAATTAACATAATTTCAAGTAATTTAGCTTATTTTAGTATAAATATGCTATCAAAAAAGTAATTTGACAAATATTTAAAAAAAATTCGATTTTTTAGTGTTATATTTCAGTATTTTAGCTATTTGTCTCTAAAACAAAAAAAAATTAAATTAGGAACCGGCCATTTAATGGCCGGTTTGGGTATTTTTAATAAAAATTAGCGCTTCTGGACAATTTTATTAATTTGTAATTAACTTTGGATATATTTAAAAATGTCGGTAAGATCACCATATATCACCCTAACAATATATATTAAAAAATCCCGAAAACTCCGGTGGCTATACCGTAAGGGCCTGTTCGGATGTCAAGGAATTACACGGGATGAGATTTGACGAGGATGGGAACTCACTTTTGAAAAAGTGGGAACCCACGGGTACGGGTACGCACGGGATTAATTTTGGGAATGTGTTGAATTGAGTGTTCGGTTGTACCATGGGATTAGTTGTGGGAAATTCTATTTTTCTTTCTAAAATATTTGATATTATACAATTATACTTATTATTAATAATAATATTATAATTAAATAAAGTAGATTAAATATTAACATAATAACGTTTATTAATTATTATTTCATAAAAAATAAGTATTTATTTTTATAATTAAATAAATTGTATTTAATGAGAGAGATATAATCTAATTGTGTATTTATAAACTGGAGAGATATAATCTAATTGTGTATTTAATGAGAGATGTAACCTTTGTCATAATCACTTTGGTCTAAAATAGAACCGAACAAACATTATTGTAATGAAAACAAATGATATTTTTCTTTTTAAAATGTTTGATATTATATAATTATTCTAATTAATAAAATTATTACATATAATTAATTAAAATTATAGAGGAGGTTTTGTTTTTAAAATCGCGGGTTTCTTTTTAAAATGTCCGGATCAGTTTTGTTTTTTAGTCCCACAATTAAAATTATAGAGGAGAGAGGGTGCTTATATAATACCTCTTACCAAGCATATGCAAAGCACTGGAGGAGAGAAGGATGTTGAGTTTTAATTGTGCTTCAATTTGTAGAGAGAGACGAAGAGAGGAGATAGAGAGAATGGGAAAAAACAAATTCACTCCGAGCTCCGTTTTTAATTCCTACAAATTTGCACTGATATAGGAATTGTGGTGAGAATAAAAATAGGAATGATTAGAAAAATTCTATCTATCTGAACGAGTTTGGGAATTTGTCTCAAATCCCATCAATTTTCTGTGGGAACGGGGCTGCCGAACAGGCCCTAAGACACTTACGGCATCAGTTGTGAACTCTTGGGATTTAATATACTTTCAGGTTTTGTAAACTCAACCCAAATTAGGTGTAATTATTTTTTCTTTGTCTAATACTGCATGTTATTAATAGATAATTGCCTACTACTTCAAAAAAAAAGACCCACAAATTATCTTAGTACAAATACAAAATTATGTTAGATTTTCAATTGTATCTAGCGCATGTTTGTGAAATTTTTTGGGTACTGTGGGATAACTGAATAGTTTTATAAGAAAACAGAGAGAGAGACAGGTAAAGAAATAAAGCATTCCTCCTATAGTCCTATATAGTTAGGGCTGCACAAAAAATTCGTAGTTCGTAATTCGATTTGAGTTTGATTCGAAAAAGTTTGGAAAAAATTCGATTTGAAATTGAGTTCGTTCGAAATTATTTCAAACCAAACTTAGTTCGAAATTAATTCAAACCAAACTCAAACTGGACCTAGTTCGTTTGAAATATGTTCGCAAACCAAATTTAGTTCGAAATTAACTCAAACGTGAACTGTTAATTTCTGCTGATAACTTATGTTCACTGATGAAAATATAAACTGTCCAGTCCATAATTGCTTTGAATTCTGACTTCTGAAACAGAAAACCCGGCCCAATTACAAGCTCAAATAAAAAAATTCACATGTTTATATCAGAAATTTTGCTTTTTATGGTATGATTCTGAGTTTTTCGGGTAATCCAGTCTCAACTCTCTCGTTTTTTCTTTGTTTTGATAAAGTTATTATTAATTTGATAAATTTGTTCAATTAATTTCAGCTTTAATAAACTATTAAATAATAAAAAATAAATAATAAATAAAATAAATATTGTACCTTGATCATTTTATTGACAGCAATACATTTTTTGGCATTTTTTTGCATTTATTTTCGGACCGTTCGTTTTACCGCGAGAATTCAACGGTCGATCTGCAACAAAATCATTCCAAATCTGATCTAGAATGATCAAGGTACAATATTGAACGTAACCAACATAAAAGTTCAAAAGTTTTATTATGTATGAGCTTTGATCCAACACGAATTGTTTATGGCCATATGATGCTTCAATTTTCGATCAACTAGATGGATGGGTAAATCAAAACAAAATTTTATCAAACTTTCACGGAAGACGATAAATGCAATGCTCTTTGATTTCAACGGCCCCGATTGGTCAACAGACGACATGTTTACGTGCGCCTTCATTAACTTAGAAAGCAAGAGTATATGTTTCATGAGACATAAACTCGTCTTGTGAGTTAATGAAGGCGCACGAAAATATATCGTCTGTGGTTCTATGTCACGAGAATTATTTTGGGACTCTCCAGCGTTGGTAACTTGCTTTGACAGTCGTGGCTCTATGTCCAAGAGCTGCAGTGCGAAATCTTCAAAGCCATCCGCATTGCATGATGCATATTGAGACCTACTTTTATCTCAATTTTTTTATTATAACTATTAATTACGCCAGAGTTTATGAAATAGAGACCTGAAGGACAAAATAAATATTTAGACAAAAAATATGATCACCCTTCGTTTAGTATGATTTGATTAGGAGGCAATCATACTGGTCATTAATGAACTAATCACTAAGTCGCACATGTATATATAACGCCTATTAAACGAGTGCATGAAATCATGCCATAGTTCATTTACTCATTCCTTCAAAATCTATAAATTATGTTCTCAAGACTTTAATTTTTTAAATTAAGCTTATAATTGTTTTACTCTTTGCATATGTAATATTTAAGTTTTGGGCTCTGCATGAATATAGTTAGCATTTGGACCCACCATGTAATTAATGTGTTGAATATATTCTTGCAGCCTGTCCGGCTGTCCCTTTAAGTCCAAATGAAGGTAGCATTTGGAATTGAACCTTTATATATCGAATACAACAATCAAGGTATTAATGCCACATTTGGATAAAGTGATCGACAGTTTTCAGTATAGGCCTCCAACTCACCACAAAAGTCCCACTTTCAGTATCAAAGGAAGGTATATATTAATGCCACATTTACCCCTGCTAATCCTTCCTCTTCAATCATAACATCAACATATATATATCGAATACAACAATAAAAACTTATTTGAGTTAGTAGGTAGCATTAGCAAATGCTTTTAGTATAATTATAGATTATTACTACGATATTAGTTTTATTGGGACTGATCATACTAATTGAAACAAATTAGAGGATATTACCTTTCTAAACAATAAAGTGTATAAAAGATATTCGGCTAGTTTCAAAACAATAAGGAATGGCGAATCCAGATTTCTAGAAAATGTAGCCACAATATTCTACTATATATCAAAAAAAAAATTGTCTTTCAATTTAAGAACAAAATCTAGACACTTCACAGCAAAAAAATTCATTTATTTGTTGAAAATGGTAGAAAAAAACAAAAAAATCAAGATAGGTATTTTCCAAACACAAGCTTATTCACGAGCTTAGATTTGTCTAGCTTAGGTTCTACCTAGGGAAGAATCAAGACTTCAATTTTTTATTTTGAAATTCAAAACAATCAGAGTCAATACAACAAAGACTCTAACATGCATTTAAATAATGGTCCAACTCTACTATGAATTATGATATGTTTTTGCACAGTGTTCTCAAATATTTGGAACGAGGTCCTTCTGATAAAGACCACGAAGCCTGTAGCGAAGCATTAATAGGGGCCAGTCACCAATGATCTTTGAGAGGAATGGAAGAATGGTGGAGAGTACCAGTATGAGAATTGCAAGCCACAAGTTGTTGGGCGCAATCACCGTGAACAAACCGGTACCAAACGCAAGTGCAGTAGCCCCATAGGCACACCACATGAGCGCCCTCATTGTTTTCCTATAATTCAGCAGAAAATCTAAGTCCTCTCTTGTAGCCAAAATACAGAGAAATGCGACAGCAAGGGAAGAACACATGGCTATGGTGTCAGAGATGAGGAACACCTGGAAAGCTGCTTTCCTTGCAAAAATGGGTAGTCCAGCATTGGCGGGATCGGAACTGAATCCTCCTGGCAAGGTAAAAGCAGCAGCAAAAGTAATAGTAGCGAGGAGGGCGGCAACCAGAGATGTGTTGGAAGTGTACTTTGTTGTAAGTGATTTGACCTCCTCAATTGCTTGCTTCTTGATTGTCTGTTTTGCTTTACGTCTTATTTCATGTTTTCATCCGGAGGGAATTACATTTGACAACAATGTGAAGGACTCATTCTGTGACAGCAAAAATAAGATAAAAATATATATGAGTGATCTTTCTTGACCATATATTAAAGGGAAATTTCTAGTGTGTCCATACAAACTTCTCAAATAGCCAATTTTCTCATCAAAACACTATAATATCCAATATCCCCATACAAACTTAATTTTTTTCTCTTCTATTCCCTTTATTTTATTTTATCTTCTATTTAAATATTTTAAATTTTAAATTGACAAAATATCCTTTCATCACCAGATACTTGTTTGAAAATAAACCGTACATTTTGTCAAAAGAAAAATAAAAAAAATAAACAATACTCTAGCATCTCGGAGGTTCATGGTGAAAGAGTATAGAATAGAACATTATTCCAGTTCCTTTCCTTGGAAGCTTTCTCCCTCCTTCCCTCAAACCCTTCCCTGTCTGTCGTCTCTCTCACAACTCCGCACCTCTCCTCAGATTCCAATCCCCTTTTGCCACCTCCACTCTCCCCCATCCTTCCACCCAATTACTGAGTGCCGTCTCATCCCTTTCCTCGGCTCATTCCAATCCCCAGATCACCCGCATACCTCTCCTCTCTGTCTCCCACCCCCTCTCTTCCCTGCCCTTAACCTGTTTGTAAAGCTTGGTTCTTTGGAGGAATGCTGGATTTTGTATTACCAAATGAAACAAAGGTGCTTAATTAATTCCAAGATACACACACTTGCAACATGTTGATTTGTGCCCAATGTAAAGGTGAGAATGTGATCAAGGCAAACTAAGTTTTTAGATGAAATAGAAAATGACTAACTACATACACGTACGGTATGTTAAATTGTGCCCTCCTTAATCATCGTAATCAGTTTTCATGGAGAAGGGGTATTTTTGTCAATTTGAATTTTAAAATAACTAAATAAAATGTTAAATAAATAAAGAGCGATAGAAGACAAAAGATTAAGTTTTGTGAGGATATTGGATATTATAATGTTTTGATGGAGAAATTGGTTATTTCAAAAGTTTGTATAGGCACAGTAGAAATTTTCACTATATTAAACTATATCATCATTGGAATTAACCAAATTTATAAAATTAATACTAAATTTAAGTGTTGTGTGTAAGAGCAATAAAAAATAATAAACTAACCCATTTCAAAGTCTTCCATAGGTTGGTTTTTCCATAAACTATGCTAACTGCATTACTATTGTGAACATCAACAGCAGTATAATCGTGTCCTGCATGGGTTAGTAAAGAACGAAGGACCTTCGGGTCGCATTTGCGAGCAGCATGATGCAGGGGAAGCTCACCCTTGTTGTTGGCTTGGTTAATAAGCCTATGAAGCTGGTGGGTTCCGAGTATGTACTCGATTAAATCTGGTTTTTCAAATAAAATAGCATGAACGAGTGCATTATTCCCATCTTTGTCTGGAATATAAACAGAGTCAGGACAAGTGCTCATGATCTCTTTTGCAATCGACACGTAGCCTTTTTGCACTGCTAAATTAAATGTAGTAAGTTTACTTTCTTCAAACTTAATATATGCCAAATTATGATCGTATTCTAAGAATATCTTGACCAACTCGTGATTGTTCCCAATTATAGCTCTCATCAGCGGATTCGTTCCAATTTTGTCTTTATTGTATGCTAGTTGGGGTCGTCCTTCCAATATTTGCTTCGCTATACCTGATGATAAAATTATAACATTTACTGAGCAGGGGCATAGCCAAGATTTTTAAGGATAAGCAAAAAAATATACTAGTACAACCAGAAAGGGAGGATATTTACTAAGCAGATCATGATTTAGGGGTTTTCACATAGATTGATCAATTTCAAAGTTTTTCCACAAAAAATTATTATTGGTACATATCATGATTTAGGGGTTTTTAGAAAAGAAAAATTTTATGCTTGAGCTGCCTCTCCTAGTCTCCTCCCGCCAAAGTTGCTTGCCTCCACGTGAGCATGCACTGACAGCCTGAGCGCGCACTGCCTGAGCTCGACAACCTCCTTTAGCACGCACTGCCTGACCTGACAGCCTCCTTTAGGGCATATTGTGGCACTATCTGAGCACATTGCGCCACTGCCATAGCCGCCACCGACTGCCTCCACCTTTGTCTCGACTCTCGCTCTCAGTTGTCTTTTTCTTGTCCTTCAGAATTAGCGATTTTTCCTTAGGTTTTAACAATTTTTCTTTTCTGCGATTTTACTCTAGACGGGTTTAGAGTAGTGACTAGCGGGTTGCGAATACTGTGAATTAACAAATTTGGGCTATGAAAAACAACCGCGGGGATGACAATGGGCTGCAAAAATAAATCAACTTATTGGGTTGCGGATTGGGCTGTCCAAGGGTAGACAACAATCCAATTACACAAGAGCCAATATAGTGTTTTCAAAATCCAAGAGTAGGCAGTTGCCTACTGGTTCAAGGTGGCTCTGCCATTGTTACTAAGACCACCTAGAATTTATGGGAAGTGGTTCAAATTCATGGAGGGAGCAACGATAGTGCCTCCAAGCCTTTCTGGAGAGATGGAAATAGCGGCTCGCTACAAGGCTTGAGCAGAGACTGGTAAATGTGGTGAGACAATGGGCAGAGGTGGATTGGGACACTCAAGTAGAGGCAATAGCGACGTATAGATTTGGTGTGGGAGTTGGGAGGCCAAGTCACCACTGGTGGGGTCGCTGTTGTGGTTCATAGAGTTCTTAATTTCACTAAACAAAAATGAGTACTTTTGAGTTTTGTATTCTGACTCTGAACTGGTGGACGTCAGATAATTTGAACAAATATTTCGAGTCAAATTGAGTTTGTTCAGAAGAAAAAATAATAGTTTTAAGAAATGAAGTGCATAAGGAATTAACTACAATGGTTTGTACAATTGTAAAAAAAATCTGTAATAAATTAGTATGGAAAATGACATGCACAGAATTGGGGTTATAAGTAATGAACCTGTGTATCCTAATCGCGTAGCAACATGCAGAACCGATTCATCGTCTGGGCCAGAATCTGCGGAAAAAGGGATTTCTAGCAATCGCTTTACAACTCTAGAATATCCTCTCCGGGCCGCCATATACATCTGCGACTCACCAGTGTTGGTAACTTGCACGGACAGTTGTGGTTCTATGTCCAAGAGCTGCAATGCCAAATTTTCAAAGCCATTACGCATTGCATGATTCAATGCATTTTCATTGCGCGTATCGATCTTCAAGAGCATGCGGTTCAACGGCCTCCCTTCCTCCAAATCATCATGCTGCATATATTGTGTTGCAGCAGTGATGATGTCAGAAGACAACGAAAGGTTAGCCGCCATCAGAGCAGCTATTAGTGGTGTCTCGCCATCATCGTTGGTGCCGGAAAAGAGGGAAGGGGCTCTGGACCAGATCTCCTTTGCGAACTTCTCATGGCCGAGCATGGCAGCAATGTGAAGGCAGTTGTTTGAGTATGGAGTGGTAGAGAGCAGGATATCAGGGTTGGCATCAATATTCAAGTTGATGCAGAGGCTGAAATCACCTTTGGTGCATGCCTTGAGGAGCTGTCGGTCCATCGGGATAACAGGTGGGCAGGAAGAGGAAGAAGCTAAGCTAGCTGAATTGCTCATGCTTTCTTGCTACCTTGTTAATTAGTAACCTAGCTTAATTTGTGTATTGATCTTGAGAAGATAAAATGGATTTATATATATATCTCGCAAATTAAGAAACTTCGTTCAACTATTTTGCATTGTTTAAGAGAACTTATATGAAGTTGGGTTTTTTCGTAAGATGGGGAACATTATTTATAGTTTTATATATCGGACAACTCAAACTCAGTTAGTACACATTAACAAGTTGGTGCACATATGCTATCTGAACTCGATTAAATCAACTGAATTAAACAAATGAAGTGAGTAGATCTTGAGATCTGGCATTGAGTTTGAATAATGAATAAATTGCAAATTAATGAGCAGTTGGGCAGTGCACCATGCCATGAAGTCTTAACTCTTAAGTAGACTTATCAAGTGGTCAACTGAATTAATTAAACAAAATAAAATGAAGGCACGTCAGATCTGCCTCGAGTTTGAGTCACTATGTATTAGAATTATTCCCTCCATGTAAATTAATGCTTGGTTTATGCCAGAAATTAAAGGAGTTCTCATCTTTGGACTTTTAAAACGGATTTTAAATTGCATCTCACATAATCATGAGACTTCTAGTTTATATATTCAACGAGATTTGTAGTATGTATATACTACAAGAATATAGGCTAATTGCTATGAGTAGGAGACGACACAACAAGATCTCCATGTGAATGGACATACTGGAACGGAGGAGAAGAGAACACCAGGTTAACCGAGAAACAATTAATGGAAAGACACGACAGGGCTGCTCGCAATGTTCGAGGTTGATACATTGTTTATTTTATACAATTTCAACTTTCAAAAATTTGTTCAAACAATTTAAATCTAACAATACATTTTTCTTTTGTAATTTTGCAGATTTAAATGGGATGGAGGAAATGCTTCAATTTTTGTTGAACTTCTATTTTTTAGGTTTATCTATTAGATGTTTTTAATAACTATTATATATATATATATATATATATATATATATATATGTATGTTGTATGCTTTGTTGGATACTTTCTATTGTATGCTTTGTTGGATGTTTTTATTAGCTGTACGTTTATCTATTGGATGTTTTCTATATTTATATATTGTGGGCTTTGTTAAACTCAAATCAAGCATTTTAACTCGGAATCTAGTAAGTTGTCCATATTTAGTACGATATATTTTCATCAAATCAAAATTCTTCAAATAAATAAACTCAAACAAACCAATTCTTAAAATCAATTATTGTAACACAAATCAGAATTGTGTTCTGGAGAAAAAAAAACAGGTATCACAGTTTGGGACTGCGGTCCATATAAGGGCTCTCTGTTTTAAACTGCGATTCCAGCCAAAAGCATTGCAATTTGAAACTGCGATCCTCATAAATAAAAAATCAAATTTCTCAGAAAAAATTATTATTGATTTTTTTTAAAGATGGTAAAATAAAAATTTTGGTAAATTTCTGACATAAAACGGTACCGTTATGATCTTGTCCGTTAAGCTCACGTACCGATTAAGTAGTAATAAAGAAGAGTATTAAAAATTAAGTATGAAGTAAACATACAAATAAAACTTTTCTATTTCATTTTCTGCCTTTAAAACAGCAGGCCCCTATACATATTTAAAGTAAACAAGAATTAAAAATTCTCCTAAAACAAGAAATGCTATTAATTCAAACTTAAGTAAATCAAGAAATTAAGTCTTAACTCTTATCACAAAAGCCCGTGCAGTCAAACTATTTAATTGCTTCTTTGAAGACCACCCATGCACTCTTAGATTACCACCCATCCAGTCAACAATAGTTTTAACTCTTAATAAAAACCCATTCAGTCAAACTTGCTTAATTAGTTCAAAAGTTTTCTTTGGAAATACGGTCCATACCATTGAATTTTGTGAATCAAATTTCAAATTGTACATACAACTCCTTGATCGGCCTGAATCGAGTGTGGTCATCGTTTACGTTCGAATCTGAATCGGACATTTCTTCAATACGAAAAAGTGAAAAAAATATCATATTTATTTAATATAGGGTTCAAACATTTTTTCACTCGAAACTTTAAGCGAAATTTTCCAAATGATAGTTACACTCTTAAGTATTATGGCCAAGAACAACATGCATGTACGTGTTAGGATTGGCAGCATCAGAAATAGAACTAAATTAATTGGACGGTTAGAATATGTTGAGGTCAACCATAAAAGTTCGTAAAAGATCATGCTTTTATGTAAATTTTGATATAAATTAAAAAAATGAGATTTAATGGGTACAAAATAAATGTCTAGGAGCATTATGGAGTATATCAAAAGTTATGTACGGATTATAAATTATAATTTGATTAAGTATGAAATTGTATCTGATAAAATTTGAATTTTAGGGTGTGCTTCAGAAACTTAAGAAGAAAGGGAGGAAAGAGAAAGATATGAATGACTAAGTTGTCCAAATATATTAACTTGTTCCGGTTTTTAAAATTTTGAAAAAAAATCAAGAAAAAAAAGAAAGAGAAATTTAAATACAAAATCAAACACCATTTTCTTTCGATCTATCCTCAATTTGAACGCTCACATTTACACAGATCTTAGCGCGGATCAAACAATTCAGATATTGAGGAAGTTAGGCAGGATTGGGGCATTTGTTGTAGTCTAGAAAACAGAAAAATTGATGAACCAAAGTAAATTAATTAAACCCATGTTCGTTAATTATTCTTTATACTCATACACAGCTTCAAAATTGATAAATCAAAGTAAATTCATTAAGCCCAAAAAGGCCCAACGAGCCCAAATAAGAAAGTTCTCTCTCCCATGTTCTGCTCATCACTCTCACTTTGTTTTTTTTTTGAGGAAAAATGGGGGTCATGCCCTCATTCATATATTGAATAAAAAGTTACAGAAGTTCGGTAACTTACTGGTAAATAAAACAAAACGCAATGAGCTCAATATATTTGAGCTTTAGGGAAAAATAAAAAGTGGTAAGAAACAAGAAGGTTAACTAAACCAACAAAAGAGCACAGAAAATAAACGGAAGCAAAAAGGAAAGAAAAGGAAGAAGAGCCGCCTATGTCCTCAATCGGTACCAGCACCAAGGGTGCCAGTACTGGTACGTCCTGCACCTTTTTTCATAGGGAGATGAAGGTTAGCTGTGACTGCACCTCAGCCATCAATTCTTGAGCTGTCTTGTCTTTCTCTGTGAAGATTCGCGAGCATCGTTCTCTCCACAAGATAAAATGAGTGATGAGTAGTATTGATCTGGTTTTGAGCTGCACTTTACCCTTTAATATCATGTTGGTCGGCCTGGAGTTTACTGGTAAGGTGAGTATCTGCTGGGATTGTAAGGCTCTGTATACCTCCCACGAGAATGTGCATTTATCAAATAAGTGACGCATTGATTCTCGGGTAGATTTGCACAACCCCTTTTCATGAGGTTATCCATCGTCAAGATTCTGTTCATTGACGCTAGCCATCCAAATACGTTGATTCGTGGTGGGGCTTTGATTTTCCAGATTTTGCAGTGGGGTTTTATGATACGTGGTCCATCTTTGATTGCCACGTATGCACTCTTAACCGTGAAACAGCCATATTAGACCATTTCCAGGTTATATCATCATGAGATTGGTCAGTGAGTTGGATATTCTGGAGGTGTTGTTGGAGAGTTTCTAATTCAAGAATTGCCCTTTCCGAGAAAGTATGGTGAAATAGTTGCGTAATGTTCAGCATGTTTAGTGCCTCTCCAAGTGATATAGAGATGTTTTGTGCGTGTGTGTAGAGATGTGGTAGTTCATTTTTTAGTGTCCCAAAGCCCCAATCATGTGTCCATAATGAAATGACAGCCCCATTTACCGGTTGATGCGAGATTGAGATGTCCCAGAAAGCATTTGTATGCTTTAGCGCATGAGTGAATAGTGGTACCTGAGGGATGTAATTCACTGTCGGTGATGTAATGGTGATTACATGCTTCCAAAGTGATGGCTGCTCTCCCAATACCATCTCCACTTCAGCAAGAGTGCTGTGTTGAAAGCTTGTAGATCTAGCACTCCAAGGCCTCCAAGGTGTTTTGGTGTGCATACTATGGGCCAATTTGCGAGGTGTATTTTCTTTTTCTCGTCGGTTGATATGCCATGCCACAGGAATCTTCGTCTAGTTCTATCGATCTCACTAATTACCCATGATGGCAGTTTGAGTACCGACATATAGTATGTCGGTATGCTGGACAGTACTGCGTTTAGGAGAATCAATCTCCCAGCTATAGAGAGGTGTCTGGCAGCCCAACCTGTTAGTCTTGCGTTCAATCTGGATATGAGAGGGAGATAAGTGTTTTTTGGCAGTTTCTTGTTTGAGAGAGGGAGGCCAAGGTATCTCTCACTTTGTTTTTTAATTTACTAATTTACCCTCAATACTTTTGTTCTTCCTATCAGTGGTTCATTGTTTAATTGTAATTTAAGTAGCTTTATATTCCTCTCAACCTTGTTAGGTAATATTTTAGAAAGAGGCACAGAAAAAGAACAAAAATAAGATGTTGGGGTTTTGAAACTGTTGCCAAGGATACAAGATAAAAAAAAATAGGGTTAAAGGAAGTCATTGAAATGGATTCTTGTTCTTCACACTAGATGTTGTATTTATAATTATATGCTTTGATATATCTAATATTTGTTTATATACGTTGAAACTATTCTACACTGGTACATGAGTTATGGCATTAAAATCTGAACTCAAGATGACTGGTACCAATTTTAATTACAAGTCAAGATGGCTGGTACCAATTTCTGTTATCTTCAAACAAGTTTGATTCCAGTTTAACTCAAGGAATTTGATTTATCAGATTTAAGCCCGACTGACTAATTAAACCCACGTTGAAATGAAATGCTAGCTGAATTTAGGCATCTCCCAACACAGACGGATATAAAAATTCAAAATTCAGAAATTTGAAAATTAAAAAGTTAGTGCTGAAAACACGGAAACTGCATAAAGATCCAAAAAAAAATAATTGGGTATATAATAGGTATTAAACTGAGATGATAAACAAGATGGAAGATGTTAAGACTTTTCTCATGCTTTCTATGTTATCTGATTAAATTTCAAACTTGTTTCTGAACTTCATGTTTGAATATTCTTAAATGTTTTCTAATATTTAGGTATAAGTACAGGGTATGACAATAATTTCATTATCTCTGTTTGGTTGTCATTGTTAGTTTGGTACCTGCTTTTGATACCATTCTTGCAAACAAAAAAAAAATATGGTTTCATAATGAAATTAGTGGGATGTATACCCACAATTGCTCAACAGGAACCAAAAAAATACATGTTAGGTTGTTAGATATTATGAGATTTTTTATCATAGATTTGAGTTGGAAAAAAAATACATCATAGATTTTTTACTAGAACAAACTTTATTCCATGATACCTTTTATTTCTTGTTGATTTGAGATTAATTACTTTCAATGAGATATTTTCTCAGGTGTCTTTCTTGCTGGCATCTCATTTGACCCGCTGAAATTTGCTACATTTTACTGGCAATGAGTAGTTGAGAGTACTTCCTTATTCAAAAAGCAAGAAGATGGACTGAATTCCAGCTGTTGCAGGGATCTAATGCACTCTAAAGAGAGATCATATTGACTGAATTTAGCAGAAGAACAGTTTATAGAAGTAGAAAATTATGTTGTCAAGAGAAGCTTATAAGAACAGTGCTCTTGTAGGATTCACCTGTTCCCTTTAATTGGAAAGCAAATGGGATATGTACATTGACAAGAGCACTGTTTGTTACTGGTAATTAGAAATTTGATTAATTTTCTTCTTAATTCAAGTGTTTATATTTACTGGTAAAGGATCTGATCTGATTGTCATTGCATACATGACTTGACTTCAATTTACTGTTTTTTATTGGAATAGTTGGATTAACTGTTCTAGCACAATTATGGAAATAGTTTATTGTTTGTGGAAATAGTTTCTTTCCTTTCAAAAGCATCACATTTGACAAAAGCCGGTAAGACGCTGGCCATTGTGGTTTCGTTTGGCTGTAACCCTGTTATGACCTCCATATCCACAAATAACTTTATTGCCTCTTCATTTAGTCCATTTTGTGCATAACCCGATATCATCACATTCCATAGACCATGTCTTTGTACTGGTACTTTGTCAAACACAAAACGACCTACTTCAACTCGGCCCAAATTGCAATACATGTCAACCAAAGCACTGGCCACAAATGGGTTATCAAATAAATTGTCGTTCTTCAACATGTGTGCATGGATTTCTCTACCAGTGTTTAACAGATCAAGCTGAGAACACGCCGGGAGAACACTTGATATAGTAAATTCATCTGGTTTTATCTCAGTTGATTGCACTATATCATAAAGGGTGCGAATAGCATGGGTATATTGTTCATTTTTCACAAGTGAACTAATCATGCTATTCCATGTGACAATATCACGGTTTTCAAAGCACTGAAATACCGAGATAGAGTCTTCAATTTGCCCTGGTTTGGCATACATTGAAATTAGGGCATTGTAGGTGAACCTTTTACCATTAGTAAAAAACCCGTTACGGAGTCCATAAGCATGAACTTCCTTTCCTAACCGTAGACCAACCGACTCCGTGACATTTGAACATGCCAAGAGGATACTTACAAGTGTGAATGAGCTTAGTTCAGAACATTCCGTTAGCATTATGCGCAGTGCATCAAGTGCCGAGCCCCACTCATCGTAAAGACAGAGCGCTGCTATCAGTGAATTCCAAGAAACCTGGTCTCTTTGGTGCATTTTGTCGAACACCCTAAGAGCACTACCGAGCTGACCACAACGTTCACACATTGTTACGAGCGTATTACTTACAGCCACCATTGATGAATGGTGGTATCCATGTTTCACAGTAGATGCATGTAGCTGTTGCCCAACTGACAGCTGTCGGAGACCTGACGCAGCCTTTAACACTGCAGGGAAGGCAAAATGGTTTGGCGCCACACCAGCTTTGCACATGGAGATGAATGTGGAGATTGCAGCTGAGTACTCATCTGCACGTGCATAGGAACGGAGGGTCTCAACCCATGAAACTTGGTTTTGGGTTTGGTTTGTAGGAGTGGAAGAGAAAGTGACAAGAGGAGAGGAACAGAGCGCCATTGGAAGAGAAAATTTAGAATTTGTCCTCAAAAGTTTTTAAATATAATAAAAATGAATGGGCAGGTTTTATGTTTTTATTTCGATTTTTTTTTTAAACCATAATTAGAACAACAAAAAAAGTTTACCAAACCAACTTGATTAGTTTCGTTTTTACAAAAACCATTAAACTGAATTGACATTTCGGTTCGAAAGAGTTTTTTTTTTTTATGTACCGAATTGTTATTTCAGTACGAAGTGTTTTCACAAGTTTTCATGTAGAGTAATTTAGTTTTATGTATGAAAACACCGCGTACCGAAATGGCAATTCGGTACATAAAAAAAGAAAAAAATTTCGGACCGAAATGGCAGTTCGGTTCTTATGATTTTTGTAAAAACGAAACTAATTAAGTTGGTTTGGTAATTTTTTTATAATTATGGTTTCTAAAAAAATTCCTTCCATCAACTTAGTCCTTAAACTTAATAAAAAAGATAAATTAATTAGTATTTTTTACATTTTATCATTGACTAAGTTAATTATTTTATCAGACCCAATAGTGAACTCATTTTTTTCAGAAAAATTGGGAACTATTTTGGAAAAAAAAAAATATATCCCAAACTAATATACACAGAGAAAGATATACATGTTAAAATATAAAAATACTAATTTGGAAATTATTTGTAATATTAATATTCAGATGGGCTCATAAGTAATTGCATGTTTGTTTCGCCGCCTGTAGTAATGACCACAATGACAAATGAATCATTTGGGTTCAATTCGGTGGAGTTAAAAATTCGTGATTTGAAAATAATTCAGGTATAATTCGGGAACGATTCGGTCCCACAAGAAAGCAAAAACCAAAAAAAATCAAAAAAAATCAAAAAAATATAAATAAAAAATAAAACAAAAACTCAATATTTTTTCACGTTTTGTTCACGAATAATTCGTAATTCGTGTTTTATTCGCGAATAATTCATAATTCGTGTTTTATTTGCGAATAATTCATAGTCGATTCGGAAACAAAAAAGAATGTTTTATTCACGAATAAAACACGAATTATTACTATAGTACTAATGGAACTCTCACTGTGCAACTTTTTGTGTTGCGGCTTAGTTAATGACTCATTCACATAGTAACAAATGAATAATTCGGGTTCGGTTCGGCAGGGTCAAAAATTCGTGATTCGGGAATAATTCGGGTATAATTTGGGAATGATTTGGAATTACAATACGAGACCTCAGTGCATATTTAATTCATTACTGATGATTTATTATACGAGATACTGCTTGTATTTGCCATAGAAGATCAGCTGTGGTAATATAGTCAAAAAGTAGACTAGAATGGGGAACTGTACCTTTTGTTTAGGTTTCACGTGGGTGTAGAAAGGACACTGTGCGAGAAAGACAAATTTTTTTTCCGAACAAAACGTGAGAAAAACACGAATAATTCGTAAAATTAGTTAAATTGTGTTTTATTCGCGTTTTATTCGCATTTTATTCGGTCAAAGGTTCAGTCAACAAATAAGTTCGGAAACACTCCAGAAAACGAATTATTCTCGAATTAAATGCGAATATTGTCACTAGGCTAGTAAACAGGTTAAATAGGAAAAGTTATACAGAAAATTCACATCTGATCAAGAAGGAGAAAATGCATTGATTGAGGCTGAGGCGGTGGCTCCATTGATCTTCTATCTATGGCCATATGAATAAAGCATGAAACGAATCCTTCATTCCTTTGTCTTCTATCTCTATGTTTTAGACTCGCAACACAAGTGACAACATCGTCATCGTCGTGTGAGATACCGAACTGGAAATGTGTAGAAAATTGCAAACATTTAGAGAGAATTTTGTCGCCGACTTAAAGAAAATTATATACAACAGATATTTTACCCAAATGAAAAAAAAAAACCCAGATATTATACAACAGATAATTTAATTTTTTTTCTTAAGAGGTGTGGAAATGGCTAGGATCCACTTCATTCTTAATTAAGTCAGAAAGAATGAGTGAGGGCAAAATTGGAATTAAAAATCTCAGCACTCAAAAGACTCAAAAAAATTTGGTTGAAAGCCCGTAGGCAATACTTAATTCATCAAGACAAAAACCAATTACACATCGTTTCATACTAGTATATAACATCTGTACCAGTACTTACACTATTACAACTGAAACCTCTTTCTAAAAGGAGACAAGAAAATTCAGAAAAAAGGCAGAATCAAGGGTTACTGCGCTCATATCAGCAAATAGTGAGCCTGTAAGATTTTCTGTGCTCATGCTCAGATTGGTAGGTTGTGAGCTTGCATAATTTCTTGTCTTTAGCACAAAGCAGTGCTGTAATCCAGCCGAGGCAAGGGTATCCAGGAGAGCCTTCGTGCTCAGATGAGGTTTGTGCCTGAGTTATTAAAAAAGAAACACGGAGAAAGGAGATAGGAAGAAGGAAGGAGAAGAAGAGAGGGAGGAGAAAAAGAAAAGAAAAGGTCGGAACCCTAGCCTGCCGCTTTGAGAGTCGTTGAGCGACTCCCACTGCCCGCCCGCCCCATTCCTCCACCCATTCACCTATTGAGCAGACAAGGCTCTTCTCTTCCTGTCTCTATTCAGTCGGCGCTTGTGTATCGGATCTGGTCGCCATTCTCCACCACCTCACCTCCATTCAATCGGCGCTTGTCTCAGATCTGGTCGCCAATCACCACCGTCTCGCCTCCGTCGAGCTGACGCTTCCACCTTGGATCTAGTCGTCGCTGCTCCGTCGTCTCGCCTTGGGTTGTGCTTCCGCCTCGAGTTTTGCTTCCGCCTTGGGTAGCCTTAGGGTTCGACCCGCTCCCTCTTTAAGGGGGTTTCAGAGTCCACCACCCTATCTCGACTCCTCCGTCTGGTCTGGTCACTGCTCGTCGCTCTGCTTTGCCGCTCTTCGCCTCGTCTCATTTCAACGGGTTTGGATGGAGTGTTGTAAATTCGCCCCACCTCTACTATAGTGTCTACTATATCTACGTTTAAATAAGATATGTTTATGGTTAGTGATGATGATGATGCGTTGACAGTGACCTCTCTCCTCCTCCTCAAAAGGCTCAATTGATGCGCTCAATATTAGCACGCCCCTGATTGTAGCACGTCTTGACTTCTTAACAGACAATAGTTTTTTTTATCTTACCTCCATTTTTCTCCATTCTCAACTTTGTTTTTATTTCAGATTTGTTTTTTATATTCATCATATTTCCTCTCAATTATTTTCTAATATAATGAGTCTTGTATCTTTATATAATTATTTTTATTTCTAATATTTTTACATGTATATTAAAGTTCATATAACTCAATTATTTGGTAATTATTGGTTTTATATATGTATTCGTATCCGTATTCATATCTTAAATTGGATTTGATTTTAAAAAGTCAAAGCTCAGTTTAAAAATTTGGGCTTTTTCCAAATTGATTTTAATATGGGCCTAAATTGGACTGAACAGGATCCGGGCTTTGACATTTTGACTGGTAAATTAAATGTACATAACAAATTAAAATTTATTTAAGACCTCCGAATTTATATTTAATTCAGATATCTTAATTGCTAGTTCATTTTATAGACAACATTATTGCCAATATTTCAACATATAATCTAACAATTCCAACTTATATTTGGGCCAACTAATAATTAAACATATTAATTATGATTTGTTTATTGACACTTAATTATGATTACATTTAAAAAAAAAAACATTTGATCTATTCTACTCAGTTGAATTACATATTTTCTGAAAAATGTGATTTTATATTTTTTTTAAATAAACATTCACACAAGTTGAAATTCATTAACAGAGAAAACTATCCAGTAACAAGCATTGGCCACATTATTCAAACTATTCACAAGCAACCCAATTCTAACTAATTAATACATCCACTCTATCATTTATGAAAAAACCCAACATACTAAATTAAGCAAAACAACTAATTAAGCACCAACAGGCATAGCCAATTTCTTAAAGCTCTCTCTCTTCCTCCTCATGAGCAGCTTTCTAAGCAAATTCGTTCCCTCCGGCTGCCTCTTCGGCACAAGTGCAAGTGTTCCCAATTGCGCTTTATGTGGCGGGTCAACTGAATTGAATTCCGCTTCTAAGTTCCTGCGAACTGCTGCTTGTTTAGGATTATTACCAGTTTCTGGTATTATTACTTCATTGCTAACAGGAGTTTCAATTCCTGCCTCTTTAGGTGATGTGAGGAGTTTCAATTGTTGGCCGATACTGACAATGGTCTCCTGGCACTCGGCAAGTTTCTCTGATGCCGAAGAAATCTCCCAATCCTGAATATCATATATGGTAAATCATTAATTTCTATATGATGTACAATTCATAAACTTAAAAAGGCTTTGAAAGACAGCATTTGCACAGTGCCAAACTGCCAATGAATATTGAAACATTATTACCAGCAGAGGATAAGTCAGGTCTCAAAATATTTACAATTTTTCTTCTCTGGGCCATTAATGGTTTTATCTTGACGGTTTTTCGACAAGAAGTGAATCTATTAGAGACTTAAGGAATATTCATTGTTAGAACATAAATGCAAACTTTTGGGAAAATATCAACTTACTATATTTACATGCTTTTCATCTTCTCGGCTCATAATATCCTTCAAATTTTCCTCCAGAGTGCTGTGACTGTAACAGTTTAATAATAACAATCATAATTAATAACACAAAAGACAAAGATGTAATTTGGAATAAAAATAAGAGATAAATGCTTAAAATAAAATCTTTGGTAACTCCAAGATTAATAAAAAAAAAATTACCATTCCAAAGATGAAGTTGCTTCTGTAGACTTTGCCTCCTTTTGAATTTCAACTTCATTAGATAAAGTGTGCTTGTTGCACTCTCTATTTAAAACCTTTTCTTCATCTAATAACACCTTCAATTCCCGCGACTCTTTGACATTTTCTTTTGAATTAGAAGCACTTTCAATTAATTCACCATCAGTATCAATTTTCTCCTTTTCCTCCAACTCTTTCTCAACAGAGTTTTCATTTGTTAACTCACCTTTCTCCACATCATTTTCAGAGAAGACCCTATTGTGATTTGTCATTTGACAGGGGCTGTTTAGTAAATTTTCAAGGCCATTCCAACTATTAGGTTCGGTCACACCAAAATCCTTCACAATGGCCTCTCTCATCTCCGACACATCTTGTAAAGAGAAACAATGATTTACAACCCAATCCAAAGTAACACCAAACTCACTAACAAAATTTTCCACTCTGGCCCTCCCATTAATAAGATCATTACAAACAAGGATGAAATTTTGCAAAACGCCCTTCAACCCCTTGCTTTCCCATAGAAAAGCACGGGCAATGTACTTCTGTTCAACTGATTTTTCAATTATTCCTTCGAGAAATTCAACAACTTGCGTAAGTGCCTTATCGACAATTTCTTTATCGGGTTTGGTTTCCACTTCTTTTGTTGTTACACATGATTTGGTATCCTCTAGTGCTAATTTCTCCATTTCAACAAAATCATCCATCAAGCTTAGTTCTGACATGACTGTGGGGCTCTTACAAGAGGCCACACTAGTGGGTTTTTGGGCCTTGAAATTATCTAACTCTGCTACCAAAGCAGAGGCCCATGAGCCCGACTCGGCACAACTCATGTTGTCTTCTTCAACCTTCACATCCATGCTTGAAGCCCTAGAGTTTGCACGTGCACGAGGATTCCTTGCACGTGCAAGAGTCTCCTTCAAAACCTTGTTCTCTTCTTCTATTGCATTTAACCTCTCAAGAAGAAACCTATTAGTATGATTAGTTTTGTTATTGGTACTAGTATTACTCTGAAACCCTAATGTTTCGACCTCAGTTTTCATTTTTGCCAGAGCGGCGGGACCAGGAAGCCGTTTCTTAACCAAGACGCGTAATCGCTGACATTCGGCTTCTAATTTAGCAATCTTTTTGACACTCTCTAGGTTTTGCTTTTGAGCCGCATTTGCTGATTTATGATCAAACTCTCTCTCTTGGGTTCTAATTTCAACCTCCTTTTGAACCATACAAAGTTCATACTGGAGAGATGAGTTGGATCTCTCAACCGAATCGATTTTTGCCTTGGCTTCACTCAAGCTCGACTCGAAGTGCATTCTCGATTCGTTTACTTCCTCTAGGGTTTTAAGAAGGCGGTTGATCTCAGCAGCTAGAGTGGCAATCTTGTTATTCTTCTCAGATATGGTTTCTTGCATGGCCTGAATTTTGCCTTGCTCAATGGTTATTTTTCTCGCCCCTTCTAATACTGCCTGTTCATAATCTTTCTTCGACACTTCTAGTTTTTGCATGAAATCATTTAGGGTTTCCTCCAAATTCCTTATGGTTTCTTCTAGGGTTTCCTTTTCGGTTAGTGTATTGTTGAGTTGATTTTTAAAATATTCTGCTTCTGCTTCAGTTTTCTCCCAGCCTAATATATATACTAGACAACTTTAGTAATTAAAAAAAAACATTAAAATAACATAAGGTTACCACTAAATATTCACTCTAGTCCTAGTTTGAATAATGCAAATCAAGTAAAAAATTTAACACATTTAACCTCCGATAATCTGAAGTTTTACCCTGTTAACTCCTGTAAAGTCAATTATCGAGTGGCTAAAGAGAAGCACATTTGGTACCCAAATGGCCGGTACATACTATTTCATACTTTTGCTGGACCTAATCGAAAGTTTCAAATACCTGAAATGGCTTCTTCAGCCACCTTAGCTTGTTTTGCTATGCGTAGATCCTTTGCTTTTAACTCATCATGACAGGTTGATAGTTGTTCGTTCAAGTCTTGTATCGACTTCTCTAGCTCCCCTGCCCTTTGCCTCTGTAATTTACATGACCAAACTCATTAAAAGCCAAAATTTTACCGTTTGGTCCCTCAAATTTAATCAGAATGCAAGTTGTTTCCCCACATGGTTAAGAAAAAAATGTCAACTAGTCCTTTTTTGTGAAATTAATCATGGACTAATGTAAAATTTGTACTCTCAAGCATGATATAATATTGTTAAAGAAGATATCACAAATTTGAATTTCATCGAGTAAAAGTGA
The DNA here is from genome assembly GCA_025461125.1 of Carex kokanica. Classification (NCBI taxonomy): domain Eukaryota; kingdom Viridiplantae; phylum Streptophyta; class Magnoliopsida; order Poales; family Cyperaceae; genus Carex; species Carex kokanica. The sequence continues at coordinate 113,400 of JAJGRX010000675.1, read as the reverse complement.
GTATAAATAGCAATTTAAGAAACAATTTCTTTTTTGCAATTCTCCGTTTATCATATTTGTAATGAACTTACAAGAAGGAACTTCTCTGAAGGTTTTCGCTTCCAACCCCAAGTCTTCTGATCCATTTCTTCTCTTTCAAAAAATGCTGAATAAGCAACCGAGAAATAATATCAATGACTACATATAGCCTGAATAAAAAGGTTGCTTGTATTGATATATTTTTATAAAAGTATAAAATAATTCTAATTGCCTAATACAAACAAGGCATTCAACTTTGAACCACTTGGAGCATTCCTAATTATATATAATCATACTCTAATTTGGGTTTTAGTTATTTGTTTGTCATGTTTTGAATAGAAAATAAGTAGAATAAAAATGACAACTAGATTATACTAATTAAGTTGGTCACTAGTCTCAATCAAATGCTAAAGAAAAAGTTTAGTGGCCTTGTCAAGACAAGAGAATAACTAGAAAAGGTTATCTTTCCATAAACAATATATTGATTTTCATATCTTTGTCACACTTTAGACATAAAATTGACAACCATAGATTGATTGATCTCATAAGCAATAACTAAGTTGCATGCAACATGAAGGCATTATCTACATATTACATGCAATTTTACTTGTGGGTAAGTCAAGATGCATGCAAATAGAAAAGAATCCTATGCCCTTGGCCACAGCAATTTTTACTTTTGCCGTGTTCTCTTGACCCAATAATAAGAATTACAAATTTACTATGGTAAATTTAACAAAAATGACATTCAATTTCAGAACTGAATAAAACCTTAGACAAGATAAGAGAAAGGAAATAAAAGTAGGTGCAAATATAGCTAACTATTAATTACAAATCAATTTAATGCATTAAATCTCTATTATTAGAATCATATCCTCCTATCAACTAAACTGTTCAAGTACTTAGTCAACTATATTTTAAGTACATGAACAAAGAAACACAGTTCCTTGAAAAATCTAACTCGGAAAAGACTAAACATTAGAGAGAAGACTTAGTCATGTCTCTGTCTCTCTCTCTCTCTCTCTCTCTCTCTCTTCTTGTTTGTGTTTTTGTGTGCGTGTGTATCCACGCATGCAAACGTTGACAGCATTAAAGCAAGGGGAATTTCATGTATACCCCTCAAAAACTTAGAAATTATGTATTTTCTCTTCTAAAATTCATAATATCATATTTACCCTTCTAAACTTAACAAACTTGCAAATGTATCCATTATCTATTAAAACTCATTTTAAATTTAAAAAATACTCATTTTATCCTTCATTAAAAAAGTAAAATCGTTGTAGCATGTTTCATAGAAATGTCCATTTTTAGTTTGTTGGTTTTAAGGCAAATGTGTCATTTTTCTACTTCTAACGCTTACACAATCACAAGTAAAAAAAATGAACAATTTGCTGTCGAAAACTGTCTAATTAGAAGACTAATATTTTTCTAAAATATGTTACATTTTGAAGGGAGAATACCTAATTTTCAAGTTTTTGAGGGGTATACTTGAAATTGACAGCATTAAAGCAAAGAAAGCGAAATAAAAGAGGGTGAAAAACAGAAAGCAAAACAGTATTAATTAAAGGTAAGAAAGGCAACTAGTGTGATTTGCACCAAACCCAGAACCCCAATTCTACCAAAAAAAGAGGTACATTTATTTTCCCACATAAATAGGACCAGAAATGCCTAAATAAATAAATAAATAACAGCCAAGAAATTAAATGCTCCACCTGACTCTGCTAGTCTGCTTCAGCTATGGTGTTTCTCTCTCAATCAAACAAGAAGAAGATAAACAAAGTACCAAGTTTTCCATTAAGAACTTTTAAAAATGTATATAAATAATGTCAAGAGAGAAAAAAAAAACAATATGAGAACAAAAAAAGTGACAAGAGAAGAACTAAGAAGACATTTGCATCTGACTAACCTGGTTCTGTTTGAGCTGAACACCTTTCTCTTTCTCTTTCTCTCTGACTATGCAACAAAGAGGATTTTAGAGAATGGAGATGATAAAGCGTTGCTCATGAGTAGAAAGATAGCCGGAGAGCAGCATTTTTTTCTTTGTAGAGATAGAGAGAGACAGAGACAGAGAAAAGTGGGTTTAATGAGAACAGAGGAAAAGCAGCAAAGCAATGGTGTCTTTTTGTTTCTCCTCTTTTCTTTTTCTTTTTTTTTCCGCTTTTTGTGGGGTATCTTGTCTTTTTTAAGGTCCCTCTGGTTCATAAAGTACTGGCACTCTCCAGTGATACCAAGAGACCTGTGCCGCAGGTGTGCAAACGGATCATATTAGATATTATATCCGTAAATATATACAATTTTTTCATAATATATATTAAACTATATAATATATATTTATTATTTAGATATGGATAATTAAAATTTAAAATGATATTTGTATCTGTATTTGCATGAATATTCTGAATATTCTGATATCAGATATCCGTATTTAATTTTTGAATACATATCAGGATACAAACAGAAATATTCGATCCGTTTGCACCCCTAAGTGTGCTTTAGAAAAACCTGTGCTTCTTTTTCTGATTTTTCAAAATGATATTGTATCATTATCTAGCATGATCTAATGTACAATGTTTCATTGAATTGATAATTGAAATTTAGTTATTGTGTAATTGAATAATAGAAAGTTTAAAAAAAAAACTCTAAATAGTTAACATTTTTTTTCTTAATTGCAACGAAATTTCCTAATTGGTTAATTACTTAATAGCTCTAAATATTAATGAGTGCTTTCACTGGAGGAACCATTTTAAAATCAATGGAGAGGAAACGAACTAATTTGGCACTGATTCGTCTGGGGAATAAATACAAAAAAAAAAAGATGAAATTATTAAAAAAGAACAAAAAAAAACTAAAGATTAACAGTTTTCAAAGTTGTAAACATAAAGAAAAAGTTTTTTTTTTCCTTGGAATATAATCTCAAAATATAAAAATGAAAGAGAACATATTCAACTGAAAACGAGGCTCAGTTTTAAAGAGGCCAAACTGTCGGCGGTATCTATGGAAACGGATCTCTGGATTCTCTGTGGCGCATGACAGTGTGGCTGTACAATACAATACAATTGTTCAACCATACAGCAATTATATAACAAAAAAAAAAACTGACTGAAACTTTCTAGAAGAGCAGCTACTTGCATTTGCCATCAAGCAGCACAAGAAGAAATTTAATAATATAACTAATATAATATCATAAGATTGTTATTACCTATATAGGTTTTTAAGCTCTGACAGCGGACTAAAATTAATTTAACACATAATATAATATAATAACAAGTGGGAGTACCATGCATATAAAATCGGATCCAAGGTACTAACCAGAGTTAGATCCAAACCATACTTTTTAATCCATATTTGTTCCGCAAACAATTAAGATTAAATCTTAATCCGCACTAAGTAACCGATGTGCAGTTGTCTTAATCCGTTAGGAAAAACTAAATAAGCTAAAAGAAAGAATAAATGTGCTTTAAGACCTGGACAGAGAATTAAGATCCGAACAAAAATAGATTAGAGGAGGTGATCTTAATCCACGCTAAGAAACATGTGTTTGACAGGATTAAGCAGCTAAGAAAACTAAAGGAAGCTAAAAGAGCCTTAAGGAGGCTTAATTCCTTCTTGCCGAACAGCACCACAAAAATCTTAAAAGAGAATTGTGCAACTAGACAGGACGGATCCATATTTATGAGGAGCAAAAAAGTAGCGAATCGGATTCAAACTTATTAGTTAATTCTAATTAATACTGTAGTTAACAAATTTGAAGAAAAGAAAGAACTAACTTAATTTGTACATACAATCATAATAAATTCAAGTAAATTAAAACTTTTGAAGATGTATATCTTTCTACATAATTTCAAAATCAAGGGACAGTTGTTTCACTTGGATCCGCTGCTGCATCTAGAGTTCATATTCTCTGAGATAACATAATATTTTTTTTGTTTAGATCTGAATAATCTCATCAAAATTTGAATCAATCCAGTCTGAAATGAAATACATGAGAACTCTTTTAATATCAAACAGTTTGAATCTAAACATAAATATTATGTTACCTTAGTGATATAACAATTATTTTTTGTTAATAAAATTAATAGCTAGCTGTCTTATGTGTATACAATCATAATAATGTTAGTGTCAACATGCAAAATAACAAAAAATAGAAGAAAAAAAAAATAAGAAAATGAATTGAGAGAAACTTAGGAAAGGAAATGCACAGAGCAGAGCAGAGGCAAAGTTCTGGTGCTGGGGTTGTGGTTACAACTTACAAACATGCAATTGCAATTTCTGCAAAACCACTTGCAGTTGCTGGTGATAACACAAACAAAAGCCTGTTTTTCTCCAGCTACAACCGGACCACATTTCTTTCTTCATTTCTCTTCTCAGAATTCCTACGATGCCCATCAGACCTACTTTGGTTCGATGGGTGTGATGATCATCCGATCAGCATCAAGATTCGTGCACTCTACATCAAAATCCGTGCGAGTCTGTATCAATTTTCTTGCGCACAGATTTAATGCTAATCGTACGGTGATAGAGTTAATTGAACCTAAAAGTAGGTCCGATGCCCATCGGACCTACTCCTATCTCCTCTTCTCAATCCTGTACCAATTTACATGAATGCATGAATGAATTAAATCCGGTCAAAATTATGACAACCCACAAATTTTAATTAACTCGTCTTGTTAACCAGCCCTGAACATGTAACAAATTATTTTATACTTTTTAATTAACTTGGCATCTAACGAAAAAAAAAAATTTAATTATGCTTTTTTTGTCATGTTTTTTTCACAAATTTTTTTAAAAAAAACATTCTTGTCTAAAATAATTATCCAATTATATCTTATTCCACCCCTGACTCCTATCCTGAATGGAACATGTGGCGATTGAATTGGTCATACAAATTTAATTAAAGAACGTTTTCATTTAATCAATCACATCATTCTTCTTGCATATTAGTTTTTTTTTAAGGTTCTTCTTGCATATTAGTTAAAACATGCGATAAGTATGCGTCTCAAACATTGGATTAGTGTGAACAAACACAACTTTTAGCATATATACATTTTTAATTTAGTTGTATATATACGAAAGGCAATGAATTAATCACAAGCCTTAATTTAATTAAGATATTGAAGTAAACCAACAATGTAAGTTATTTACGATATAATATTGATCATAATTGATATACTATTTGTCAAGATATTGTAAAACCTTGTCGACTACTTTTTTTCTTTCTTTTTTAATACTTCAGATATATATTGCATATGCGGAAACTAACGGAGATATAACTATTTTCAAAAGACAAATTATTTCACATTACATATAAATAATAGAGATTGTTATAATAAAACGCCGAAATTTTTATTTTTACCATTTTCTAAAAAAAAAAAACTAAAACACCTATCTTTATGGGGAATTCGAATTCTATCCAGGCCGCACCAGGATTCTACAGACTCAAAAATTGGAGTCCGCACAATGCCGATGCGGCCCCAGACAGGGAGCCCCAGAATACCAGTGCGACCTCATTGTTTTTTTTTTTAATCTATGCATTTGTGGCCGCAGAGTAAAAGAAATGAATTTGTGTATTTGGGGCCATTGTTTAATTTTGTAATTTGTGCATTTGTGGTCAAATGGCAATTTTTTTTGTCAGACAGTCACAAATTCCAAAAAACTTTGAGTAAAAGAAATGATTAAATTTTTTGAGTAAAACCAAAACACTAAAACCCAAAAAAAAATTGAGGGCTACAGGGGTATTGAGCGGCCCTCTGATCATAATAGTGTTTGTGCGGACTCCAGTATTGGAGGCCACAGAACACCGGTGCGGCCTGAGTAAAATTCGAAAAACTCATAAACATGGGTGTTTTGGTTTTTCCTTTTTTGAATAAATGTTATATATAAAAATTTTGGAATAAAAAGAGTTTGAATCGTGGGAAAGATGCATGTTTAATTTTTAAGAATAATATCTAAGAGATGCTATTACAAGATTGAAAAAATTCATATTCGATAATTGATCAAATGATTGATCTACGGAGTGTTGGTAAGTCTCTTATTGTTTTGTTTTAGATCTAATGATTGATTTGTTAATTACTTAATTTTATTATTTTGTTTCATTTCAGTTGTATCTACTTGTTTGGGGAGAACACATTGAGTGACGTGGAAAGTACTCGGTGTATAGGTTCATGAATATACGCTGCCTTCATTGTTGTGCTAAATTCTTTTGCACTGTAGCTCATTAGAATGCTCATATGGTGGATCACCATGAGGATTGTCTGTTCAAAATGTTTCCAATCAAAAGCATTGATTTTGATTCAGCTCATTACATTTGTGTTCTTTTAAAGTTCAGACCGGAGGTGAAGCCAAAGAAAATGTTTTAAAAAGGTGGAGTCTAGATGATATACATATTCTATTTTATATAGTGTTTTAAGATGAAAGTTTTGTTTTAATTTGAAATTTCATATAATTGAGATTACTGTTGTTAGAGAGACTACTCTCACATTAGAAAGAGAAAATAATAAAAATATATAATCTTTGCTCAAAGTAGTATCAACACAGATAATATCAATGAAATGTTTGATATTAGCAGTTGTTTCATATGACAAAAATAATTTGAAAAAGTTTACTTGCATGTATAATATATAATATTCCGGGATAAAATTAAACGAATGGAAGATTGGTGCTTTTTTAGATGATTTTTATGTGTTTTTTAATAAGCAGTGGACTGGCTACGACTGTTGTTTAATTTATAGAAATGTTCTTGAACTCTGATGCTAAAATGTTATTGAATTCACCACTTAATTTGTCATTTCATTTTAATTCATCTCAAATTCAAATGTTTTCCTAAAATATCATTTCCGTACATTTAAATGTTGGAATTTAATTTGGATATGCCATGAAATGTTTAGTTGAAAGTGGTATTGGATAATTCTCCGAAAAAGAAAAAAAAAAAAAGGAAGTGACAATGGCTAGATACATATAATTAGAGCATCCATATGATTAACGGAATAAAGTGCTTTAATTTTTAATGAACTTTATTTATACAACCAATGATAACCAACCAAACTTGATAGATGAAAAAAAAAAAGCCTAATTATAATGGGTGGAATTTCAAAAAAAAGTTGATTGTGCTTCGTTGCTTTATTTCATGCTATTTATATTCTTTTATGATAAGTTGGCATATAGCAACAAGCAATTGAGTACTGCGCACAATCTTTAGTGGGGTCCCAATTAATGTTACATAGCGTGCAGCTTACTCTATTCTATATATTTATCATGCACAGTACTAACTAGGTATTATATAGCATTGACATATAAAATTATCTATTTTATCGCATGTAAAATTGGTTTGTTTATATTACGGCTAGGGATGTTCAAACAGTTCGGTTTGTTTTGTTTTCAACCGAACCGAAGTAATTCGGTTTAATTAGATCGGTTTAAATGAATTGGTTCAGTTGAATTTATTATTTAACAATTTTTACAGTGTTTTTTTTGTCAAATTATTAAAAAAATAACAATAGAAACATTTCATAAACATGCTATTTTCTTCCTCAGAAAATTATTTTGTAACAATTTTCATACAATTTAATATTACTTAATGTCTCGTCAAATGCTTACATTACAATTCATTATTTTATATGTATATGATGTGTATATATTTTTTATTATACTTTATTTTAGTCCACCTAATGTCATAATGTTATAATTTCAGTTTAAGTTATAATAAATCTGTTTTTACTATTTCAAAATTCAAGCAATCTACCAGAACCGCTCAACATGATCTCTCTAGTGTTGTTTTGGATCACCTCCTCCATCCACAAATCTCATTCTCACTATGTTGGATCTCTTGTTTATTCTGGATCACTTCCTCCATCCACCAATTTCTTTCTCACTACATTGGTTATCTAGTGTTGTTTTGGACCACTTCCTCTATCCACAAATCTCCTATTCACTCTGTTGGATCTCTTGTGTTGTTATGGATCACCTCGTCCATCCACGAATATTTTTCTTACTCTGTTGGATCTCTAGTGTGGTTCTGGATCACCTCCTCCATCCACTAATCTCTTTCTCACTCATTTGGTTCTCAATTGTTGTTCTGGATCACCTCATCCATCCACAAATCTCACTCTGTTGCATTTCTAGTGTAGTTCTGGATCACCTCCTCCATCCATCAATATCCTTCTCACTTTGGTAGATATCTAGTGTTGTTCAGGTTTACCTCCTCCATTCACGAATCTCTTTGTCTCTCCGTTAGATCTCTAGTGTTGTTCCGGATCACCTCCTCCATCCACCAATCTCATTCTCAATCTGTTGGATCTCTAGTGTTGTTCCCGATCACCTCCTCCATCCACCAATCTCATTCTCACTCTGTTGGCTCTCTTGTGTTGTTCTGGTTCACCTCCTCCAATCCACCAATCTCCTTCTCGCTACGTTAGCTCTCTAGTGTTGTCATGGACCACTTCCTCTATCCACAAATCTCCTTCACACTCTGTTGGATATCTAGTGTTGTTCTGGATCACCTCCTCCATCTATCAATATATTTCTCATTTTGTTGGCTCTCTAGTGTTGTTCTGGATCACCCCCTTTATCCATAAAAAAATATTTTAACGTATTAAGATTGTCAAACTAATTATTCATTGTGTCAAATTAATTATTCATTAGTCTTATGAATCATATTGCAGAATCACACAATGAACGTAACAAACTAAACCCCCCACGCGCTCACACACAAAAATGAAAGCTGGAAATGGGTAGGAGCGTACAATTTGTAGTACGAGATTGGATGTGGATCCGACCAGATCTAGTTGAAAAGGTTGGATGCATGTACAATTTTGACATTATATGACAGAATATAACTGTCTTTTTCCTCCATTTTTTAAATTTATTTTCCAAGTATATCTAATACTAACAATAATTGTACCATGCAATAATGTGTTTACAATTTCAAATTTATAAACTTTCAATTAATTAGTGCGAAATTAATCAGTCAAAATATAATAAAAAAAAATGTACACATTAAAATTAACTAATAAATCTTTTTTATTGACATCTTAATTTTATACTAAATTAAGTTGAAAATTTATAAATTTGACATTTATATACACCACTCTGGAAATAGATTGGTCTTAACTATTTGAATTTATTATTTAAAGTTATTCTGATATATTTTAAAGTTAAAAAACTCATCATATTAAAGAACTGTGTGATATTAAGAACACCTACTTCCACTCATATATAAACATTTTATTTTAGACTAATCTCTTTGACCCTCATTCATTTTCAATTATTTTGTGTTTATATATAGTTTTCTATATAGTTTAGAGAAAAATATTATAGGTACTATAAAATTAACTTATGTTTGCAGTATAAATTTTTTATATAATTGATTCTATTTAAATTTGATCTTCATACTTTAAAAATCTAGCTTCGCCTGTGATTCTCTCCCTCTTTTTTATTGTTAAAAAAAAACTTAATTGGAAAAACATGGACTCACGGGTTTAGTATGTTAACATGTTAATATATAATGACTTAATTAGGGATTCACATCACCTTAGGTTACCTGACTGAAGACAATTATGATCGGACGGTTCTTTTAACATGACACGAATCTCTAAACGGACCCCTACAGTCTTCATAGGCACCGGATTGAGTTTGACCCAAATAAGATTAATCTGGACCGTCCGTTTCAATTTGCTTGAGTCAGGTACCTGAGAGGATACGGATCCCTTAATTAGGCCCTATTCGGCGAATACATGGGCAGAGAAATGGACACAAGAACTGAAAAAAATTGAACTAATTTTTTTTCTCAGCCGAATAGTAAAAATAGAAGTGCAACCCAACAGGCCCTTAAAAATTGGATCTTTTGTTTTATTAATAGTTGGTACTTTGATAACCAAGAGATGGTGTTTATATATGTTTTTTTTTAACGCCAGCTGGCGTGCTTTCAAGGAAATTTCTTGTTGTGTGTCCACCTGGTTCTCTTTTGGTAGATAAGTTCAAAGTATTCATTTAGAAATCTTCACCATGACATGCGTGTCATGTGCGTGGTTGACGCTCACGGTCCATCCAATAAAATAATAAACGGACTAGATTATTTATATTGGGGAATTTCATGTTACCCTTCAAAATTTTGTATTTTTTCCTCTTCTGAAATTTACAAACTCACAAATTTATTCAATTGATTTCATTTTCTATTAAAACTCATTTTGAATTTATAAAATTCTTATTTTACCTTTTTGTTAAAAAAAAGATAAAAATATGTAGCTAGTATGTGTAATAAAACTGTTGAGTCTTTTAATTGCTTTGATTTCAAGGACAAATAGTTTATTTTCCAATTTGTGATATATCTATCATTCAGGCGTATGTTTATGTATGCGTCACAAGTAAGAAAATAATTAATAGAGGATTTAGGATTTTCATCAGGGGGGCAACAAAATAGTGAATCGGGTTTGAATAGCTAGTCGGGTTCAAATTCATTAGTTAATCGGGTACTAGATAAAAAACAATGCTCTAACTTATGATTTTCGATGCTGTGATCTCTAATTTTCAATGCTTTCACTTCTAATCTTAATTATCAATCAGAATTCAAAAAAACTATCCTAATTTTAACTCTAAATTTAACTCAAATTACAAATCAGAACACCAGAAGGGACAAATAAAATTCCAGATGGGCAAATTAAATTGGTCCAAACCTATAAATATCCATCAAAACTCAAAATCGAGGGGGTGGGGGCAGTTGCCCCCTCTAACTTATGATTTTCAATGCTATGAAAATAATCATGCAAGTAAGCGTTGGAGGTGAAGTCACCAAACTATTAATTATTCACAAAGAATCTCCCATCCGGAGTTTGAACATGCGATATCTCATACGGAGGGCATTACATTTGCTACCAGACCAAAAATTGGTTCTAAAAAAATAATCATTCATCTTTACAACCAACCAATTAGAAAACTGAACATTATTTAACTTAAACATGTTATTTTTTTAAATGAATATTAAAATGAATATTTTATGAGTTTTAATAAAAAAGACAATATATTGGATAAATTCGCAAGTTCTCAAATTCAGAAAGGTAACTAGGATTTTATGAATTTTAAGGAAAAAAATAGATAACATCGAACTTTTTTTTAAAGATATACACGAAATTTCCTCTTTTATTTTGTTTATTTTTTCTCACCCCTTATCATTACGGACAAGTATCCTCTCCAATATTATAAAAGATTCTCTTCACTTTACGGTTTGAGATTAACTCCCAGCTGCTTTGAGATTCAGGCTAGCGTAGGGGCAGTATTATTGGGCTTTGAGATTCATATCAATTTAAAAAGAACGGTTCAGATCCATCAATTCTAAAAGATTCTCATCTGAATTCTATATCTAGTAGTATACTAACAAATCATTAATAAATAAAATTGTGAGAAGTAGAGGAGGAGAGAATAGCTAATGACACGCAACCAGGTCTTGCGGTCCTTGGTTTCCTACTTGCAGTAAATGCACTTACATCTTCTCAATAAACAAATATGGTAAACATTAATTAATATTGTAACCCTGAGAAATAAATAAATGGTACCATTTCCTGACAAACTATTTTAGTGAAAAAGAAAGGATATTTATGCGCATGTTACCAATATCTTGCATTTAATGCTTGTAGATATTTATGCTTATGGAATTAATTAGCTTATATGATTATATCTTATCTGGTGTACTTTTTTTTTTCTTGCTGAACTTATCATTGGCCAAAAGCATAGTGACAAATGAATTATTCGGGTTCGGTTCGGCAAGGTCAAAAATTCGTGATTCGGAAATAATTCGGGTGTAATTCATGAATGATTCGGTACAACAAGAAAACAAAAAAAAAAAATTCAAAATTTAAGATTTGATTTACATAGAATACTACATTAACATGGTCACAAAAAATCTTTGTCTCAAATTCACCACAGCCCATGTCCCATGTGGCTTGGCAGCTTGGTCAAAGTGAAAATAAAAAATTTTCAAAAGCTGCCTCAGTCCACGTGGCTTTGCTCCTCAAAAATTTTCAAAAATTTTCAATGCAGCAATGAATTTTTCGAATAAAACGCGAATAATTCGTAAAAAAACGTTTTATTCGCGTTTTATTCGCGAATAAATCGGTAAAAATTCGGTCAACCGTTTTATTCGCTGTTCGGTTCGGAAACCTCTAAAAAAACGTTTTATTCGCCTTTTATTCGCGAATAAAACGCGAATCATGTTACTATGGCCAAAAATAGACTTGGTTAAACACACAAGGCAACATGGAGAGCAACAATGGATAGTGCCACAGGGGAACACTTGATTTATTGGAATTTGGCAGGACTTGACATGAGGGTTACAGTGGCACGGTGGCATCCAATGTAAAATAAGATCTCCGAAACTACTGTATTAGATTGTATTAAAAACAAATTTAATTAACAACTGTCTTTTTTTTTATTTTTTATTGAGATAGTTGGTGAAGAGTGGAGTTCAGAAGATCAGTGGTGTAAAAAACATATGTTTAGGACTATTAATCGGCTGATTTGTTGTTGGCGGTGATTAAATTTTAATGATTTTTTTCTAATTATTTCTAATTATTATCAATTAATCACTTAGCAGTAACTTGTTCGTTCGATGAGCGTATACCGTTATTTACAATACTGGTTCAGATCACTTGAAGTAACTCATATTTTGAGTTCGGATCTGGACCGTCCGATCTGGTTTGGCATGAATAAAGGGATATGGTACATTCCACCTCGGACCGAATTGGGTCAGATTCTGATTAGACGGTCTGGATCTAAACTCAAAATTTGATAAGAGGGTGCTAAATATCGTTCTGAAAATATAGCTCAGTACAAGGTAATATTGTTTCTATTTTTAAAATTCGTGCAGTAATAATTCTTCAAAAATAAACAATTCATTATGTCCATTTGCAAAATTGATTTTTCTTTTAATTTTTTTGTATATCTTCTATGAAACAAACTCAAAATTTACAACTTTTGAAGTGATACATTATTTTAGAAATAGAACATGTTCAACGATTTACATGTGTTGTTTGAAATATAATTTTTGAGTTATTTATTAACAAAAAATAAAGGACAAGCATTGGATCCCTTTTGTGTTTATTTAATTTATCTACTGAAAATTATATTTAGAAGTGTGAAAGTAAAATCTCTCCGTAAGACTTACTTGCACAGAAGGATCTTGTTTTTATGTGTCCAAATCCCTGCAGCTAACCATGCGGCTATAACGATCCCTCTTTATTGTGACTTTTAATAGTAAAATATTGTATAAGCTTTGGCATGTCATAGGCACATAAAACCCAATAACCCATTACGGAGTTTACTGTGGCCTAATCTTGTTGCCTCATAATTGTACTCGATATAAATTGCTAGCAGCAGCTGTCATTTGCTTATGGTCCAGATACAATTCCTGTTTGTAGAGGAAAATAATGTTTCTCTTTTCAGATTGACATGATATAAGAAGCGCATTCCTTAAAAACAACTAGTTTTTTAGAGGGAAATTTAAGATAAGATCAATCATTTCTACCACAAAATACAATGTATCAAGTAAATGATTTATTGGAGGTGTTTTTAGGGTTATAAATACGTGTCGTACCGCACTGTGATTTGAATTATGTGTTGTGTTGTGTTGTGTTGTGCTATGATTAAATTTGGATGGATGGTCACGATACGTTAGTCACACTGTGGCTGGTCACGCTTAACTATTAATTTCATAATTTAAGTTAATTCATTCAAGATTCACTATTCAATCAAGATCTAACGCTTCTAATTACATGTGACTCGCGTGACCACGTAAAATGTCATGTTGTGATCAGATCTTTCGTGTGACGTGTCATGCCAAATTTTTAAAAGATGGTTACGTCATACGAATAATCACAGTACAAAACACGCGAATCACGACATATAACCGGCACACATGCCGTGATATATCCTGTCACGCCGTAACTTTTTTTAGATCATGTGTGTTTCTTTAAAGATGATGAAATATTGAATGCACAACCGACATTTTTAATTAGTAAAGTTTGTTCTAAACAAAGAAGAAACCAAGTTTGGTAGATTCATTAATTGCTGTGAGAAATGGCAGGTAATAATAAAGAACTGGGTGGCTTTGATAATTGATGTGCCCCTTTAAAGGAGTGACTAGTGACAGTGAGTGCCTGAGTGATGGTGGAGATTTTTGTTATTTATTATTAATTTATTTTGGCACAGATTTTGAAGTGACAGCGAAGTAAAATAGTGACAACAAATTTTGATCTTTTACTTGGTGGGGACCACATGACATGGGTGATAGGTTATGATAATTTCATTGAAGTTTCCCCATCAGTAAAAGTAAAAGAAAGAGAAATCAGAAAAGGGGAGACCAATTGAAAAGTGACCAGACAATACTTTGCCACATTTCTTTACAATTATTGTATTTTCTAAAAAAGTAAATTTCTTGAAGAGACGAAATAGAAAGAGAATTTTTTATCCATAGAAATTAATAAAATAGAAAGTACAAAAATAAAAAGAGTGTTTAATTTGCAACATTAATAGAAATATCGGGATCCAAGGTCCCGATCCAAAATTTTAATATTTTTTTTCTATTAATAGTCTTTGTTAAATTGTGCTGAATGAATAAAAAAATATACTTTGGATCAGGACCATTGAGTCCGATCCAAATCTTTGAATTGAGACCGTTGATCCTGATCTTTCTAAAAATGTTGCAAACCAATCACTCTTTCTATTTTTGTACCTCTTATTTATTAATTTCTATGGATAAAAAAATTCTCAAATAGAAAACCTCAATATTTTTGTCAAGGAGACCATGGGCTGCGACTAGGGCTGCAAACAGGTTGAATATTATCGGATCCGTATCTGAAAATTAGATACCGATATGGTTTTAAATTTATTTATCCCTATATATACCATATAATTTAAGTGCTGGGCTTAGCTAAGTCATGGTGTAAAACGACTTGGTACTTCATGCCTCATTATTTATATTTTGAAAATCCAAACTACCGATCCGAACCGCTCAAGTTGTTCTCCATATTGAAATGTGCTTGGAGACCAAATTTTACATTTTTTGGAATTTTTTTACTATTTATTAAGCCACTTTGAAAATCACTGATCCGGCGGTCCAGAAATTTTTACTGTTCATCCGGATTTTCAGATTTTCAAAGTGGCTTAATAAATAGTAAAAAAATTCCAAAAAATGTAAAATTTGGTCTCCAAGTACATTTCAATATGAAGAACATGTTGGAAGGTTCGAATCGACTATTTGAACTTTGAAAATGAAGATATGGCGTGGAGTACCAAGTCGTTTTACACCATGGCTTAGGCTAGTCCATCTCATAATTTAATATATATATTATGAAATTTTTTATGTTATTCACCATTATAAAAAACAAATATTTGTATCCGTATTCCTATCTGTATCCGAAAAATAAAAGCAGATACGGATATGATTTTACCACTATCCGATCCGTTTGCACCCCTAGCTGCGACTATGGTTTCTGCGGGAGAGGAACTAGATGTACCTACTGTTTTGATACAAGAAGGTGTTCTAGACCCCATGGATTCAACAGATCTCACAAGAGCAACCTCGCTAAGAGCTAACACACAATCAAATGGTGACGACAATGAGTTTGAAAGCCAAGAACAAGATGTGCCTAATTAATTAGTACATTATTTTTTTTTTCTGGTTTTGAAACACAAGCGTTGGAACACAAATACCAGCTAACAACAACCATGCACCATGAAAGAGGGAAAGGCATCAAGTCTGAAATGAATAAAAATAGGTTTCATTATTAACACATCATGTATATCAATTATCAAATATATTCTGATATAACATTGCACACCATGTCCTATCAGGTATGTGTGCTTTCCTAATTACTAAATGCATGCCTCTTTTGCACAAATTACAAGCTATCTATCATAGTGTTTGATAATCTCAGTTCAATATGCACAAATTAGTGCTGGCAAGTGGTTTGGATGCAACCAATTATGAAGATTTTCTAGTTTGGGGAAGGTCGAAACGACTAATTTAGTGATGAAACGAGGGAGGTGAGAGATAGTTGAGGCCTTACAAATATCAAAATGAACTTCTGTAAATTTGGCAAACTGAGAACCAGTAAATTAACCGAATTGTTAAATGCTTCAGGAAAACAATGTAATATATAAGCAATCATTCATGTTCAGATACTTATGAGTTCATTGCACCAGCTTTTTGCTTCAGCAATGCAACTGTTAGTATATTCAGAGAGCAATTTCTTATATTAATTTGCACAATTCATTTTGCTCCTTCAGCTTTAATTTCTTTAGAAATAAAGAAATACTGATACATGACGTATATCAAGAGGGACTTTCTGTTTAGAAATACTGCTTTTCCGAATCCAACTCTTCAAATTTTTTCATTCACGTATCTCAATAAAATAACTTTTTCATACACAAATCTTGACAAATTTGAATGATTGGATCCGGAAAAGCAACAGACTCAGACTCTTTTCTAGGTCATGGATCACAAATTTATTGGAGCCATGTTCATATATGTTACCATGATACTTGATATATGGTCCCATATCGTATCCGATACGTAGAGACAGCAAACGTGTCAATAGACCAAGAAATAATCAAAGATAGAAAGCACAGTTAACACAAAACATGAATCATTAGTAGGTAACAAGTGATGACTAACAAAAAAATCCAAAGAAACAGATTCAAGTAGCCAACAAACAACATAAAGCAGCACTTCCAAGTCAAACATAACAACCAAAAACAAGTCACAACATAGATAGACCTAATTAAGAAACAAACAAACAGTGTGTCATTCCTGCATACAAACAACAAAAAAACTGACAAGTGGGGATCACTCGAGAGACAAGGATGCGAGCTGATCGGCAGTGGCAGGAGCGTTGGAAGCCTGCTGCTGCTGCTGAGCAGCGGCGACATTGCGAAGCACCTCCATGGCCTCAGCAACCTTGGACTTGAGTGCGTCGGGGGATTCCAACAGGTGCAGCACCTCTGTCTGATCCATCTCAAGCAACATCCCTGTCACCTTCGCTGCGTGGTCGTGCTCCAGCTGTTCCACCAACGGGTACAGGTTTTCTCCCAGCATCTACACATTACAAGAAAATATATTATATTTTTAGATGAATACTGAGTGGTAGGATCAATTTAATTTTAATTAGTATTTAGTTAAATTTTTTTAAGAAAATGATATTTTTGAAAAGAATTAGAAACGAGTGATACTGGTGATTCCTTTGTATATTTTACTCTTAAAGAAAATGGGCACACAAAATTGCTGTCGGGTTAGTTAATTAGTCTGTTTAACAAGCTGCTTTCTTATGACCAGGCTTATCATATGTAGCCAATGTTAACTTCAAATATATAGACATCTTCCATTCGAATTTATTCACATAATAAAAACTGAGTCCCGCTACACTACTTGTATAACCATATCAGGGTATATGCTTATAATTCATATATCAATTTTTATAGTACAAATGACAAATCCGAACAGTTCAACATGATATCCACATTATAATTCATACCGTTCTCTGTTGCTCAGGACTGGCATTGGCAAGAGCAGTGGCAAGGGTGCCAATGGGCATGGGCTGTTGCATCATCCCAGGCATCTCACGCATTGGTGGGCCCCCCATGTCATAAGGAGGCATCATGCCACCAGCAACACCAGGCATCGGACCCTCGGGTCCCATGTTGCGGCCTGGTGGGTAGCGGTACATACGACCCCTTGGGAACATCTACAAACACAAATAGAATGATACTAAATTAAAAAAAAAAATAAGAAATAAAAAAATACACAAACCACCAAGTATTTCATTTTATTTATGTAGATTATTATTTAAGAGTTTCTCATACTAAACAGGCCTATGTTTGAAGGCATTCTATGTTTTCCTCTCTCAATTTTAAATAAACAACAAATCAAGAAAAAAAAAGAAAATCAAAACACACTTGGACATATTATTTAAGTTCATTATAATAATGAGGAAGGTTCATGTGCCTTGTGCCTTTCATGCCTCATATCCTATATCTCCGTTTTCGAAGTTCAAACTATCGATCTGAACCGCTCAACATGGATATCAAATTTTATACTTTTCGAAATTTTTTACTATTTTTTTTCAGATAGGTACAAAATCGATGTTTCTGGATCATTTACCCTCTGAAAAAATAGTAAAAAATTCAAAAAC
Source organism: Carex kokanica (assembly GCA_025461125.1). NCBI lineage: Eukaryota > Viridiplantae > Streptophyta > Magnoliopsida > Poales > Cyperaceae > Carex > Carex kokanica. Next base: position 95,212 of record JAJGRX010000675.1, on the reverse strand, counting down.
ATGTATAAAATTTGGTCTCCTCGCATGTTTTAATATGGATATCATGTTGAGCAGTTCGGTAACAGTTTGAACTTTGAAAATGGAGATATAGGATGAGGAACAATGAGACATGAAAGGCATGAGGCATTTGAACCCGCATCTACAATAATCAAATCAACTATCAACCATAAAAGAATGTATATAGGGAGTTACCTGTTGGCGAACAAGAGGCATGGATTGCTGTTGCTGTTGGACGGGCCCACCAGCACCAGGGCCACGACGACCTCCACCTGGACGAGGTGCCTGCTGTCCTTGCTGCACCATTGGTACTACAAAGTTGGGCATTGGTCCCCCTCCCGGCCTCATCCCTGGTACCATCTGCTGCTGGAACCCAAATCCAGGCTTTTACAAAAAACAAAAAAAAATCTCAGCAAATCTACTTCTCATAAAAGGGGGTATACATGTGTAATTTCAAAGTTTTTGAGGGGTAAACATGAAATTCCCCCTAAAAAACAAGTTTTTGTCATTTCACTGAATTGCACTTCATTTAAAATTAATTTTCAAAAAGTTCAGAGGCACTATTGCATTTACTGTTGCAGTTCTCCAATAGTGATTACGAAAAGGAGTTTGAGAAGGTAAAATTGAAAAAGAACCTGAGGTGGCATGAGAGCAGGAGGCGGCTGGCCATAGAAGAGCTGCTGTCCCATAGGGGCCCCTGGAGGATACATCGGGACCCGTGGAGCCATTGCAGGACCCATTGCTACTGGCCTCATTTGTGAAAATTGTGCCTGATAAAATTAAACATTCAGTGAAATTAGTATTTCAGATGTTTTCAATACTGTATATCACAATATATTCAACTAACTTGGCTAGTTACAAAGTACAGTTCTCAAAACAACTCTCGGAATGAGATTCATTAATTCTAAGAAATAACTGATGCCTTTCAACAAATTCGAGCACTTCATGACACTAAGATTGTTGAAAAATAACAAAATGACTATGTGAAACTACTAGTCTGTTAAATAATGAGAAAAGGCTGAGAGAAAGAGAGAGAGAACCTGTAGGCGGGCCCTTCTCTCATCCTTGCGTTGTGCAACAGCAACATAGAGTGGTTTCCCCGAAATCAACTTCCCATTCATCTCATTAAGCTGTACAAACAGTACACACAAAAAAAAAATTGTTATCAGCTTACAACCTACATCTCCTGTTGTTTGAGTTTTAACAGAGTTGAACAAATTCCAAAGGGGGTAGCATTACCGCTTTGGCAGCTTCCTCAGGAGTTGAAAAGGCAACGAACCCAGATCCCTTGCTAATTCCATTCTGGTCCCTCATCACCTGAAATCATAAAAAAAAATGAAAACCTTGAAAAAATCAAAATTTATCAGGTAATTAATCATTATTTACTAATAATAGCCCCCTGTTACAACACAAAACAATGGCACCATGCACATACCTTGCAAGAGGTGATGGTACCGTATTCAGAAAAGATCTCCCGGAGCTTCTCATCAGATATGGAATCATCTAGATTCTTCAAGTACAAATTCAAGCCCTGATTCTTATCAACCGACTCCTTAACAGTCTGTTCGAATCTCTCCTTCAACTCCATCTCCCTCTCGGTTTTCTTCTGGGCCTTCCCAACATACCACTCCTTCTCCCCGACCTTCTTCCCGTTGAGCGCTTCCACAGCATTCATTGCATCCTCTGGGTTTTCAAAATTAACAAATCCAAAACAACGACTCTTCCCCTCCTCATCAGTCATTACTACAGCACTTGTGATGGTACCATACTTGCCGAAAACCTCAAGTAGTTCCTCCTTAGTTGTTGATTCATCGAGGTTTTTCACAAAAACATTGTTGAATTTGGTTTGCATGGAGGAGTTGTCACGATCTTGCTTGCGCACAAACGGGCCCACAAAAACCGGCTTGTCATTGATTAACATACCGTTCAGTTTGTTAATGGCCGTCATAGCAGATTCCTCATTGTCGAATTGAACGAAACCATATCCCTTGGATTGACCCGATGGGTCAGTTGCCACCTTGCATGAGAGAATGTTACCGAAAACCGAGAATGTTTCATACAAGGCCTTGTTGTCAATCGTCTTGTCAAGATTCTGAAAAGAAATAAAATATACATTATAATTTTTTTTTTCACCATATCATGGTCTTATTGTGTAGCGATATAAAATACTGCAGAATTGCATATCTGTTACCCTAAATGTTCAATAACTTTAGGAAAACACAGAAAAAAAATACAAGTATTATTAACAAATTATATGCTTTATTTTGATGTTTAAACAAAGGTAGTCTAGAAAAAGAAACAAAATTTGAATAAAAAAGTTAATAAACCTTTATGAAAATGTTAGCAGTGCCACTCTTGCGCGTGCTGGGGTCACGATTAGAATACATCACACGAATTGGCTTGTTGTTCACCAGTGTGAAGTTCAGCATCTCCAGTGCTCTTGCAGCTGCAAAAAATGAAACAATAAAAAAACAATCGATATCACTAACTACAGTGTTACAAATGCAATCTTTAGAAACAACCCTGAGAAAAAAACAACTGTTAAACTGGGAATTTCATAAACTATATTGTCTACTGGTAAATTTTCAAAAATGTACCACAAACAACTGTTATACTGGGAATTTCATAAACTATATAGTCTACTGGTAAATATGTACCAGAAGCAACTATTAAACTGGGAATTTCATATACTATATAGTCTACTGGTACACATGTACCAGAAGCAACTGTTAAACTGGGAATTTCATAAACTATATTGTCTACTGGTAAATATACTGATGTACTGATTTACTGGTAAATAAATAAAAAAGAAAACGCACCATCAAGGGGACTGCTGTAGTTAACATAGGCATAACCAAGGGACCTCCTAGTGCTGACGTCACGGCAAACCCTAACCGACACGACGGGGCCCACTTGGCTGAACATGTCGTACAGTTGCGAATCCATCACATTCGGGTCCAGATCTCCAACATAGAGCGAAGTAGCGGCGAACTGGCCTCCGGTCGCCGCCGCCTGAGGTGGAGCTCCGGCACCACCTCCGTTAGCGGGACCCACAACAGGACCTCCCGCCGCCGTCGCAACACCATTTGGCACCACCTGAACCTGCGCCATCTCCCTCTCCTCCTCTCTTTTTTTTTGGGTTTTCTAAAAAGATTGTAACTTGTTCTTCTTCCTAATCCCTACGAGATAGTAATAGATAGAGAGATAAATTGTTGGTCTTCTCGATTTTTAGTTGGTTTTTCGATTGAGAATTTTTGGGGATTTTTGGGATTTTTCAGATTTTTTTGGGTTTTTTTTTGTTTTTGTAAAAGGGGTAAAGAGGAGAGACGAAAGAAAGAGGCAGGGAGGCAGCAACTGCACCGCGGCTCTCCCTTCTAACCCTAACGAGGCTTTATCCCTCGCCTCCCTTCCCTTCCTATTTTTCTTCATGGACTCGGTGCACAAGTAAATAATACATCATTTTATATTTATTATATGGTGGAACTCTCAGGGGTGTTTATTGGATCCGGTTTAATTGGTTTTCATGGAACTGAGAGAGAATTCGGATTAAAGGATCGAATTTTCTGATTCAATGGATCAGGTCGGTTCATTTTTAAAAGCGGTTTAATTGTTTGGTTCAGTTAAGTTTAGAAGTTTTTAAAAACAGTTAGACCAAACCAACCGAAAAGAGGAATATAATTTTTGTGAGCCTATATAAAATTAATTATGAATGTTTTCTTTCTACTTGAGTTTGAAAAGCACTAATTCCGAATTCAATTCTATGTATTTAAATATATAATTCTTTTGAGCCTACAATAAATAATATATAAATTTATTGATTTAGTCTTACGAATGGATTACATATATATAATTTCAGGAGTAGAACTAGGGTGTTTCTAAGTTCACCAAGTATATTTATGAACTCAACTCTAAAACCTATCAGATTGACTTCAAATGACAAATTCGAATTGTTAAAATCCGTCTACTTTACGATGATGTGTCTATATACAAAAATTTTAAACGTTTGAATTAATTTAGTATAAAGTCAAGTGGTCAAAATTAAAAGGTTTATAAATTAATTTTAAGGCATTCATTTTTTGAACTTTTTTGACTACTTGACTCTATACAAAATTAATTCAAAAATTTTAATTTTTTGTATGTAGACGCATTACTCGTAAGTTAGACGGATTTCAACAGTTCAAATTTGTCATTTGAAGTTAATCCGATATATTTTAGAGTTGAGTTCACAAATAGGCTTTGTAAACTTAGAAACACCCTAGTTCTAGTAATTTCAATGTTGTGTATGCCTCTCATCTAACCATTTATTTACATCAGACTTGATTTAGCACGGTGTCAAGAATAACAAGTTCATGTTTGACATGCTATATTAAGAAGAATGTTTTTAGTATTTAGTATGTATGGTATTTTAGGAAGAGTTATTTATAGGTTTCTCATTTTAGAGATTTTATGTTGTTATAATTAAATATGTAATATGTAGTCAAAAAATACAATTAAATTTTCTTACAAAATTATGTCTCTTGTTTCTAATATCTTTTTAGAAACCTAACAATAATTTCTCAAGTAGATCATATACATTGTTTTGATTATGTAAATTATATTGATAAGTGTTAAAGAAGATTCAATTCAAGAACCACTATTATTAATATAATAAATAGAAATCGATAATAATATAATTTCTACTCCAATTTAAAATTGAAGTTATGTCTTGTAAATCAATTCGTAATATTATTTTCGTATAATCAACTATTAGACATGGTTTTTTTTTAGCAAAAACTATTATTTAAGAAGTCACATAAATCGCAAATTAATATCAAATGGACACGGTGTTCGCATTTAGTGAAGACCATGTACAAGTCAGGTTTATCTTATTTTATACAGAGCGGTGGGACCTTATATTATCATGTCTGAGACGATATCCACCGTTGGATCGGACATGAGGTAAGCGGTTACGATTGCTGAAGGGAAAGCGTCAAGCACGTGCCGACATTACCAGCACGTGCGAGACGGTTGATCCTCTCCGTGTGTTTAAAGTTTATCAAGGGATAATTTCATGTATACCCCTTAAAAAATTCAAACTTACGTATCACCCCTCTAAACTTTGAAATTACATATTTCATCTCTAAACTTCAAAAACTCACAAATTTACCCATTTTATTGTCTTTTATATTAAAACTCATTCTAAATTTATAAAATACCCATTTTATCCTCTATTAGAAGCATAAAACGCCCATCAGACTCAAATTTGAATCTGAAAGGTTCCTCTACAGTCCGATCCGCGCACATCGCATTAAAATCTATGTATATCGCTTCAATATCTGTACATGTTCGCTTCAAGATCTGTGCTGATCTAGCATGCACGGATCATAGATCAATTCCGATGAACGCACATTGCATTAAAATCTGTGCATGTTGCCTCAATATCCATGTGTGATTGCTTCAAGATTCGTGCTGATATAGCGGGTACAGATCTTAAAGCAGTTTGGACACTAGAGAAACCCTTCAGATACAAATTTGAGCCAGATGGACGTTTTATGCTTTTAATGAAAGGGTAAAATGAGTATTTTATAAATTTAGAATGTGTTTTAATATAAAAGACAATAAAATGGGTAAATTGTGAGTTTTTGAAGTTTAAAAGGGAAATACGTAATTTTAAAGTTTAGAGGGAGAAATACGTAATTTTGAAGTTTTTGAGGGGGTATACGTGAAATTCCCCAAAGTTTAAAGATACAATTGTAATAAACTCTTTTTTCATTTTGGCCCACAATATTTATACTACATTATTTTTCAATCGAAGTTCAACAGTGAATTTTTCTTTTAAAGTAATGCAAGTAGGGGTGAAAACAGAGCAGATAATATTTGATCTGTATATGAAAATTTATACGGATATTTTATATCCGAATGTACGGATACGGATACGGATATGACCTTAAATTTTAATTATTTATGATATCTGAATAGTAAATATATACCATACAGTTTAATATATACTATGAAAATTTAGATTATTCACCGTTATAATTAGATAAATATTATAAATTTTGATATATTTTTAATAATTATTCGATCCAATATGTATCCGTATCTAAAAAATAAAAATGGATACATATATTTTTTTACCACTATCTGATACGAATACGAATATCTAGAGAAAACAAATGTCAAACTTTAAAATCAAATTCGCCTTAAATGGATACAGATAGGTAGCGAATAATCCACATATACGAATGCAAAATGAATAATTGTCAGATAATTGAGTTATAAGAATTTTAAAATACAAATACTAATTAACACAATTCACATATTTAAATAAATGAATAATTGAATACAAATCTTGATGTAATTTGTAAAAAATAAAATCAAAGTACACTAAAAATTAATTAATGATAATTTACCAATACAAAATATATTGAAATCATGTAGACTAGATTCAGTATTAAATTTAATTAAAATAAAATGATCAAGCAAGACATTTGCAGTAGTAGGAATAGGAAACAATAAATACGAATTGGGCTTGGCCCAATTCAATGTCATTTTAATTATTGGGCTAACTTGTGTGCCTTGGTTTGGGCTAAGTTATAAGAAGAGATACTTTATGAGTCTGGATCCGTTTTAGAATTTAGTGTCACATGGATTGACTAAATAAGAAGAGATACTATACAACTATACAAGTTTTTAAATGGTTGAATAATTGCCAAAAGCTCATTAGGTGATGTTTAGTTGATTATACCAGTTTGTAGTTTAATTAAGATGAAATAAGTTGAAGTTGGTATAAATTGGCCTAAACTAACTCATTTCTGTGAGTGGTTTAATTTTGTTGAGGCCTAACTTTTTAATTTTTATTATTTTTAATTACTTTCTATGAAATATAAAATAAGCATTTAATTTTATTTTCATTTAAGCAAAAAGGAACTTATAACTTTATCATTATAGAATCAATAGTTTTAAAAAAAAAAAAAAACATAACTTTCTAAATTAACAAAATATACAATCTAAAAAAATTATTAAATAATATATTATATCGAAATGCACTACAGATAAATAAACTTTTTGTTCAGCAACCCAACATATTTTTGACAAAATAAATTGATATACATATAAGTTAAAATTAAACAAGGTTCGCTAAATGCAATGTGCATCTCTAAGATGAAGAATTAGTTTGTACAAAACTCATTTTCTTGTACAATTCCTTTCAATCAAAATGAAAACATACGAAGAACAATTTTATTATTAATATTACAAAATTTGTAAGACTAAGTAATATTGCGCATAGATTAAGCCCTTACTGGGTTCAAACCCGATTACCACTTGTACTTCTCATTTACTCTTTTTGATGCTTGTAGCTAGTGTCCTAGTGGGAAGTGAACCGTACTAGTGCCAAATGACCGGACCCCTTAATTGTAATTGATAGAGTAATACTGTTACTAGTACCGGTCGATACCAATGAGCTAGCTTGGAGTATTGGTACGGGTTTTGTAAATGACATCGACCAATTTGTAAAAGTTTTAGAAAATAAGGGGCCGATCAGTTGCAATTTCATTATAAGAGTAAATTAAGTCAATGTCTTAAGTATCAACTTTCTATCAAACAATGAATAGCTTAAGTTAAGGTATAACTTTAGACATCAACAAAAAAATAATTTTGGCCGGCCTAAATTTGAATAATCAATTTAGACCTCATTAGATTTTAGTCCACAGTCAAACACAATCGTTGAACTAATTGAGGACAGAGGCTAGGAAAATGGGTTCAGTAGGAAAATGCACTACTAGAATTTTGGTTTCTTGCATGAGTAACATTTTGGGTTGTTGCATGAGCTGACCCATGTAATAAGCCCGAAAAAGACTTGTTGCATGGGTTACCCATGGTACAAGCCTCGATGCAAATACTCAATTTCAGACTTGTTGCATGGGTTACCCATGTAATAACTTTTCCCAATCTTGTTGCATGAGCTTTCTCATGTAACAAGTACGCATGCAACAAGTCTGAGAATTGGCGCCTGCAGGAAGTATTTGCAAGGATAGCGGGCGTGGGCCCCATCTGAGTATTTGCAAGGATAAAGAGCGTGGGCCCCATCTTAGTATTTGCAAGGATAGACAACTGAGTAATTGCAAGGATAAAACAAGTGGGTCCCACATGGGTTATTGCAAGGCAAGTGAAGGGAGTAATTGCATGGATAGAGAAGGTGGGCCCCCTGTTTATTTGCATGGGTAATGACGGTGGGCCCCACCAGGTTATTTGCATGGTTAACGCTGGTGGGCCCCACCAGATTATTTGCAAGGATATCATTTGGACCTTTTGCATGCAATGTATTACCCCATATTTGTAATGAAATTCCGATGAAAATAATTGACGTTCCAGCAAAATATTATAATGCCAAATTTCTATAATCCTCCCGGTACCAATTTGGTACCCATACCAATTTGGTACCAACCTAGTGCCAAGCCAGAAATATTCTGCATTTCCCATTGAAACATAATATGAACAATACAATAAAACATGGAGAGTAACATTTTAATTATCATTAATCGACATTTTAAATTCAAGCATACATTGTAACATAAGACCAAAAAGAGCACGACTATTTTCTTTCTGTACCCTAAATATAAGCACGACCCATCACCAAAAATTTACAAAAAGAGCCTACTATTTTGTAGCTGCAACATACTATTTTGTTGACAAAACCCCACACTAGAAGGGCTGGTTGTCGAGGTTATTCTGGTTTTCTTCCCCGAACCATTCGTTTAGTGTGGCTTGACACGTTGCCACCTCTTGTCCAGGTTGCCCATTGAGGAGTGCCCGGAAAGTGCCTATCCCATCTGATTGTGTAAAGTCAGCACCTAGACCCTACATTTACCACATTAGCATAGAAAAGTAGTATTATTTGCATTGTACCAACATCGGGTACCAGCACAGCAATAATAGGAACAACACAGGTACCAACACACAATAATAGAAAATGAAGTTAGTATTGATAATACATTTATGTTGCTTGTCAATATATGTTTGCTTGTCAAGACAAGGCTGGTAGCAGCACAGGTACCAACACAGCACTAATAGGAACAACACAGCTAAAAGCAAGCAAGACAAGGCTGGTACCAGTACATACAAGCTAAATTAGGTCAGGTATATTTGTTTTATAAGTATGACCTAAAAAGCCAGAAATAAAAGACTTTCATAATACCACATATGTTACCAAAAAAAAAACATTTCTAGTGTACCCATCAAAACTTTCAGAATAGCCAATTTCCCCATCAAAACATTGAAATATCTTATTTCTTCATTCTAAGTTGAAATCATTTCTTATTTCCCCATGTCTTGATTAAGTTTGTACGATTAAGCTAAATTCATATTAAAATTTTATTTTAAAATTTAAATGTCTATTTTGCCCCCCTCCTGTCTTCTTCTTCCCTCCATCTATTTCCCCATTAAAATAGTCAATCTCCTCTTAGCTAGAAATGGTGGTTTGAAAGAGGAAAATGCAATAGAACTTAAAATTTATAACTAAATAAACTAAACATGTTTTTTCTAAACAAATTAACTTCTGACCACCCGGTGATTTGATCCAACCATACAACAACCCGTGAAATCTGTAAGTATTTTTTTTTTAAATACATGCAAAGTTTAGTAAGTTCTGACTACCCACGTGGGTAAACTAATGTGATAAACTAAGATATATTTACTCAACTTTTACTAACATGGACAAATTTTCATTAGCTACTACATGGAAAAAAAAATTATGACATGAATAACTAATACTAACAGTGATATCGAAGTCAAATTAGATTTTCAATATAATAACATAAATTTAATTAGACTAGATTATATGAAAGTACGGTAAACTTGTCAAAGGGAAGATGCACATGACATGAGTAGTTTTGGTAACCAACTTTTTTTTAAGGTGTTGGACATCCGAATTATACATATCCGTATTTGCATCTCAAATTTTAAAATAGTCGCATAAACCAAGACTACTAGAATTTTAGTTTCTTACATGGGCAAAATTTCGGTTGTTGCATGAACCCCAAAAAAGACTTGTTACCTGGGTTACTCATGTAGCAACTACCCATGATACAAGCCTTCATGCAAATACTCAATTTCCCTTAAATAAGTGCAAAAACAAGCCTTCATGCAAAAACGATATAACAATTTAACTAATTGCAGCATAATGCCTCTTAATTAAACAAATTCAATCTCCCTGCATTGTAGCCAACTATTATCCTTCTCAAAAATCAAGGATACGACCCAAATGAGGAACAGATCAGAGCACACACTAGAAAATCTAAATTGTATAGTATTGAAAAATGAATTGTGTAGTATAATAAAATCTGAAAGTTTAAGGGGTACCAGAAACGCCTTCTCGACGTTATTCTTTGTATGACGATCAAATGCGTTATAACTTCTTAATGGTGACGGCATGTAATTCAGGGCTAGCCGAGTTATTGCAGCAGTGATCTGCCTTGAGTCTTTTCCGCACGAGAACTCGTGTATACCAACCGGCCATATCTCCGGTCGGTTTTCTATAACCTCTGTCGCGTCTCGTATAGTTCCAGGCCCTCGTCCCTTTTTCTTTGATGGTGGAATATCACATTCCTCCATACCATCTACAATCCCGACACCATGAATCGGCTGATCCGTTGCGCGCTTCCTCTTGTTGTACTTAGTTGCTCTTGTTCTTGTCAGTCTTGATATTTTTGGAGCCATTTTGGTAGTGGCCTTCCATATTCCGAAAAAAACAGAAAAATGTGTTATAGGCTGCAACGAGGGTTGATTAATACAAAATAAAGGAGGCATTGCATTGGAATGGACAAAAATAATTAAATGACGATGGTACACAGCATTTTAATCCTAGTTAACAGAACTTGGCAGAAGACATAACTCTTTTAAGCAAGTACCATAGTTCTCAGTTTCTCAATTTATCCTAATTAAACAACAGAAATCACTTACAAAAACTAAGTAGTACACGTATGAGGAGCAAGGCTAGATTAAACCACAATTTCATAAAAATGGCAAAAATATCCCGAGCAATGATAAAATTTCAAGAGCCAGTTGCAATAATTGCAGACATATACACATATCATTAATCAATTTCAAAATAGATTTGAATTTACGTGAAGAGGAAGAGTAATATGAAAATTCTTGAGGGTTGAATGTACCTCCGAGGAGTGAGAGAGCTACCTCCGTTAATTGAATCTACCTCCGTGTTTGTTGGTCAAGTTGGGTGGCGAAAAATTTTTAGAGGGCCGAATCGTTACCTGATAAGTGAAAGAGGGAAAGAGGGAAAGAGGGTGGAAATTGTTCGAAAAGTGAGGGAGGCGGCTAGGTAATGGGGGTAGAGATATCGGAGGGTGCATACTCTCCATTACATGATAAGGGAAACTTTTACAACCATTACATCTCTACCGTTATTTATGAATATGCACGAATCTCAAAGTCATTAAAAGGAAACTTTTACAACTTTTACTGCCATCTTCGAATCTCAAACCGTAAAAGGAAGATGAAGCGTGAGAACTACCTGAGAGGAGATTTTGCAAAATTTCGCTGGCTGCAAAGGTGGGAAATTTTTTTTCGCCAAGTAAAGTTATTAACAGAGCAGTTTTAATTTCCGACAGTTCTAAAAATGATTTGTTTATGTGTAAATTATAATTGTGATATGCTGCGTTGAATCAAATCTACTGTGTTAATAGTAACGGCCAAAATTGGGAGGGAAGTGAAATAGAGTGTCGTATCCTCTCCAGAAATTTTGTAATTTGCGTGACACGTGTCTGATGCCTATTCGGGAGTATGTTTTGGGGCCACTAATTCAGTGAAATATGCTCACTGATTATATAAGATAATGGAATTTAGTATGGTTACATTTGGATGTATAAGAATATATATTTGTTCATATTTTCTGCATTGTGTAAAATATTTAATAAATAATTTTTCTTATTTTAATTAAATTGCGACATGTCATGACTAGTTGATGAATGATTTGAATTTATTATGCAATATTAGTTTTTTTTTTGCATGAGTTGTTAAATTTACTAATCAATGAATAAAATTGTTATTATTTTTAAAAATAGGTGTTGGAATGTATATTAGTGTAATTTACACGATAATGAATGTCGGAACTTGTTTTTGCATCATAGTAAATGATTTATTAACTAAAATAGCATATTAGTATACATGCATGTTGTCTTGACAACTCTTATGCTATATACTTGTTATGCAACAATAACTCTAGTTGTGGAAGTTAATGAAGGCCTTCTCAAAAATATCGTGCCTCGGTCGATCGGAACCGATACAATTAAAGATTATAAGCTTAATTTGTTTGTATAAAAATCTTGTCGAATTTTACGTTGATTTTCACATCCATCCAGCTTACCGAATACGAAGCCATCGAATGGCTATAATCACATCGCGGCGGATCGAAGCTTATACATACCAAAATTCAAAATATTTTATGTTGAAATTGTTAAGGGTTCACCCTTGATCATTTAAAAATTAATTTTGTCTCATTTCATGACAAATCAACCGTTGATTTATAACGTGAAAATGTACGGTCCACATTTAATGACACTATTTGAAGAGGCAAATAAGAATAATATTGTATAAAATTGATATTTGCAAGTATAATTAGTTTATCTAATATGATTAAATGTAGATTTTTTTTATTTTTATTTTGTACTTATTATTTGGTGTGGAATTATTATCTGAATGGCTACTGGGCGAATCAGATCCATCCGATGTTTGATGAACTGTCCTGATTTAAGAGGAGGCCTCCATTTTAAAGTATCAATGGCGTGGGGATAATGTCCTCTAAGGTAATACCACCCATCAGGTTTGTATCCGTCCCAGGATGAAGGCCCTTTATCCTTTAAGATGCGTGTTGCACGGATCAGTCGGCAACGTTATCCTTCAAGATGCGTGTTGCACGGATCAGTCTGCAACGAGTCAATTTTGTATTACCTCAGGTTACATATCAGTTAACATATCAGATACATAGAAGGCTTATGTACTGGGAGTCCGGGACTTGGCATTTTTCGAAATAAAGCTTCCCCAGAACATTTCATCTCCTTAAACCCTTACATTTAAAAAAACGCAACTACCGCAACGGCGCAGCCCACTCTCCTACCTCGCTAAGCAAAGTCGATCGGGGTGGCCACCGCTAACCTTTCCACCCTCTCGGCCGACCCCAGTCTCAAACTCTCAACCGAATCGGACCCCCGTCTCTAACCTCTCCCGTCGCACGATCGGCTACTCTCGCCCACATCGAAGATCGAAAAGCTCAATCGGTCGGATATCATACTCGTCGTCGTAATAAGTAAGTAGATACATCCTTTTCTGTAATTTAGTTTTTCAAAAATAGTTTTACTAATTTAGGTTTTAAGAAAATTAGGGTAAGTACCTGTTTTGGTGTTCTCAGTAGGTATTGCACTAATTTAGTGCATATTCAAAAATCCGTATTCTAAAATATCTGTCGTAAGTTGGTTTTATTAATTTAGGTTCTAATTTTTTTTTCCAAAACAGTGCTGAGTTAATAGGATCAAATAAGATTAGGTGTGTCTACCTCTCTCTCTTATGACTAAAAGCACAGTGCAGTGTTTCATTGAAAGTATTCTAAAAATAAGTAGCACTGTGCAGTTAGATCAAATAAGTAGCACTGATATGGCTTAAAGACCAAGTTTGGCATTAAAACAAGAGTTAGAATTGATCAAATAAGTAGCACTGTGCTTATTTCACCATTTTTGGGTTTCCCAAAGACCCATTTCCTTTTATCTTTGTCGTCTTTCGTCTCCACACGAGCCTAAGTACAGTACTGAATGGTAACCTTATCAGAGTTAGAATTGATTACCAAACGTTCTTTTATGGAAATTGTCTTGATCAAACATTCAGAAAAGCCCCTTATATTTATTTCAATTTTATTAAGGCATCATATAAATATTCATGAATAATTAGTTCTGTCTTGCTTTAATCTTAAATAATTTTATTTGTTCAATACACTTTATTGGCAAGGAATTACCTTTTAATTTGGAAAAAGTTAATTATGATGGAAAGGGAAGAAAATTGTTGGTTACATGAAAACCAATTTCCTTTCTTCCTCATCTAATTTGGAACTTCCTGTAAATGATTTTATAATGGGAGAAAACTAATTTCCTTTCTTCCACATCTCATTTGCATCAGTACCTTATTTATTCTCAGCAGACTAATAAAATAAAATAGAGAAAGATAGAATTACATTAGCTCAATCGTGATCTTATCTTTACATTGGGGGCATTTTGAATCTTTATGTAACTCCCATTAGTTTTCGCAAGGACATGCACTATTATAAAATCATGAGCAAGAAATTAAACTAGGATTTCCAAACAGTAGGAGTACAAAAAGGCATTCCTGGAAATTATACCAGTGCTACTTATTTTGTTCATAGTCCAGGTCCTACTAGTTGACTATCATATCAGTGCTAGTTATTTTTTTCAACAATTTAGCAAATTATACCCTAATATCCATTGTACTGCCTGTTAGTGTTCTTCTGAGTTAATGTGCAGTGTAATTAGCAAAAAGTAAAACAAATAAACAAGCATATATGAATTATTTAGGTTACAGTCTATTTTTAACATGGTTGTATGTATGAACTATTTTAAACAAGCACCTATTGTTTGGTTGTATGTATGTATGAATTATTTAGGGTACAATTAATGTATGAATTAAGCTGTTGTAATTTCAATTTTGAACCGAATACATGAAAACTAAGCTGCTGCATGAATAATTTGTACCGACTTCCTTGATAATCATCTTCATTTGTATTAATTATTGACATTAGTTACTTTTAATTATTTGTAGGAGAATGTGTGTAAAATGTTGGAGATAATAGTTATATTTAATTGCAGATAGGTATTTACATACTGTAACATATATTGAATTGTTATATTTAGGTCTTTTAATTATTTAATTGTCTTTAAATACTGTAATTGTATGTAGGTCTTTACATACTCTAATTGTATTTAGGTCTGTACCTACTGTAATATATATTTAATTGTGCTAAGTCTTCGTTCTTAATCTTTACATACGAGTTTGCCCATGTGAAAACCTCGAATTTTACCAAGAGGAAAGGACGGATAATCCGGTATTGGAACCAAATGAAGAGGGCTTTAATTGGGATAATGTGGTAATTCGAGAAAACGAGTTCGAACTAGTAGACGATACGATGGACACTTCACCAATAATATCTCATGCACCACAAACATTGGCGGATAACCCCATAGAGGAAGGTGATGAACGTGTTGAGGGTGATGAAGGTTATAACACGGAGCAAGAGTACGACATGCAAGAAGTTGAGGAAGCACTTGGTTGGTCTAACCTCAACGATGAATCCGATGAAGATGGTTATTAATTGGAAAAAAATTTGTGTAATATGTTGCATGGTGATTTGGTGAATTGTTTTGTATATTAATTTGGTGAATTGTTTTGTATCTCAATCACTATCTAAGGTTTACTCTTAAGACGAAAAGGAAAACATCCTACAATTTAAGTTTCCAAATTATTTGTGCATCTCATTTAATTTTTAATATGCTGCTGTAAATATTATTTCTGTGATATACAAAATAAATTCAATTTGAAAGGAGAGATCAAATATATGCAGGAAAGGCTCTGTCTAGGAATTTAAAACTTTTACCATGGGTAGTCGCATGCAATTAATACTTCTTGACCATCCAGATTAATTACATGGGTAGTGTAGGACTTCTTACATGGACCTTTGGAATAAAATAATAAAAAACGAATCATCAAAACTTGTTACATGGGTAAGCCCTTGAAAATGTTTCGCCTCAATTCTATAAACTTATTACATGGGTAGTGTAGGACTTCTTACATGGACCTTTAGAATAAAATAATAAAATAAGAATCATCAAAACTTGTTACATGGGAAAGCCCATGCAACTGTTGGGGCTCAGTTCTGCAGACTTGTTACATGAGTAATTCTTTTGGTTATTGCATGGACCTTCATTAAAATATATTATCGGGCATGGCTGGCGGGTCACGGGTCATCAATTATTAGTTGCATGGGTCGGTAAGAGACAGTTGCATGGATAAACATCAAATCTTTTGCATGGGTTACTTTTTCCATGGGACACCCATGCAACAGATATTACTGTGTCAGAAACACCAATTCTTTTGCATGGGACCTTCATATCCATGCAACAACTAAGTGTTACCCATGCAACAAACCAAAATTCTAGTAGTGATGGGTTCAACATAATTCGGAAGGTGTCGAAACTTCAAACTGCACGTAGAGTGTATGGCACACTGGATCCAGAGGAGCGAAATCAGGCAAGGAAATCATTCTGATTCCTGGAGCGCCTCTGCTAGTTAACAAATATTGTAGAAATTTTCATTTCCTTTATATTTAGATGGGAGTAGAACTAGGGTGTGATGTGCTCACCAAACTCTTTGGTGAGCACAACTCTACATAAACTATCGGATTCACTTTAAACGAGATGAATCCAACTGTTGAAACCGATGTACTTTACGAGTGATGCGCGTACATGCAAAATTTTGAATTTTTTGAATTCATTTAGTCTCAAGTCAAGTGGTCAAAATTGATGAAAAATCAATGATCCAAAAATGAAGTTGTTTTAATGCATTCAAAAAATTCTCAATTTTGACCACTTGACTTGAGACTAAATGAATTCAAAAAATTCAAAATTTTGCATGTATGCGCATCACTCGTAAAGTACATCGGTTTCAACGGTTGGATTCATCTCGTTTGAAGTGAATCCGATAGTTTATGTAGAGTTGTGCTCACCAAAGAGTTTGGTGAGCACATCACACCCTAGTTCTACTCTTTAGATGGTGTGTAATGTTGTTTCTATAATTAAAACACTAGAATCAGGGTGTAAGATTTATTTCCTCTGTTTAGTTTCTTGGCTGTATTGCTCTATAAAGGAGTGTTACAAACAGTGTAAGGCTTATGCTTTTTCTTTGTAATTTTAACAATTTCAGTGAAATAAAGTAAAGAGGGAAGGGTTGGGCAGAGTGTGGTGTTCTTTCCTTGAGGTTTGGATTTATTTTTGACATGATATCAGAGCCAAACCGTTCCACAAAAATTAGAAAGTAGTTTGTGTTCTTTCTGATATTTGAATGGCGGAACCAAGTGATGCCGTCCTTACCGAATCTCTTATTGAAAAATTGACTGAACTTGTTCTTCTACAAAAAACCGCTGTGCAACAACCACCTCTACATCACGCTCCAGCAATAGAAGGATTATTACATCCTAGTCCTATTTCGGTTAAATTAGATGGATCAAATTATGTAATATGGTCTTAAGCAGCCGAGATGTACGTCAAAGGACGTGACAAACTAAAGCACATCAAAGGTGAAGCAACCCCACCAAAACCTGGAGACCCATTGCATCAAAAGTGGGATATCGATGACTCGATCGTCAAAGGATGGCTGCTCAACTCACTAGATGAAAAGCTATTCATGAACTTCATTCGATATCCGACTGCAAGAGACGTGTGGGACGCTATAGCAACCACCTTCTATGATGGTAATGATACTGCTCAGGTATTTGATCTCAACAAAAGGGTGACTCGACTAAAATAGTCGGGTAGAGCAATTGAGGAATATTATAACGAATTACAGACTGTGGCGTGAAATTGATTTCCGCCGACCTAACCCAATGATCTATAAAGAAGATATTGAAAAGTTTAATGAATTTATTCAAGAAACCCTGGTATATACCTTCTTAGATGGTCTTGATGATCGACTAGACAATGTTAGAGTTGATGTGTTGCAGATGACTCATTTTCCTACGGTAGAGCAAGCCTATGCTCGGGTATGAAAGGAGGCAACTCGACAGGGAATGATGATGAAAGGAAGTGAAGAAATAACTCATGAGTCAATGGCAATGGTGTCAAAAGGGTATAAACAACCTTCGATAAATTTATCTCTCAACAGAAATTCCTCTTCTCTAAATAAATCAAAATTAAAATGTACCTACTGTGGGGGAATGAGGCATGTTAGGGAGAATTGTTTCAAATTAACCGGTAATTATCCTGACTGGTGGAAATACCCAAAGAAAAAATCCTCATCAAAAAGTCGGGCCAATTACATTAGTTCTGACGAGGTCTCGGTTGATCCGAACTTGTTGAATTCGGGGTCTGTCTAGTATACAAACTCCAGAGTCTCTCAACCCGTCCAGAGAGCTATGCAACATGGGCCTAGTTCGGATCTAGGATCAACCCAGTGCGTGACTTCAACTGCAAGCGGCTCTGGAAGTCTTCATTTGGTATCTAATACTGAAAATCTTGGTAAGAAAACTGCTCAAGGTAATCTCTCTGACTCAAGTGGTAATTTAAATATACAAAGATGGGTATTAGACTCAGGAGCCACTGATCACATGACATATTCTAGTAGTGATCTTGTAAATCTGAAAAAACCTCAAAGAAATGGTATATTAAATGCCAATGGAATAGCTTATCCAGTACAAGGAGCTGGAGATGTGAATTTCTCGCAGTCCTTAACCCTTAAGAACACTCTGCTGGTACCATCATTAGCCACAAAATTGATATCAGTAGGTCAAATAACTAAAGAACTAAAGTGTGTTGTTCTCATGTTTCCCGACCACTGTGTTGTACAGGATATTCTCACCAAGGAGATCTTGGCCGTGGTACTAAGCCAGACGGATTGTATTACTTGGATGATCTGAAGATTGGAAAGACATGTTTGGCAAGGGAAGATACGATGAACTTGAAAGACAAGATTTGGTTATGGCACAAAAGATTGGGGCACCCCTCATTTGGGTATATGAGAAAGCTTTCTCCTCATTTATTTTTGGGTTTGAATAATGACAAATTTACTTGTGAGACTTGTATTAAGGCAAAGCCATCGTACAATTTATCTGAATAGTTTAAGTAAAAGCTTATCTCCTTTTGATTTAATTCATACTGATGTGTGAGGTCCCTCCTCGATTGTCTCTAAATCAGGATGTAGGTGGTTTGTTCTCTTTACTGATGACTTTAGCCGTATGACATGGGTAAATTTACTTAAAACCAAAGATGAAGTCCCTGTTTCAAAATTACTATAAAATGGTAAAAACTCAATTTGAAAGGGAAATAAAGGTTGTGCGAAGTGACAATGGAACCGAGTATGTTAACAATACATTACAAGAGTTTTTTAAGGAGACAGGAATTTTACATGAAACTTCGTGTATTGGAACACCTCAACAGAATGGGGTAGCTGAACGAAAAAATAGACATATTCTTGAAACGACACGGTTTATTTTATTTGAAAACAATGTACCCTCTGTTTTTTTGGACAATGCAGTATCTTTTTCAATCTACCTAATAAATCGAACTCCAACAAAAATAAACAATTTCAAAACTCCTTTACAAGTCCTTTCATCTCAAATTACTATTCCGTCCATTTTAACCCTACCACCAAAAATCTTTGGATGCATAGCCTATGTCCATGTTCAAAAGAAATTTCGTTCAAAATTGGAACCGCGTGCAGAAAAATGTGTGTTTCTGGGTTTTGGAGCACAAGAAAAAGGATACAAATGTTACAATCCCATCACACGAAAATTTTATACAACCATGGATGTCACATTTTTAGAACATGAGGCTTTCTTTAAAACCCAAGTTTCGGTTCAAGGGGAGAGGTATATGCGAACCAAACTTGAGATGTGAACAGAACCTGAGTTTTCTTACTCACCAAATTGAACGTGATCCAGTACCAAGTGTGAATAGAAATGAGCTGTTGCCTCAACCTCAAATGGTTCAAGAACTGAATATCCCAGAACTGAATACAAGCCAAAATATGGAGGCTCAGAACAATAGTTCCAAAAATGAGGAGGTTCAGAACAATAGTTCCGAAAATGAGCCTGAAACACATGAGACAAACAATAATCTAGATAGCAATGATCCAAGCTCGCCCCAACTGACTCATGAAAGTGAAGCAGTAATACAACCCGACTCACAACCACAAGGGCCATGTTCTCCCGAGGATAATTACATGGTAAGTTCGCTTGAGATTTTTTCTAAATTACCACCAAGAATGAATCGTGGACAACCACCAGAACGGTATGTTTCTGAAGACGGAACAAGTAAAGAAATAAGATGCCCGATTGCAAACTACACCACAGTAGAAAAATTATCAAAATCATTAAAAGAATTCTCAAATCAGATATCCATGGTAACTGTACCAAACAACTTGGAAGAAGCCCTTGAAGATCCGAAATGGATAGAAGCAATGGAAATTGAAATGGAGGCTTTAAAGAAAAATGGTACGTGGAAATTAGTTGAATTACTAAAAGGGAAGAAAATGGTTGGGTGTAAGTGGGTTTTTTTGGTCAAATACAATGCAGAAGGGAAAATTGAGAGATATAAA
Source organism: Carex kokanica (assembly GCA_025461125.1). Taxonomy (NCBI): domain Eukaryota; kingdom Viridiplantae; phylum Streptophyta; class Magnoliopsida; order Poales; family Cyperaceae; genus Carex; species Carex kokanica. Next base: position 74,854 of record JAJGRX010000675.1, on the reverse strand, counting down.
GCCCGGTTAGTAGCAAAAGGGTACACACAGACTTATGAGATCAATTTTCAAGAAACTTTTTCACCTGTTGCTAAACTAAACACGATTCGAGTTCTTTTACCTCTTGCAGCAAATCTTGACTGGCCATTGCACCAGTTTGATGTAAAAAATGCTTTTTTACATGGAGATTTGGAAGAAGAAATTTATATGGATATTCCACCCGGGTATCAACACTCAGAGTCAATCGAAAAGGTGTGCAAACTAGAAAAGACATTGTATAGACTAAAGCAGTCACCAAGGGCATGGTTCGGAAGATTTTGTAAAGTGATGAAATTTTTTGGCTATGCACAAGGTAACTCAGATCACACCATGGTTTTCAAGAGAGATCTAGGAAAAATAGCAATTTTAATCATATACATTGATGATATGATTATTACTAGTAATGACCATACATAAATTAGTTTGCTAGAGAAAAAGTTATCAAAGAAATTTGAAATGAAAAATTTGGGTGGGTTGAAATATTTTCTTGGAATTGAGGTCTCTCGGAATAAGAATGGCATTTTTCTCTCTCAAAGAAAATACATTCTTGACCTTCTGGCCGAAGTCGGTATGATTGAATGCAAACCTGCGGATATACTGATGGTATAAAAACCCAAATCAAAGCCCAGCAAATAAAGAAACATATCAAAGGTTAGTGGGGAAGTTAATTTATCTGTCTCATACTAGACCTGACATAGCCTATGCAGTGAGTTGTGTTAGTCAATTCATGCATGCTCCGAGTGAAGAGCATATGGAGGCTGTTTTGAGAATCATCAAGTACCTAAAGGGAGCACCCGAACGAGGCATTAAGTTTAAGAAACATGGACATCTCAATATCGAAGGGTACACAGATGCTGACTGGGTTGGGAGTATAACTGATAGAAGATCCACAGCTGGGTACTTCACATTCGTTGGTGGAAACCTTGTCACTTGGAGAAGTAAAAAACAGAATGTAGTAACATTGTCAAGCGCCGAAGCATAATTTAGAGGTATGACAAAGGGTATATGTGAACTTATGTGGCTAAAAAAATTGCTGACTGAACTCGGGTATGGACCAACTAATGAGATGAAATTATTTTGTGATAATAAGGCTGCTATAGATATATCTCATAACCCTGTGCAGCATGACAGAACAAAACATATTGAGGTGGATAGACACTTTATCAAGGAGAATCTCGATTCAAAGATGATCTCAATGCCATTTGTGAGATCAAACGAATAGCTAGCTGATATGCTAACGAAAACAGTATCGAGCAATGCATTTTACAACTCACTAGATAAACTAGGCATGACGGATATCTTCGTGCTGACTTGAGGATGAGTGTTGAAACTTCAAGCTGCACGTAGAGTGTATGGCACACTGGATCCAGAGGAGCGAAATTAGTAAAGGTAATCATTCTGATTCCTGGAGTGCCTCTGCCAGTTAACAAATATTGTAGAAATTTTCATTTCCTTTATATTTATATGGTGTGTAATGTTTTTTCTATAATTAAAACACTAGAATCAGGGTGTAATATTTTTTTCCTCTGTTTAGTTTCTTGGGTGTACTGCTCTATAAAGGAGTGTTACAAACCGTGTAAGGCTTATGCCTTTTCTTTGTAATTTTAACAATTTCAGTGAAATAAAGTAAGAGGGAAGGGTTGGGCGGAGTGTGGTGTTCTTTCCTTGAGGTTTAGATTTATTTTTGACAGAAGGCTTCGTTTCTATGGATTGTTAAATCTATATGTTTCCGAATTTGGATATGTTATTTATAATTAACAAAAATCCAAATCCTTGGATCTAGACCGAATTCAGAGCGGATTTGAACGGATAGTTCCGGATCCGTTTACAGGCCTAAACTGAGTACAAGACGCACCTTCTGATTGGGAATTAAGTTGAATCCCGTGTTTCGACTTTGGGCAAAAGTTTTATAACTTCTATATATATTTAATTTGCACCCAAACATACTATATAAATATTATGTACACTTAGAAATATTATTTTCTATATTTAAGATACTTTCATATTCAAAACAACACGACACTAGTACAGAAAACCTGACTATACACAGTCCGAAAAGCTAATGATTCACGGTTACACAACCGTGTCTGTGAGCGTCTTGTATGGTTAGGAGGGTACATTATACACAGTTTCCAAACCTTGTCTATATTGTACGAACATACACGGTTCATACACGTGAACCGTGTAAAATCATAAAAAAAGACGCTAAAAATGGTGATTTCTACACGGTCGAAGTAACTGTGTATAATAACAATGGTTATATACACGGTTTCTACAAGGCATCCGTGTTTGGTTTTTTAAACCATACACAGTTTGTTATTTATAATAGTGTATGATTTTTTTTATTCGATTAATAATTGACTAGCATCCATATTTGCTAGCCATCAAACATACAATATTACACATCCATAATTCAATAAATAATCAACATTCACAACATATATACTAAAAACAATAATCAATTATGCATTACAAATCAACAACTACAAAGTCATATCCACTACTTCACATGAAACAACAACACAACAATTAACAAACAAACCATAAGCATCAACACACAAGGTACAATTAATACTACTAGTTGTTTCTTGAGAATTGAAGTGACTTCTGCTTCAATTTTATAGCATGCAACATGTTTGTGATGTTGCATCTGAGAATTGAAACTTGTGTTACTGAAATTGGTGGTGTCGTCACACCAGTTGTCGCACCAGCCCATCCACTGATTGTATTATGAACATTTATAAAATTCTCTCCTCAGATTCTTTTTGGTCCACAAAAGAATCACATCACTTGGTTTATGATATCTCTTGCAAGAATGATTTGATGAGTAACGACTATTTTGACTACTCATTTCGCCTACACAAATAAAAAAAGAACATTACAAAGATTTACATTTTACAAATGTTGGCTATTTTGGCTACTCAGTTCAGACCAAGCCCTAAGGTCAAACCTTGATCATTTCTGTCCTTTTTACATTATAGACCCCTAACTTGTTTATTTTTGCAAACTTATTCAAACTTGTTTAATTAAGAAAGACAATGCTCTAAACAGTAAACTAAGCTTATCATAATTGCTAATTTCACAATTTTACAAACCCTAGTTTTAGAAAACTAGAGAGAGCAAACAATAATTAATTTTTGTCAAAGTTGACGATAATGATACATAATTAAGTTGCAATTAGTCAAATTGCACATTTTTATGCCCAAATTATTGTTGCAGTAGTAAATATCTATTTTGTGAGTTATTGGATTTGATATTTCATATACAGCAAGCGTTCAAATTTAAGAAGCTGATTAATTAAGAAAGTTAAAATGAGTCCCTACAGTTAGCTTTCCTTTATGATTAGTAGAGGAATTGTCTTGTCTCAACATGACTAGTTTGTCTACTGAATCGTGATACAGTCAAAAGAGGTAGTTAATTAAACTCTTCTATGTTTCAAATTGAACCATATAGGTTAGGGGTGAAAACAGTATGGATAATATCCGACCCATATTTGAAAAATTAGATGTGGATATCTAATATCTGAATATCCGCGTGGATACTGATATGATTTTACGTTTCAATTATCCATATCCGAATAGTAGATATATATCATATATTTGAATATATATTATGAAAATTATGTTATTCACTATTATAATTAGATAAATATTATGAATTTTAGTATTTTTTAATATTATTTTAATAAATGTCTGATTCAATTCGTATCCGTATCCGTATACGGCTGATATCCGATCCGTATCCGTATCCGGAAAATTAAAAAGAGATATATATGGATATGATTTTACCACTATCGCTGCGTATTCGCTCCGTTTTCACCGCTAATATAGGTGCATGTAATTATTAGTATATATCATGTTGAGTATTAACTTGAATAGTAGATAGTAGAAGAGAGGAGTTTATAATTACAATGCTTTGAGATATTTCTTACTTCTCACTCTATCTAAATCCTTACAACTATACCTCTACTACTCAATATTTCCTACACCTCCAAACTACTATGACTCTTAGCTAGAAGAGGAATTACTTGATTTGCTTGATACAAAATGAAGACTAAGGGTCCTTATTTATACTAGCTAATGGAATACTCTAGATAATAGATATTTTGTTTATTTCTATTTTTAATTCAACCGACTTTTCAAAGTCGGTTTGAATTTTCTGGAGAGATCTCTGCAGATCTAAACAATTCTTTGTTAATTGGGCTGGGCCTTACGGTGCTGACTTCAACACTCCCCCTCAGCACCGACTTGGTGTTATCTTGATTTTCGGTACTCCACGTTTATCTGGGTCGTCATGCTTCTTGTTCTTTCTTTCAATTTTTTGAACTTGAAGTTGCTCAGACATTTGCGGTTGATCTTCCAGAATAGTCATCTTCATAATAGAAGGTTCTGGAATCTTCTTCTCATGCTGACTTGTCATAAGTCGTCGTCGAATTCTCTTCTCTCGACGATTCACCTGACAAGCTGCATGTCCTTGCACGAACTCGCGTGCAGTCTTCTTCATGACAGTGACACTCCTCTGTGTCGTCTCGTCATCATCACCCTTCTTGGTGATGGCCTCCAGCTCAGTGCTCTCTTGTGGCTTCTCCTCATCAGCCACCGCGTACCTCACAACTTCGGTCTCCTTCTCAACCGGTTCTTCAATTGGTTCTTCAAAGAACCATGACTCGAAGTCAATCTCCTCATCCTCAGGCTCCTCAGCCTCTTCGACGTCCTCTACGTCGACCACCGACTGTATCGCAACAGCCGCCACTGCGTCCCACTCTTCTTCACTTGGGACCTCCTCCGGTGCCTTCTCCTTCGTGGTCACCACGAAGCTTCCTTCATTCTTCCTGAACTGGCACTCTCTCGCATAGTGCCCTCGTCGTCCACAATTGTAGCACTCCACTCTTCTACTCCGGTATTCACCACTTTCGTCTCCTTTGCCCTCTTGGCCTCTAGGAGCTCCCCTTGAACATGAGCACCTCTTGCATTGTTCATGGCATACCTTCTCCGTCTCAGGTTGTCGTCGATACCGGTTCCTGCTCGACTCTCCACGTCGACCACTATACAGGGCCTTCTCCTCTTCGTGCTTCACCTCAAACCTGCCAGCTACTTGGCAAGAGCTTCTTGACTGGCCAACAAATTCTCCAGTTCCAGCAAGGTTGGTTGTGTTGCCCATCCTTGAATTGCTGTGATGAAGGTGCTGTACTCCGGTCTCATGCCATTCAGGATTATTCGCCGCATTCTATCCTCGCCAATTTTTGCATTGGCGTCTAGCTGCTTAATCTCCATACACAAATTCTTTGCTTTAAGAAAGTACTCACTTACAACCATGTCACCTTGAGAGATATTCATCAGCTCCCTCTCGAGCAGTTGCAGCTGGCTTGTATTCTTTCTTGAAAACAACGCGGCGAAGACATCCCATGCCTCTTTTGGTGTCTCCACATCTTCAATGTGAGATAGTAGGCTCTTATCCACCGTAGCTTTCAACACGAATAACGCTCGGCCCGCTTTCACCTTCCACTTCTTATAAGCTCGGATCGAATTCGGTGGCGGCTTGATCTCATCACCACCCACGATCTCCCACAAATCCTGACCCTGCAAATATGACTTAATGCAAGTACGCTAGTCTATATAATTATAATTATTCAACTTCTCAATCAGACCACTCATGCCACTCAAGTCTGACATTCCGACACAACGAAGGACTCGGGTTACACAAACCTCCTAGCCAACAGGACCTTCGACGCAACGACAGACTAACGGGTTATACGAACCTTCTAGCCAACAGGACCTAACCCGCTCTAATACCACTTGTTGAGTATTAACTTGAATAGTAGATAGTAGAAGAGAGGAGTTTATAATTACAATGCTTTGAGATATTTCTTACTTCTCACTCTATCTAATTCCTTACAACTACACCTGTACTACTCAATATTTCCTATACCTCCAAGCTACTATGACTCTTAGCTAGAAGAGGAATTGCTTGATTTGCTTGATACAAAATGAAGACTAAGGGTCCCTATTTATACTAGCTAATGAAATACTCTAGATAATAGATATTTTGTTTATTTCTATTTTTAATTCAACCGACATTTCAAAGTCGGTTTGAATTTTCTGGAGAGATCTCCGCAGATCTAAACAATTATTTGTTAATTGGGCTGGGCCTTACGGTGCTGACTTCAACATATCATGTGGAAGAGAAAGGACTGATGTAACACACTGTAACGACACTCATCACAGATAAACGAGTATATGGTTTTGATTCCAATAGACATGGAAAAGTTGGTAACATTGCATCTAAGACCCAGAAATCATGCAAATTTCCTGAAGTTGCTGATGGACTTGAGAAATGAGAACGGCATGTAGAAGCTGTCTTTGCTCATCTCCTTAACCTCCAGATTATGATTGGATTTGTATTATACTTAAACCTCCAGATTATGGTAATTATACTTACCATGTATACTATAGGAGTGCGGGATATTGCTTATCAAAGTAATTGATTTATTGCTTTTTTATTATGTACTTTATTCTAAGTTTTATGTGGCTTGGGTAAGAGAGTTCTCTGCCTATGAGAATAGTGATTGTAAAAGAAAAGGCTTCTTTAGAAATGATGGATAATATGAGTGGAACCCCCTAAGACTAACTACTTGGTTTTCATTTCCTAAGGCTCACTGCTTCGGGATCCCTGTTTTCTCCGAAACTCCCACTTTCTTTTTCTAACCTCCAGATTCTGATTGGTTTTGGTTGTTCCTGCTGCTTGTTTCGTTCGTGCCCACCGAGTGTTTGACAAAATTCCTTGGCAAAAATCATTTTTGGTTTCCAAAGGCTCATTGAGAACCATATCAAGTTGCACATTATGACATTAGTAAGAGATGCCCGATTATATCCCTTAACATGCCTTGATAATTTTTCAAAAACACCCAATTTTCCTTTGAAATAATCTTACCAAGCAATTTTCTTTTTTTACTCGTGCAAACATAAATTGGAGGAGAAATGTAAATCCTTGAAAGATGTGTTCGTCATTGTCTCCTCAGAGAATTCTCTAAAATTGGACCAGAAACCAAATTTATTCCTGTTGATGTTTAATTACATCTCATGTTCTATTTATAGTTCGTGGTTAAAAGACATCTCATGTTCTATATATAAGCACATCTTACAACCAAAGGTTACATAAGCAATTTCTTTCTCTTTGAGACAAATCTAACAAGCAATACCATCCTCTCCTAATGAATCTACAAAAACCTTTTTTGTTCCTCGTGCTAATTTGTACTTCCTATGTGGTAGCATATGATGGAAAAAAGAAGCTCCAGAACTATATTGTTACATTTAAAGCCAAAGATGGTGAAAGAGGTGAGACATGGCATAAGTCCATTTTGTCATCGATCACGAAAGACGATCCAGAATCACGACATATCTACTCATATCATACAGTTGCAAATGGTTTTGCTGCAAGACTGGCTGATGATGAGGTACAAGCTTTGAAAGACTACCCAGGATGTGCGCTCATTATCCCTGCCCACGAGCCGCTTCAATTGCAAACGACTCATACGCCCCAATTTTTAGGGTTGCGTGGTTCAAATGGGCTCTGGAAAAGAACAAAAAATATGGGTGAGGGAATCATCATTGGTGTTCTAGATAGCGGCATCGCTCCTGGACACCCTTCGTTTGACGATAAGGGCATGTCTCCCCCACCGGCCAAGTGGAAAGGTCATTGTGACTTCAATAGTACAATTTGCAACAATAAGCTTATTGGGGCCAAGACAATGCTCAAAGCGGGCGCTGATGAAAAGAAACACATCCCTCCGATAGATACTACTGCACACGGCACTCATACAGCTAGCACTGCGGCCGGAAATTTTGTAAAAAATGTAACTTTCCTTGGGGTTTCCATGGGTAAAGCCTCTGGGATTGCACCACGAGCACATATCGCAGTTTACAAGGTGTGCAATGAGTTAGGATGCCAATCTGCAGATTTGCTCAAAGCATATGAGGAGGCTGTGAATGATGGTTGTGATGTGCTCTCAGTCTCCATTGTATCTACTAAACCAATGCAGTTATTTGATTCCGTACATAGCGTAGCTAGTTTTTATGCCATTTCAAAAGGTGTCTTTGTAAGTTCTGCTGCGGGAAATATGGGGCCTGTGCCAAGTACAATTTTTAGCGGTAACCAAGCACCTTGGCTCCTCACTGTGGGTTCCAGCACCACAGACAGACGGTTTAGATCAACAGTGAAGCTGGGCAATGGTCTTGAAATTAATGGAGAGTCAGTTTACCAGCCCATGAACTGGACTAGTAAAATGTTGCCTCTCATTTACATAACAGGGGATGGTGCTAAAGCAAATGCCAGCCAATGCTTAAATGGAACTTTAGATAAAGAGCTAGTCCGTGGCAAGATCGTGGTATGTGATGATGGCATTACGCCAACGGGTGTAAAGAGTGTTATTGTTCGGGACGCTGGAGGTGCTGGCATGATTGTAGCAAATACTGAAATGAAACAGTTCTATAGCACAGCCGAACCGAATGCGTTACCTGCCTCCGATATTAGTTATGTTGATGGTATGAAGATAAAGGATTACATTCGCTCCACTAAACAACCTACCGCTACGTTTCTCTTTAAAGGACTCGTGTACCATGACAATTTTTCTCCATCAATCACCATGACGTCATCTCGTGGCCCTAGTTTGCATACACCACTAATACTGAAGCCTGATATTGCTGGCCCTGGAGTGTCCATTTTAGCTGCGGCGCCATCTTATCTCATGGCCCTAGAAGACAAATCCAAATCATTTCTTCTCATGACAGGCACCTCCATGGCAGCCCCACACCTAAGTGGAATTGCTGCTATAATAAAAAGAGCAAATCCTAATTGGTCTCCTGCAGCAATTAAGTCTGCCATTATGACGACAGCCCACATAACCGACATAGACGGGAAACCAATTGTTCTTGATCATACTCATAGCCCTGCTAATGCTTTTGACATGGGTGCTGGCCATGTGGACCCAAACAAAGCATTGGACCCTGGATTGGTTTATGACATTGATATTAAAGAGTATGTCTCTTACTTATGTGGTTTAGGGTTTAAAGATGAGGAGGTTAATAACATAATCTATCCTGAACCAGATGTGGAATGTGCAAAGGTGAAAGTTATTCCTCAAGAACAATTAAATTATCCATCAATTGGAGTGTCTCTTCCTCTTCCTCTTCAAGGAAATAATAGCACTAGTAGTATTGATAAGACTATTTATCGGACTGTGACTAATGTGGGCAAGGCAACAAACGCCACATACAAGGCAACAATTAGTGTACCGAAAGGGGTGTCTGCTGAGGTTGTCCCATCCACCTTGAAGTTTGAAAGTTTAAATGAAAAGAAAACCTTTAAAATTGTCTTCAAACAACAAGGTCGAGGTGGAGGTTCTACTGGCTTTGGAGAGTTGAAGTGGGTCTCAGGTAGATACTCGGTTCGCAGCCCAATAGTATTATTCTTTAAATAATGTAATTAGTTTATCTTTGATCACCATTCACCAAGTCCATCTTTAAAATTGATGATATTTTTATGTCATTCCTGTTTTGAAGATGTCAGTCCAACTTATGTAATGATCATATATTTACTATATATAATGAAGGCCACCAAGTTACTATAATTGGTTTCATTTCAATTATATACAGACAATCTTGGCCTAACCACATGGAATTCCATTGTCAAACTGTGCAATCATTTATTGATTTCTTCCTTTTATTAAGCTCTCCATGAAAATAAACGAAGCCAATATAAGAATTTATTGGAAATATTAAACGAAGTCAAGCCAAGACAATAAATTATTCATTTATTGCAAAATTCTCATAAGCAAGACCAGCATTAATTATAATCTCTAAACGGCCATGATTGTCGTGTTGTGCATAATGTTCTTTTAGAATTAATGTATTTGCAGTGTGTGTATAGTTTGATTTTTTTATTAACCAAAAATATAATCAATCATATTTTTATGAATTTATTGCAATAAATGAAGAAATAAATTAAAGAAATAAATAAATACATGAGATGAGATTAGACCATCTATTGAATTCAGAGCGTGGCAGTACTGGCACCGCAACCAGCTGTTGCTTGCATCTACTTGCACTTAATTAAAATTGATACTCTTATCAGATAAAAGTATACAAAATTTACCTTTTTTTTTATTTCCAAATTATTTAAATATTTGTCACATTGTCATAATATTTTGAGTTATAAATAAATTGGGATGAACAAAATTAGATAAAATATCTTTGAATGAAGCCTTGATCTCTTGCCTTCAATTAGATACAGAGAAATAGATAATATTATCTTTTTTAATAATGACTTCACGTCTTACCTTAAATAGAGGTAAGGAGAATTAGGTAATACCTATTTGAATGCTACCTTGATCTATTACTTAAATAAAAATATCATGGTACGCCACATAATTGGTTGAATTTCTCTCCTCTCTTTCATCTCCTCTAATGAGTTGAGAAAAAATTACCTTGATTTATTGATTGGTCTTGTAGAGTATCTCTAGCTAGAGAAATACAAGATCTTTTACTGAATCCTAGGTGGATCTTATGATGAATACATGGTAGCTTGGAACTTATGATGAGAAGAATTGAAGCAAGCAAGGCATCCTCTTCCTTGCACCTCTTAATTGTCAAGATAGGTACAATCAATTTACTAGAATTACATTTTTGTTTTGGAATCAATCAATTTGTTCGATCTTCATACTGTTTAGAGTAAGTTTGCTATTATATGTACCATCCTTAGCATGAGTTTCGTCAAATAAAACCTACAAAACTAGCTAAATTGAACCTGCTAAAAACAGGAACGAAGTCAACAAGGTTTTAGAAATTAGACTGCCTGACTATGCATGTAAACAAAAATGTTATTGTATTTAAAGAAGTGGTGTTCTATAAATTAGAAAGTCTATTTTTGCTAATTTTTAATTGATGATATCGATTATAAATTTTTTAATTATACATGAAAATAAAAATAGGCTATATATTTTTGAATTATGTCATAGTCTCTTACCTTAAATAAAGGTGTCATGTCATTCTATAAATAAAAACCGACAGAGAGATTATATTTTGAGAAACCTCTCTCTCTCTCTAAGAATTGTTCGTCTAAGCTTTAGGCCAATTCATCCCACCATATATTCTCATGTGTTGAGATAAATTCCACTAAACAATTTAACTGCTAAACGTATTCAGCTAAGCTTTGGAGTCTTGGAGATTGAAGATTGAAGCGAGCAACCTAGGATTCTCAACTCTTGGTTACTACATCAACGGATCGAGGTATATCATATGTCATTTATGTCTGGTTAGAATCAATCAAAATGATAGATTGTTCGTGATTTGGTAATGAATTTTTAAAATCTCTATCTTGAAACCACAAGTTTCTTTACATAAAAGATACAATTTTGATGGCAGATCGAGTTCATTTTAGAAGGGATAAACATATATAGGTGTATAAAACTCATATAAGGACCAACCCTCCATGCCATCCGAAATCTAGGGCAAGCAAATTTTTATGGAAGCAATTAATTATTAAAATGACGTTGTAATTATATTATTGGCCATCTAAAGTAAATGGCATCCAATATGCACATCTATCTTCAATTTCCTGATTTTTTTTAAGTTACGAAGGGTCCTTTAAAAACAAAAACAGAGTTAAAATTTTAAAATCCGTAAACGCATAGTGAAATACTTTAAAAAGCAAATATTTACCCTCGCGAATAGTACAGATTCTTGTAGTAAAGTTGGCTTTCAGCCGATCTTTTAGTAAAGTCCCAATTTCATCTCAATCATTCGACTGATATCAAACCGTCTTGGCTCTTGAACTAGTCAAGAGCTTTATGCCTAATTGATAAATATCAGATCGTTTCTATTGGTTATATATGTTGGTTTGTACTCTATCTGGTTTCCTACCATGATGCAAATTTAAATGAGAAAAAATAGGTAATTATTGTTGTGGATTGTATCTTAAAGCGATGGGTATTTTAATAATCAAGGGTGTTGCAAAATATTCTTGGTTTTATTTGTTTAGAACTTGATCAATCTGTAATTATTTGTAATTGATACTGTTGATAAGCCTTGCTGGTTTAATTTTTGGGGTTTGGAGGGGGTTGAACAGATCTATTGAATATTGCTTGCTGCAGAGAAAAATGTTCGTGTACTTAAAGCAAACGTTTTATAAATTAGACTGCCTGACTATGCATTACAAACATGCAGGTTGTAAATCTAGTGGTCATGGCAGATTGGTCGGACCTAGCATATGACATGCTCGAGCACATAACCAGCTTTCTTTCAGTGCCAGATCATCACCGATTCAGTGCAGTCTGCAAAAACTGGAGATTCGTTGCGAATCAGAAGCGCCATTCTCCAGCACCACAACTCCCTTGGCTGGTACTTGGGGAGGATCGGGAAACGAAAAAACGCAAATTTTACAGCCTGTCAGAGGAAAAGCATTACTCCATTGACATTCCCGAGCTATGCGGGCCGGTACATCAGTGGATCTTCGCATGGGTGGCTCTTTGCTATAGACATCAAAATAACAGGCATCCTGATCAACCCATTTACTCGTGAGTTCCATGAACTACCACCGTTCCCCCCTTTTTGTGACATTGTTGATGTGACAACCCTCGTTGAGAAAGTGCCGAGTGATTACACTCATGGGCCTAGGAATTACACATTCAAGGAGATGCAACGTTTAATTGTACTAAAGGGGATCCTATCACATGATCCAAAGGTGAGATCTGATTTTACGGCAATGATTTTGTTTGGCCAAAAGAATACACCGTCTATTTGGAGGCCCGGTGACTCAACTTGGACTGTGATAAAGTGTCCTGCTAAAGCGATGAAGGATGTTACTTATCTGAATGGAAATTTCTATGTTATATCTGCAATGAATATACTGTATGTTGTGGATTTGGGATCGGATCCAAAATTGATTGAAATTGAGCCTCAGATCAGGCCATGTGTTTGTCAGCACAGGTATTTAGTAAGCTTCAAGGGATTCTTGCTACTTATTGAGAGGTTCCAGAAGGTAATTGAAAGGGGACACTATAACACGGAGGAGTTCATGCTGCTGGAACTAGATTTAGAGCGAAAGGAATTGCATGGATGGGATGATATTGACGGGTGTGCAATATTCCTGGGGGTAAATTCACCTATTGTTATTGATGCCAGACAATTTGCGGGGTGCAAGGGGAATGCATTCTATTTCACAGACATACCTTGTCCATATTCCGCTAAGTTTGGGTGTTGTGACCTTGGTGTCTTTGACTATGTAACCAAAACGATTACTACTTATTACCCCCCTGAAATTTTCCACCCTCTGGTAGCTCCTCCAGTTTGGCTGACCCCAAACCCGTGGTAGGACACCAAACTTTTAAGGGTATTTTGTTAGTAGATTCCTAGTTTCTAAACTGCTTGTTCTGTGGGAATTCTGGTTTGTTCTTTACTGAGCTATGGATATATTTTAATCTTGAACCGTGTCTTCAATATTGTAGTTTGTACTGTAATTAGGGTTGAAGTTTCGTCTCGATTTGGGCCTCTTTTATATTATCTCTCAGTTTTATTTTTTCTATAATAGAATGAAAACGTGTCATAATGTTTATATAACAATTGAGTTATATATGTTAACTGAGATTATTCATGGTCTAGCAAGATATAAAACCTGGACATGTCATGTGAATTTATTGACCATAATTTTTTATAGCCAATTTCTGAAATCGATGCTTGGCTTGAATTATGCATTCAATTTTAGAAACTTATAATATTGAGCTGTGCTGCAATTTAATGAGCATCGAAGTAATACCCCATAGTTGTTGATTAGAACTATAAGTACTTTAGGTAATCTCCATGCAAGTAGACATTATTCATGTAATACATGCCATTTGTTTACTTGTTGGTTTGTCGGAATATGTTTATATGCATGTGAAGTCATATATAAAGCAAAAACATAATTTCTAAAAATGGCACGCATTGTTTATTTGGTTGCTAGTTTGCTAGTAAGTTAGTAACGATTTATCTTTGCATGGCATACATATCTGACATTACGTGAGAATCAATGACTATATACAATTTCTGAAATCAGTACATTGGCAATTTATCCAAAAATCATTAGTAAAACTTTTTTTTTTTATCCTAAAAATGACTTAATAATTTTTCCAAATAATGGGCAATTCAGTTTAATCCACTGTAATTGTATCACTGTTAGCAGAATACTTCCTGCATTGTCTAAATTATGAGGTCGATTCAAGTAATAACTTATAGTAAGATCGTCTCCCGCAAATATTTCTCCTTTCAAGTTCCTTTGCATACAGATTATTTTATTTAAAAAACTAAGGATATGAACAATCGTAGAAATCAGGTTTAGCATATATACTCAACTCAAAAAAAAAAGTGTAAAATATATACATCATTCTTGTATGTCGTTAAATTGGCATGTGGCTTTTAAACAAAGAGGATATGCTTTTGTATCTTACATGCACCCTTTCAAGAACCCTCGACTGCCCCTCTTGTGTGGATCCTGCTCACATGAACTTTATGTGGAAATATTGCAAGTGAAATGATTATTGAAGAGAAGGGCTTTGTAGGAGCAATTGTCAGGTTTGTCGAAAGTTTGATGTCATTTAGAGTGTGAACTTTTTGGTGGCAATTAAGGCTTGGTTTTCTGTAAATTGAGAGAAAGACATTGATCTGATCAGGTGAGTTTTTAGGCGCAAATGCTGTACCAATAATTGTGGGTCTCAACCTAGGCAGCCTCTGTCTAGTTTTTCAAAAAAAAAAAAAAAATTGTTGGTCTCAAGCTAGTACTGAGCTGATCCCTGTAATGATTTTGTTACTGACTAATTAAGGACTTGTTTAAATTATGCCCCTAATGCAAAAAGAGAAACCCCACTAGTATTGTACCATGTCAGCTTGGTACGATGCAGTTGCTTCGGATACTGGTACACGGGGGTGCCAATGACACCCTTTTATTTGTTTATCCGACTCGTGTTGTATTCCAAAAGATATGTATGGGTAATTTTTTTTTTATTAGCTTATCGGGTACGGATAAGGGTAAAAGTAAAAAAAAATTTGTTATCATAACAGGTAAGGGTACAAGTAAAAGTCATTTCATATCAAGTATCAGAAGATTTTTTTCATTAAAATTATACAGATAAGGGTAAAGATTTGTATCGACTGTGGAACAAAAGCTTCGGTTTTTACATTTTCAAAGTCAAAACAGTCGATACAAACTGTTGAAGAAGCTGGATGCAGAGGTGGCCCCTGCTAATGTTACCAGTTTATCACCCGAGGTATGTGGTATTTTTAATCATCTCCTGGTGGGTACAGAGGTATATAGACCCTGTACACTTGCGGTTGAGTCTTTGTAATCAGTCTACTCTGATCAATGGTGCCTTGTCCGCGCCTTGCCAGATTTTTGTGTAAATTTTGCTCTTTTCAAGCTGAGTTGCTATAAAATGAATTTTATGCCACATCTAATCTGTTCAAATAGAAACCAAAACAACGAGCATTGACATGTACAAAATTTTGTCAAAATTTCTAGTTATGACCCTCATGTTTTTTTTTTTTTTTAATGAAATGGCTGTATAGCCCAGTAATATATTAATACAAAAGTGTCATTACGAGCAACTTAAAATCTTATTTCTACCCTTTTTCCCACAAAACCCCTACTGGTCTTGTATTGCTTTTCATGGCTTGAGCCACTCACATTCCGTTGACTAGCTAGTGGATATGGAGTAGTACCAAGGTCTCAGCTACGCAATACCTTCGAATTTTGTTTGACAGTAAATGAAACAGATTGGCTTATAGGTTTATGGAAAATCAAATGATAACACGTCTCATTTACTTCTAATAACAATAGCACTTAACGGAATTTGGTTGTTTGTTGAGCACACAACATATGGTAGTAATTACTATCTGATAATGGTTGCCAGTTTTGACATGGCACAGTAATATGGTGTTCCCATTTCTGCTCCTAGAAAGCAAACCCTTTGAATAATTTCCCCAAAAATATAACACCACTAGTCCACTCGAAGAGCTTGAAATCTGATATTTTCATGTTCAAGGATAATTCTGTGCAAGGGTCACAACTCACAAGCAAGCACATTACATCATAATATCATATTAGCCTAGAATTAGTCTTTATTAGGACTAATTTTTTTTTCCAATTAATCTTGGAACCCACTACAATTATACATTAGAAGGAAGCTGAGTAGCTGACGGAATTATACAAACTGAAGCACGAAGAAAATCAGAAATTACAACATAATACAATACAACACAGGAAACCAAAATGACTACATAATGACAAAGGTGATAATAATGAGAAATTATTGAGAAAATAAAATATACAACCAACATAAATAGGACAAGCGATGTATGCATTATTGTGAGGACAACACTTGAAAAAATGAACAATAATTAACGACCGATGGCAATGCTCTCCTCTGTTTCCTAGAACAACTTATAAATTTAGTAATGTAAAAATTAAAATATCATTGACATCTTATAATTTAACTGCTATATTAAACTCTGCCACCAAGTTTACCTTTGTTATGGACAGCCAGATTAATTTGTATGTAGTTGTGTCCCTCGTACATTATATATCAGACATGTACATCTAACTCTTTCACAAAGGCTGAGCTTACATGCTGCATTTTTGCGCGTGTGTAATCACAAATTTTGTATTCTTGAAATTCTTGAAAAATTATAAATTATAAAATTTCTTGTTTCTGATTCAAAAAGTTAGATTTCTTGAAAATTATAAAATTATAAATTATAAATTATAAAATTTTCTTGAAAAATTATAAATTATAAAATTTCTTGTTTCTGCATTTTTGTGCGTGTTTCTGATTGAAAAATTATAAATTATAAAATATTTCATGACAAGTTATAATATTACATGTTATATATAATTATAGGAATAGCATAGTACATAATTTTTTTTTTGTTTTACTAAGTGAATTAATTAATGTGCCAATGCAACACAAGGCTTTAATTGGAACAAGTAGTAAGGCCGTCTCCAGGTTAATTAATAGAAACCTCAACTTAATTTTCATCAGAAATAGCATAGATATCTATATATAGCATAATATTTTAATTGCTGGAGAGAAATTTCAGAAATAGACTTGTATTTTTGGACGCTCGCTCCACTGAAAGTCAAAGAAGCGTTCCGAATTGGCAGGTTCCGAAATATAATAGACTTGTATTTTTGGACGTTCCCAGATAGAATAAGAATAGCCTTTTTTTCTTTTTTATATTATTAATTGGAACCACGTCCCCTCATGGGCCTCATGGGCCTCTTCTTTGGTAGCAGAGCTTTGAGAAATTAATAGAGAGAAGAGAGAAGAGAGAGAGAGAGCTTTGAGAAATTAATTAATGTCGGCTATGCCTGCTGGTGCTTAATTAATTTAGTAAGTTGGGTTTTTTCATTATTAAATGATATTAATTATTTTTATCTGTGAATTAATTAAAAATGTCAAAATTAAGCCCGGATCCTGTCCAATTAGATTTAGGCCCATATTAAATTCAATTCCGAAAAAGCCCAAACTTAATTTCAAACTGAGCTAGCTAGCTAGCTAGCTTTGACCTTTTGAAATTCAACAGAAATAGCCTTACTTAATTGTATATTTGGAGGCTCCCAGAATAGAATAGCCTTAATTACTTGTATTATTATTGGAATTTGGAACCACGTCGCCTCACACACCACTAACACCACTCACTACTCGTCAACCTATCTAGCTTGTTTTCTCTCCTATATATATCTATAAGCACCACACCATGGCACAGTACATGCAGATCGAAGCTGACAGTAGCTAGGCTGTAGGCAGAAGCTGATATTTTGTTTTCCCATAGCCATAATTTAAGTGATGGGCCACAACCACTTGCAGAAGCTCAAGGAGGCCGAGAAAGAAAAGGTACGTATTACATACATTTTCATATAATTATTTGATTTTTTTGCCATCTCTATTAGTTTTTGTTGTTGTTTTTTTTCTTGTTTTTTTGTGGGGGCGCGCGGGATTAATTAATTAGAGTAGGGGTATTTCAACACATTTGTTTTTCTTTAATTTGTTGAAATTTTCCAGGAAGAACTATACAAATCTGGTATCAAGCCTGGTCATCAGATTAATTGTAATGGTACCACTTCACAAAAGTTTTGGAGGCGTGACAATTTATTGCTTCGTTATTTCTGTTGTGATTGCGATGAAAGTTTTGAGACGGCAGATGCGAAAAAAGAGCATATGGGTAGTAGACATAGCAACCATGTCGTCTGTTCTACATGCAGCCAGGTGGCTCCAAAGGAGGGATCAGCACATGTTATCACAGTAATATTTTATTTATTTTTCTAATTTATTTTGGTTAATATACAGCATCAATGTTTTTGCTTTTGGCTATGAAAATATATTTATTTCATTGGCATTATATCATTTTACAGGTTCCTCAAAGTTTTGGGTATCATGTCGCTGGAGCTGGAGCTGCAGCTGACGTGTCCAACTAGAAGTTAATTAATTAGATCCATCTCTTATTTAATTTTGTCTTTAAGTTTTTAATTTAGTTTTGTATGTTATTGTTGTTGGTTAATGTACGTAGAAGTTACTTCCTGTTGCTAATTTTGGCTTCTTATTTGCATTGATCTTGCGCAGTTATATATTGTTTTATTTGCTATGTTTTTTATGTTATTCACTTAATTATTAAATACTTTATTCTAAAAGTTACTTGTGTTAGACATTTGTGCCGAATTAAAAAAAATTTAATCACTTATTAATGTAATATATTCAGTTTTTCCTAGTTATATCAGAACTGAAAAAAACATCTCGAATTAATTCTGAAATAAAAGACACAGAAATTTCATTAGTAAGACAAACAAACTAAAAATAGACAGTTGTACTTATTTTTTGCACACAACAACACAAGCTGGTGAAAACAAAAACCCTCATTATTAATGGAATTAACAAATTTCAAGACAGTTTCATAGTTTTAACAGTAAATTCACAAGTTGGTGAAAAGTAAAATCACAACCGAATTTAATTTGTGCTACTCAAAATCACAGAAGATCACTGGTTTTGGTATTGAATTGCAAATAAATTAAAACCAAGTAAGACAATGATGAATTAATCAAAGATTAAATCCTTCACAATCTAAAATTGGAGTCAGCATTAACTGTAAATTGTGAAAAAAACCCAAAACCCTAATCACGAAAAGTTTCAAATAAATACACGAATATTATCACCGTCTATCAATGTTTTGGCATACTTGATTATATTTTTGAATAAAAAAATTGAAGATTTGGTAGTGACATCTGTACACATATAATTTATTATTAAAATAAAACAGGAAAGTACGTGAGCGTCAAAACAAGAAAATATATCCTAAAACCTAATTAATTTTGAATACACGCACCTACAAATTAATCTGCTTCCACCAGCTTACAATGAAAAATTAATACTACCCAATTTTTCTTAAATACTAAATCCGTTAATATGTGTCTACCTCCTAAATGAGACAAAGTATTCAAAGAGCAGTCCTAATACGGGAACAATTCAAAATTAATCTCTATTGGATTCATTTTGAACGGGTATGGACCTAAAGACATACATACTGGTCGGTTATTGGATAACAATACAATACTACACATCAATTGAGTTTATATATATAATTGAATTATATATTTAAACTTATCTCGTAATATGAAATCAACATAAAACATCAAAATATATAACAAAAAACAGTAAATAAAATTATAAATAATTAAAAAATAACCTTATAGAGATGCCAGAGATGGAATTTAGATCAAAAGATCGAGAGTCAAGCGAGTTCAACACTTTACTTATATTTTGTAGAACAATTAATAACGACATAAAATATTTTTGTCCTCTAATTTGAAGTCTGCACAAATTTATATTTTTTTTTTATTTCCAGTTTTATCTCTTATTGAGAATTTGAAGGTGAATTTTCTAACGAAAAAATGTTAAAAAAAATCTTTTCATGTAGATAAAAAAATTATTGATGAAAAAATCAAACTTACAAATACATGTCAATTTAATTAGAAATACAAGTTTCAAGTGTAGTACAGAAAAAAAAATCAGACAAAATGCTAAAAAAAAATATTATTGAGGAACTCACCCATGAAATCTATTGGTAGCTAGTTTTCTTGACAATAATCATAGTCACCGTTTTTCAAAAATTTACTCTATGTATCACCAATGCAAAACAATGTGACCATTCTCTCTAAATATATAGGACTTTATATGTTAAAAATGGAAACCTTTTTCAATTCTTTATTTTCGATAAACTTTTGATAAAAATACTATATATAGAAATGTGTGAGAGGTTGGTAATAGCAACTTACCAAAAATAATTACATAACAAATTGTACTTGATCTCAGAATGCTCTAATTCTTCTCCAACGCTATTTTACCAGTTGACTTACCTTACTAAACACAATTGCTTCCTTCAAGAGACACAATATAGTCTATTTTTTATTGGGTTTTATGGTACTTAGGGCATCAGAATTTCAAAAAAAATTATAAGAAAAGTACGAAAGGAACATCATGTGCATCTAAAATCAAATCAAAAAATTTATTTCCAAATCAGTAAGTATCATACCTAACTTCTTGTCTTCAAACAAGAAGAAATGTACTTCAAATATAGGGTTGATGTCCCTTCACCCCCTTTGTTCATGCTTTTGGGGATTGTTGCCTTGCAATGATTTGGTGGTTGATGTGTGAGTGACCTAGAACAACTTGCACCACATTGATACTCCAAGGTAGAAGCCCTACACAGTATCAATTAAGAAATTAATTAGAAACCAAAGTTTTCTCTTGCTAGAGAGTAGCAATTTGGTTGCTTCTTAATAATCTCTATCTTTCAAGGAACTAGATCTGGAGTTTTGTGTTTTGTGGGTTCTCCACACAAGAGAGATCAAACGAGGGAGAGAGAGAAAGAAAAAAAGTTTTGGCAGAAATTCAACTATTTAAAAAACGAATTTAACTCAAAAAATTCGAGGGAGAGAATATATAATGCATTCAAGGAAAGTGAATTATGCTTCCAAAATTAACCATCACGTTGTATTTAAAGATATATAATTAATATATAACAAAAAAAACAATAAATATAATTATAAATAATTATTAAATAACTTTATAGACATGCCAGGGAAGAAATTTTGATCAATAGATCAGAGTCAAGCGAGTTGAACCTTTTACTTAAAATTTCGTAGAACATTGAATAAATAATAACGACTTATAATATTGTTATCTCCTCATTTGAAGTCTGCACAAATTTATATATTTTTTATTTCCTAGTTTATCTTTTTTTTTTAGAATTGCAAGGTGAATTTTCTAACAACAAAATGTTATAAAAATATTTTTACGTAGATAAAAAAAATTATTGATGAAAAAAAAATCAAAATTACAAATACATGTCAATTTAATTAGAATAAACTAGTTTCAAGTGTAGGAGACAAAAACATGAGACAAAATGCTATAAAAATAAATATTATTGAAGAACTCACCTGTGAAATCTATTGGTTGTTATCTTAACAATAATCATAATCAACTTTCTTCAGACATTTACTCTGTGTATCACCAATAGAAGACTCTATATGTCACCACTCTCTCTTATTATTATATAGGACTTTATATGTTAAAAATGGAAACATTTTTAAATTCTTTTTTTTCGTAAAATTTTGATAAAAATCCTATAGAAAAGTATGAGAAGGTGAAAAATAGCATCTTCTTTCCAAAATTAACTTGTCATATCAAAAATAATTACATAACAAATTGTACTTAACCTCATAATGCTCTAATTATTCTCCAACGCTATTTTACAAATTGACTTACTTTATTAAACACAATTGCTTCCATCAATTTCAAAAGGTCAAAGCTAGCTTGCTCAGTTTGAAAGTTTGGGCTTTTTCCGAATTTAATTTAATATGGGCCTAAATCTAATTGGACAGGATCCGGGCTTTGTAGTATCAGGATCCGGGCTTTGTACACAAGAACCGATCCTGATACTATCTGGATCGGTTTTTTCTAGCAACCGATCCTGATAGTTGAAATATTAAGATCGGTTGACCAAAAAACCCGATCTGATTAGTTTTTTGGATCGGTTTTGTTAAGAAAACTGTTCCAGATAGATATTTGTATCGGTTGTTTCATATAGCCGATCCAGATAGGCCGATCCTGATTCTTGTTTTTCCACTAGTGACAATTTGTTATGTAATTATTTTGGGAAGACAAGTTAGTTTTAGAATGAAGTTGCTATTTTTCACCCTCTCATAGAGAAATATCAAAATTTTATCGAAAATAACGAATTGAGAAAGGTTTCCATTTTTAACATATAAAGTCCTATATATTTAGAGAGAATGGTCACATAGTCTTGTATTGGTGATACATAGAGTAAATTTTTGAAGAACGGTGATTATGATTATTGTCAAGAAAACTACCAATAGATTTCATGGGTGAATTCCTCAATAATATATTTTTGAGTTGAATTCGTTTTTAGAGAGTTGAATTTCTACCAAAATTCTCTCTCTCTCTCTCTGATTTGATCAATCATGTGTTTAGAACCCACAAAAATCTAAACTCAAGATTTAGTTACTTGGAGGATAGAGATTATTAAGAAGCGACCAAATTTCTAATCTCAACAAAAGAAAACTTTGGTTTCTAATTAATTTCTTGATAGGTACTGTGGAGGGCTTTTACCTTGGAGTATTAATGTGGTGCAAGTCATTCTAGGTCACGCACATATCAACTACCAAGTCGTTGCAAGGCTTCAATCACCATAAGCATATATCAACAAAGGAGGTGAAGGGACTTCAACCCTACATCTCAAGTACCTTTCTCCTTGTTTGAAGACAAGAAATTTAGTATTTTACTTATTGATTTGGAATCAATTTTTCAATTTGATTTCATTTACGCATGATGTTTCTATCGTACTTTCTTAAAAAAAATTTGAAATTCCGATGCGCTAAGTATCATAAAACCCAACAGAAAATAGACTATATTGTGTTTATTGATGGAAACAATTGTGTTTAATAAAGTAAGTCAATTTGTAAAATAGCATTGGAGAATAATTAGAGCATTATGAGGTTAAGTACAATTTGTTATGTAATTATTTTTGGTATGACAAGTTAATTTTGGAAAGAAGATGCTATTTTTCACCTTCTCATACTTTTCTATAGTATTTTTATCAAAAGTTTACGAAAAAAAAGAATTTAAAAATGTTTCCATTTTTAACATATAAAGTCCTATATAATAATAAGATAGAGTGGTGACATATAGTCTTCTATTGGTGATACACAGAGTAAATGTCTGAAGAAAGGTGATTATGATTATTGTTAAGATAACAACCAATAGATTTCACAGGTGAGTTCTTCAATAATATTTATTTTTATAGCATTTTGTCTCATGTTTTTGTCTCCTACACTTGAAACTAGTTTATTCTAATTAAATTGACATTGTTATGAATAAAATTATTAATGTGGATGTCCATGACTCCCAATATTCATTTCTCCACTACTCCCACTACCATTGGAATTCATATCCCACTACTATTTAGAATTCAATGTCTTATTTATTATTGTAATGGCTTTTCATTTACAATTTGTAGCCTATAAATAGAGGCTTTGTAATCTTGTATTGTACACATGAGAAATATATGAATAAAGAGATTGCCATCTTTTATGTGTTCTCTATCTTGTTTATTATTCTTTGTTTTTATTTTATAACACGTTATCAGCACGAGAGCTCTACTAGTTGAAGATTCGAGGTAACTTTGATATCTTTTATTTCAATTCCATTTAAATAAATAATATTTCCAATAAGTAATTGCTAAATGGAATAAGTTATCAATTTTTGTACATTTATTTTAAGATGGTTAGTATAGTTCATATAATTTTATATGAAGTGCAAATATTTTAATCTTTTAGAAGAAGATTTAATGAAATCTTCCTGAAGAAGATATATATGATATAGAAAAATTAATTTGAGAAGATTTTAAGAAATCTTTCTGAAAAAAATTTATATGATGTACAAATTTTGTATGATATTTATTTTGTTATTTTTTTTTAATAATTTAATCTTCTCGAAGAAGATTTCAAAATATATTAAGAAAGTGAAGAATATATCAAAAGATACTAAGAAATTCTTCTTGAAGAAGATTTCAAGAAATATAATTTGTTCAAGAAGATTTTAAGAAATTTTCATGAAGAAAATTCCAAGAAAATTTGCATGATACGCAAATTTTACATGGTGTTTATATTATTATTTTTCAATAATTTAATTCTCCTGAAGAAGATTTAAAAATTTTCAGTTTCGAATTTGGAACCTAATCCTAACTGTAGGATCTAAGTTGGATGGTGACTCTAGAACTCCTTGCTATTTATGGTACTGTGGGATTAGCATTAGCCCAAAGAAAACCATGCTGCTTGTCTAAGCATAAAATTAATTATTGCTTGGTACCCAAAAGAAAAAACTATTTGCTCCTTTGCTCGGATTGAGTGGCCTCTGGACATGGTTTGTATTAAGCTTGCCTTTTATTATCTTGTACCGAGGCTGAGAGCAATATTACTTATTTTGAGTAATGTTTTTGTTTCCTTATGATTGAACAAAAAAATATCGAACTTTTGATGAAAATCATGAATCCCGTCCAACTGGTTCTGCTTCATTTCCTGAAGTGAATGTAGCTATGAATAACAATATATATGATAATTTTTTTTTCAATAATTTAATCTTCCTGAAGAAGATTTAAAATATATATATATATAAATTGTGTTAATATCAAATGGCCCGAAACCATCTGTTAATAATAAATTCCCAACTTTATCAAATGGCCCGAAGCCATCTATTAATCATAAATTCTCAATTTTATTAATTGGCCCGAAGCCATTTTATCAATTCATATTATTGAAAAAGAATTAAAAAAAAAATGGCCCGAAGCCAATTCAATTTTAAATGATGTCATAGTATTGGCATTTAACTGATGGCATAGCATTGGTCCGAAGCCAATTCAATTCACATTTATTAAAAATTGGCCTGAAGCCATGGTATTGAAATTTGCAATCATATTCTTATTAACAGATGTATATTCAACTGGCCCGAAGCCATAGTATTAAAAAAAAAAAAATTTGTCATAGTATTCAATTTTAACATGTTCATGTTATTTTTTTTCTAATAGTTTAATTTTTCTGAAGAAGATTTCTAGAAATATTTTGAATATATTTCTTGTCTTCATTTCACCAGAAGTGGAAAATAATATGATAATAATTTATGAACAAACTCTCAGATATGAACGTGATAATGAAGATATATATTGTTTTGTCAATGCAATAAATTATTTATTGTGCATTTATTTCTCTTTCTCAAATATTTATAACTTTGAAATAAAAAAAATATAGTACTTTTGAATGATAGAATAGCTTTATTTTGACTGGATTGGCAAACATGCTATCTGTTCAAACCTGTTGACCTAGACTCTATAATTGTGTTGTGGTTTGGAGACTTTTTGATATAAGACTTATTTTTATCTTTGATTTACTTGATCATAAAATTTGATAAAAGTTTTAATTGTTGATATGCTGTTAGGTAAGTAGCAATTTATGTATTGGCCAAATAAATAAAAAATTTGATTATGTTAAGCCAAAGCCAAATTATTGTTATAAGTTGCTGGGAATTGATCATGACAAGCTTTAATTGGTAATTATTTAAAGATTTTTGTCCAATTTTTTTTTAGCTCAATTTTCATCAAATGTATGCATAATTGTATTTATTTTATTTAGTAACGTAAAAAGTAAATGGGAGTACCATTTCGAGTAGTACAAATTGATTGAAAGGTCCGGAAGAGCAATCTTTTTATTACATGGAGGAATACAAATTTATATTGATGATGCATTATATTCTTCTAAGTTTCAAAGGAATTTGAGGATATCCGCTGAAATGGGTATCATGTTGAGACAACCAATGAAGAAAATATTGAATATCTTTATATTACTAGCATAATATCAAATAAAAAAATGCATACTGAAAAAAAAATTTGCCTATGTTTTCCTCCAGCTTGTACTACATATGTATTAGTACAATTGAAACACATATTATTGTAAACCAGAAGTTTACAAATAAGAATATGTTTATAGTTTGGCATGACCGGTTGGGCCATTCCGGATCAATAATGATGCGAAAAATAATAGATAATTAATGTGAACATTCATTAAAGAACCAGAAGATTCTTTAATTTGATGAATTTTTATTTTATTTTATTTCTAGAATGTATACAATGTGATATTTGTGGAACACTATATCCACCATGTGAACCATTTGAATATTTTATGATTTTAATTGATGCATCAACAATATGGTCACATGTATGTTTATTATCAACTCGCAACCTGACGTTTGCGAGATTAATTGCTAAATTGATTTGATTAAGAGCATAATTTTATGATTGTCTAATTAAGAATATACATCTAGACAATGTGGATGAATTTACTTCTCAGATAATGCATGTCTATTAGAATTGATGTTGAACATCATGCAGCTAATGTTCATATACAAAATGAGAACATGTTATTTTGCATACAACAACACTAATTCGCATCATGCCAACAAGCTATTATAAAACTTCCCCTTTATAATTGGTTTTTGGTCACATACCTAATATTTTCCATATAAGAATTTTGGATGTGCGATATATGTTATAATTGCTCCACCACAACGCACTAAAATGGGATATCAAAGAAAGTTGGGAATTTATGTTGAATTTGAATCTCTATATATAATAGAGTATATAGAACCATTGATGGTAGAATTTTTCACGGCTAGTTTTGCCGATTGTCATTTTGATGAATCAATATTCCCAACCTTAGGGGGAGAAAACAATCAGCTAGAAAAAAGATAATAGTTGGAATGAATTATCAGTGTAATTTAGATCCTCATAAATAATGTGAACTAGATGTTTAAAAGATAATTCATTTGGAAAGATTAGTTAATCAATTGCCAGACGCATTTACAAAGAAAGTGACCAAAACACATATACCAGCTGTTAATGCTCCACTTAATGTCGATGTCCCTATTGGACAGACTAATAAAATTATAACACGCATGAAGCGTGGAAGATTAATCAGTTCCAAGGATAAAATCCTCGAAAAAAGAAAAGGAGCAAAGAATGAAAATGGTCAAGTCGAGGATATGATAATTTCAGATAAAACTCCAGAAGAGAATCAAATTATAAGTAATATTGGAGTTCCAGCAGAAACTCAAGTATCTGAAATTCATGAAAATGAAGAGATCTCGATAAATTATATCATGAATGGAATAAGATGGAACCGAGATAAAATTGATGTCAATGATATTTTTTCATAAAATATAGCGCTAAATATAATAAATATTGAGGATCATGACCCGAAGTCTATTAAAGAATGTCGACAAAGAAATGATTGGCCAAGATGAAAAGGTGTAATTGAGGCAGAGTTAAACTCTCTTGAAAAATGAAAAGATTTTGGACCTGTAGTCACAATACCTGAAGGTGTAAAACCAGTAAGATATATAAATGAGTATTTATGCGAAAATAAAATGATAAAGGTGAAATTTTGAGATATACTCACCTGTGGTGGATGCAACAACTTTTCGGTACATAATTAGTCTGGCAGTCCATGAAGGACTTGATTTGCGCGTAATGCATGTTGTTACAACCTATTTTTAAGATGATATATATATGAAAATCCCTTAAGGATTTAAGATGCCTGAAGCATGTTATTTAGGTTCTCGAGAACATTATTCAATTAAATTGAATAAATCTTTATATCGATTAAAGCAATCTGGATGCATATGGTATAATCGTCTAAGTGAATATATATTAAGACATGGATATAATAATGACACGATATGTCCATGTATTTTTATGAAAAGATATGAAAATGATTTTGTTATAATTGCAGTTTATGTTGACGATCTAAGTATCATTGAAACTCCTGAAGAGCTTTCAAAAGTTATAAATTATTTAAAGGAATAATTTGAGATGAAAGATCTTGGGAGAACAAAATTTTGCCATGGATTGCAAATTGAATATTTTAAAAATGACATTTTTATGCATCAAGAAAATTATATTGCAAGAGTACTAAGACAATTTTATATGGATAAAATCACATCCATTGAGCACTCCAATGATTATAAGATCATTAGATGTGAATATATATCTTTTAGACCTTGAGAAAGTGATGAAAAACTAATTGGTCCTGAAGTACCATGTCTTAGTGCAATAGTAGTTTTTATGTATCTGGATGGACATACAAGATCTGATATATCATTTGTTGTAAATTTACTAGCAAGATATAGTTCTTCTCCTACGCGAAGACATTGTAATGAAATTAAACATATACTTCGCTAACTCTGAGAAATTTTAGCAATACACGAAGCAAGCCGAGAATGTGTTTGGTTAAGATCTGTGATTCAACACATTCAATAGACATGTGGTTTGTCTTCTAGAGAAATGATCCTGACGATCATATATTAAGATAATATTGTATGTATTACTCAATTAAAGGAATGATACATTAAAGGAGATAGAACAAAATATATTTCATTAAAGTTCTTTTTCACACATGATCTCCAAGATGATAATGTTATTATTGTTCAG
Source organism: Carex kokanica (assembly GCA_025461125.1). NCBI lineage: Eukaryota > Viridiplantae > Streptophyta > Magnoliopsida > Poales > Cyperaceae > Carex > Carex kokanica. The sequence continues at coordinate 46,205 of JAJGRX010000675.1, read as the reverse complement.
CAAATTCGTTCAAGTGAAACTCTAGCAGATTAATTCACTAAGGCGATCCTTATTGCAATATTTGAAAAGCTAGTTTGTAATATTGGAGTTCATCGACTTAAAGATCTTGATTGATGTTGTCATGAGGGGGGGTTAATATGCACTATATTTTCTCTTAACCATGGTTTTTCCCACTGGGTTTTCCTGGTAAGGTTGTAGTTGTATATTAAAATGAATATTGTACTCTTTTTCCTTCACTAGGTTTTTATCCCATAGGGTTTTTCCTAGTAAGGTTTTAATGAGGCATATTCTTATATAATGGACATCCAAGGGGGAGTGTTATGAATAAAATTATTAATGTGGATGTCCATGACTCCCAATATTCATTTCTCCACTACTCCCACTACCATTGGAATTCATATCCCACTACTATTTAGAATTCAATGTCTTATTTATTATTGTAATGGCTTTTCATTTACAATTTGTAGCCTATAAATAGAGGCTTTGTAATCTTGTATTGTACACATGAGAAATATATGAATAAAGAGATTGCCATCTTTTATGTGTTCTCTATCTTGTTTATTATTCTTTGTCTTTATTTTATAACAGACATGTATTAGTAATTTTGATTTTTTTTTCATCAATAATTTTTTTATCTACGTAAAAATATTTTTATAACATTTTGTTGTTAGAAAATTCACCTTGCAATTCTAAAAAAAAAAGATAAACTAGGAAATAAAAAATATATAAATTTGTGCAGACTTCAAATGAGGAGATAACAATATTATAAGTCGTTATTATTTATTCAATGTTCTACGAAATTTTAAGTAAAAGGTTCAACTCGCTTGACTCTGATCTATTGATCAAAATTTCTTCCCTGGCATGTCTATAAAGTTATTTAATAATTATTTATAATTATATTTATTGTTTTTTTTTGTTATATATTAATTATATATCTTTAAATACAACGTGATGGTTAATTTTGGAAGCATAATTCACTTTCCTTGTATGCATTATATATTCTCTCCCTCGAATTTTTTGAGTTAAATTCGTTTTTTAAATAGTTGAATTTCTGCCAAAACTTTTTTTCTTTCTCTCTCTCCCTCGTTTGATCTCTCTTGTGTGGAGAACCCACAAAACACAAAACTCCAGATCTAGTTCCTTGAAAGATAGAGATTATTAAGAAGCAACCAAATTGCTACTCTCTAGCAAGAGAAAACTTTGGTTTCTAATTAATTTCTTAATTGATACTGTGTAGGGCTTCTACCTTGGAGTATCAATGTGGTGCAAGTTGTTCTAGGTCACTCACACATCAACCACCAAATCATTGCAAGGCAACAATCCCCAAAAGCATGAACAAAGGGGGTGAAGGGACATCAACCCTATATTTGAAGTACATTTCTTCTTGTTTGAAGACAAGAAGTTAGGTATGATACTTACTGATTTGGAAATAAATTTTTTGATTTGATTTTAGATGCACATGATGTTCCTTTCGTACTTTTCTTATAATTTTTTTTGAAATTCTGATGCCCTAAGTACCATAAAACCCAATAAAAAATAGACTATATTGTGTCTCTTGAAGGAAGCAATTGTGTTTAGTAAGGTAAGTCAACTGGTAAAATAGCGTTGGAGAAGAATTAGAGCATTCTGAGATCAAGTACAATTTGTTATGTAATTTTTTTTGGTAAGTTGCTATTTCCAACCTCTCACACATTTCTATAGTATTTTTATCAAAAGTTTATCGAAAATAAAGAATTGAAAAAGGTTTCCATTTTTAACATATAAAGTCCTATATATTTAGAGAGAATGGTCACATTGTTTTGCATTGGTGATACATAGAGTAAATTTTTGAAAAACGGTGACTATGATTATTGTCAAGAAAACTAGCTACCAATAGATTTCATGGGTGAGTTCCTCAATAATATTTTTTTTTAGCATTTTGTCTGATTTTTTTCTGTACTACACTTGAAACTTGTATTTCTAATTAAATTGACATGTATTTGTAAGTTTGATTTTTTTCATCAATAATTTTTTTTATCTACATGAAAAGATTTTTTTTAACATTTTTTCGTTAGAAAATTCACCTTCAAATTCTCAATAAGAGATAAAACTGGAAATAAAAAAAAAATATAAATTTGTGCAGACTTCAAATTAGAGGACAAAAATATTTTATGTCGTTATTAATTGTTCTACAAAATATAAGTAAAGTGTTGAACTCGCTTGACTCTCGATCTTTTGATCTAAATTCCATCTCTGGCATCTCTATAAGGTTATTTTTTAATTATTTATAATTTTATTTACTGTTTTTTGTTATATATTTTGATGTTTTATGTTGATTTCATATTACGAGATAAGTTTAAATATATAATTCAATTATATATATAAACTCAATTGATGTGTAGTATTGTATTGTTATCCAATAACCGACCAGTATGTATGTCTTTAGGTCCATACCCGTTCAAAATGAATCCAATAGAGATTAATTTTGAATTGTTCCCGTATTAGGACTGCTCTTTGAATACTTTGTCTCATTTAGGAGGTAGACACATATTAACGGATTTAGTATTTAAGAAAAATTGGGTAGTATTTTTCATTGTAAGCTGGTGGAAGCAGATTAATTTGTAGGTGCGTGTATTCAAAATTAATTAGGTTTTAGGATATATTTTCTTGTTTTGACGCTCACGTACTTTCCTGTTTTATTTTAATAATAAATTATATGTGTACAGATGTCACTACCAAATCTTCAATTTTTTTATTCAAAAATATAATCAAGTATGCCAAAACATTGATAGACGGTGATAATATTCGTGTATTTATTTGAAACTTTTTGTGATTAGGGTTTTGGGTTTTTTCACAATTTACAGTTAATGCTGACTGGCTCCAATTTTACATTGTGAAGGATTTAATCTTTGATTAATTCATCATTGTCTTACTTGGTTTTAATTTATTTGCAATTCAATACCAAAACCAGTGATCTTCTGTGATTTTGAGTAGCACAAATTAAATTCGGTTGTGATTTTACTTTTCACCAACTTGTGAATTTACTGTTAAAACTATGAAACTGTCTTGAAATTTGTTAATTCCATTAATAATGAGGGTTTTTGTTTTCACCAGCTTGTGTTGTTGTGTGCAAAAAATAAGTACAACTGTCTATTTTTAGTTTGTTTGTCTTACTAATGAAATTTCTGTGTCTTTTATTTCAGAATTAATTCGAGATGTTTTTTTTTGTTCTGATATAACTAGGAAAAACTGAATATATTACATTAATAAGTGATTAAATTTTTTTTAATTCGGCACAAATGTCTAACACAAGTAACTTTTAGAATAAAGTATTTAATAATTAAGTGAATAACATAAAAAACATAGCAAATAAAACAATATATAACTGCGCAAGATCAATGCAAATAAGAAGCCAAAATTAGCAACAGGAAGTAACTTCTACGTACATTAACCAACAACAATAACATACAAAACTAAATTAAAAACTTAAAGACAAAATTAAATAAGAGATGGATCTAATTAATTAACTTCTAGTTGGACACGTCAGCTGCAGCTCCAGCTCCAGCGACATGATACCCAAAACTTTGAGGAACCTGTAAAATGATATAATGCCAATGAAATAAATATATTTTAATAGCCAAAAGCAAAAACATTGATGCTGTATATTAACCAAAATAAATTAGAAAAATAAATAAAATATTACTGTGATAACATGTGCTGATCCCTCCTTTGGAGCCACCTGGCTGCATGTAGAACAGACGACATGGTTGCTATGTCTACTACCCATATGCTCTTTTTTCGCATCTGCCGTCTCAAAACTTTCATCGCAATCACAACAGAAATAACGAAGCAATAAATTGTCACGCCTCCAAAACTTTTGTGAAGTGGTACCATTACAATTAATCTGATGACCAGGCTTGATACCAGATTTGTATAGTTCTTCCTGGAAAATTTCAACAAATTAAAGAAAAACAAATGTGTTGAAATACCCCTACTCTAATTAATTAAAAAAAACAAGAAAAAAAACAACAACAAAAACTAATAGAGATGGCAAAAAAATCAAATAATTATATGAAAATGTATGTAATACGTACCTTTTCTTTCTCGGCCTCCTTGAGCTTCTGCAAGTGGTTGTGGCCCATCACTTAAATTATGGCTATGGGAAAACAAAATATCAGCTTCTGCCTACAGCCTAGCTACTGTCAGCTTCGATCTGCATGTACTGTGCCATGGTGTGGTGCTTATAGATATATATAGGAGAGAAAACAAGCTAGATAGGTTGACGAGTAGTGAGTGGTGTTAGTGGTGTGTGAGGCGACGTGGTTCCAAATTCCAATAATAATACAAGTAATTAAGGCTATTCTATTCTGGGAGCCTCCAAATATACAATTAAGTAAGGCTATTTCTGTTGAATTTCAAAAGGTCAAAGCTAGCTAGCTAGCTAGCTCAGTTTGAAATTAAGTTTGGGCTTTTTCGGAATTGAATTTAATATGGGCCTAAATCTAATTGGACAGGATCCGGGCTTAATTTTGACATTTTTAATTAATTCACAGATAAAAATAATTAATATCATTTAATAATGAAAAAACCCAACTTACTAAATTAATTAAGCACCAGCAGGCATAGCCGACATTAATTAATTAATTTCTCAAAGCTCTCTCTCTCTCTTCTCTCTTCTCTCTATTAATTTCTCAAAGCTCTGCTACCAAAGAAGAGGCCCATGAGGCCCATGAGGGGACGTGGTTCCAATTAATAATATAAAAAAGAAAAAAAAGGCTATTCTTATTCTATCTGGGAACGTCCAAAAATACAAGTCTATTATATTTCGGAACCTGCCAATTCGGAACGCTTCTTTGACTTTCAGTGGAGCGAGCGTCCAAAAATACAAGTCTATTTCTGAAATTTCTCTCCAGCAATTAAAATATTATGCTATATATAGATATCTATGCTATTTCTGATGAAAATTAAGTTGAGGTTTCTATTAATTAACCTGGAGACGGCCTTACTACTTGTTCCAATTAAAGCCTTGTGTTGCATTGGCACATTAATTAATTCACTTAGTAAAACAAAAAAAAAATTATGTACTATGCTATTCCTATAATTATATATAACATGTAATATTATAACTTGTCATGAAATATTTTATAATTTATAATTTTTCAATCAGAAACACGCACAAAAATGCAGAAACAAGAAATTTTATAATTTATAATTTTTCAAGAAAATTTTATAATTTATAATTTATAATTTTATAATTTTCAAGAAATCTAACTTTTTGAATCAGAAACAAGAAATTTTATAATTTATAATTTTTCAAGAATTTCAAGAATACAAAATTTGTGATTACACACGCGCAAAAATGCAGCATGTAAGCTCAGCCTTTGTGAAAGAGTTAGATGTACATGTCTGATATATATAATGTACGAGGGACACAACTACATACAAATTAATCTGGCTGTCCATAACAAAGGTAAACTTGGTGGCAGAGTTTAATATAGCAGTTAAATTATAAGATGTCAATGATATTTTAATTTTTACATTACTAAATTTATAAGTTGTTCTAGGAAACAGAGGAGAGCATTGCCATCGGTCGTTAATTATTGTTCATTTTTTCAAGTGTTGTCCTCACAATAATGCATACATCGCTTGTCCTATTTATGTTGGTTGTATATTTTATTTTCTCAATAATTTCTCATTATTATCACCTTTGTCATTATGTAGTCATTTTGGTTTCCTGTGTTGTATTGTATTATGTTGTAATTTCTGATTTTCTTCGTGCTTCAGTTTGTATAATTCCGTCAGCTACTCAGCTTCCTTCTAATGTATAATTGTAGTGGGTTCCAAGATTAATTGGAAAAAAAAATTAGTCCTAATAAAGACTAATTCTAGGCTAATATGATATTATGATGTAATGTGCTTGCTTGTGAGTTGTGACCCTTGCACAGAATTATCCTTGAACATGAAAATATCAGATTTCAAGCTCTTCGAGTGGACTAGTGGTGTTATATTTTTGGGGAAATTATTCAAAGGGTTTGCTTTCTAGGAGCAGAAATGGGAACACCATATTACTGTGCCATGTCAAAACTGGCAACCATTATCAGATAGTAATTACTACCATATGTTGTGTGCTCAACAAACAACCAAATTCCGTTAAGTGCTATTGTTATTAGAAGTAAATGAGACGTGTTATCATTTGATTTTCCATAAACCTATAAGCCAATCTGTTTCATTTACTGTCAAACAAAATTCGAAGGTATTGCGTAGCTGAGACCTTGGTACTACTCCATATCCACTAGCTAGTCAACGGAATGTGAGTGGCTCAAGCCATGAAAAGCAATACAAGACCAGTTGGGGTTTTGTGGGAAAAAGGGTAGAAATAAGATTTTAAGTTGCTCGTAATGACACTTTTGTATTAATATATTACTGGGCTATACAGCCATTTCATTAAATAAAAAAGAAAACATGAGGGTCATAACTAGAAATTTTGACAAAATTTTGTACATGTCAATGCTCGTTGTTTTGGTTTCTATTTGAACAGATTAGATGTGGCATAAAATTCATTTTATAGCAACTCAGCTTGAAAAGAACAAAATTTACACAAAAATCTGGCAAGGCGCGGACAAGGCACCACATACCTCGGGTGATAAACTGGTAACATTAGCAGGGGCCACCTCTGCATCCAGCTTCTTCAACAGTTTGTATCGACTGTTTTGACTTTGAAAATGTAAAAACCGAAGCTTTTGTTCCACAGTCGATACAAATCTTTACCCTTATCTGTATAATTTTAATGAAAAAAATCTTCTGATACTTGATATGAAATGACTTTTACTTGTATACTTACCTGTTATGATAACAAATTTTTTTTTACTTTTACCCTTATCCGTACCCGATAAGCTAATAAAAAAAAAATTACCCATACATATCTTTTGGAATACAACACGAGTCGGATAAACAAATAAAAGGGTGTCATTGGCACCCCCGTGTACCAGTATCCGAAGCAACTGCATCGTACCAAGCTGACATGGTACAATACTAGTGGGGTTTCTCTTTTTGCATTAGGGGCATAATTTAAACAAGTCCTTAATTAGTCAGTAACAAAATCATTACAGGGATCAGCTCAGTACTAGCTTGAGACCAACAATTTTTTTTTTTTTTTGAAAAACTAGACAGAGGCTGCCTAGGTTGAGACCCACAATTATTGGTACAGCATTTGCGCCTAAAAACTCACCTGATCAGATCAATGTCTTTCTCTCAATTTACACAAAACCAAGCCTTAATTGCCACCAAAAAGTTCACACTCTAAATGACATCAAACTTTCGACAAACGTGACAATTGCTCCTACAAAGCCCTTCTCTTCAATAATCATTTCACTTGCAATATTTCCACATAAACCCCTTACATTATTTTTATTTCAGACAATCACCCCTGGAATTTGCCATATCATTGTTCATGTGAGCAGGATCCACACAAGAGGGGCAGTCGAGGGTTCTTGAAAGGGTGCATGTAAGATACAAAAGCATATCCTCTTTGTTTAAAAGCCACATGCCAATTTAACGACATACAAGAATGATGTATATATTTTACACTTTTTTTTTTGAGTTGAGTATATATGCTAAACCTGATTTCTACGATTGTTCATATCCTTATTTTTTTAAATAAAATAATCTGTATGCAAAGGAACTTGAAAGGAGAAATATTTGCGGGAGACGATCTTACTATAAGTTATTACTTGAATCGACCTCATAATTTAGACAATGCAGGAAGTATTCTGCTAACAGTGAGGCTCAGGCCTTGTAGGACGCATGCATGTCTTGCAATTCCGGACTTAATAAATAATTCTAACAAAACAAGCTGAAAAGCTCCTATTGGCAATAACAAGGCACACACAAGTGTTCTAGCAAAACAACAACCAAGATAAAACAATAACTAAGTAAATTCTACACCCGCATACTACATCATTTGCTACATTTATAGTGTACTATATGCATGCACTTTTCCAACTGTACTTATTAGTGTGATTAGCTACTTTTGAGGTGTTACTTCTAGGTTCCTTACATTTCAACATAATTCACCTACAACAATACCATATCATAACCCATTCTTTGCAAAATCATGTTGCATTTCAGATTCGAAAATTATTCTAGAAATATATGCTCATGCATCCATATAATTAACTTGAGAATACCATGCATTTTTACACTATAGGTCATGGTTCTATTCAAATGATTCCAATCAAATTATACCTCTGTTAATTAATTTCAGAAAATATGGTAATGTCTCATATGAAATTAGATGAATTCTTATCATGCAAATAGTTCATTTAAATTAAGCACATGGTTTGGCCAAATTCATTCATATTTTGTCATATACTAGTTTCTAAGTAAATACAATCATGCCATGGAAATTTGAACCACAACCATGTAATTTATTTACACTTAACTAAAATTCAATCAAACCAATCAACAATGATAAGCAAGCAATTAACAATCAAGCAAACTAAATCAACAATTATAATCTAGCAATCAACAATCAAGAAAATTAGTTGGAAGGAGCTAGGAATAACTCGAAATCCGCACCTTAGCAATGTCGAGACAATATGATTAGTGTGTCGCTGCGGTGTGGATGCATCATACAACCCTGCTCCATTCAATCGTGTAGAGTTCATTGATCTTGAAGAGAATGACACAGGTGCTGTGAATATTGTTGCTCGACATCAGAGAAGGTTAACAAGAGTAAAGTTAGCGACGAGATTGCCGGCAAGTGTCGTCCTCTGCTGTTTATGTAAGTAGATGTTATCGTGATCAACTACTTACACACAATTATTAAAATAAGTACAACTAATCATCTTTAAAGTTTTTGACAGCGGATTTAAAAATTAATTAAAAAACAAATCAAAGACCTTAGAAATCATAGTCTCCACGTGTAAATCAATCAAATTAATTTCATACCTTTGTCCATAGTAAACTGTAGAACAACACTTGAGACGTTCTTCACAAACCGTCAGAAGAACTGTAAAGCGATTTCTCTCCTCTTTCTCTTTCTAAGCAATGACAACTTTTGTTCTTTCTGAATATTGATGAAGAGAGGATCAACCTTACTATTAGAATTCGTATGTTTTTGCCTGTCATTAAAGCAATTATTTATAGGGGAGATGCACCCTTTAATTAATCAACACATATAATTTCTGAACAGAGATGCATGCACCTTTAATCAAATAGCACCTTTTAATAGCACCTTTTAATTTGATGCATGCACCTTTAATTAAATGGGCTGTTTTAATTTGGGCATCAGTCATTTAATTAAATGGGCTGTTTTAATTTGGGCCACTTAATTATATTTTTTCTTACAGTTTACCATAGTGAAGCTGCCGGCACCTTTCTAGTTTCTCTCTATTCTTCCTTTCTCGGTTTCTTCATTCGGTTTCCGATTTTTACATGGGTGGACTGGACTTAGCGTGAGAGAGGTGCGAGAGAAAACCAAGATGGAACCAAAGGAATAAAAATTGGAATGGCAGCTAGTGTGACACGTGAGAGAGATGAAATGAAGTTGGGTGAATGGCAAACTTGTAAATTTTGATGGAAAGGAGAGGTGCATGGTTGCCAAGTGTCCCATATATATATAATATATTTCTTTTTCTTCTTACCTAATAATTAATTAATATGCACTAAAGCCCTTATATTATTAGAAATAACTTGACATTTAAATACTATGTTTTTAATTAACATGCATAAAGTTTAAATAAGTTTTAAGATACCTTAATTAAGCTAGCTAGGCTAAGTATTTTCCACTCATTATATGACAAAGAAAGTAAAACTAAATCAATTAACACCTATAATTAATTTACCGTACTGTTATGTAAACTTAAAATGTAATACCATATTTTCCGAATTTCTTATTTTAAGACCAACAAAATTTATCAATTAAGCCATAGATTTTATAATTACCTATTTTGATATTTCTTTAACACACTTTAAATTAAGTTAAATTAAATTTTCAGAAATGTTAAAAAAATTGGGCTGTTACAAAATTGAAATTCCATATATATAAAGAACTTAGTGCCCTGCAAATTGTTGAATTTATTATCTAATAAGCCAAATTAGGGGAGTTATAAAAGTAAAATTGATGGAATTGGCAAAAACTAATTTTAACTTAATTTTAAAAAAAAGAAAAGGTTTTCTTACCCAAGGCTTTGTCTCCGCTTTTTAACCCAGCGCAGATCGGATTAGATTTAAACTATCATTAACGGTAATTAACTACCTCCAGCGGTCCCCACTAATTAACGGCCTTTAAAAACCTTCCTTCCTTGCTAATTTCCATTTTTTTGAATTTCCTTTTCCCGATCTTCTGCTTTCCTTTTGAAAGGCGATTTCGTGGCGATCTTCTTCTTCTTTCCATTTCTCTTTGCGCTTTCCTTTTTCAGTTCATGATTCTCTTCCGATTAGGAAAGCTTCAGGAGGCGGATCTTTTAGGGAAGGTTCCGTCGTATTCGTCTTGATCATGCATTCCTTCCGATTAGGGAAGTACCAGGCGTTCCTTCCGATTAGGAACTAAAGAAGAAATCAAAATAGAATTTGAGTGAGTTCTTTGTTGATCTATTTACGTTTCGTTCCTTTTATTGATTTGAATTGATCAGGCGTTGCTTTCAGTTAGAGAAGCTTCAGGCGTTCATTCCGATTAGGGATTGAAGAGGAAATAAAAATACAATTTGAGTGAGTTCTTTACTGATCTATTTAAGTTTCGTTCCTTCTATTGATTTGAATTAATAATCGCGATTTCCTTCCTTCTATTGAAATCAAAATTACACCGATCTATCATTTTCTTAATGTCATTTTTTGATTTGTCTAATATAAGAAATTACTGTATTCGATATTTTGTTTTGCAGTATTCGATTTCACTTTCGAAAGAAGAACACGACGAAGATGGATGATATTTATCATTTTGGATTTGGATTGAAGGCCAGCAGTGAAATCTAAATTCAGTGAGCTATTTAGTGATTTTAATTTACAGGATTCATGCAATAGGTTTACAGGTTGTAGTTAATATAAATAGTTGGAATTTTTTTTTTAAAGTCTTTTATGCAATGTTTAACAGTTGTACTTATTTAAAATTCCAGTATTTATCTAGTAAGTTTACAGTATGTATGCAGTTTATTACAGGATGTACTAATCAGGTGTAAAGATTATGTACAGTGCTTTATAGGATATATTTAACAGTTTTACAGGATATATGCAACATTTTACATGATCTATTAATTATTTTTCTTTTATTGTTTTTACATGATATGTTTAACAGCTTTAAAAGATATAGTTATTATTTTCAAGGATATTATTCTATGGGGTATATTCAAAAGATATAGTTATTATAGTTATTATGTGATTGGAACTTTTGGTATACATACAAGCGTACGAATGATGCTCATTTATGGAATATTTTATGGGCCGATGGACATGGTCATGCAGCCTACAAATATTATCATGATGTCTTGTTATGGATGCCACATACCTTACAAATAAGTAATTTTTTTATTGATCTAAATTTCCAGTATTTATCTAATTGTTGTACATGATATATGAATCAGGTTTGAAGGTTATGTACAATATTTTGAAGGATATATTTTACATTTTACAGGATATGAGCAACAATTTACAGGATCTATGCATTGTTTTTCTTGTATTATTTTTTACATGATATGTTTAACAGTTTTACAGTATATAGGCATTAGTTTACAGGATATATGCAATTGTCTTCACAGATCTCTTGTTATCTGGATGTCTGATTTTACTGAATATATTGTCACACCCCGAGACAACCCGCCACGTATTTACACGTAAGGCGTGTGCACATCACATACATTATCAATAATAAATACTCATGCAACATTTTAAAGTCAACTGAAGTCTTCTAACACCACAAATAGTTCAAGTACATAACATACATTCAACATGAGATCAAGACAAACATGGCAAACAACCTACAATTGCCATGTTAGTCAATGTATCCACTTTCAAAGAGAGCATTAAAGTTTAACTAAAAGAAAATAAAAAGACTTGAGCCGTCTGCTCGTTGACTTCCTGATCCGCATTCCCCCTATTCGTGTTCCTCGCCGGCTTCATTATTTCCTGGAACCCACATAAAAGTGGAACGGGTGAGAGATCAAACAGTCTCTCAGTACGAGATTTAGTTCCAGTCCCGGAGTTTGTCAAATTGACTTATTAACACAAACATGATATTGTATCCTCACATAAAATATTACTAATGCATATTTAAATCACACGTGCACACACACACACACACACACACACTTCTTTAGTTATCTTTCAAGTTTTCCGTTAATCCATTTATTTGCCAATCCAATGGGAAATCCATCCAACATTGGAAGACTACCAACTCGCTGGGAAATCCAACCAACAACGAGAGACTTTCTCACTAGACGGGGAATCCACCCTACGCTAGATATTGGCTGTCGCACTAGACGGGGAATCCACCCAACGCTAGATCTTGACCCGTGACAGGACCGCTTTCACCTACAGTCACGTTAACGAGGGGTCTAGTCAATCCCAGACCCAATGTATACATTCCAACGTATGTTCAATACACGTTGGCCCCTTTCCTTTAACTTATCTGTTACCTTCCATGTTCATTTCATTTAACACTACACAATGTTCTGCTCAACACATCCTACTTACAAGTCTCATGATCAATATGAATAATCCTATTGTATTTCTAAACAAGCCAAAGGGATCGTTCGATTCAACATGCACAATTCCAAAAATAAATAAATAAAAGCATACAAAACGTAAATTAACAATTTGACAATGTCCAGGAAAACCCGTACCTGATCTCTGAGTAAGTTCCTGGTTGTCTCTTACGTCTCCTAAATCTTTAAAAATCGAACCTAGTGAATAAACGTACTTCTAATTAGAAATATTTACTTGTTCTCATATCCTAATATTCCTTAATACTAATTATTAATTCACATGTTATTAATCTCAACCCTTAATATTGTGTATCATAGATTTGGCAAACAAAATAATTTTGTATGAAATTAATGAGAACGTATCTCAGTTATATTTACTCTATTAATATTTATTTCTAACTTTATATATAGGTATTAAAACTTTAGGATCGCAAAATATTTCTATATAATAAAATTTCTAGAATTTATTATAATAACTTATGGAGTAGAACTAGGGTGTGATGTGCTCACCAAACTCTTTGGTGAGCACAACTCTACATAAACTATCGGATTCACTTCAAACGAGATTAATCCAACCGTTGAAACCGATGTACTTTACGAGTGATGGGCGTACATGCAAAATTTTGAATTTTTTGAATCAATTTAGTCTCAAGTCAAGTGGTCAAAATTGAGAATTTTTTGAATGAATTAAAACAACTTCATTTTGGATCATTCATTTTTGCATATTTTAATAGACTCAAAGATATACTTTATTAATGATTTACATTTTCATATTTTGATATAATAGAAGGAAGAAATTGTTAAATAAGGAATTTTCCAGATTTTGTAACTTAAAGAAAATACTTATTTCTAATATTAAATATCAGGCTTTACTAAAATAAGTACTAATAATCATAAGGTATTTTTAAAATTCCAAAATTAACATCCTGGCTTATAATTAATATCTACTAACAATATGTACTTGAATAAATATCAAACTTGATATATATTAAAAATAAAAATTTTGTATTCAAGTTATAGTTTCAGAAATTCTTACTAATAAATTAACTTCAGATTATAATTAAAGGTCTAATTATTCATGAATTCATACAAGTAATAACAAAATCTATTCTAACTCAATATAAAAATATAACGTATTCTAATCAATTAGTTTATGCACCAAAATAAGGAGATCTTTCATACCTTAAGTGCAGAAAATTTCCAACCAAATAAAAGACTTCAAAGGGTGCGGCTTGGAAAGGTCTTTTTGGCTGCTGTGAAAGGAAGAGAGACACGGCAGGGAGGAGTTTGTATCAAGTCAAAAGGGGGTTGGTTTGAGATAAACTGAAGAAGGGTTTAATTAAACTCAAATTATATAGGGACGGTGCGGATTGAGATGAAACAGAGAGGACAGAGGGGTCTGTTTATAAGGGGGAGGCGGTTGCTAGATTAGGATGCGTAGTTTAAATTTTTGAAAAGAGGGAGGCGTATAAGTACAGGGGATGGAATCAGTTTTCAAATGGAGTAGTTACATGAGGTGGTTATTTGAAAACAAAATATGGGCTGCTGGAATTTTAATTGGGCTGGGCCTCTTTTGGTATGGAAATCAATTTCATTTATATCATGGCCTACTAATTATGTTAATTAAAACTGAAATTTTAAATTGGATCATTTCTCACATCAATTCTCTCAATCTACGTGGTGTTACATATATACAATTGTTTCACAGGTATGATATGGCGCTTGTTCTGTTTGTAGGTGTCAACCATCACTGGGAGACAGTAATTTTCGCTTGTGGTCTACTTGGAAGAGAGACTGAGGAGGACTATAAATGGTGCATGGAGAAGTTCGTAGCTTGCATGAACAGTGTCGAGCCTGGTGGTATCCTGACAGATCAGTGCCCAAGTATTGAGAAAGGCGTTCGGCATGTTTTGGGAGATGACACTGTCCATAGGTAATACTTTTAGTGATTTAAATTACTAGTATTTATCTAATAGGTTTACAGGATATATACATTGTTTTACAGGATCTATCAATTAGGTTTGAATGTTATGTACAGTATTTTATAGGATATACTTAATATTTTTACAAGATATGTGCAACAGTTTATAGGATTTATGCATTGTTTTTTCTTTTATTGTTTTTACATGATATGTTTAACAATTTTACTGTATATAGGCATTATTTTACAGGATATGTGCAATTATTTTCACAATTCTCCTGTTAGCTGAATGTTTGATTTTATTGAATAGCTACTATTTTCCTTAACCAAATAGGTACTATGCTTGACACATTCTTCTTAAATTACCGAGTAAATTCGGTGGGCAAGATGATAAGGATGCTTTAACCTATTTGGTTAAGGCAATATTATACGAAGCCAAAACTCCATTGGATTTTGAAGAAAATTGGAGGAAGCTGATGGTGGAGATTGGATACGAAGATGCACCGTGGTTTAAAAGTATATTCACACAGAGGAATAAATGGGTGCTAGATTTTTTGAATGACAGAGTTTGGGTTGGCGTGAATACCACCCAAAGGGTTGAGAGTATGAATGCCTTCTTTGATAATTATCTCTGATCTAAGGCAACACTTGCTGAATTTGTTGTCAATTTTGAATCTGGTTTGAGTAGGATTTGGGAGAGAGAGCATTTTATGGACCATAAGGATAAGACCACAACACTTGTGTTAATCTCTGATTTAGAATTTGAGAAGTAGTTTTGTAGTTTATACATGAATACCATATTCTGTAGGTTTTAACACGAGGTCCGACAGTCTGTGAATTTGACTTGTGTTTTTAAACTACAACTAGAAGAATCTACAAAAGTTTATAAGGTTGAAGATATTTTTGGAAATATACTTTAGGTACAGTACAATGAGCAGTTGAAGGAAGTTTTTTGTATTTGAAAAAAATTGGAGGCTTCTGGTATTGTTTGCGCTCACTCGATCATGGTTTTGAAGCATGAGAAACAATTGTATGTTAATGTGTAGGTCGCAGAAAGTTGCATTTGAGAGAAAGGTGTGTGCATATATTTATAATGTTTCAGAATTCAGTGCTCTCTGTTTTCAAGACATGGAGAGGGCATCGAACTTCAAATATTCATTTCTCCCTGCTATTCCTTCTGGTTCACGCTCGATGGGCCTACTGTTCATGATTAGTCCATCAAGAGAGTTTATTGATTGTGGGGACATTTAACTCCCGACGGGCGCAAGTCCCTGCCGTTAATTACATCAGCTGACATTTCCAAGCCAAACTAAAATTATTGTTGTACAACATATGGATTTACAGAGGATGATGCAAACTACAATCCTGCAAAGTTTCAAAATTTTTGAGGCATTATTTGAAGGCTTAAAGGCCATGCAAAAGCAGGGGTAAACTTGGGATATGCTGGTTCATATGTAGAGTTTTATTAGTTTGGTCAATCTTTGACACTCAATATTTTCTGATTGACTTGGAGTTTTTGGATAAAATTTTACATCCTTGTACTATGATGTCAAGACTATAAGTAAGCCAAAGTTCATGATTTTTCATGATGTTTAGCTATGTCAAATGAAGGTGCGAATTGATGACCTGAGCAGCAGTTTTACAGATTTGTACAGTTTTTCTGATTTTGTCATTTTTATTGTGAATTATCTACTTGGCCGTTTTGGGAGTTCTTTATATGGATTTAAAGCTTACAAATAATATATCAGATGGCAAAGTATCATATTTTTATGAGATGTGTAGCTGTGATGAACTAAGGGGCAAAGTTGTAACAGTATGCATATCTTTGATTGAATTTTACAGCTTTTCATATTTTTGAAGTATGAACTTTGATCAGCTGTTATTCCCAATTGGCTTACTAAAATCAAGTGATTCCTTCACCATTCTTTTCATTTTAGAGTCCATTGTTTGTGGTATGATTGGTTTGACCAGACTCGGCTCAGTTTGACCAGCAGGGGTCATTTACTGGTAAAGGGTATTTGCTGGAATTTTGTTCTCAGCCGCAGTTTTACTGTTTTGATAGCCAATCTTTAAAAATTTATTCTGAACAATCTACAAAACCAAATTTTTTGTTATTCTTATGGAAATGTAGAGGAAAGTATAATCTACATGCATGCCAATTTTTAGGATTTTTGTAGTTTTCTAACCATCCTTAAGAAATGCTTGAATGTAGGGATAAATTTGGAACAACAAGGGGATTTTTACTGGTTTTTCATATTTCAAAGGCTATACTTTGAAAAATCATAGAAAATGCATAAAGAATGCTAAAAATGTAAATTTTGGCTCTAAAGTAGTTGTTTTGCAGGCCTTATTTACCAGTATAGTTTTCTTTGCATTTTGGTCCTTGTGACAGTCTACACTGACTGTTTTAGCAGAACAGGTCATTTTTGCTATTTTACTCTTTTCATTCTCAATCCTTCATCATTTTGCACATAAGTCCTTTTAATTCCCTCATATTGTATCATATAGTTCATTGTTTGTGAATGGTGGAGTATAAGGGAATTAAATATCCTTAATGCACAATATGGGTCCTTTGAAGAATTTGGTAGGGGGCTATACAGCTCAACCATGACCAATTCTATTTATTACTGATTTTTTTTACTCTTTAACCCCCTTCTAATAAAATGATAGCATGGTTTGATTATAGGTGGGGCTATACAGCTCAACGTCCATAATCTTGCCATTTAATTACTTTATTCTAGAGTTAAAAAGCACAAGAAAAGAAAAGGGAAAAGAAGACAATAAAAGAAAGAAATTGCGTTTTTTTATACTTTTAATATCCTTTTAATTTATTTTATTTATAATATATGCTTATTTAAAAATAAGCATCTATTATAAATAAAATCGGATGCTTATATATATATATACTAACCTTAGAAAGATAGAGATGAGAAAATAAAAACTTCAAAGATCTCATATCCCAGCTGCTAGTCTTTGCGGAAATCAGATCAACATTCAATACAGAGAGAGCGAGAGAGAGACACAGTATAAATTACTTGATCAAAACGGCGCTGGAAGGAGAAGGCCTTTTATACCAAAAATAAAATACTAATATTTTTACTGCAGAAAATCCTACAAAGACATTTCTATACAGATTTATACTTAAGAATCTGTGTAGCTCTCTAAAAATTCATACACGGTTATTTATAAAACAATCCGTGTAACATTACCCTTTCTACACGGATTTTTGATCAAAAATCGTGTAGCTCTCTAACCATTCCTACATGGCTATTTATAAAAACAATCCGTGTACAATTTTTATCTTTCTACACGGATTTATTATCAAAAATCCATATATATATTCCTACATGGATTTTTGTTGAATATCCGTGTAGCTCTCTAATAAATTTGACACGGTCTTTTTTTTCAAACAATTCTACACGGATTCTTTAATAAATATCTGTGTAGGCTTCCCATAGATTTTTCGGGTTTTCAAAAAACCAATTTGGTACACGGTTTTTATATAATATTGGCAAAACCGTGTACAATGTGCAGTGTACGATTACCATTTCTGTAGTAGTGTCAACTATGGCTAAACACTCTAAACCCTGTTAAAAGCCTAAATTACAAATGCCAGTCCCTGTATACTTACAAATAAGCCCCTGGAAAGTGTAAAATTTCACAGAAAAGCCCTTCCAAGCCCCTTTTTAGCCATAACTTTTTCGTCTCAAATCCAAATTGACTCAAACCAACTCCAAATGAACCCAAATCAAATCCTCTATGTTTTCAAGTCAAAATCAAATATGTTTAAGCATCAGCCAAATACTAAAAATGACCAAAATACCCTTTTCCCTCAAACTCAAATGATTTCTTTGTGAATAAATCGTCAATAAAACACATAAATGTATTTCTCAAGTATAGAATATGTTCTAAATAAATAAATGGCATATCTACATATGCATCATAACATATACGCACGCACATATGCCCAATAGTGAGAACCAACCAAATCCAAAAAGGGTACATGAGCCCCTCTTTTAGCCCCATTATTCAGTTTACAAAAAAGTAGGCACAAATTCCAGAATGAACGAGATATTCAGTTTGGCTTGGAAGGGTCAGCTGATGTAATTAATGGTGGGGGCTTGCGCCCGTCGGGAGTTAAATGTCCCCACAATCAATAAACTCTCTCGATGGACTGATCATAGACAGTAGGCCCATCGAGGGTGAACCAGAAGGAATAGCAGGGAGAAATGTATGTTTCAAGTTCGATGCCCTCTCCATGTCTTGAAAATAGAGAGCACTGAATTCTAAAACATTATAAATATATGCACACACCTTTCTCTCAAGTGCAACTTTCTGCACCCTGCACATTAACATACAATTGTTTCTCATGCTTCAAAACCATGATCGAGTAAGCGCAAACAATACCAGACGCCTCAAATTTTTTGCAAATACAAAAAACTTTCTTCAACTGCTCCTTGTACTGTACCTAAAATATATTTCCAAAAATATCTTCAACCTTATAAACCTTTGTAGAGTCTTCTAGTCGCAGTTTAAAAACACAAGTCAAATTCACAGACTGTCGGACCTCGTGTTAAAACCTATAGAATATGATATTAATGTATAAACTACAAAACTACTTCACAAATTATAAATCAGAGATTAACACAAGTGTTGTGGTCTTGTCCTTATGGTCCATAAAATGCACTCACTCCCAAATCCTACTCAAACCATATTCAAAATTGACAACAAATTCAGCAAGTGTTGCCTTAGATCAGAGATAATTATCAAAGAAGGCATTCATACTCTCAACCCTTTGGGTGGTATTCATGCCAACCCAAACTCTGTCATTCAAAAAAACTGGCACCCATTTATTCATTTGTCTGAATATACTTTTAAACCACGGTGCATCTTATTACCCAATCTCCACCATCAGCTTCCTCCAATTTTGTTCAAAATCCAATGGGGTTTTGGCTTCGTATACTATTGCCTTAACCAAATAGGTTAAAGCATCGTTATCATCTTGCCCACCGAATTTACTCGGTAATTTATGAAGAATGTGCCAAGCACAGTACCTATTTGTTTAGGAAATTAGTAGCTATTCAATAAAATCAAACATTCAGCTAACAGGAGAACTGTGAAAATAATTGCGTATATCCTGTAAAATAATGCCTATATACAGTAAAATTGTTAAACATATCATGTAAAAACAATAAAAGAAAAAAACAATGCATAAATCCTCTAAACTGTTGCACATATCCTTAAAAATGTTAAGTATATCCTATAAAATATTGTACATAACATTCAAACCTGATTGATAGATCCTGTAAAACAATGTATATATCATGTAAATCTATTAGATAAATACTAGTAATTTAAATCACTAAAAGTATTACCTATGGAGAGTGTCATCTCCCAAACATGCCGAACGCCTTTCTCAATACTTGGGCACTGATCTGTCAGGATACCACCAGGCTCGACACTGTTCATGCTAGCTACAAACTTCTCCATGCACCATATATGGTCCTCCACAGTCTCTCTTCCAAGTAGAGCACAAGCGAAAATTACTGTCTGCCAGTGATGGTTGACACCTACAAACAGAACAAGCGCCATATCATACTTGTGAAACAATTGTATATATTCAGTAAAATCAGACATTTAGATAACAAGAGATCCGTGAAGACAATTGCATATATCCTGTAAACTAATCCCTATATACTGTAAAACTGTTAAACATATCATGTAAAAAATAATACAAGAAAAACAATGCATAGATCCTATAAATTGTTGCTCATATCCTGTAAAAATGTAAAATATATCCTTCAAAATATTGTATATAACTTTCAAACCTGATTCATATATCCTGTTTAACTATTAGATAAATACTGAAAATTTAGATCAATAAAAAAATTACCTATTTGTAAGGTATGTGGCATCCATAACAAGACATCATGATAATATTTGAAGGCTGCATGACCATGTCCATTGGCCCGTAAAATATTCCATAAAATGAGCATCATTCATACGCTTGTATGTATACCAAAAGTTCGAATCACATAATTGCTTCTTCTCAAAATAATCTGCTAGTAGATTAGCATCATGTCCACCAAGAGACCTCAGTTTGCCCCTCTTGTACTTATCAATGTGGTTTCGAGCATCCTTTCGTATAAAAGTAACCTTAAAATACCCACCAGTAATTTTTAACACAAGTTCAATGTTATCAGCCAGCGAAAATCCTTCATCTGAGTTAAATTCCAGCATATCCTTGAATCTCTTTGGGATATACAAATAAGCCGGGATTAGAAAGGATGAACCGGGAGTCAGTTCATGGTTATGCTCCAATAATAACTTGCTTACTCGCCAAGATCCAGTCAGCTCAGAATATTTAATTTTGAAGAAAAACCTTGCAGTTTGAGTTTCTAGAAGGCCTCGGCCTCTCTAGAAAAGGTTCTCCTTCTTCAACTTTTTCATGCTTTTCTTTGAATTTAGTTTATTCAAATATGCAATCAACCACATTACCACCCTTCTTGTGACTTGTCCGCTTGCACACACCAAAACCAGTCAGAAAACCATAAAGTTTCTAGAAATCATGTGCTTCCTCAACAGAAAAAAATCATCACCAAGAACAGGAGCACTAACTATCTGGTATTCAGCAACCTCTGACTCTCCTGATTGCTGTCTTACTGTATCTAACACTACATCTGGTTCTAGTTCTGCATTCAAATCCCATTGAAGAATCTCAAACTCTCCTGACCCTCTCTTACTTCTGGTTCTGGTTCTACATTCAAAACCTCAGGTTTTGCATTCAAATCACATTAACGTATGCCTCTATGTTCTCCAACTTGATCAACTGGAAGAACACAGCTACATAAATATCACTTCCTATTTCTTCATTCAAGTCAAAGTCCATTGCATAAAAACTGTAAGCATCAATAATAAACAATGTAAGACACCATAACAAAAGCAGACATTCAGATATTTTAGATAACAACAGATCTGTGAAAACAATTGCACATATCCTGTAAAATAATACCTATATCCTGTAAAATTGTTAAACATATCATGTAAAACTATTAAATATATCCCATAGAATAATATCCTTGAAAATAATAACTATATCTTTTAAAGCTATTAAACATATCATGTAAAAACAATAAAAGAAAAACAATTAATAGATCATGTAAACTGTTGCATATATCCTGTAAAACTGTTAAATATATCCTATAAAGCACTGTACATAACCTTTACACCTGATTAGTACATCCTGTAATAAACTGCATACATACTGTAAACTTACTAGATAAATACTGGAATTTTAAATTAGTACAATTGTTAAACATTGCATAAAAGACTTTAAAAAAATAATTCCAACTATTTATATTAACTACAACCTGTAAACCTATTGCATGAATCCTATAAATTAAAATCACTAAATAGCTCACTGAATTTAGATTTCACTGCTGGCCTTCAATCCAAATCCAAAACGATGAATATCGTCAATCTTCGTCGTGTTCTTCTTTCGAAAGTGAAATCGAATATTGTAAAACAAAATATCGAATACAGTAATTTCTTATATTAGACAAATAAAAAAATGACATTAAGAAAATGATAGATCGGTGTAATTTTGATTTCAATAGAAGGAAGAAAATCGCGATTACTAATTCAAATCAATAGAAGAAACGAAAATTATATAGATCAGTAAAGAACTCACTCAAATTGATTTTCTACTTCCTCTTCAATCCCTAATTGAAATGAATGCCTGAAGCTTCCCTAACCGAAAGGAACGCCTGATCAGTTCAAATCACTAAAAGGAACGAAATGTAAATAGATCAGCAAAGAACACACTCAAATTCTGTTTTGATTTCTTCTTCAGTCCCTAATCGGAAGGAACGCCTGGTACTTCCCTAATTGGAAGGAATGCCTGATCGAGACGCATACGACGGAACCTTCCCTAAAAGATCCACCTCCTGAAGCTTTCCTAATCGGCAGAAAAAGGAAAGCGCAAAGAGAAATGGAAAGAAGAAGAAGATCACCACGAAATCGCCTTTCAAAAGGAAAGAAGAAGATTGGGAAAAGGAAATTAAAAAAAATGGAAATTAGCAGGGAAGGAAGGTTTTTAAAGGCCGTTAATTAGTGGGGACTGCTAGAGGTAGTTAATTACCGTTAATGACAATTTAAATCTAATCCGATCAGCGCTGGGTAAAAAGAGGGGACAAAGCCTTGGGTAAGAAAACCTTTTCTCTCTTTTTTTTTAATTAAGTTAAAATTAGTTTTTGCCAATTCCATCAATTTTACTTTGTAGCACACCAAATTTGGCTTATGAGATAATAAATTCAACAATTTGCAGGGCACTAAGTTCTTTATATGCAATTTCAATTTTTTTAATAATAATCAAAGAGAGAAAGATCTGATATGCTAGGTTATCGTTAAAGAAGGAAAACCATATAGGCATTAATCTGCTTCAAATTCTCTCTGAAGCAAATTTCTTGAGAATTCTCTCACTTCTCCATAACAGGTAACAATCTTTTTTTTTTTTTTATCAACTGCAAGTTAAAAATATTGTTTGGACTTCACGATTCATTGGCAAAACCGCTCTTTTGTAATTTTGAGTACCTCCAAAATTAGTTCTGATCTGTGGCAAAGTATTTTCAGACAGAGTGCAAATCCTAATTAGTTTGAAGTGGTATGAATTGGACAATTTTTTTACCATTATACAAATTAAAAAGTGAAAATAGATAAGTATTGCAAAATATTGATTGCTGGAGAGAAAAAAAGTTCTTGTATTTAAAGAAGAAGTTTTAGAAATTAGACTGCCTGACTATGCATATAAAAAAAAATGTTATTGTATTTAAAGAAGTGGTGTTCTATAAATTAGAAAGTCTAATTTTGCTAATTTTTAAATGATGATATCAATTATAAATTTTTTAATTATACATGAAAATAAAAATAGACTATATATTTTTGAATTATGTCATAGTCTCTTACCTTAAATAAAGGTGTCATACCATTTTATAAATAAAAACCGACAGAGCGATTATATTTTGAGAAACCTCTCTCTCTCTAAGAATTGTTCGTCTAAGCTTTAGGCCAATTCATCCCACCATATATTCTCATGTGTTGAGATAAATTCCACTAAACAATTTATCTGCTAAACATATTCAGCTAAGCTTTGGAGTCTTGGAGTCTTGGAGATTGAAGATTGAAGCGAGCAACCTAGGATTCTCAACTCTTGATTACTACATCAACGGATCGAGGTATATCTTATGTCATTTATGTTCTGGTTAGAATCAATCAAAATGATAGATTGTTCGTGATTTGGTAATGAATTTTTAAAATCTCTATCTTGAAACCACAAGTTTCTTTACATAAAAGATACAAATTTGATGGCAGATCGAGTTCATTTTAGAAGGGATAAACATAGGTGTATAAAACTCATATAAGGACCAACCCTCCATGCCATCCGAAATCTAGGGCAAGCAAATTTTTATGGAAGCAATTAATTATTAAAATGACGTTGTAATTATATTATTGGCCGTCTAAAGTAAATGGCATCCAATATGCACATCTATCTTCAATTTCCTGATTTTTTTTAAGTTACGAAGGGTCCTTTAAAAACAAAAACAGAGTTAAAATTTTAAAATCCGTAAACGCATAGTGAAATACTTTAAAAAGCAAATATTTACCCTCGCGAATAGTACAGATTCTTGTAGTAAAGTTGGCTTTCAGCCGATCTTTTAGTAAAGTCCCAATTTCATCTCAATCATTCGACTGATATCAAACCGTCTTGGCTCTTGAACTAGTCAAGAGCTTTATGCCTAATTGATAAATATCAGATCGTTTCTATTGGTTATATATGTTGGTTTGTACTCTATCTGGTTTCCTACCATGATGCAAATTTAAATGAGAAAAAATAGGTAATTATTGTTGTGGATTGTATCTTAAAGCGATGGGTATTTTAATAATCAAGGGTGTTGCAAAATATTCTTGGTTTTATTTGTTTAGAACTTGATCAATCTGTAATTATTTGTAATTGATACTGTTGATAAGCCTTGCTGGTTTAATTTTTGGGGTTTGGAGGGGGTTGAACAGATCTATTGAATATTGCTTGCTGCAGAGAAAAATGTTCGTGTACTTAAAGCAAACGTTTTATAAATTAGACTGCCTGACTATGCATTACAAACATGCAGGTTGTAAATCTAGTGGTCATGGCAGATTGGTCGGACCTAGCATATGACATGCTCGAGCACATAACCAGCTTTCTTTCACTGCCAGATCATCACCGATTCAGTGCAGTCTGCAAAAACTGGAGATTCGTTGCGAATCAGAAGCGCCATTCTCCAGCACCACAACTCCCTTGGCTGGTACTTGGGGAGGATCGGGAAACGAAAAAAACGCAAATTTTACAGCCTGTCAGAGGAAAAGCATTACTCCATTGACATTCCCGAGCTATGCGGCCGGTACATCAGTGGATCTTCGCATGGGTGGCTCTTTGCTATAGACATCAAAATAACAGGCATCCTGATCAACCCATTTACTCGTGAGTTCCATGAACTACCACCGTTCCCCCCTTTTTGTGACATTGTTGATGTGACAACCCTCGTTGAGAAAGTGCCGAGTGATTACACTCATGGGCCTAGGAATTACACATTCAAGGAGATGCAACGTTTAATTGTACTAAAGGGGATCCTATCACATGATCCAAAGGTGAGATCTGATTTTACGGCAATGATTTTGTTTGGCCAAAAGAATACACCGTCTATTTGGAGGCCC
Organism: Carex kokanica; assembly: GCA_025461125.1. Classification (NCBI taxonomy): domain Eukaryota; kingdom Viridiplantae; phylum Streptophyta; class Magnoliopsida; order Poales; family Cyperaceae; genus Carex; species Carex kokanica. The sequence goes on along the minus strand of JAJGRX010000675.1, from coordinate 20,858 downwards.
GGTGACTCAACTTGGACTGTGATAAAGTGTCCTGCTAAAGCGATGAAGGATGTTACTTATCTGAATGGAAATTTCTATGTTATATCTGCAATGAATATACTGTATGTTGTGGATTTGGGATCGGATCCAAAATTGATTGAAATTGAACCTCAGATCAGGCCCTGTGTTTGTCAGCACAGGTATTTAGTAGGCTTCAAGGGATTCTTGCTACTTATTGAGAGGTTCCAGAAGGTAATTGAAAGGGGACACTATAACACGGAGGAGTTCATGCTGCTGGAACTAGATTTAGAGCGAAAGGAATTGCATGGATGGGATGATATTGACGGGTGTGCAATATTCCTGGGGGTAAATTCACCTATTGTTATTGATGCCAGACAATTTGCGGGGTGCAAGGGGAATGCATTCTATTTCACAGACATACCTTGTCCATATTCCGCTAAGTTTGGGTGTTGTGACCTTGGTGTCTTTGACTATGTAACCAAAACGATTACTACTTATTACCCCCCTGAAATTTTCCACCCTCTGTTAGCTCCTCCAGTTTGGCTGACCCCAAACCCGTGGTAGGACACCAAACTTTTAAGGGTATTTTGTTAGTAGATTCCTAGTTTCTAAACTGCTTGTTCTGTGGGAATTCTGGTTTGTTCTTTACTGAGCTATGGATATATTTTAATCTTGAACCGTGTCTTCATTGTAGTTTATACTGTAATTAGGGTTGAAGTTTCGTGTCGATTTGGGCCTCTTTTATATTGTCTCTCAGTTTTATTTTTTCTATAATAGAATGAAAACGTGTCATAATGTTTATATAACAATTGAGTTATATATGTTAACTGAGATTATTCATGGTCTAGCAAGATATAAAACCTGGACATGTCATGTGAATTTATTGACCATAATTTTTTATAGCCAATTTCTGAAATCGATGCTTGGCTTGAATTATGCATTCAATTTTAGAAACTTATAATATTGAGCTGTGCTGCAATTTAATGAGCATCGAAGTAATACCCCATAGTTGTTGATTAGAACTATAAGTACTTTAGGTAATCTCCATGCAAGTAGACATTATTCATGTGAAGTCATATATAAAGCAAAAACATAATTTCTAAAAATGGCACGCATTGTTTATTTGGTTGCTAGTTTGCTAGTAAGTTAGTAACGATTTATCTTTGCATGGCATACATATCTGACATTACGTGAGAATCAATGACTATATACAATTTCTGAAATCAGTACATTGGCAATTTATCCAAAAATCATTAGTAAAACTTTTTTTTTTTATCCTAAAAATGACTTAATAATTTTTCCAAATAATGGGCAATTCAGTTTAATCCACTGTAATTGTATCACTGTTAGCAGAATACTTCCTGCATTGTCTAAATTATGAGGTCGATTCAAGTAATAACTTATAGTAAGATCGTCTCCCGCAAATATTTCTCCTTTCAAGTTCCTTTGCATACAGATTATTTTATTTAAAAAACTAAGGATATGAACAATCGTAGAAATCAGGTTTAGCATATATACTCAACTCAAAAAAAAAAGTGTAAAATATATACATCATTCTTGTATGTCGTTAAATTGGCATGTGGCTTTTAAACAAAGAGGATATGCTTTTGTATCTTACATGCACCCTTTCAAGAACCCTCGACTGCCCCTCTTGTGTGGATCCTGCTCACATGAACTTTATGTGGAAATATTGCAAGTGAAATGATTATTGAAGAGAAGGGCTTTGTAGGAGCAATTGTCAGGTTTGTCGAAAGTTTGATGTCATTTAGAGTGTGAACTTTTTGGTGGCAATTAAGGCTTGGTTTTCTGTAAATTGAGAGAAAGACATTGATCTGATCAGGTGAGTTTTTAGGCGCAAATGCTGTACCAATAATTGTGGGTCTCAACCTAGGCAGCCTCTGTCTAGTTTTTCAAAAAACAAAAAAAAATTGTTGGTCTCAAGCTAGTACTGAGCTGATCCCTGTAATGATTTTGTTACTGACTAATTAAGGACTTGTTTAAATTATGCCCCTAATGCAAAAAGAGAAACCCCACTAGTATTGTACCATGTCAGCTTGGTACGATGCAGTTGCTTCGGATACTGGTACACGGGGGTGCCAATGACACCCTTTTATTTGTTTATCCGACTCGTGTTGTATTCCAAAAGATATGTATGGGTAATTTTTTTTTTATTAGCTTATCGGGTACGGATAAGGGTAAAAGTAAAAAAAAAATTTGTTATCATAACAGGTAAGGGTACAAGTAAAAGTCATTTCATATCAAGTATCAGAAGATTTTTTTCATTAAAATTATACAGATAAGGGTAAAGATTTGTATCGACTGTGGAACAAAAGCTTCGGTTTTTACATTTTCAAAGTCAAAACAGTCGATACAAACTGTTGAAGAAGCTGGATGCAGAGGTGGCCCCTGCTAATGTTACCAGTTTATCACCCGAGGTATGTGGTATTTTTAATCATCTCCTGGTGGGTACAGAGGTATATAGACCCTGTACACTTGCGGTTGAGTCTTTGTAATCAGTCTACTCTGATCAATGGTGCCTTGTCCGCGCCTTGCCAGATTTTTGTGTAAATTTTGCTCTTTTCAAGCTGAGTTGCTATAAAATGAATTTTATGCCACATCTAATCTGTTCAAATAGAAACCAAAACAACGAGCATTGACATGTACAAAATTTTGTCAAAATTTCTAGTTATGACCCTCATGTTTTCTTTTTTTTTTAATGAAATGGCTGTATAGCCCAGTAATATATTAATACAAAAGTGTCATTACGAGCAACTTAAAATCTTATTTCTACCCTTTTTCCCACAAAACCCCTACTGGTCTTGTATTGCTTTTCATGGCTTGAGCCACTCACATTCCGTTGACTAGCTAGTGGATATGGAGTAGTACCAAGGTCTCAGCTACGCAATACCTTCGAATTTTGTTTGACAGTAAATGAAACAGATTGGCTTATAGGTTTATGGAAAATCAAATGATAACACGTCTCATTTACTTCTAATAACAATAGCACTTAACGGAATTTGGTTGTTTGTTGAGCACACAACATATGGTAGTAATTACTATCTGATAATGGTTGCCAGTTTTGACATGGCACAGTAATATGGTGTTCCCATTTCTGCTCCTAGAAAGCAAACCCTTTGAATAATTTCCCCAAAAATATAACACCACTAGTCCACTCGAAGAGCTTGAAATCTGATATTTTCATGTTCAAGGATAATTCTGTGCAAGGGTCACAACTCACAAGCAAGCACATTACATCATAATATCATATTAGCCTAGAATTAGTCTTTATTAGGACTAATTTTTTTTTCCAATTAATCTTGGAACCCACTACAATTATACATTAGAAGGAAGCTGAGTAGCTGACGGAATTATACAAACTGAAGCACGAAGAAAATCAGAAATTACAACATAATACAATACAACACAGGAAACCAAAATGACTACATAATGACAAAGGTGATAATAATGAGAAATTGTTGAGAAAATAAAATATACAACCAACATAAATAGGACAAGCGATGTATGCATTATTGTGAGGACAACACTTGAAAAAATGAACAATAATTAACGACCGATGGCAATGCTCTCCTCTGTTTCCTAGAACAACTTATAAATTTAGTAATGTAAAAATTAAAATATCATTGACAGCTTATAATTTAACTGCTATATTAAACTCTGCCACCAAGTTTACCTTTGTTATGGACAGCCAGATTAATTTGTATGTAGTTGTGTCCCTCGTACATTATATCAGACATGTACATCTAACTCTTTCACAAAGGCTGAGCTTACATGCTGCATTTTTGCGCGTGTGTAATCACAAATTTTGTATTCTTGAAATTCTTGAAAAATTATAAATTATAAAATTTCTTGTTTCTGATTCAAAAAGTTAGATTTCTTGAAAATTATAAAATTATAAATTATAAATTATAAAATTTTCTTGAAAAATTATAAATTATAAAATTTCTTGTTTCTGCATTTTTGTGCGTGTTTCTGATTGAAAAATTATAAATTATAAAATATTTCATGACAAGTTATAATATTACATGTTATAATTATAGGAATAGCATAGTACATAATTTTTTTTTTGTTTTACTAAGTGAATTAATTAATGTGCCAATGCAACACAAGGCTTTAATTGGAACAAGTAGTAAGGCCGTCTCCAGGTTAATTAATAGAAACCTCAACTTAATTTTCATCAGAAATAGCATAGATATCTATATATAGCATAATATTTTAATTGCTGGAGAGAAATTTCAGAAATAGACTTGTATTTTTGGACGCTCCACTGAAAGTCAAAGAAGCGTTCCGAATTGGCAGGTTCCGAAATATAATAGACTTGTATTTTTGGACGTTAATTCCCAGATAGAATAAGAATAGCCTTTTTTTCTTTTTTATATTATTAATTGGAACCACGTCCCCTCATGGGCCTCATGGGCCTCTTCTTTGGTAGCAGAGCTTTGAGAAATTAATAGAGAGAAGAGAGAAGAGAGAGAGAGAGCTTTGAGAAATTAATTAATGTCGGCTATGCCTGCTGGTGCTTAATTAATTTAGTAAGTTGGGTTTTTTCATTATTAAATGATATTAATTATTTTTATCTGTGAATTAATTAAAAATGTCAAAATTAAGCCCGGATCCTGTCCAATTAGATTTAGGCCCATATTAAATTCAATTCCGAAAAAGCCCAAACTTAATTTCAAACTGAGCTAGCTAGCTAGCTAGCTTTGACCTTTTGAAATTCAACAGAAATAGCCTTACTTAATTGTATATTTGGAGGCTCCCAGAATAGAATAGCCTTAATTACTTGTATTATTATTGGAATTTGGAACCACGTCGCCTCACACACCACTAACACCACTCACTACTCGTCAACCTATCTAGCTTGTTTTCTCTCCTATATATATCTATAAGCACCACACCATGGCACAGTACATGCAGATCGAAGCTGACAGTAGCTAGGCTGTAGGCAGAAGCTGATATTTTGTTTTCCCATAGCCATAATTTAAGTGATGGGCCACAACCACTTGCAGAAGCTCAAGGAGGCCGAGAAAGAAAAGGTACGTATTACATACATTTTCATATAATTATTTGATTTTTTTGCCATCTCTATTAGTTTTTGTTGTTGTTTTTTTTCTTGTTTTTTTTAATTAATTAGAGTAGGGGTATTTCAACACATTTGTTTTTCTTTAATTTGTTGAAATTTTCCAGGAAGAACTATACAAATCTGGTATCAAGCCTGGTCATCAGATTAATTGTAATGGTACCACTTCACAAAAGTTTTGGAGGCGTGACAATTTATTGCTTCGTTATTTCTGTTGTGATTGCGATGAAAGTTTTGAGACGGCAGATGCGAAAAAAGAGCATATGGGTAGTAGACATAGCAACCATGTCGTCTGTTCTACATGCAGCCAGGTGGCTCCAAAGGAGGGATCAGCACATGTTATCACAGTAATATTTTATTTATTTTTCTAATTTATTTTGGTTAATATACAGCATCAATGTTTTTGCTTTTGGCTATTAAAATATATTTATTTCATTGGCATTATATCATTTTACAGGTTCCTCAAAGTTTTGGGTATCATGTCGCTGGAGCTGGAGCTGCAGCTGACGTGTCCAACTAGAAGTTAATTAATTAGATCCATCTCTTATTTAATTTTGTCTTTAAGTTTTTAATTTAGTTTTGTATGTTATTGTTGTTGGTTAATGTACGTAGAAGTTACTTCCTGTTGCTAATTTTGGCTTCTTATTTGCATTGATCTTGCGCAGTTATATATTGTTTTATTTGCTATGTTTTTTATGTTATTCACTTAATTATTAAATACTTTATTCTAAAAGTTACTTGTGTTAGACATTTGTGCCGAATTAAAATTTTTTTAATCACTTATTAATGTAATATATTCAGTTTTTCTTAGTTATATCAGAACTGAAAAAAAACATCTCGAATTAATTCTGAAATAAAAGACACAGAAAAAAATTTCATTAGTAAGACAAACAAACTAAAAATAGACAGTTGTACCTATTTTTTGCACACAACAACACAAGCTGGTGAAAACAAAAACCCTCATTATCAATGGAAATTAACAAATTTAAAGACAGTTTCATAGTTTTAACAGTAAATTCACAAGTTGGTGAAAAGTAAAATCACAACCGAATTTTGTGCTACTCAAAATCACAGAAGATCACTGGTTTTGGTATTGAATTGCAAATAAATTAAAACCAGGTAAGACAATGATGAATTAATCAAAGATTAAATCCTTCACAATGTAAAATTGGAGCCAGTCAGCATTAACTGTAAATTGTGAAAAAACCCAAAACCCTAATCACAAAAAGTTTCAAATAAATACATGAATATTATCACCGTCTATCAACGTTTTGGCATACTTGATTATATTTTTGAATAAAAAAATTGAAGATTTGGTAGTGACATCTGTACATATGTAATTTTTTAATAAAATAAAAAAGCAAAGTACATGAGCGTCAAAACAAGAAAATATATCCTAAAACCTAATTAATTTTGAATACACGCACCTACAAATTAATCTGCTTCCACCAGCTTACAATGAAAAATTAATACTACCCAATTTTTCTTAAATACTAAATCCGTTAATATGTGTCTACCTCCTAAATGAGACAAAGTATTCAAAGAGCAGTCCTAATACGGGAACAATTCAAAATTAATCTCTATTGGATTCATTTTGAACGGGTATGGACCTAAAGACATACATACTGGTCGGTTATTGGATAACAATACAATACTACACATCAATTGAGTTTATATATATAATTGAATTGTATATTTAAACTTATCTCGTAATATGAAATCAACATAAAACATCAAAATATATAACAAAAAACAGTAAATAAAATTATAAATAATTAAAAAATAACCTTATAGAGATGCCAGAGATGGAATTTAGATCAAAAGATCGAGAGTCAAGCGAGTTCAACACTTTACTTATATTTTGTAGAACAATTAATAACGACATAAAATATTTTTGTCCTCTAATTTGAAGTCTGCACAAATTTATATTTTTTTTTATTTCCAGTTTTATCTCTTATTGAGAATTTGAAGGTGAATTTTCTAACGAAAAAATGTTAAAAAAAATCTTTTCATGTAGATAAAAAAAATTATTGATGAAAAAAATCAAACTTACAAATACATGTCAATTTAATTAGAAATACAAGTTTCAAGTGTAGTACAGAAAAAAAATCAGACAAAATGCTAAAAAAAATATATTATTGAGGAACTCACCCATGAAATCTATTGGTAGCTAGTTTTCTTGACAATAATCATAGTCACCGTTTTTCAAAAATTTACTCTATGTATCACCAATGCAAAACAATGTGACCATTCTCTCTAAATATATAGGACTTTATATGTTAAAAATGGAAACCTTTTTCAATTCTTTATTTTCGATAAACTTTTGATAAAAATACTATAGAAATGTGTGAGAGGCTGGAAATAGCAACTTACCAAAAATAATTACATAACAAATTGTACTTGATGTCAGAATGCTCTAATTCTTCTCCAACGCTATTTTACCAGTTGACTTACCTTACTAAACACAATTGCTTCCTTCAAGAGACACAATATAGTCTATTTTTATTGGGTTTTATGGTACTTAGGGCATCAGAATTTCAAAAATATATATAAGAAAAGTACAAAAGGAACATCATGTGCATCTAAAATCAAATCAAAAAATTTATTTCCAAATCAAGTATCATACCTAACTTCTTGTCTTCAAACAAGAAGAAATGTACTTCAAATATAGGGTTGATGTCCCTTCACCCCCTTTGTTCATGCTTATGGGGATTGTTGCCTTGCAATGATTTGGTGGTTGATATGTGAGTGACCTAGAACAACTTGCACCACATTGATACTCCAAGGTAGAAGCCCTACACAGTATCAATCAAGAAATTAATTAGAAACTAAAGTTTTCTCTTGCTAGAGAGTAGCAATTTGGTTGCTTCTTAATAATCTCTATCTTTCAAGGAACTAGATCTGGAGTTTTGTGTTTTGTGGGTTTTCCACAAAAGAGAGATCAAACGAGGGAGAGAGAGAAAGAGAGAAAGTTTTGGAAGAAATTCAACTATTTGAAAAACGAATTTAACTCAAAAAATTCGAGGGAGAGAATATATAATGCATTCAAGGAAAGTGAATTATGCTTCCAAAATTAACCATCACGTTGTATTTAAAGATATATAATTAATATATAACAAAAAAACAAGAAATATAATTATAAATAATTATTAAATTACTTTATAGACATGCCAGGGAAGAAATTTTGATCAATAGATCAGAGTCAAGCGAGTTGAACCTTTTACTTAAAATTTCGTAGAACATTGAATAAATAATAACGACTTATAATATTGTTATCTCCTCATTTGAAGTCTGCACAAATTTATATATTTTTTATTTCCTAGTTTATCTTTTTTTTTAGAATTGCAAGGTGAATTTTGTAACAACAAAATGTTATAAAAATGTTTTTACGTAGATAAAAAAAATTATTGATGAAAAAAAAATCAAAATTACAAATACATGTCAATTTAATTAGAATAAACTAGTTTCAAGTGTAGGAGACAAAAACATGAGACAAAATGCTATAAAAATAAATATTATTGAAGAACTCACCTGTGAAATCTATTGGTTGTTATCTTAACAATAATCATAATCACCTTTCTTCAGACATTTACTCTGTGTATCACCAATAGAAGACTCTATATGTCACCACTCTCTCTTATTATTATATAGGACTTTATATGTTAAAAATGGAAACATTTTTAAATTCTTTTTTTTCGTAAACTTTTGATAAAAATACTATAGAAAAGTATGAGAAGGTGAAAAATAGCATCTTCTTTCCAAAATTAACTTGTCATATCAAAAATAATTACATAACAAATTGTACTTAACCTCATAATGCTCTAATTATTCTCCAACGCTATTTTACAAATTGACTTACTTTATTAAACACAATTGCTTCCATCAATTTCAAAAGGTCAAAGCTAGCTTGCTCAGTTTGAAAGTTTGGGCTTTTTCCGAATTTAATTTAATATGGGCCTAAATCTAATTGGACAGGATCCGGGCTTTTGACATTTTTAATTCACAGATAAAAAATTAATATCATTTATGAAAAAACCCAACTTACTAAATTAATTAAGCACCAGCAGGCATAGCCTATTAATTTCTCAAAGCTCTCTCTCTACCCGCCTCTTTACATGATGCGAGGAGTTTCCATTCTGAGGTTAAGTACAATTTGTTATGTAATTATTTTTGGTATGACAAGTTAATTTTGGAAAGAAGATGCTATTTTTCACCCTCTCATACTTTTCTATAGTATTTTTATCAAAAGTTAATGAAAAAAAGAATTTAAAAAGGTTTCCATTTTTAACATATAAAGTCCTATATAATAAGAGAGAGTGGTGACATATAGAGTCTTCTATTGGTGATACACAGAGTAAATATATTTCTGAAGAAATAGGTGATTATGATTATTGTTAAGATAACAACCAATAGATTTCACAGGTGAGTTCTTCAATAATATTTATTTTTATAGCATTTTGTCTCATATTTTTGTCTCCTACACTTGAAACTAGTTTATTCTAATTAAATTGACATATATTTGTAATTTTGATTTGTTTAATTTCATCAATAATTTTTTTTATCTACGTAAATATATTTTTATAACATTTTGTTGTTAGAAAATTCACCTTGCAATTCAAAAAAAAGAAGATAAAATAGGAAATAAAATATATATAAATTTGTGCAGACTTCAAATGAGGAGATAACAATATTATATGTCGTTATTATTTATTCAATGTTCTACCAAATTTAAGTAAAAGGTTGAACTCGCTCGACTCTGATCTATTGATCAAAAATTCAATTCCCTGGCATCTCTATAAAGTTATTTAATAATTATTTATAATTATATTTTTGTTTTTTGTTATATATTAAGAGTCCGGCTAGCGTCCAAACGTTTGAATAGAGGCCTATATCCAAACGGTTCATTTTTGCAATTTCAAAGTCCCAAAAGTCGATCTGAAGCACTCAACATGTTTGGAATATGAAAATGTGCTTGGAAACTAAATTTTACATTTTTGGAATTCTTTTGCTATTTTTTTAGAATTTTTGAAAATCGTTGTTTTGATATGGAAAAATAATAATAAAAACTTCATCAAAACAACGATTTTCAAAAATTCTAAAAAAATAGCAAAACAATTCTAAAAAATGTAAAATTTAGTTTCCAAGCACATTTTAATATTTCAAACATGTTGAGCTCTTCAGATCGACTTTTGGAACTTTGAAATCGCAAAAATGAACCGTTTGGATATAGGCCTCTATCCAAACGTTTGGACTCTAGCCGGACTCTATATATTAATTATGTATCTTTAAATAGAATGTGATGGTTAATTTTGGAAGCATAATTCACTTTCCTTGTATGCATTATATATTCTCTCCCTCAAATTTTTTGAGTTAAATTCGTTTTTCAAATAGTTGAATTTCTTCCAATACTTTCTCTCTTTCTCTCTCTCCCTCGTTTGATCTCACATGTGCATGTGGAGAACCCACAAAACACAAAACTCAAGATCTAGTTCCTTGAAGGATAGAGATTATTCAGAAGCGACCAAATTGCTACTCTCTAGCAAGAGGAAATTTTGGTTTCTAATTAATTTATTTATTGATACTATGGAGGGCTTCTACCTTGGAGTATCAATGTGGTACAAGTCGTTCTAAGTCACGCACACATCAACCACCAAATCATTGCAAAGCAGCAATCACCATAAGCATCAACAAAGGAGGTGAAGGGACATTAACCCTATATCTCAAGTACATTTCTTCTTGTTTGAAGACAAGAAGTTAGGTACGATACTTATTGATTTGGAAACAAATTTTTTGATTTGATTTCAGTTGCACATGATGTTCCTTTCGTACTTTTTTTGTAAATTTTTTTGAAATTCTGATGCCCTAAGTCCCATAAAACTTAACAAAAAACTAGACTATATCCCTCGAAGGAAGCAATTGTGTTTAATAAGGTAAGTCAACTGGTAAAATAGTGTTGGAGAAGAATTAGAGCATTCTGAGATCAAGTACACACTAGTGGAAAATAAGGAATCAGGATCGGTTATATACGCATATCAGTATCGGAATACAACCGATCCTGACCCAGGCGATACTGATACTACAATAATCTGGATCGGTTAAATAACCGATCCAAATAGTTACTATTAGGATCGGTTGTCTAAATAACCGATCCAACTTAGTAACTATTAGGATCGGTTATTTACAATAGCCGATCCTAACAGGCATTAATCTGGATCGGTTCTGAAATATATCTGATCCTAATAAGCATTAATCTAGATCGGTTCTAAAGCTAAGAACCGATTCTGATAATTATCTGGATTGGTTGTTTGTTAGAACTGATCCTAATAGTTTTTTTGCTCTTTTTTTAATATCAAACAATCAGGATCGGTTGTGAAGCTAAGAACCGATCCTGATAATTATCAGGATCGGTTGTTTATTAGAACCGATCCTAATAGTTTTTTTACTCTTTTTTTAATATCCAACAATCAGGATCGGTTCTTAAGCTAACAACCGATGCAGATACCTATCAGGATCGGTTCTTAGCTTGAGAACCGATCCTGATTGTTATCTGTAAGTTTTTAAAAAAATAAAAATAGGTATCTAGATCGGTTTATTAATGGAACCGATCCTGATGTTTTATTAAATGTAAAAAAAACATTTTTATTTTAATTGGTCAGCTTCCATATATGCTGGCCCCAAATGCAAAACATTGTTTTTTTGCATACAACAATTACATCCTAAATTATCAACTACAACATACTAAATTAAATATCGCAAACACATCTAAAATTAAATATCACACAAAAATTAAAAATTGTTACAAAAAATTCATGTTCATGCAAATTATTTTTTGAACCCACATTAAGTATCCTAAACTGTTGTACTTCTTCTCGGCTTTATCTCATCTAGGAAAATTTGAACCCACATTTTCCGAAATTCGTAACAATTTAATATCAAAGGGATGTGCAAGAGTCAAAGAAATTTGCACAACTTAGAGGGATACACTCATGAACAGGAAAGACAAAAATCAAAGAGGCTTAGCAACACAGCAAGCACTCCGAACTAGTGCCTTCCGGGAAAATCAACAACCCGGCAAGGACACAAGAAAATCGCAACAACCCATTTCATAACAAGTTTTGATTTAGATACTCACCCGAGAAAGCTTCACAACGAAGAACTCGGGACAGCAGCCGGTTTCCAAGGATCGAATACTACCATAAACCCAATCGAGCACAAATCAATCAAGAAGAGCAAGAGAGTTACCTCGTTAGAGAGAAGTGCAACTAGAGTTAACGGAGGGGCACTGGCGCGGCACTGGCGGCGGCTAGGGTTAGCAGGCTCGACGGAGGAGAGGGCGGAGATGGTCCGATCAGAGAGAAGAGTGCTCCACGGACTCGATGGCGGCGGCTAGGGTGGCTCGACGGAGGAGAGGGAGATGGCTCCACGGAATCCCGACCGTTATTTTTAATTTTCGGAGGAGGAGAGGGAGGAGAGAAAGAGAGAAAGAGAGAAAGAAGGGTGATGACTTGAAAACTCAAAATTCACCTGAGTACTCAGAGGTGTTTTCAAAATTTATCTAAGTACTCAGAGGCGCGAAATGACATATCAAACGAATTACACTATCTGGATCGGTTCATTAACTAGGAACCGATCCAGATAACTTTCTGAATCGGTTCATTAGCTTAGACCCGATCATGATATTTATCTGGATCGGTTCTTAGCTAACGAACCGATCCAGATAGTTATTTTTAATTTTTTTAAAATGAATTACACTATCTAGATCGGTTCCTAGGTAACTAACCAATCCAGATAGTGTCATTCATTTTATATGTCATTTCTATATTATCTTATAAATTATTAGCTTAGAACAGATAGTGTAATACATGTCATTTCTATATTTTTAATTTTAGTATATTAGCTTATAAATTATTTTTTTATATTATTTTAATAACTTGAAAATTAGTTGCAACATGAAATAAACAAAAATTACTTGCAAAATTAAAAATAACATATCTGGATCGGTTCCTTAGCTTAGAACCGATCCAGATAGGTATCTGGATCGGTTCCTAGTTAAGGACCCGATCCAGATAGTGTATTTCACATAGTTATTTGTCATTTCTATATTATCTTATAAACTATTAGCTTAGAACCAGTGTTCTAAATAGCGCGCTACAGCCGCTATAGCGGCCGCTACAGCGCTATAGCGGTCCGCTATTTGTGCTATACAATAAGGGTTTTTTTTTTAAGCAATTTATATGGGTTTTAAATAAAGATAAAAAAAATCTCAAACCGAAATTGAATTTGTTGCTACTTGCTACAGATAAATCAATTTGAAATTGGGAATAAAAATTGAAATTTGAATAGAAAAAAGTCCAAACCGAAATTAAAATTTGAATAGAAAAAAAAATAGATTATGTCATGAATCATAATGCTTAAGATATTTTTAATAGGAAAAATCGATAGTTTATGATATTACTATGGATATTTTGAACCGCAATTTGGACTTTGTACGGGTTCAATATGAATATTATAATTTCTTAATTACTTTGGTGTTATTTATTGTTCTATGAGACTTTAGATAATATTGATATTTAGTACAAATATTGAATATACGAAATGTAAAAAAAAACCCCTATTTGGAATAGCTTCCGCTATAGCGACGCTATTCGCTATAGCCTTTTTTTTAGCCTTCCCGCTACGACGCTATAAACGTTATTTAGAACCTTGCTTAGAACAGATGGTGTTATTCATGTCATTTCTATATTTTTAATTTTAGTATATTAGCTTATAAATTATTTTTTTATATTATTTGAAAAACTTGAAAATTAGTTGCAACATGAAATAAACAAAAATTACTTGAAAAATTAAAAATAACATATCTGGATCGGTTCCTTAGCTTTGAACCGATCCAGATGTTTAATTCACGGTTTATTTTGGTTTATTTGATTTCGTGCCTCTGAGTACTTAGCAAAATTTTTGAATAAATTATCCTGTATGTGTATGATGTTTTATAATTTATTTTAATAAATTATCTTAAAAATTATTTTAGTATAGTAGCTTATAGTATATTTTTATAAATTATCTTGTAAGTTATTTTAGTATATTAGCTTCTAAATTATTTTTGTATATTATCTTAATAACTTGAAAATTACTTACAACATGAAATAAACTAAAAATGAACCTTAAAATTTTAAAAAATAAGCTAATAAATTACATATAACATGAAATAAACTAAAAATGAACCTTAAAATTAATTTTAAAAAATATTCTAAAAAAAAAAGCTAATAAATTACATATAACATGAAAAAAATAAGCTACTAAAAAATAACATTAAAAATTAATTAAAAAATAAAAAATAAGCTGCAATAAAACCTATTAACATGAATTACAAAAGTCACAAATATTGAAGAATTATAACTTGCATGTTTTCCGTTGTCCAGTGTTTCAATGCATCCCTGAAGGAAAAAAAATAAAATCCTTAAGTCATCAGTATTGATGAATATTAAATTTATTTTTATATTTTGAAACCAATAAAAATTTTATATGTACGACATACCAATAAAAATTAGGTATGAATTGTTTCATTTTGATCGTTGCCAATGGGAACTTCTTCAACCCATTCTCCTTCATTATGATCGTTGCCAATGGGAACTTCTTCAACCCAATAAATTTTTTACTAACAGATCCTGATAGTCATATATCAGGATCAGTTGACTATATAAAACCGATCCTGATAGTATCAGAATCAGTTGTACACAAGAAGATCCTGATACTATCTGGATCGGTTTTATATAGTCAACTGATTCTAATAGTATCAGGATCAGTTTTATATTGTCAACCGATCCTAATATACGAATTATCAGCATCGGTTGTACACAAGAACCGATTCTGATACTATCTGAATCGATTTTATATAGTCAACTGATCCTGATAGTATCAGGATCGGTTTTATATTGTCAACCGATCCTAATATACAAACTATCAGTATCGGTTGTACACAAGAACCGATCCTGATACTATCAGGATCGGTTTTTTCTAGCAACCGATCCTGATAGTTGAAATATTAAGATCGGTTGACCAAAAAACCCGATCTGATTAGTTTTTTGGATCGGTTTTGTTAAGAAAACTGTTCTAGATAGATATTTGTATCGGTTGTTTCATATAGCCGATCCAGATAGGCCGATCCTGATTTCTGTTTTTCCACTAGTGACAATTTGTTATGTAATTATTTTGGGAAGACAAGTTAGTTTTAGAATGAAGTTGCTATTTTTCACCCTCTCATAGAGAAATATCAAAATTTTATCGAAAATAACGAATTGAGAAAGGTTTCCATTTTTAACATATAAAGTCCTATATATTTAGAGAGAATGGTCACATAGTCTTGTATTGGTGATACATAGAGTAAATTTTTGAAGAACGGTGATTATGATTATTGTCAAGAAAACTACCAATAGATTTCATGGGTGAATTCCTCAATAATATATTTTTGAGTTGAATTCGTTTTTAGAGAGTTGAATTTCTACCAAAATTCTCTCTCTCTCTCTCTCTCATTTGATCAATCATGTGTTTAGAACCCACAAAAATCTAAACTCAAGATTTAGTTACTTGGAGGATAGAGATTATTAAGAAGCGACCAAATTTCTAATCTCAACAAAAGAAAACTTTAGTTTCTAATTAATTTCTTGATAGGTACTGTGGAGGGCTTTTACCTTGGAGTATTAATGTGGTGCAAGTCATTCTAGGTCACGCACATATCAACTACCAAGTCGTTGCAACGCTTCAATCACCATAAGCATATATCAACAAAGGAGGTGAAGGGACTTCAACCCTACATCTCAAGTACCTTTCTCCTTGTTTGAAGACAAGAAATTTAGTATGATACTTATTGATTTGGAATCAATTTTTCAATTTGATTTCATTTGCACATGATGTTTCTTTCGTACTTCTCTTAAAAAAATTTTGAAATTCCGATCGATGTGCTAAGTTTCATAAAACCCAACAGAAAATAGACTATATTGTGTTTATTGATGGAAGCAATTGTGTTTAATAAAGTAAGTCAATTTGTAAAATAGCGTTTGGCAATAATTAGAGCATTATGAGGTTAAGTACAATTTGTTATGTAATTATTTTTGATATGACAAGTTAATTTTGGAAAGAAGATGCTACTTTTCACCTTCTCAAACTTTTCTATAGTATTTTTATCAAAAGTTTACGAAAAAAAGAATTTAAAAATGTTTCCATTTTTAACATATAAAGTCCTATATAATAAGAGAGAGTGGTGACATATAGTCTTCTATTTGTGATACACAGACTAAATTTGTGAAGAAAGGTGATTATGATTATTGTTAAGATAACAACCAATAGATTTCACAGGTGAGTTCTTCAATAATATTTATTTTTATAGCATTTTGTCTCATGTTTTTGTCTCCTACACTTGAAACTAGTTTATTATAATTAAATTGACATGCATTTGTAAGTTTGATTGTTTTTTTCATCAATAATTTTTTTTATCTACGTAAAAACATTTTTATAACATTTTGTTGTTAGAAAATTCACCTTGCAATTCTAAAAAATAAGATAAACTAGGAAATAAAAATATATAAATTTGTGTAGAGTTCAAATGATGAGATAACAATATTATATGTCGTTATTATTTATTCAATGTTCTACCAAATTTAAGTAAAAGGTTGAACTCGCTTGACTCTGATCTATTGATCAAAATTTCAATTCCCTGGCATCTCTATAAATTTATTTCATAATTATTTATAATTATATTTATCTTTTTGTTATATATTAATTATATATCTTTAAATAGAACGTGATGGTTAATTTTGGAAGTATAATTCGCTTTTCTTGTATGCATTATATATTCTGTCCCTCGAATTTTTTGAGTTAAATTCGTTTTTTAAATAGTTGAATTTCTGCCAAAACTTTTTTTCTCTCTCTCTCCCTCGTTTGATCTCTCTTGTGTGGAGAACCCACAAAACACAAAACTCCAGATCTAGTTCCTTGAAAGACAGAGATTATTAAGAAGCAACCAAATTGCTACTCTCTAGCAAGAGAAAACTTTAGTTTCTAATTAATTTCTTGATTGATACTGTGTAGGGCTTCTACCTTGGAGTATCAATGTGGTGCAAGTTGTTCTAGGTCACTCACACATCAACCACCAAATCATTGCAAGGCAACAATCCCCAAAAGCATGAACAAAGGGGGGTGAAGGGACATCAACCCTATATTTGAAGTACATTTCTTCTTGTTTGAAGACAAGAAGTTAGGTATGATACTTACTGATTTGGAAATAATTTTTTGATTTGATTTTAGATGCACATGATGTTCCTTTTGTACTTTTCTTATATATTTTTTTGAAATTCTGATGCCCTAAGTACCATAAAACCCAATAAAAATAGACTATATTGTGTCTCTTGAAGGAAGCAATTGTGTTTAGTAAGGTAAGTCAACTGGTAAAATAGCGTTGGAGAAGAATTAGAGCATTCTGAGATCAAGTACAATTTGTTATGTAATTTTTTTTGGTAAGTTGCTATTTTCAACCTCTCACACATTTCTATAGTATTTTTATCAAAAGTTTATCGAAAATAAAGAATTGAAAAAGGTTTCCATTTTTAACATATAAAGTCCTATATATTTAGAGAGAATGGTCACATTGTTTTGCATTGGTGATACATAGAGTAAATTTTTGAAAAACGGTGACTATGATTATTGTCAAGAAAACTAGCTACCAATAGATTTCATGGGTGAGTTCCTCAATAATATTTTTTTTTTAGCATTTTGTCTGATTTTTTTTTCTGTACTACACTTGAAACTTGTATTTCTAATTAAATTGACATGTATTTGTAAGTTTGATTTTTTTCATCAATAATTTTTTTTATCTACATGAAAAGATTTTTTTTAACATTTTTTCGTTAGAAAATTCACCTTCAAATTCTCAATAAGAGATAAAACTGGAAATAAAAAAAAATATAAATTTGTGCAGACTTCAAATTAGAGGACAAAAATATTTTATGTCGTTATTAATTGTTCTACAAAATATAAGTAAAGTGTTGAACACGCTTGACTCTCGATCTTTTGATCTAAATTCCATCTCTGGCATCTCTATAAGGTTATTTTTTAATTATTTATAATTTTATTTACTGTTTTTTGTTATGTATTTTGATGTTTTATGTTGATTTCATATTACGAGATAAGTTTAAATTTATAATTCAATTATATATATAAACTCAATTGATGTGTAGTATTGTATTGTTATCCAATAACCGACCAGTATGTATGTCTTTAGGTCCATACCCGTTCAAAATGAATCCAATAGAGATTAATTTTGAATTGTTCCCGTATTAGGACTGCTCTTTGAATACTTTGTCTCATTTAGGAGGTAGACACATATTAACGGATTTAGTATTTAAGAAAAATTGGGTAGTATTTTTCATTGTAAGCTGGTGGAAGCAGATTAATTTGTAGGTGCGTGTATTCAAAATTAATTAGGTTTTAGGATATATTTTCTTGTTTTGACGCTCATGTACTTTGCTTTTTTATTTTATTAAAAAATTACATATGTACAGATGTCACTACCAAATCTTCAATTTTTTTATTCAAAAATATAATCAAGTATGCCAAAACGTTGATAGACGGTGATAATATTCATGTATTTATTTGAAACTTTTTGTGATTAGGGTTTTGGGTTTTTTCACAATTTACAGTTAATGCTGACTGGCTCCAATTTTACATTGTGAAGGATTTAATCTTTGATTAATTCATCATTGTCTTACTTGGTTTTAATTTATTTGCAATTCAATACCAAAACCAGTGATCTTCTTTGATTTTGAGTAGCACAAAATTCGGTTGTGATTTTACTTTTCACCAACTTGTGAATTTACTGTTAAAACTATGAAACTGTCTTTAAATTTGTTAATTTCCATTGATAATGAGGGTTTTTTGTTTTCACCAGCTTGTGTTGTTGTGTGCAAAAAATAGGTACAACTGTCTATTTTTAGTTTGTTTGTCTTACTAATGAAATTTTTTTCTGTGTCTTTTATTTCAGAATTAATTCGAGATGTTTTTTTTCAGTTCTGATATAACTAAGAAAAACTGAATATATTACATTAATAAGTGATTAAAAAAATTTTAATTCGGCACAAATGTCTAACACAAGTAACTTTTAGAATAAAGTATTTAATAATTAAGTGAATAACATAAAAAACATAGCAAATAAAACAATATATAACTGCGGAAGATCAATGCAAATAAGAAGCCAAAATTAGCAACAGGAAGTAACTTCTACGTACATTAACCAACAACAATAACATACAAAACTAAATTAAAAACTTAAAGACAAAATTAAATAAGAGATGGATCTAATTAATTAACTTCTAGTTGGACACGTCAGCTGCAGCTCCAGCTCCAGCGACATGATACCCAAAACTTTGAGGAACCTGTAAAATGATATAATGCCAATGAAATAAATATATTTTCATAGCCAAAAGCAAAAACATTGATGCTGTATATTAACCAAAATAAATTAGAAAAATAAATAAAATATTACTGTGATAACATGTGCTGATCCCTCCTTTGGAGCCACCTGGCTGCATGTAGAACAGACGACATGGTTGCTATGTCTACTACCCATATGCTCTTTTTTCGCATCTGCCGTCTCAAAACTTTCATCGCAATCACAACAGAAATAACGAAGCAATAAATTGTCACGCCTCCAAAACTTTTGTGAAGTGGTACCATTACAATTAATCTGATGACCAGGCTTGATACCAGATTTGTATAGTTCTTCCTGGAAAATTTCAACAAATTAAAGAAAAACAAATGTGTTGAAATACCCCTACTCTAATTAATTAATCCCGCGCGCCCCCACAAAAAAACAAGAAAAAAAACAACAACAAAAACTAATAGAGATGGCAAAAAAATCAAATAATTATATGAAAATGTATGTAATACGTACCTTTTCTTTCTCGGCCTCCTTGAGCTTCTGCAAGTGGTTGTGGCCCATCACTTAAATTATGGCTATGGGAAAACAAAATATCAGCTTCTGCCTACAGCCTAGCTACTGTCAGCTTCGATCTGCATGTACTGTGCCATGGTGTGGTGCTTATAGATATATATAGGAGAGAAAACAAGCTAGATAGGTTGACGAGTAGTGAGTGGTGTTAGTGGTGTGTGAGGCGACGTGGTTCCAAATTCCAATAATAATACAAGTAATTAAGGCTATTCTATTCTGGGAGCCTCCAAATATACAATTAAGTAAGGCTATTTCTGTTGAATTTCAAAAGGTCAAAGCTAGCTAGCTAGCTAGCTCAGTTTGAAATTAAGTTTGGGCTTTTTCGGAATTGAATTTAATATGGGCCTAAATCTAATTGGACAGGATCCGGGCTTAATTTTGACATTTTTAATTAATTCACAGATAAAAATAATTAATATCATTTAATAATGAAAAAACCCAACTTACTAAATTAATTAAGCACCAGCAGGCATAGCCGACATTAATTAATTAATTTCTCAAAGCTCTCTCTCTCTCTTCTCTCTTCTCTCTATTAATTTCTCAAAGCTCTGCTACCAAAGAAGAGGCCCATGAGGCCCATGAGGGGACGTGGTTCCAATTAATAATATAAAAAAGAAAAAAAAGGCTATTCTTATTCTATCTGGGAACGTCCAAAAATACAAGTCTATTATATTTCGGAACCTGCCAATTCGGAACGCTTCTTGACTTTCAGTGGAGCGAGCGTCCAAAAATACAAGTCTATTTCTGAAATTTCTCTCCAGC